>OY754329.1:3641576-4841576 GCA_963573305.1 Pyrrhosoma nymphula
TGCGTGATATTTTGGCGAATGCTTCAAAACACACCCAATTCTCGAACCCTGGTTCGTCATTGCACCACCACGTGACTCTTAGTTGCTACGAGTCACGAAATCATCCCGAGAGTGCTTTCCACGCACGCACCCTAGGGAATGGCATTCGAACACAGATTTGGCGTGCCTGCCACCACCTCATCCTCCCTCTCCGCGACTCAATTCCTCCTCTCTGGGTGGATACGAGAGATTGCTGGCCCCTGGGGTCGGTCGGATATGTCCCACTTCTTCTTCGTTCGCGCCCCCGTCCCGTGGGGTGGGCTTAGCTCTCAGCCAGGTTCCGCGATGTTGCCCCCTCCTCCTCTTCGCTCCGCCTCCTCCTCTTTGGGGGGCGAGCCCAAAAGGCGGTGCAATGCGTCACGAGCTATTTTTATGTCACGGTTCATTTTCCGCATCTTTTATTCCGTTATGTATAAATTGCACGGTTGGGAAGTCATGTAAAAGGAGGGTGTTAAATTTTCCGAGTCAGACCACACATTCGGTGCTGGGAGCCATTCAAAAAGTGGTTGATTTTGAGGAACTGAAATAATCATACGCAAGGCGGCCAAGTTTGTGAATAATCTCCGTGAGAGAGCTCTTGAAGGGATTAATTAACTCTTGGAATCTGCGGCAGATTGAATGGGGACGTCGAGAATATCTCTCCGATTAATTTCCGATCGATGATCCTTGTGACGTAGGACGTGTCTGTTCCCGGACTAACGATGGGCCATAATATATCGACGAGAGTAGCCTCATGATTTATTGCTTCCAGCGAAAGCAATTCAAGCTAGCAATATTCGCCTAAATCCCCTCACACCCCTTCAAAAGTACTGCTCACTACGACTCACCTCAAACACGAGTGGAATGTTCAGCATTGAAACTTCGAATGTGCTTTGAGCAAATTATTAGCGTCAGCCGAGCTAAAGGAAATTGAGGTCTGCTTCCTCTTTCTTGTATCGGTATACATTTCTCTAAAATCTACGCATCGAATTGAATTATTTATTGGTGTCTCTGTCACTCCATTGGTGTCGACGATTCGAATGTGAATGGCTTAACTTTTTTCAAAATATTTCTACACTCTTTGCATATATAGAGATACATTTGGATGTTTTGAATGATCTCGTGTTTAGTCATTTTTTGCTCAGCTTCGAGATTCGTCTCGAAGATACCTCGACTTGAATTTTGGGAAGATGTTGTTTTTATCCGCTTTGGAGCGGTTGGCCGGCAGAGGGGTTGAATTGAAACAGAATCAGAGGTTGGTGTGAAGTCGCATCGTAAGGGAAATAAGGATCACAAGGCAGGGAGGTTATGTGGAGAGAACTGTCGTCAGGTATTGGAGATGGTGGTGGGTGTGATATGGTGGTGGTGGTGGCGGCAGTCATCGCTAAAGGGTTTCGTTGCGCGCATGCCATTGAACCCGCGCTCCAGGCACCCGGCAACATTTTTGTGTGAGGTGGAAGGAGAGGTGAGGATAGTACGATTGGACGCGGGGGGGCAGCACTGGAAAGGACGGTGGCTCCAAGATGCGCGTCGGGACGTTTTAAATCCACGGTCGACTACGGATTGAGCGGCGGACAGCTCAAAAGTTCCTTAAAGGGGGTCGATCACGTGACCAGCACCCCCTTCCCACCACCACCCTCGGTAACGCGGGCGCGGAATCGTATGGCGCAATCACATTAAGGGTTTGTGTGGGGGAATGGGGGGTGGCAGGGGGTGGAGGTGGGGAGAGAGACGCACACCCTGGAAGCATTCATTAAGTGGCTCCTCGTTGGGGGGGTGGAGGGTTAATCTCTGGGACGAGCGGGGGGGGGCGTTGGTTACCGTGTGTGGCGCCGTTGTTGTTGTTGCGGAAAAAGGGAGTGAGTTTTTAATTCACGGCGGAAGGGGGGGCGGGAGGAAGAAGGAGGGGGGGGGGGGTGTGAGGAAAGACGGGAGGGGTCGGTGGTGGTGGTATTGTTGGTCGGTGCCCGTGGCAGACGGATGCGTCACATTGATATGGCGTCTTTCTCTCGAGAGACCCTCTTGTCTCGACCCTGCTGAGCCTCCGTGCAGCCTGGAACCATATCAAACGCTTCCAATCCTCAGAAAATAAAAATCATCGCTAGACTTGCAGGAGCACATCATGGATTGTACGCGACGCAGGCATCCGGATGGATCTCAAAATATTTATTACCACTTAAGCACGTTTTTCACGTTGAAGTGAACAACAATGCGAAGGGAGTAGGAACAAAGCGTATTTAACTCTACACGTTAGATAATGAAAAGAATATTCCCGAAAGCCGTAAACGACTGTGCCTCGCGTGCGTCAAGTGGACGTTGAAAGCGAAAGGTGGCGAGTGGATTGGTCGCGAGATATGAGTCTTCGCCACCTCCTCGTCGAGGAACAACACCAACGGGTCACAATCAGGTCGGAGAGAATTGTCAGTCACACGCCAGAGGGAGCACTTCACTCTATAGTTACGCAAGGTATCACTGGAAGTGGCTGTGGCTATTAATCCCCGTCTTCGTGTCGTGCGCACGCGGTATAAACACTTGCGCAGGAGCACGCTTACAACGAATGGCTTACACCACAGGTGCAAGTTATACTGGGGATATGGTCTCGGCAAATGCAAGACGAAAGGGAGCTGAAGGGTGATTGTTACAGCAACACTCCTGAGCATGGTACTACACTACGATGCACAAGGTAAGTCGTTCCCGTGACCAAAATGAGCCCGTTCTGCGCATGACGTCACCTGGCTCTCACAAGCAGACGAGAACTCACGAAACTTACGGAGCTGGTCGAGTATTGCCGGTATTTTGGTTTGAATTTGGTCAACAAGGACGGCATAGAAATGAATTATAAGGTGTTTGGTAGTTGGAAGAAGTATTAACCTTTATTTAAACTTCGCATTGCTGAATTAATCGTGGTAATGTCCCCGAAGAAACATTATATCTTTACTACGCCCAGCGATATCTATCAGGTGCGTACTTGCAATCGAAAAAAAATTATTCCTTCGTTCGTGTGACATTATATACAATTACTTACTGATACATTCTTTGTCTTGTTCATTGCATCGAATAGTTTACCAACCATCTAGGAGCATGCATTGAAAAATAACTTAATGATTATGAATAACCTTAATTTTTACGCGTCAAAAATCAGTCCTGATAGTGTATACAGTTAAAAATAACTTGTTGATTATAAATTACCTTACTTGTATAGCATCCAAAATCATTCCTGATAGCGTATTGAGTTAAACCGTCCTATGAAATTCTATTTATTTTCACATTCACGCAACCGTTATCATCAAAGGTGAATTGATCACTTGATTCATGATTTAAAAAATATACGAACTGACGTTTACTAACGTTTCGTAAATTAATATATTTCCTTTGCGAAATATCTATCAACAATTGTTTATTTTTGTACAAACAAAAACTTATCCCTATCATCTCATTTGGTATTGTAATTCACTCACTTTAACCACTCATTTTCATAGGTTTTCCGACACAATTGTCACATTAACTGATATTGAGGTAATAACGCCTCTTTTGCATCGATTGTTTAAACAGTTCTGAGATCTTTAAGTTTATTTGTGATTTGCAAACGACTTTAAAGCAACTCTGTTCAGTTTCAATCTAGAGAGGAATTGCAGTTGAGTGTGTTTTAATCAAGTAGCTGAAGTGATAATTTACCTGGGACAATAAACATCATGGAAATATTTTAAAATGACCATATAAGGAAGGCGTAAGAGGGATAGAATCACTGTAGGTGATGGCATGGTATGTGGCAATGGCATAAACAAAAGGGTGAATAAGTATTGGTTAAAGTCGTTTAAAATAAAATAATGATTCAATGACAAACAAAGGCTTACAACGCAAAGATTTTTAATATTAGAACTTACATTATCAAGCTCAATTTATAGGAAATACCAATGAAATAAGCACTAGATAAGAACAATGTTTTTTTTATAAGGTCCTGCACCTCGGAGGTAATTCCTCAGATCTCCATGGTATAGTTGAGTCAGTTTGTGAAGTGATGGGTCTTTGAAGATGTTCTTTATATTATACACTGTTGCCTCAGATTACTGTGAGAGGCAATTTCCCTGATATATGTGTTATAGTTGAGTAGGTATGTTTAGTGATGGGCATGTGAGCATGTCTATGACATAAATGTTCAAACATCTCCATTTCACATCACCACCCTTCTACAAATAACAAGGATATAAAGTTTAAATTACATGAATGAATATCATTGCAGTTCACGAGATCCTCATGTGATGAACACTTAAATGAAGTGTTGTGGATGGTCAACGAGTGTATACATAAATTAGTATCCAACATTAGCAAAGTGACCAACTAATTTTCCTTTTCCATTTTCTTCCTAAAAATATGTTCATATTATATGCTATGAGCTTACGAAGTTTTTGTTTGTACAAAAATAAACAATTGTTGATAGATATTTCACAAAGGAAATATATTAATTTACGAAACGTTAGTAAACGTCAGTTCGTATATTTTTTAAATCGTGAATCAAGTGATCAATTCACCTTTGATGATAACGGTTGCGTGAATGTGAAAATAAATAGAATTTCATAGGACGGTTTAACTCAATACGCTATCAGGAATGATTTTGGATGCTATACAAGTAAGGTAATTTATAATCAACAAGTTATTTTTAACTGTATACACTATCAGGACTGATTTTTGACGCGTAAAAATTAAGGTTATTCATAATCATTAAGTTATTTTTCAATGCATGCTCCTAGATGGTTGGTAAACTATTCGATGCAATGAACAAGACAAAGAATGTATCAGTAAGTAATTGTATTTAATGTCACACGAACGAAGGAATAATTTTTTTTCGATTGCAAGTACGCACCTGATAGATATCGCTGGGCGTAGTAAAGATATAATGTTTCTTCGGGGACATTACCACGATTAATTCAGCAATGCGAAGTTTAAATAAAGGTTAATACTTCTTCCAACTACCAAACACCTTATAATTCATTTCTATGCCGTCCTTGTTGACCAAATTCAAACCAAAATACCGGAAATACTCGACCAGCTCCGTAAGTTTCGTGAGTTCTCGTCTGCTTGTGAGAGCCAGGTGACGAAACGGATGCGCACGCAGTCAATCTGGACATGCCCAACGACCTACCTTGTATTAGTAGTACCATGACTCCAACATTATGCTGTATACTGTGAGTGTTAAATAGTCTGGAATCTGTTTCCCTGCGAAAACCCAGACACTTTTTTCTCTTTTCATCGAGAGTCACCAATGTGCGATTTATGAGAAATTCGAATGTTTGCGAAAACGTGCTGAGATGATTCCACGATTTTGTGTCATGTAATTACTTTATTTTGCTCATTGGAAGTATGTACCTACGATTAGTTTTTTTTATTGCAACAGATTTCAATTAATGTACGTCAGCTTACTTGTGGATCCTAAAATCCATTTGTAGATTTATGTTGACGAAAACGGTCGGAGCCATTCAGCGTAAAACTTAGATATTAATAAAAATAGTAATAATGATGTCTCTATGAGTAACATCTTAACTGGGAGATTCTGCTTCGGAAATAACTGTATGATAAATATTTAAAGTGAAAATTATAATCTGATATGGAGTAATAATTCCCGGAAATGACCGTGTCTACTTCAGAAGAAGTTAATTCGGTAATCTTATTTCAGCTAACTCTATTAAACTGTTACCTACCTCTTCATCTTTCGTCGAAAAAATCGGTGAGAAGCCGAAGAGATGAATGAATGCCGATCAGATGGCGGTCAATGTCGTGATGCATGAAAAGAGGAAAGCGAAGCATGTTCCCGCAACCGAGCACGAGGCGGAGGGAACCGTTATCCCTGCAATTTGTGTATCATATGAGCACCGGGCGTTTTACACGACACCCATTCCAGCGATGAAAATCGAAAATTTGCAGGGAAACTAAAAGCTAAAGACCAGATAATGAAACTTTTTTTTCAACCGAATCTCGCACCCAACGTACGTGTTTCAAGGAAATGCCAGTGGCGGAGCTAGTATCAACTGAGCATTGTTTTGACCGCGATGTCGTTCGGTGAGTTGTCCAGTGCTTGTGAAATGTTCTCCCTTTGGCGGGGAAGCTCCCACATCTCCTCTCGAGATATGGGAGCTTGAAAACCGGAACAATGTAAGCAATCGCGTCTGCGCACGCGCTGGTGGTCAGAAATCAATTATGTAATAGTTCATCCTAGACTTTCATAATCGATTTTTGAGCACCTATGCTTAATTGAGTTCGACTTTCGGGAGTGAGAACGAGCGTGTTGAAAATATAGCCTCGTGAGAGTTTGCCCTGGACCACTGATGCTGCGGCGCAAGTCTCTCATCTCATCATCATCTCGACATCATCGCATGTGTGCGTGTCCCTCTCACTCCCCCCCCCCAACCACCCCCCGTCAGGAGAGAGAGAGAGAGAGAGCTGTGTTTACTGGAGAAGTGCGGGGGCGTCTCCGAGCAACACGAATCTTCGCGCGCCGCCACTCGGCATCTTCCCCCTCCCCCCCCCACCCTCGGCAGGGCCACTGACCTCTCTCTCTCTGTGTGTGTGTGTGGGGAGGGGGGAGAGAGGCACCCCTCCCGGCACCACCACCTCCCTCCCATTCATCTCTCCTCACTCGCTCCCCCCCCTTCCCCTCCCCTCCTTCCATTCAAACACACACGCACCGGGCGAAGTCATCTCTTCGAAAGGCAGGCGAAGGAGTTTGAAGGAAGTTTTCTTTGCAACACTTTTATAGAAATTCGCCAAAATGCTATAGGATTCCACAAAATAAGCAATGCAGTGCACACGCCAGTGCATCCAAGTAGGCGTATGTCTTCCTCCACTCAATTTTACTGTCTGAAATACATTAATTACCGCAGTAGAGGTCTGAAAACAACTTTTCTGGTGTCATATTCACTCCCATGTGAGACCTAATACTCCTGTGTTGTAGGGGGTTATCGTGGACCTTAAATTCACATTGGCGAGTATACGCTCAAAGGAATCTCGTTGTTTTAATCGGTCCCGCTAATTATCGTTCGCATCGCTGGAGATAACTCAAGCTGTTCAACGAATCCGCCAGCACTCCATGTTATTTTTTTTCTTCGGCCAATATTTCGGGGATTTGGCGACAACGGCATATGTGCGGTCGATTGATTGATACTCGCACTCTCGCCAAGTTGTTGTACTTTCTTTCTCTTGATTTTTCGATGGAATCGTGAGCACCCGATTTACATTCTTGTGCATCCGAGAAACATTAATTTTCGGGCGAAAACAGGAGGATCGTATGATATAGATACACAATTCATTTTTAAGTCGTCAAAATATATATTCTGGTTGAAAGTTGAATTCGGTTTCTGTTCGAAGTTTCCCTTTCTTGCGAAACATTTGCTCAAAACTTTGGTCGAACCTCCTCTCGACCCCTCAAATACCCTCTTCTCTCTCTCTCCCGTCGAGAGGGTCAAAGCGCTCAAAGCGAAGTGTGCGAGGAGAGGACGCCAACGGAGCGAGATTTTGCCCCGCGGCCCTCATTTCGGGACCCGCGAAGGACTCCGGCTCTCCGCCCTCCTCGTTCGGGTCTGCAGACGGCGGTGGGAAGGGTGTGTCCGCCGGCCTGATGGGTGATGGGATCGAAGCCCGTATTTGGTGCATAGGTATGCTGTGATTCATCTACATCTACATACTACACCGCAAGCCGCCTCAATAGGCGTGTGGCGGGGGGTGTTAGGACACCAGCCGTTTACATATATGAGAGGAAACGCTCTAATGAAATTACGCCTAGCATTTATTAAAGTCCCTCATTGTTCGGGGGAAAAACGAATTCCCATACCTATCCGTTCGGCAAAATATCTCTCTTAATTTATCGTTTCTGTCGGACCTGGAAATATAGTGGGGTTCTAATATGATGTTCTCCGTGTCGCTCTTAAGGATATATATTCTCAATTGTTCAAGCAATCTAAGCCTAGCGCGCAGCCTCCGAGTCTATAGCGGGTCCCAGCCTAATTCGTTTAACATTCGTTTAACATCCAATAACGTTTAACAACAGACAACATTCGCTGTCTGTGCGCCCGTAGGAGTTTTTGACGAATCGCGCAGCTTTCCTTTGTATTTTATTAAGTTCCCGGATTAAGTCTTTCTGCACCGGATCCCATATGCTCGCTGCATATTCAAGGTGTGGCCGGTCGAGTGCGAAATAGCACCTCTCTTTTACTTTTTCATCCTAAAATCTTCCCACAATACCCTTGACGAATCCTAGCTTCTTCAGAGCTCTGCCACACATATTTCTTATATGTGTTCCCCACGATAGGTTCGAAGTTATCGTAACTCCTAGGGGTTCCTTTAGATTAAGGGTCTAGTTTGAGTAGGGGTCGGCAAATCGACTCTTGAGGCACATGCGGCTATTTAATGGCGTGCATGTGACTATTTAGTTAAATTGAAAACTAAAATAATACTATCGTAGTTTTATTTATAACTTCATTTGAATGGTTGTCATTTTTGCTCAATTTTACCATGATGTAATTGATACCATTACTTGTTACAATATTGCTTTAA
This sequence comes from Pyrrhosoma nymphula, assembly GCA_963573305.1. NCBI lineage: Eukaryota > Metazoa > Arthropoda > Insecta > Odonata > Coenagrionidae > Pyrrhosoma > Pyrrhosoma nymphula. Next base: position 3,650,139 of record OY754329.1, read on the forward strand.
ATTTTCTTCATTTTTATGAATATATGTACTCATTGCTCTCAAATTATTTTTAAATTGTTTTGAGGGTTAGGTCTGACCTCTATTTTACACGATGCGATATAACCATTATCGCTCAAAACGGCCGACTCCACTCGCAGTCTTCCTTGTCGAGATTCAATAACGACGTCATCGGAACACCTTGATAAGAAACGCGCAATGATCCTATTTCAGATATGAGTCGTGAGAAGTACCGTGAGAAGTAAGATCTAAATAGTTCCATGCTGAACTGTGTTTTTTCTTTCAAAATCTTCACATCTTCCTTGCATTGGCATTTCAGATCATCTACTGGTTTTGCTGAGAAGAAAAGTGTACCCTACTCCATTTTTATTGCAAAAAGTTCCCTGCAATAATTTTTCTCTTTATCTTGTAATAGTGGCTTTGGGTTACGAAAGCAGTGGCAGGTGGCTTTTATAAGTACATTCGATGAGAGCTATTTACCATTTTTGGGCGCTGTTAAACTCTTTGCGGTTAAAACGCCCTTCTGAATGTAGAGAGATTTTCTTTGTCATGCCTCTTCCGCAACGTGACCGTCTTTTATTCTTGTTGTGGGCAGAGTTGGTGGGCAGGCACCCTTTTCGTTCGGGGAGAAAGTTTTCTGGCGTCGCGCCCGCCCTTCGATGGGACAGGAGGCGCGATAGAGAGCGGAGACATCCACTCATTCAACTCGTTTTGAAATGAATGGATTCCTAAAGATTGATTTAATCAGTGGAATAAAATTCCATTCGATTTCGAATCATTCGATACTCGATAATATTTTTATACTAACCTTACAACGATTATAATTTTTTAAATTCTTACGATCTTTGACGTCAGAAAAATACGCACCGGTCTATTTATTCATCCGAGGTAAGATTTTCACCTTGATTTCTGCGTCTTTCTTTTATTCTTCCTCGGCTGCTTCCGAGCACGTAACGTATCTGGCCCAACCACTCCGGTGCGATCAATGAGTCTTCCCCGGTGGGGAGGGCGTATAGCGCTCCCCCTTCACGAGAACTCCGCGTGGCGAGGGTTCAATCCTCCTTGAAATGGTAGGAGGGGATAAATTATGGAAGTTTAGATCAATTCTTCTACCGCCGAGGATGGCGGCATGACCGCCGAAACGTCCAAGTTTTATTTGTGAGTGTCCTTTTTGCGTGTTTCTGTGTTTGTTTAGTGTATTACTGTTTTTTTTATGCATGTGCATCGTAGCCGAAGGCGATTTTCGACCAAGACATTATATATATATATATATATATATATATATATATATATATATATATATATATATATATGTATAAAAACTTTGTCACAAGTGTGACTAAAATGAGAACACATAAAAAAGACACTCACACGGGTTGTAAATTTTTCGGTGGATCGCCGCCACCTTCTTCAGCGAAAGGTATAGGAAGAATCCTATTCCTAATCCTATTGATTCTTCCTATACCTTTCGCTGAAGAAGGTGGCGGCGATCCACCGAAAAATTTACAACCCGTGTGAGTGTCTTTTTTATGTGTTCTCATTTTAGTCACACTTGTGACAAAGTTTTTATATATATATGTGTTCACGCTCGTGAAAGCTTCCAATAATTATATATATATATATATATATATATATATATATATATATATATATATATATATAATGTCTTGGTAGAAAATCGCTCTCGGCGACGATGCACATGCATAAATAAAACAGTGATACACTAAACAAACACAGAAACACGCAAAAAGGACACTCACAAAAGAAAACTTGTACGTTTCGGCGTCAGGACGCCATCGTCAGCGCTGATTCCTCTACCGATTCCTCTACCGCTGACGATGGCGTCCTGACGCCGAAACGTACAAGTTTTCTTTTGTGAGTGTCCTTTTTGCGTGTTTCTGTGTTTGTTTAGTGTATCACTGTTTTATTTATGCATGTATATATATATATATATATATATATAAATTCAAACATTCATAGGAAAATGGAAATGGATAGGTACACATAAAAGGACGAACACAGGGTTTGGTGGGGAAGATGAAAATGAGTCAAATCCAGACAGAAAAAATTTCACCTTAGCCGGGATACGAACCCGGATCTCCCAAATGCCGGTCAGGTGTGCTCCCAGTTACACCACCAAGGCTACTCAATTAACTGCTGAATTTGACGGGGTTTTATGTCACACCCCATGCCCAAGTTGAACGGCCCAGAGATGGCGCGCAAGGGCGATTTCACCCACCATATAGGGGATAAACACAATTGGAAGGTTGAAAGGAAAGAGGAATACAGGCATACAACATATAAAGAGGTGAACAGATAAGGAAAGAGGAATACAGGCATACAACATATAAAGAGGAACAGAATCCCGGCTAAGGTGAAATTTTTTCTGTCTGGATTTGACTCATTTTCATCTTCCCCACCAAACCCTGTGTTCGTCCATTTATGTGTACCTATCCATTTCCATTTTCCTATGAATGTTTGAATTTATTCGCGCCTTTGAGCGTCATTTTCGTATGATTGAGTATATATATATATATATATATATATATATATATATATATATTGTGACATACCGTACGGTATGTCACATTTTTTCATTTTTACGTTCTCCCCGATTTTTCGCGTGACTAGCGGTCGAGAGACGACTCATATATTGATTTGAATTACCGCGGTGTATTTATGTGGTTGGTGCCCATGGTGTAGCGGTGCCCATTCATTCTAATATTGAGAGGAGTGGTGGATAAGCCAATATAGAAAGAAGGGCAGTATTGGCAGAGGAGGATTTAGACAATGTTAGGCGTGGTGCAGGAGGGTGAGAGGACAGAAGGGAGGGGAAAAGCGAGGAACTTGTCCGGCAAGGGCTGGGTGATGAGGATGGGGCAAGTTTTACATCGCGGGCGGTTGCAAGGGGTGGGAAGGGATTTGGTGGGTTTGAGTGATTTGGACAGGGGTTTGGTGATATTGAAAATGGCGGATAGATTGGGGGGCGTCTGAAGCTGAGAGAGGGACATTGGGGGAATACTTTGGAAGTGGTTAGGTTGAATGGGCACCACTCGTCTTGTAACGATTGCCCCTCCCTCTCTGTTTCTCTCCCTGTCGCCATTCACATCTCCTCCCACAACTCCACTTTCAATAACACTTTTAAAGTCGGTCTACTTGCTTCCCTTCCCCCTTCTTCCTCTCCCCTTCAGCTCAAAGATCTTGAATCTTCTTGCACTCTTATCCACCAGGCTTTCTCGCCCCCTGGACTCAATAAATCACACTAGTTTCTCCCTCCCCCTCATCTCATCTCTCCCTGATTCCTCCACTCTCCTCTTCCTTTTGCTCCCCTTTTTTCCTCTCTCCCCTCCGCTCGCCCTCTCCCCGCCCGCCCTCTCCCTGCTCTTCGTCTTTCCCCTTCTTCCTCTCCCCCCTCTTTCCCCTCCTTCCCCTCGTAACACATTCGTTTTCCCCCTCTTTCCCCTCCCATACCTCAACCTCTATCCTTTTCCTCATTCCTACTCTTCTCCTAGAGAAAGGTGGAGCTAATATCTTCACCGAAATATCGGAAGTTTTAAATTATGAGTGTTCTTTTTTTCGTTTATATATTTTTATCGGCCACCCTCTTGGCATATTGTATATTTATCACCCGAGTGATTCTCCTAGAAGTTATATATATATATATATTTCACACCACCATTGGACTTCACAATTTTGTGTGTTTCCTATCCTCTTTCTTTCACCCTCTGTTTGAACGAAATTATTTATATATATATATATGTATATATTGTGACGGGACGCGTTGGGCGTTTGACCATAACCCCTTTTTTCGTCCGCGCCAGATTCTTACGGCCGGGCCTTCCCCCCCTTCCCTCGTCCCTCTCAAATAGTTAAAGAAAGTCTCTCCAGAGGAAGGAAGGATGTCTCTTGTGAAATAAAAAGGGTGCCACACAAGACCGCGGTCAAGCTACTCGGATGGTAGAAGTGAGTGGAAATTACTTCCTCGGGGGGGGAACTTGATAGGTAAGGACGCCTTACCCCCACGATCGCGACGGCGAACGATACCGAACGGACAGGATTACCGCGCACCGCGTCCAGGGAGAAAAAGACTCGCAGTAGCTATGAGAAATTGAACCCTTTTATTTGAACACACATAGGAAAAATACACTCTTAAATCCTAATGAGGGATGAATGCACTGGTGATTTGCGGAACATTAATGAAAAATACCCAGCAATGACTGGCTTAACTATAAACTAATGATGTATGAGACAAAAACTGAACAATTGAACATAAAGTTGAATGAAACCCTTCAAAGGATATTTACAGGCTCCTCGTCCTTTCGTTTGAAGTATGGTTTTAGATCTTTTGGACGGGAGAAAGTTTTACAAAATTGATCAGATCAAACTGATTATCAAAACTGTGGTGAGCTCTTTTCGGCTTCTCAAAAGTTCGCGTGGGCGAAACGGTGGAGTTGACAAGGGCGTTGGCAAATTTTTCTTCGCCACGGTTCTCTGCGGGTCGACGGCGGGGTAGGGATTCACTTGACCGTTGACCAGTCTGGGTCAGGGGTGGATATGATCAGTTCTTAGGCTTTGTAGAGGTGCTTGGAGCATGTCCGGAGAAGCGTGGGTTTCCCGGCCCTGGGATGAGAAGGTATTGGCGACGGTCCTCGGCCCAACCTTCGTCGTCCTCTTAGAGCCAACGGGGAAATTATTCTTCCGCCGCGGGGTCGTTCGCTGGATGGGATGTCTTTCCTCCCAAGCGATGACTTCTCCGCAGACTCGCCTCTCCGGTTCCACTCCTTATGGCTGCCTCGATCAAGCACGACTGTCTTTCCGCCTCCCTTTAGCCGTCTTGACCGTCTGTCCCTGGCAAGAACCTTATAAGAGGACGTTTATCTCCTACTTCGATAGTGTTATCAACGGCCGCGAAAGAAATCAAGTTCCAACTAGAGGGGCTGCAACCGCGTGGGAGGCCAAGAATTTCTAGTCTTAAAATGATTGTGTTAAATGGTTGTTGTGGGGCGAGTTTGAGTGGAAGGAGGGAAGAACCTGTGTAGGAGAGGTCTGTATATGCTAGAGAAGCAACTGCTCGATCGTTGCGCCACGTACAGTGGATAAGAGGAAACGGCATTTTTTCACAAGATGGCGGAGAGGAAATATTGCACTTCTCAGGTTTGAAAGTTTCCCATTCCTAGAGTAAATGATGCATTGTTGTGTTGAAAGTATTTTACAAATGCGCAAGGTTTGCATAATAAGTGAGGTGAATTTGGTTCCGATATCTCTGTTAAAAGTGGGTGAAATTACGAAAACGCTGGCGGGACGAAAGCTCACATTTACCGAGGCCTCCCTCGCAACACCAGCGCATTAACTGGCGACCCGTAATTTGAGCAAATGACGATCGGAAGCGCACCAAGATTTCCGTCCTCATTGTAATTGTAATCGTACCTACTATCGTCCTGACGATAGTCGCCGGAAATAGTAGTGTGAACGCAAGTCCGGACAGCGGTACACGTAGTTCCTAACACTGCCACTTTTACGATGGTTAGCGCTGGTACCACGACCGGAAATCGGAAATGATGAATGACGATAATCAAAAAAGGTTGAATTAGATGGTGGTACTCAATGAATAAACCAAGATAGGTGTCATTTGCTTTTAAATCCATGTCGAAAGACTTAAAAATGCCACTGAGACGCGGGAATCCCTATTTTGTTCGCTTGCTCTTTACTTGTTCGTCGCGATTCCTGGTGAGGGCAGCACTGAGTTACGATAGTAGTGTGAATGCGTGCGATTTGCTACGATGGTACGTACGATAGTAGTCTAAACGGGGCATAAGGTTCATGGTCCCTGGCCTGCCTGTCGTCTCTCCGCTTCCCTCTACCTAGTCATGTGTCCACCCATCATACCCTTACACAAAAAACAATTGATATGTGATATTTACAGTACCTGGGGCGGCAGGTTCAAATTGCCGAGCGAGCCTCCCTGTCCGCTATCCTAGGATACTCCTCAGCGACGCGTCAGTTAAAAAAAAGGGAATCACGCCTACACGCGCGGAATGTCACTATATATACATATGGGTCATTCCACCTCAATTCAACAAACGTTTGTCACTTAGGGTCTCAGATTTTGATAAAAATTGGTGTATGGATATAATATCAACTCAAACTGAATACCCTCAAACCATTTTGCGAAAAAAAATGTATGAGCGAATTATGCATACTTTAATTTTTTCGCATTTTTAGCAAAAATCCTAGCCTTAAATCATATTATCACTTATATCTCCACTTGTAGTAGTCATACAGTAATGATTAATAGCTCTTATTATAGCTAAATCTTTATTAAAAGCAAATATATCAATAAAAAATTATTTTCTTCTATACCCTATTGTTGTTAATTACTAATGTTTAAAAAATTGTTAATTAACTTTTCTCAAATACTCCATCTCAGAAACGGCCGAAACTTTTCGTACGTTAAAAGTACCCAGCTAACTATTCCATTATATATATATATATATATATATATAATGTCTTGGTAGAAAATCGCTCTCGGCGACGATGCACATGCATAAATAAAACAGTGATACACTGAACAAACACAGAAACACGCAAAAAGGACACTCACAAAAGAAAACTTGTACGTTTCGACGTCAGGACGCCATCGTCAGCGGTAGAGGAATCTCTACCGCTGATTCCTCTACCGCTGACGATGGCGTCCTGACGTCGAAACGTACAAGTTTTCTTTTGCGAGTGTCCTTTTTGCGTGTTTCTGTGTTTGTTCAGTGTATCACTGTTTTATTTATGCATATATATATATATATATATATATGCAGTAGGGACAGATAATTTAGCATTTGTACAATTTTTCATAAACATTCATCGTCTTTTATTGTATGACAACCCAAATGCACTGCCTAGTGTTTAAAATAATGCAAAATAAACTTAAATGCTAACTAAAACTTAACTATGCTTAATAACATGCGATTTACAATGCAATTCTAGGGAACGAAAGATATTTTATTGACATCTTGTTTCAGATATCAAAGGCATTGATGACATGCTGTAGATTTTTTTATCATTGCGATTGCACGAATGATATGATATACATTAAAGACGGTGAAATTCGCCATGAAAAAATCATTTGAATTGATCAAGTCAAATGATTTTTTCCTGCCGAGTTTCACCGCCTTTGGTGTATGCTGTAGATGTTTATGAGGTATTTTGTAAGCTGTCTGGGAAGGAGGTCAAGACGGCGGCGTGTGTTGCCTCTTCTTTCACTGACTCCCCCCCCCCGCCCCTGCCATCGGATCGGGCGCCGCGCCCTCCCCATGCGTGGAGCGGCAATTGTGCCCCTATCGGGAGGGAGAGAGAGATATTTCCTCCCCCCCCTCCCCGCACCTCCTCCAGCCAATCGGGTTGTCACGTTAAAAAAAAATAAACACTGGATCCTAGTTGTTTTCTGACTCTATGGGGAAAGGTTTAAAGGATAAGTAGGAATAGAATAATCTTGTTTCCATGCAGAAAGTTGGATTGTATTGGTCAAATATTTGTATGGGAATATTCTGTGCTTTGCGGAAGCCGAAAGCATGCCTTGGATCATTTGCTTTTGGCCGAACCGATGCTCCCGTGTCGCAGCTCGCAATGCAGATGCTTGAAGCGGTAGATATTTTAGAAGCAACCCTTTGTGCAATGTCTCTAGAACCCCAATTGACATCACATGCTTAATCTTACTCCCAGGGCCATATCTAATATCTTAGGCGATATTTAGCCGCATCAACAAATCCCCTCCACCGGGATCGATCTTCTGCCTCTCTTTCTGTTGCTCCGATCTTTTGCATATCCTCCTTCACTCGGTCCCTCCCTCTTAGACGTCGTCTTCCCCGGGGTATTCTTCCTTCAGGAATCCCATTCAATACCTCCTTCAGCAGACATCCCTCCTCTTTCCTTAGAATACGTCCAGCCCACCTGATTCTTCTTGCCTTTATTTCACTTGTTATGTCTGGATATTTATATAGATTCCTGATTTCTCTCTTGTGCTTTTTTCTCCATTGTCCTTCTTCGTATGTTGGCCCATAGATTTTTCGCTATATCTTATTCTCGAACACTAGTAGCTTTTTCTCATCCTTCTTCGACATCCTCCACGTTTCGGATCCGTAGAGTAGTACTGAGGATATTACTGTTTTAAAAACTCTAATTTTGGTTTTGTGCGACAGGGCTTTAGAAGTTAGAATTCAGTTGCATGCATGCAGACATATGTTGGCGAGGTTTAACCTGTTTTGAATTTCTGGCTCTGCTGTGTTGTCATTTGTTAAAATTACTCCTAAATATATAAAATGGTCTACTTTTTCAAATGCAAGACCATCTATTTGTAGAGGACCTGTATTTCTATTTTGGCGTCTTGAAAAATGCATGTATTTAGTTTTTGTATCATTTATTTTCAGTCCTATTTTTTCCGCATCCTTCATAAATACATTTGTCAACATTGTTAAATCTTCTAATCTTTCTGCGAATATCGCTACGTCGTCTACAAAGGCTAAAACGTTTATTTGTTTCCCAATTTTGATGCCAAGGTCCATCTGTGCTACTTTTTCCAGTACTTCCTCAATTGCAATATTAAATAGAATTGGGGAGAGCCCATCTCCCTGCCTTACCCCTGTGCTTATTTTAAACTGCTCGGAAATATTTCCATTGATCCGTACAAAGCCCCTTGATTCTGTGCTGCTCAGCTTTGCTAGATTTATCAATTTTCTTGTGATCCCCATCTTATCCATTTTTCTCCACAATCTATCTCTATTTATACTGTCACACGCCTTTTGGAAGTCGATAAAAATTGCGTAAAACTCCTTATTGTACTCCCAGTATTTGGATATACTTTCTTTTATAGAGACTATTTGATTTGTAGTCGACCTGCCTTCCATAAACCCTGCCTGATGCTCTTTAATAATTTCGATCGTATAACATTCTATGCGACTACTGATTATTTTTTAGAGGACTTTATATGGAATGCTGAGAAGTGCAATACCCCTGAAATTATTGCAATCTTCTTTCTCTCCTTTCTTGTGTATGGGTACTAATATTGCTTCCTGCCAATCGGCTGGCATGCCTTCCTTTTCCCATATTTTCAATATTATTCCCCATAGTCTATCAATTATAATGTCACCTCCTTTTTTGTAATTCTTCTGTGAATTCATCTTTTCTTGAAGCTTTGGTGCCTTTTAAGAATTTAACAGCATCTTTCACTTCTTCTCTGTTTGTGGAGGTTCCACATTAGGTTGAACATGATAGTAGTTGGTCTGGTCGCCTTGGTTTAGTGGGGTACCTACCTCTTCAACGTTTAGCAATTCAGAGAAATACTCACGCAATCTTTCCATTACCTTTTGACTTTCTTTTAATAACCGTCCTTCTTTGTTCTTCACCCCATGAGGGCTTGGAATGTATCCCTTCTTGAAAAACCTTATTTTTCTATAAAATTCTTTTGCATTGTTTGCTGTGTTTTCTTCTTCTGCCTTTTCAAGTAAACTATTTATATACAATCTTTTTTTCTTCCTTTGCAGCTTATTTATTTCTCGGTTCATCTCCCACTCCCACACTATTTCTGTTTTTCCTTTAATCCGTTTTTCTATCATTCGCTCACATTTGTGGTCAAACCAGGGTTTTTGTTAATTTTCTTCTTCTTGCCACACACGCCCTCCGCTGCCTCCAAGACGGTTACTTTGAAGTTTTGCAAATTAGTATCTATATTTTCGTCCTTTTCTTCCCTTCCTTCCATAATCTGAAATCTATTTTGAAGTTCGAGCTTACATTTCTCAGCTACATCGTGGTCTGCGAGTTTTTCAGTATCATTTCTTCTATTCACAATGCCCTCCTTCCTTTCCTGAGTTGCTGTTCTTTGCATCACTTTAACTTAAACTAAAAGAGTGGTCCGTCCCACATTCTGCTCCTCTGACACTTTAAACATTAGTTATGTTACTTTTGTGTCGCTGATCCACTAAAAGATGGTCAATTTGGTTTTTAGTAGCTCCGTTCGGGGATATCCATGCGTATTTATGAATATCCTTTCTAGGGAACATAGTACTTGAAATTATTAAATCGCTTGCAAGCGCAAAACTTGCCAGTCGGGATCCATTGTCGTTTGACTCTTGATGTAAGCTTTCATTTCCCACCGCTAGTTTCCAAATTTCCTCTCTACCTACTTTGGCATTTGCATCTCCCATAATAATTTTCATATCATATCCTGGTAGCATCGCGACATTTTCCTCAATAACTTCATTAAATTGTCGTTTACATCATCATCCGCATCCTCAGATGGTGCGTAAAAGCTGACAATAGATATGTTTTTAAACTTTTCTTTTAATCTTATATTGCACATTCTATTGCCTTTAGCTTCAAACTGTATCACAGATTCTACAATTTTCTCATTTACAGCGAAACCTACTCCTCCATAGTATCTATTTTCTTCACAGCCACTATAATATATTATATATTTCTTAGTATTTATTCTCCCTGCATATGGCCATCTCGTTTCCTGAATTTCTCGTTTTCGCATCCATGTTGTATTTGTCTAACTCATCTACTAATATGTCTACAGCTCCAGGCACCGCCAATGTTCTTATGTTCCATGTACCAAATCGTAATCCTTTAACACGTAGCCGGGTCTTAATCCGTTTATCCTGTCCAGTCTCCGAGGCTAATCTTTGTGGATGATTTGCAACATTTCTGTTTTTATAAGGTGGGTCGTCAGCCCAACGCTCAACCCCCAACCTGGAGGACCAGGGTAGTATCTCTCTTTGTCACAGACTCCTAACTCACTATCACCATCACATATCATTATTAATCTACTCACTCAAGTTCGCTATCTGGAAACTCATCTGGGAAATACTTCATGGTGTATGAGTCGAAAAATATTCTATTTTAATTTTCCATTCAATTTAAATCTGCGCTTTTGGATACGGAACCCACTTGTGCCCTGAATGGAAAATTGAAGGCGCACTGAACATTTTTATTAGGATAACGTAGAGAACGTGGTAACCATTGTAACTATTCCTCACCGTTCAAGCGAATGAAAGACGGTCACATTTTGCAAATTAAAGCTCGAGGTAAATACTCTTAAATGGCAACCCTTAAAACATGTCTGACTTATTTAAGGGTCGTGTACATTTGGGAAGATATCCGCTTATGTAAGTGTGATAGAGTTCTAGAGAAGAGGACTACCCCACCGTCTTATCCTTCTCGTTCTCGGTCCCTGGAGCAAGACGCGTGGAGAGGAGATGAATCAGTGAAATTGTAAGTGAAGAAATCCCGTATGAAAAGGTTAACCGTCAGTTATGTCGTCATTAAATCGAGCATGATCCATGACTTTCGCGCATAGTTTCCGGGTTCAGCTAGTAGCTAGCTACACATATTGGGTAAGTCTATTAAAATTGGATGATTACGCGATTAAAACGTACCCTCTTCACTGAAAACTAAAATGCAGGCAGTTTTTCTGTAACTTATGAACTATTAGTAAAATTTAACTTTAAAAATTGTGTTGTAACCGTGCGTTCAAAACGACTCGTCGCCATCTTTGATGAGCGTGACGTCAGAGTCCAGTAAATACGGTTCCGTGGTGCTATTTCCAATCCCTAGTTCCGTCAGTTAGCATTTGTGGTGTCGCTGTATATCTTGTCTACGGAAGAGAAAATTATTCAGGCATGCCAAACTAGTGGTGCATAGTGCCTTTGTGCAAATGTTCAACCATATCTACGCGAAATAAGATTGCAATATTCCCTGAATGCGCCTTTACAAAGCCAGAGTCAGCCATTAGGTTTTACTATTTCGCTCGAATCAAACGCACTCGGTCACAAATGCTTATGTGTGCACTTTGTTGTTGTGATTCACAAGACCTTACAAGCTGTGAAACACTAGGGATGGGCAGACATAACCGGTTACATCCATAACTGATTTTTCCCTTAGGTTAACTGATTAAAAACCGGTTATTTTCAGCGCAAGTTATCCTGAGTACTCGGTTATTTTATTACCGAAAAATAACCTGAATGAAATAACCGGAAGCCTTTACTCTCTTGGGGAACCTTGGTAGATACATCCACATCTACGAAGTTCTGTTCAAGTCATCTCTAGGGTGTGTGGCAGGGGGTGATTCCACTCCTGGCATGTCCCAGTGCAAATCGGGACCTCGCACCTTCCCCGGCCGCTAGGCGCAGACCAAAAAGCAGTCAGGAGAACAGTGTGTAGTCAAGCTAGATACCGGGAGAGTTCTACGTAAATTAACATGCAGTACACTGGTAGTGAGACATCTAGTGGTTGATATTACCAGGGAATTCTATTCCCTGATATTACTAATAGTAATAATTTATGAGTGCTACGAGATACTACTTCATGTAGAGAACAAAATAATGCCGGACATATCAAGCGGAGGTACTAAGTTCTGCCGCTAGCAACTGCAGGCCAAGGCCATGGTTCTATCCAAGGTCTTGCTGCAGGCAGCTGCTCAGGTTTTTCTGCGCAGGTTAATCTGAGTCGGCTAAGTTTTACGGTTATTTTTTGGTTTAACCGGAAAATAACCAGAGCGAAATAACTGGAAGTCTGCCCTCTGTCGGGGAATTTTGGTACTACTTACTCCTGCTTACATAACAGCTGCCCGGATATAAGGGAATGCATAAAGTTCCAATAATAATAATTAGTACATAACAAAGATAGAGAGAGAGTATTTTGAGAAATGAAGCATAAGTTATTTGTACATAATCTCTGCTCAATTTTAATTTTTTAAATCAAGGGAAACATGAGTTGCGTCGTGGCTAAGCGATAAGCCATGCATATCGTGCGCCGAAGCAATCATTCTCGGTGAAAGCGTTGTATTGAATAATAGCCAACTCACGAGGGTGATCGGAAGTTTTTGCTTTCATATAATTCCTGGTAAACGGAATTACTCGGCGAAGAAGTTAACTTGGGTAATTGAAATATATATTAATTACACTAAAGCGCTAGCTTAGGTAGTTGAACACATTCCAGTTACTTCTTCTCATTCGAGATGCTAATAATTATTTGACTAATTTCAGTTTCAGAAAGTAGTTTCAAAAGATAAAGAATTTTCAAACATAAGCTATAGGGAATGAAAAAGCTTACAACACTTCGTCCATTCGGTGAAAAACCAGTCATTAGTTTTTCTTGTATATTAATTTAAACAAAAACATTGCCATTTCATCGCTGTACAATTACTCTGAAAGTTTAGACCCCTTTGACTTTAAATTATTTATAAATAAGGATAGTAATAAGCTCTCGATATTGCTAACTCCATAGTTAAAATAACTTAAACAATATATACATATAACTAAAGGAAAAATGGTATATTCTATAAAGGCCTGTATCGTTGGCCAGAGGATAGCTACGTTGTCCTAGGAGAATTAAAAATAGTTGGGGCCCAAAAGTTAATAACATTAATTAATCGAAAGATCCATGTTTAGGTTTCATATTTTTCAAAGGTAAATGCAAATGAAAATGAACTTGATTGCCGATAGCAATGAACACGGTAAGCACTCTCCAATCAGATTCGCGGTTATAATTTTCAAAACTATTTATGGCGCTGATGATATTCTCTTGAGAAAATAATTGTTAAGAGTATTGAGCGGGGCGGGTGGTCGCAGGAGAGACATCGCGGCGCTAGTGTGTAGAGCCCCACCTCCAATGGGACATTGCGAAGTAGCATATACTTCGCAATCCTGGCATCTTAATTGACCGTAATTGGCGGGGGGAGGGAGAGGATGTTCGAGATAGGGTTCGTGACGTCACTTCTCGAATGAGAATGACGTCACGTCATCCCCCCCCCGCGTGCACCACTGCAGCCGGTTGATGACGAGCGGGTGGGGGAAGGCTCAGTTCCGCTACGCCCCCCCCCACCCCCATGGGGGGGGTGCGGCCCGGAGGCGATGGAGAGGACTCGGTCGGGTGCGACAGCTGCTCTCGCCCGATCCATCCATCTCTCCATCTCTCTCTCGGTGTGAAGATTCGCACAACGAAGATGGCGCACACCGGCGAACGCTCCAGTGGAACTGACGATGGACGGCCCTTCACTTACGTCGTTTCACACACAACTACTCAAGAGTCGAACCCGAATGCAAGGCCTCCATCTGCCGGGTCGAGAGGGTGATCATCTCGCGGGCCACAACTCCCGACTCATTAGGAGAGGGGCTTCTTCCATCTCGTATGTCAACCCGTTTCATTCGCTCACTTCACTTCCCGACTGGCTCGACTGGGCCATCATCTTTCTATTCGTCGTATGTGTCGTGCCTCAACGCAGCGAAAGCTTTTTCCAATACATTCCCAAACACTATGAATGATTTAAATAGAGCCCAACACTAGTGCATTCTAGTGCACGGAATAAAAGTGAAACAAAACTGTGTTCGAAATTTTCTGCAGCTATTCAATTTTTCTAGACCTGTTACGACATTTTGGGAATAATTAAAGTCGAGTTCGTTCAATCCAAAAGGATAACAATGCATTGCACGTAATAAAAAAATAATTTATGCGAGAATGTAGAGATCGAGATCCAACTGATTGTGAGAAATTAGGAATGTTGGAACCAGGAGTGGGCGGGTAAACGCAAGCGGGTGGGCTAAATGCCTCCAAAGTAACGCTCCTGTGGACGCAGATGCGAACACGTTATCGTCGAAGATCTCTTTGGAATATATTAGCGTGGCAAACATATTTGCGCTTCCTCAAAAACTCGAAAATACGAGTCACCCCGGCCACTGCACCGTCCCCGGAACTCCCGTCGGCCAATTGCACTTCTTTCTGCCCCTCCCCCCTCCTTAGCCCCCCCTCCTCCCCCCTCCTCCCTCCAACTACGAACTCGCTCCTTCCCGTCCACTGTGAGGTGTCGCCAATTAAGGCACTGCATGATGACGACGATTGATTTTTTGTGTCGTCGTTCTGCTCGCCTCCTCATGAAAGATCGAGGAGTGAACCCTAGGGTCTCCCCCTCCGATTGCCCCCCACTCCTCCCTCACACACACACACTTCCCTGCACTTCCCTTCGCCCTCGGATTCGCCCTTTCTGCCCATCGTCATCTCTCCATCCACATTCTTCTCCAATTCCACATCTCACATTTTCTCATCTCTCCCTATTCTCTCTCCCTGGGATTTTAAAAAAAACCGAATGGGATGACGCACCAAGCTCAATGTTGGACATATTAGAGAGTTGGTTTTAGAAATCGTTGGAAAAAAAGTATTGGGTTCGGCTGAGCAAAAAGATGGAGGTGAAGTATTTGAAGCAGAAGAAAAGGTAAATGCAATGAAAAAATCTCCCTTTCATCTCCAAAAGGAAAACGTTTACATTTCATCGTAGACCCTCTCGACTGTCTCGGTTCCTCCATCACCTGCTATACAAACCCTTTTGCCGTTGTTGCCTTGTTGACGGTGGAAACTTAACGAGGCTTTGATGTTTTATTATATGAGCATTTTATTTATTCCATACAATCGGATATTTATAGCACACGCACTCCCACTGTGTTACAGTGCACTGAGTTGGTTGTCATAGGTGAGAGTAGAGTTCTCGCCGTACTAAGCCATTGGCGTGCGAAATTCACACATTAAGGGTATGAGGGGGACAGTTCCTTTCCCTGGGACACATGCGATTTTCCACGAAGTTATAACAATCTGATAGTCCCACCGCCAGGGTTTTTGGAGGGGATGTTCAGAGAGGCTTCACGCGGAGTTGAACCCGGGACCCTCCGGTCTGTAGCTCAGCGCTCTACCCACTAGGCTACCACGAATCCCAAACAATTATAGCATCAAGGTTCAAATGAATATGAAAAACACAATTTTCCATTTAAACTTACGAGAGGTTAAGAAATTATTAGGAATTATATACTTATCTGAAGAAGGGCACAATTGTAGCACATAATTAATGAAATTCATAGAGGTAATCATTTTGATGAATCCTTATACAGCGAGTTTCGCACCAAAGACGAAAAAGTTCGTCTCGTGGCGCAATATTCTTTGTCATCGTCGCTGATAAATGGAATGAAAACCTTTGCCAACTGAATCAAGACTCCGGACATCGAGTTTGGGAAGCCGCCATTTATCACTCACAGCGCACACAATTAAGACACAATCAAAAGAACCTTATAAGAGGACGTTTATCTCCTACTTCGATCGTGTTATCAACGGCCGCGAAAGAAATCATGTTCCAACTTCGGCCGCTAGAGGGGCTGCAACCGCGTGGGAGGCCAAGCATTTCTAGTCTTAAAATGATTGTGTTAAATGGCTGTTGCGGGGCGAGTTTGAGTGGAAGGAGGGAAGAAACTGTGTAGGAGGTTAAAATAAAATGGAGGAGGCATGACCGTGAACGCTCATGAACGAAAGTGAAGCAAGAATAGGGGTGCTTGGGAAGGCTTTGTGCCGAGTAGGTGTTGCCAAACCAGTCACAAAACATCGCCTTGTCGGTGGTTTTAACCTAGATTTGACGAAAATCGAACGCAACCGCTGGACACATAAGCCAGAAGGTCTGAACTTTGCCGACTGCAATGGCGGAATCGGCTTCAAAAATCAAGTGGTATGTCGCCTCCATTTCTTTTTTAACCTCCTTGAGAAACTGTGGGTGCTTTCCATTCGCGTATCTGCGCTGATCTGTTTAAAACTGTTTAGCTCAGAGCGTGTTCCAATCGCAGTTGTGACGTCATCTGCGCTAAACAGATGGAAACACATCCCGTGACGTTGTTCGTCTGCGCCCAGCAGACGAAACATGGTGGCGGGAAAATAAATTGCTGGCGGAAAATGCATTCCACCATCTCAAAGATAAATATGATATTAATTTGAGAATAATAAACATAAATTTGTATTATATGTCTAAGATAAATTTTATTTCTGAAATGTAATATCTTCTTTGCCCAACATAATGACAGAAGTTATATCAAAGAACGATAGCAAGAAGAGGTTGTTAGGTTGTCTTCATTTAAGGTAAATTGGAGTGTTTACGAGATCGAGCGTTCGAAGACTTCGCAGTTGTGTACGAAACGAACGGGATAGTTGTGTTGTATCCTTGTACTTGCACTTGGAACTTACTTTAAAGGTGTTTACGGTTCGAGCGTTTAAGTGTAATCATTAAAGAAAATTTGGAATGGAAAATGTAAGCAAAACCATAATGTTATATTGTTTTGATGCTTAGCAGATTTATTTCATTTGCTTAAATGGATACACTATAAGCTGGACGTATTATATATAAAATTTCATATAACTTTAATGGTGTTATTTGTTTTCTATTAACTGTAATTTAATGCTGAAAAATGGCTATAGAATCGGTAGATCTATTATAGCGTGTTTAAATTTTTTACTGCTTTACTAGCGTGATGTGAATGTAAGTTTTACACGTCTATCAATGCAGAAAGGCGAAATAAAGTACACCTGCCGGCATTGTCACGGTACGAGAGAAATAGGGGAATTGTTGTCCCACACATGTTTCATAGGAAGGAAAGAAATTTTCCTTGAAGACAACACCCATGTGTTGTTTTATGCCGAAGAGGAAATTAATGTGGAAGGGGAGAAGGCAGACACGAAACAGAAAAATCAGCATTTTGCAGATAGTGAGTTTTAATGGTGTTACTATGTTGTCCTATGCAAATTTGAAAAATCAAGCCATGTACATGTAATAGTATGACTGCCTAAAGTATTAACATGTGGTTGTCATTATGGAAACTAAGACAGGTTTCCAAGCTTCTACTGTACTTTTGATCCTAAGTATTTGCATCTTGGCCCAAAACATTGGTGTATTATGTATTATTTTGCAGAATTTGATTGGCCAGAGCCTGCTGTACTAGCATTGATTTCGGTCTACGAAGCCAAAGCTGATCAACTCAATTCAGCGAAGAAAAGGCCCAAATTTTGGGAAGATTTGTCTGTGGAGATGGGTGACCTAGGCCATAAGGTTATCTAGTTTTCCATTTATTACTCACAAATAATGCTAATTCCAATGCTAAGTTGAAATACAAGTAAGATGTACAAAAGCTCTGGAAATTTTAAGGCTAAAAAAACAGCAAAGAAAACTAAGGCGAAGCTCTTCCGCGAAGTTTGAATTATTAAGTAGTGATAGTTTCATTAGATTCTTTCATTTAACTCTCGCTGGTGCATGTAGTAAAGAAAAAATGAAATGGACGAATAATTATAATTTTTTTTTATAATTCATGTAGCGTATACAGAAGCGAAAGGTTATTTGAACTTTCAAATTTTGCCGCCGATTGGTCCGCCATTTGTAAACACATCAGCGCAGATGCGTTCCAATGTTTCAGTGTGCGCTAGTGTGTTTCCATCTGTTGCGATGTGAGCCAATCTGCGCAAGGTGATTGGAAAGCACCCTGTGTAGGAGAGGTGTGTATATGCTAGAGAAGCAACTGCTCGATCGCTGGGCCACGTACAGTGGATAAGAGGAAACGGCATTTTTTCACAAGATGGCGGAAAGGAAAAATCGCACTTCTCAGGTTTGAAAGTTTCCCATTCCTAGAGTAAATGATGCATTGTTGTGTTGAAAGTATTTTACAAATGCGCAAGGTTTGCATAATAAGTGAGGTGAATTTGGTTCCGATATCTCTGTTAAAAGTGGGTGAAATTTACGAAAACGCTGGTGGGACGAAAGCTCACATTTACCGAGGCCTCCCTCGCAACACCAGCGCATTAACTGGCGACCCGTAATTTGAGCAAATGACGATCGGAATCGCACCAAGATTTCCGTCCTCATTGTAAAGTTCTTGGACACAATTCTACACCAGCCTGCTACACTTCATGATCGAGCACTCGAAATTGCCAGTTGCAAGCCTGGTGAAATTACTTTGTTACAAAGATCAACTCACTTGGACATACTCGCACCTCCGAATCATTCCACGGATTCGCCGTGGAGGTTTTACGCCAGAAGTACCGTGAATTCCGAAATTAAAAATAATTGCACATTCTAACGACTTCCTTGAAAAATGTTGATCATTTTATACACTTTAATGTTTGGTCAAACTCCCGCAACACCACGCCCCATTGCATCTTTCTTGCTTTTCTGGCGTTATCTTGCGGCGCACCGATATTTTGTGAATGGCAAAGAGGAAGCGGCGAAATGGGTTGATGATGATGCAATGAAGACAAACAATCGCTAAGCGCCCCCTCTTTTGCCACCCCCTGGGTGCGCGAGGCTGGAAAAAAGTAAAACTTGGCTGTTTAGACCCGAAGGGATCCCTCTCGAAACGCAGTATTCCATGAAGTGAAAACAGGAATGATTACTTCGATCGATTTTGGAATAGTCTTCGAGTGATGCGCTGCGATTGTGACGAGCGAGCGTACATTAAAAGACTTTCATCACTTGTTAAGGTGGTTTGAGCGAGAGATAGTTCCACAAAGTCATAGTGGAGACCATATTCAAATTTCTTTTTTTTTATTTCAGCGTCTGTAAGAAGTATGAAATAACTATTGTAATATTAATGGCGCAAAGACACGGTTATACATGACCAAAATTCTCAGTAATCAAATAAATAAAGCTACATATGTCTCTAACTTGACTCATTTTTTCCCGCCGTACGTCTGAAAACCCTTCAAAACAACAGATTTATTTTCTATTCTGTAAAAATTACTGTGGGGAGTAATAGATTATTTTTAATAAATAGTTGAGAAAACATGCAAACTACACACCGTTAGTTTTATTTACGAAATCTAGGTGCTAGAAGTTCCCCATTTGTTTAATATTCTCCCTCCGGAGCGCACAGCCATAATCTATACAATTGAAAAACTGTTTAAATTTTAAGGCAAATTTCTCGAAGAGTAGTTCGGCAACGGGTTGATATTTTGATATAATTGGAAAGATGAGAGATGTTTCTTTAAAATGTGGCCAAATTCATCAAATTCTAGGAGAAGTGGTTTTTCGCTCTCAAACCACCTTAAAAAGTGGAAGGTGGGAGTAGAGTGAGGAGCGTCAAATATGATGCACACTTTGCGGTCGTTTCCCATATCGCACTCCATTACCGATTCCTCATTATAGTCTGTTCTCCTTCAATGGACCAGTGTGATTCGTTTAAATTTCCCAACTTCTTCATATATGCATATATGTGACCTCTTGTGCCGCGCGCTCATCCCGGTTAACCCTTCGACCCAGCATCGCGCTTCATATCCAAGAATGGACTACTCCATTATTCTCACCATATCGCGCATAAGTCAAGCGGTAATGTTTCCGGTGTCTTGGAAAAATTTCTGAGGAGTCTTTGACCACTTTAAATTTAGAAAATCAAGGGAAATCGAGTGAATGTATCAAATAAAGTTGTCTTAGGTATTAAAGTGAAGTTGTTTAGCCTAGTTAAGTTGATTGTGTGTGACATTCTAAGCGTTCGGTCCGTTTCGGCAATTCCTATTGGCACCTTTCGGATGAGCATCCCACGTGTATTGACGGGATTTCTGTGAAGAGAAACACAGTACACGTAGCATCGATTCGTAGATTCATTTCTAAAATGTTGAAAGACAATATTTGTTCGCTGAGTATCCGTGCATTGTATCTATGTTTTGGAGTCTCAAGCGACGGTGAAGTGTAGGTATAGAGTAGGTAGGCATTGGTTTGCATTGAATGAAGGTAGTCGCATATTCCTGGTAGTTTCTTCTATCAGCAGTTTCACCTAATGCATGCTTTACTTTCGTACTACATGTAAGAATTCAGTCTTAACGGAGGGTTATTAAATTACGTTGTTCAGTGCAAGAACCCTGTAACTAGTGTTTTCAAACAATGGAGAAAAAGATGCATAAAGTATCGATCTCCTTTCAGTGATCCATGAACCACGTATCTAAACCGCCGTCAATTAACAGAATATGGTATTTCTCAACTCAAAATTAATGTTAATGCTGATAGTGACCTGCTTTCGCAGAAACCTCCTTTCTCAATTTCGACAATTTTTCCGGCCACAGGATTCTTGGGGTGGACCACAGAATTGGAATTCAATGATAGATCGTGTGCGCTTTCCTCCCGAGTTTCGCTTTCCTCTTTCTTTCTTTATTTCTTATCTCATCCTCTCCCCCTCCCTCTCTTTCTCTCCGCAGAGTGTCAGTTCGGGAAGCAGCTCCACGAGATCGGCACCACGTGGTTCGCGGACCTTGGACCGCCGTTCGGCGTCATGTACTGCATCCGCTGCGAATGCCGTGGGGTAAGTACATACATACCACTCCTCCTCCCAAGTACTCCCCCCCCATGGGGTGGTCTCCAGTCGGTCTGCGCCCCCTTGCCCTTCGGCTCTCCATCTCTCTCAATTTCCGGTGACTTTCTCTTTGGAAATTTGGCGATTGGCTAACGGTCAGTAACGGTAGCATTCTGTGCTGCCGACGCATTTTTCTGCTGAAATAAAAATACTACGATACAAATATCAAAGAGTAAGATTTTATCGCCGTGTCAGTAGTGGTGAATTTATTGGCCTAATTACTTATTGTGTGGCACCATACATCGGGTTGCCACTCGCCCGCGCATGAATACACGACTGAAGACATCCCTGTGATTCCTTTTCAATCGGTGATACCTGTAAATGATTTTTGACATTACTGTTTCATTATGGAGGTAAAACGTCATTTCGTGAATTTACCTTATTTTTGATAAAGGTTTAAAACTCGCCATTCGTCGGTGATTTATGTTCCAAATTTATTTGTTTTATAAATAATTTGTGATGATAACATTAAAATGTTTTATGATCAGCTGTCACCAATCTGAAGATCGGTTTGTTTCATCCTTCTCACTTTGCCTTCCAAAGTTCCCATTAAACATCTTTTCTCTCTAACTCTTTGTAGGACTCCGTCATTGGTGGTTCTCTCTCCGTCCATTTGATCTCTATCCTTATTATGACAACAGTTTTGAATAAGGTCATCTGACAATGTTTTAGTAATAGCTACGTTTGTCATGCTGATCTAATGAATTTGATGGGGCTGTTTTGCATGCAGTACGCTTTATCTCATCGCTGATAATCCTACTCCCCAAATTGTAAAATTCCTCCACCTACCCAAGTTTTTAGTGACCATGTCAGATGGTTACTCTGCATTCTTTATTTCTTTAACAAACCATTATCCTGATTTATTGTACATTTATCTTCAAATTGAATCCCCTTATATTTCAGCAACAAAGTGTAAATTGTCAATTGTTTCTCTATGCTCACTCCAGTTTGAATTATACCTTTATTTCATTTTTCGTAGTTTCAATGTAAGTGTTTAAAATCATCGGCGACAGAGCACGCCCTTGCGGCACTCCTTTCCTCACATTTGCTTCCTCCGCATTTCAACGGCACTTGAAAACTGCCAACTATTCTTCATCACGTCCTCTTGTGTATTGCTCTTCCGTCATTAAATGGCACTCTTTTGTGCAGTCAGAATCCTCTTCCAATGCTCATAGCCACTTGCTTTCTGTATGTCTATAAATCAAATATATGTTGGCTATTCTTTGGGAAAATGATCAGTCTTACGGCCTAATTAGCTTTTTCTCATAACTCGAATCAGTGGTACTCGGATCAGGGTTCTCACTCCTGCATACTTCGTGGGAATGTAATAAGTTCTTGGAACCATTCCCTTTGAAGTCCTTTACTGCTACGTCAAATCCTGATATTAGCATGGGATATCCTTTGTCACCTTGATCCGTGGTGAATTCATCCTCCAGTAACCTCCTATTTAATGCTTTGATTCTTCAATGCTCTCTTTGATACTTCAATGTACTCTTTCCATCATTAAAATCTTTATTTTTTTTCCACGAGAATATCATTTTCTCTCTTCCGGGTGATCATACCTTTGATAGGAAGTTCTTCAAAGCAGGCATTTTATTTCAGTTCTGTTAGTATCGTCAAATTTTTTCCCCGAAGAGAAGGGTATTTTACCTTTTAAATTTCTATTTAGACATTAATTAAACTTCGTATGAAATGGTAGTTCGAGGTTTGTTGCAGCTAATCTTTGTTGGCACGAAACCAGGAAGCAATACCGTGCTTATTTCATGCAAACAGAAATCTTTGGCATGAAGAATTTTTTTTAGCTCGTCTTCATTGGGTTATTTAGATTATGGCTGGGTGAATGTAAATATGAGGTTATATTTTTCTGCTAACATGTTTTCTGCATTGCAGATTTGATATTGAAGTGAGAGGAATATAAAGTCTTGAATACCATAGAGGACAACTTCAAATGATTGCATTGCTTTAGGATGATGAGAAGTGAGAAAGTACATCGGTGGTGTAATTTCATTGGAAAATCTGCATTATAAATCCTCCATAAAACCAGGGTCATACTCATGTCAAATCAGTCTTCTGGGCTGTAAATCGTATGTCTTGTGACAGTATGGACCTTAATCTTTGCAATCACTTCAAATTTGCATATTTACACATTTGAAAAATTGATTATCGGCGGGCGAAACCTGAACCCTGATTCACTCCTGCGCAGTTCAATGTAGTGTATGGTGTGCGGAAAGAAGAACACATGTTCTCCATTAAAGTTATTCACGTCGATAATTAAAATTATTATACTATTATATACGTGTCATTTCACCCATAGTTCGTGTGCACATTTTCGACGCCGTGAAGGCGTTACTTTCAAGAATACTGCAAGGAGACGTCCGGTAATGTCTTGCACACCCCTACTTTCTTTCGGATGGGAGGGGTGGTTTTTGACGGGAGGAGGAGGGAACGTAAAACAGGGACGCCGGAAGAGTGCTCGATGAAGATAGGACCAAAGCAGAGACCGAGAGAGAAACGAGGTCGCGGAAAGAGAACAGATCGGGTAACCTTCACTTTATCCAGGGCGGTGTTTTTTTTTAAACCTCTCTCGTTTCCTGTGCAATAGTTATGCGCGGGAACAATTTATTCGCGACGTGCAAACTACGGCGCGAGTCATACGCGGGACGGAGGCTTGACACTCGCGTAATTACGGTGAACTGTAGGATTCATTTATTTCGAGCATCACTTGACCAGGTTGTACCATGGCGTCCATACTCGTGGAAAGGATAATTAATCACGTGTAATAGAATTGGCGCAACCGTAAAAGGAAACAATGTTGGCGCTGGAGGTGGTGGTCGTCGTGGGAGAGAGGCGAGCGCCTCTCACTGAAGCGATCTTATGCGCGGTGAGAGGTGTGGAGGGCAGAGAGAGAATCCCCCCTCTCTCTCGCGCTTCAAAGGGTTTGCTCCCGTGCATCGCGTGGTGCAGGGTTTCGGTGCGTGCTGTGCACCACGTGAGGAAAAGAGCGAATTAAACGCGGAGACGCATCTCCTCTCCCTCCCTCCCACCACGCGTCTCTCCTCTCCCTCCCACCCACCCACCCACCACGCGTCTCTCCTCTCCCTCCCACCCCCCACCCACCACGCGTCTCTCCTCGCCCCGAGCGGCGACACTCCTCCACTCTCCTTTCTCCCCTCCCTCCCCTCCCCCTTTTAACCCCCCCACCCCCTTTTAACCCCCCCCCCCTCCCCACCCCCCACCCTGTTTCCCGTCTCGTTATTTCCGTCCATTTCCGCGATATTTCAATTTCGCCTCGGATCCCCTCTCTCTGCCGCGTCGCTCGCTTCCCTGTCACTTCGTCCTTTCCCTTCTCCCCCTCACGCCCCAACCCCCCCCCCCTCCTCCCGTGATTGTGCCGACGCCAAACACCCCCCCCCTCTCCTCCCCCT
This sequence comes from Pyrrhosoma nymphula, assembly GCA_963573305.1. Taxonomy (NCBI): domain Eukaryota; kingdom Metazoa; phylum Arthropoda; class Insecta; order Odonata; family Coenagrionidae; genus Pyrrhosoma; species Pyrrhosoma nymphula. Next base: position 3,674,737 of record OY754329.1, read on the forward strand.
CCCTCCCACCCACCCACCTTCCGAACGAGTCCCGACCGCGCCGCGAATCCTTCGTGTTTTTTTTGCCGAGAATGTGATGGGAGTGCTGATAAGGTGCGATCAAGTGCTTCCGAATCGAATAATACCTACTCTGCCCCCTGGCGATATAGCCGCAATATTGGCGAGCGAGTTCATTTCGTCGGTTTTCGGCCTTCGGAATTTCCTCTTTGACTGTTCCGTGTCTTTCAATTCAGCACGCAAACATTTCACGCAAACATTTCACGCAAACGATTTCCTCCCACATTTCCGCCTTTACTTTTCATTTGTATTTATTCCTTACAAATTACAGCCTTTTTCACTTATCAGTGGCTCACATTTCACGATTTTAAGACGGATCAATTAGCGATTACCTCGAAAGTTGACCTCGGCTCTGTGGTGAAATTGAGAGGGCGTGAACTCGGGGCGTTCGATTCGTCCCCTTTGGGTGCATCCCCTTCAACCACCAATCAATGCCATCCCAATTCAATCGAGAGAGAGGAGACGAGAGGTGGTTTCTCTTCTCGTCTGCGTTGGAGGGTGAAGACCGGAAGGAGAGAGAATCACGAAGGAGTGAGATGGCCGTCGGTGACTTAGTTATTTCTGTGGCTAGAAATTAATGTCACGGCTTATATTTTGCAAGCGAGCGAGAAAATTTAAAAAGAAAGAAATAACGTCTAAAATGATATTAATCAACACCCAACACGTTTGATATGCCATAACTTCCTTGGTAATAGCATTTTGTAGATAATTCGTTGGTTACAGTGTCGAAATGGTTGGAATATATTTCAAATTAAATTCTACGGCATGACATTAACATGGAAAAACAATCAGGCTTACCTGTAAAATTCGAGGATTCATCGATTTATATATCTATAAATTGCTGTTAATACAATGTCACGCACGATCAGGTTTTCACCGCTTTCGTTTACATTAACGGACAAGTTTCGCTTCGAAGACATCGAACGCTAATGGAAACGCGACTGTCTCCTCAGCGCCTCTGAAACTTACGAGAAAACGAGAAACTTACGTGTAGGAGCAGTTGATAGCGATAATGAGCATCTCTTCAATGGCGTTCTCTGGATGAGGTTTCATCGCGAGCCCCGAGTAAAAGGAGGACTCATGACCTGCTGACCTCCTCCTCCTTTTGCCCTTCTGTGTTCCACCCTCGACGCCGCCAGTGCGCGGACCGAGTCTCATTCTTTGATTGGTTGGTGGGACACGTGTCGAGCTCCCGAGGGGCTGATTGAAGACCTGATTGGCGGATTGGGAAGAGAAAGGGGGAGGAGAGTACGATGCAATAATTAAAACTTTGTTATGTAATTATTGCATCATGCCGAAATTCCACTTACAATTAGTCAACCCTTCAACCATCTTGTATATAGGAGGAGAGTATGTTGGGAGAACACGGTGCGTGAGGCCGAAATTTTGTGGTACTCCATTGTGAAATGTTAAAAAACATCAAATTAAATACTTTGCGATTCTATGGAGCCCACTTTTTTTGTTTCAAATAATTTTTAGTTCTTAAGGATGCTACGTGGTGTAGCGAAATAAGATGATAAAGTAAAAATATGTTTTGTGGAGTGGCAAACTTTTTAAATAGGTTTTTTGTCTTAATTTTAGAGAGGCTTTATTTTCTTTCTCTAGAATCCACCCTCCCTGCCCCCTCCGCCCTCTCGTATACAGCCACGGCGGGGAGACCACCACATCCTGCCTCCGCCTTGGCTTGGTTGTTCGCTCCTCCGGGGGTGGTCCTCCTCCTGTCCCCACCTCAACCCCCAAGCCTCTGTCCCACTTACTCTCGTGGAATGTGCTGGTTGCACACTAGCGCCGCCACTCGGTAAGGAGAGAGAAAAAGACAGCGAGCTCCTCTGCTCTCCGAAATATCTCTGCGTCCCATCCCCTACGTCGTCTTCCCCACCTAGGGCGAGGGTGTGTTGCGTTTGCGCCGCCGCTGTTGTAATCTCCGCGCCCTGTGAGCTGCGGACCATCCTCCCAAGGACCCCTCCTGACTCAGATGGAAATGCCGTGGAGAGGATGCGACCTCCTCACACACGTCCCGAGTGCTCGTGGTTCCAAATGCAGCGCGATTTTGTTCAATTGTGGCGCAGGGGGGGTACGTCAGTGAAGTGTAGAGTGCAAGAAGGCTCAAAAGGATTGAAAACATTGCTGAACTGGTACAACTCTGCAATTTAGATAGCTAGGGTTCGTAAGATTAGTATCTCCATACTTCCTCCATGTGAAATTTTGTACGTCGACCTTATAATTTTGAAGAAAAGATGCATTTTCTTATCGATTTGTCTCGGGATTTCTAAACTACAATAATTAGCTCTAGACCTCAAAATCACCTCTATTATTTTGTCCTAAGGTACCGACGGCGTCTTTTCATTGTAAATATCTTTAGACTCCGCTTAACTACGTCGGATTACCGCAAACCGTCCGTCAAACTCGGATCTTGCGTAAATACGGTGCTTACCAAACCTCCGGATTTTATAAACTCTACCCACCCATTGGTTATTTGACGTGAACGATGACGACGGTGCAGCATAAGTACCTATGTACGCCATTCTCGTACTATCATGGAAACCCTTAGTCAATAAGGCCGGATCTTTGAGGATAATATTTGTAAGACTTTTTTACTGCCCCTACCGCAGTGATCGTGTTGCTAATCGCGTTTTACGAAATAGAGATTTCATTAATGTATTCATTTTTGCATTTGTCTTCCGAATCTGTATTTTGATAAATAATGATTAGGTTGCGTTTTTCATAAATTTCGAATGCAGGGAAGAATCTCTTTTCCCGAGGTATTTTCATTCGCAGTTATCCTCCTCGTCCGCGTCCGTCCCCGCTCGCACTTGGCGCATATCCCTTTGAGCGCACCAACTAACTTGGTATTGCGTCTCCTCCCGTCACTTCAGAGCCGTCCGTCTCCGTGGAAAAGATCACTTTCCTCCGACACAAGTCGACTCTCCTCCTTCCCTTTTCGTCGGCTTTCAACCGCTTGACAAGCGCCGCGCCGCACCCGCGCGTCATTTGTGCCGTGGTCGCGGGAGAATGGGAGCGGAGGATGCCACCACGGCATCACCATGCCCCCTCCCGCCCCGGCGCACCACATGGGAAGACCGTGCACCGCTTATTTCTCGCATTCCTCGTGGGCCGCTCGCACGTGCGAGAGAGAGAGAGCATTCGCATTCTGCGCGCGCCACTCGGCCCTCGTCCCGCGACCGGCTCCCTGGTTTGTGCTCCTGAATACCTTTTCCGTGGCGTCGGTACTCCCGATGACGATGACCTCCACCAATACTTTACGCCGGCATTTCCTCACTTCCCCCACGCTATAACCTATATCCCTCTCCTCGTTGGCCTTTGGACATATTACCCTGACACCCGTGACCCTTTCGCTTTCCCCAAACCTAAATCCCTCCTCGAGAATAGTCACCCCGATTGACTTCAATTTAATCCCTCTGTCGACAGCCTTCCGCCGCCAAGCACAGAATCCAGGGACACCCTCGAACCGCTCTCTCTTCCTTTAACGCCAACTCTTTAAGCCGTTATGCGTACACGCTTTGTGTAGACGTTTATCTTTATGGTAAATTTTTTTATCGAGTATTCTGTCGTATTCCTTATGAAGAGTTTTTTATTTTGTTTTTGCTTCACATTGCATAATTTAACTTGAATCATTTAAATTTTGCTGGGTGATATTTTGATGCGCTGGCCATCGGAATGGAGTTTTGGAGACAATTATAGGTTGTGCGATTTATTTTATCTTTTAATTCAACAGAGAATGTTTTTCTTTTACTCCTCGATTTGTTTTTATTAGTGGTAATTTTATAAATAAACCATTCATTTTAACTCCAAACATGATTTGACCCTTGTAATTTTCTCCTATCCCTATCATATTTTTTTTCTTTTTTTACCTGTTAAGGGAATTTAGTTTTGTTCATGGGCTTATTTTCTGTATTTCTTTTTTCTAATTACCTTATTTGGCTTTTATCACTCAAACGTGTACCGCTCATTCAAGCTGGAGTCGTCTTTTATCCCGATGTCATACTATGTTAGTCACTAACTTTACGTGGATTTCGACAGTTCATAAAGTCGAAGACGGCTCGTTATTCTCAATACCTTAGTATTTCGACTGATTAGTTAAAACCTTTAACCTTCAAAACCACTCCCCTCTCCCTTCCTCCTCCTCCTTCCTCCCCTCCCCCTCTACAACCCCACACTCCCCCTACGAAATCCCTTTGGGATCCGAGCGTACCCTTTGAGGAAATTTCATTTCACCAAGATTAGCCGCTCCTTAGCATCTTCAGAAAGCAAACTCTTCGTGCTGTTTCCTGAAGAGAGTACAGTGCGGCGAAACATGGTGGAATAATAAAAATACATTCTGCGGATTCGCGGAGTTTTCATTTTAAGTGTTGTGAGTTCAGAAGTTCCATCTCGCCCTCAACCGTCGTCGCCCATCATGTGTATTTCATCTTCTCCCCTCTTCAACCCCTCCCCCCCCCTCCACACACCTCCCCACACATGCCCTGCCCTGCGTGGCGCCGCAGAGGCTCGTGGCAGGGGGTATTAAGGCACAGAAGCCGCGGAAAGGGGGAGGAAGAGGACAGAGGTGAATTGACACTTACACGGAGTAGTGAACACGCAAGAGTGGCGTTGTTTTGAATTCCCCCTCCTATTTTTCTTCCGCGTCATCCTATGCTTTTGGTGACTTCACTACAGATGATTCAAAGTCGGTGTAGCTCTCAGCTTCATTTACACACAGAGCATGACTCGTTTCCTTTCAATCAGGTCTTTGAAAGCGGAAGATAACTGCTTTCGAGGTAATTGAGGTGCACTCTTGTTGCCAGTTGTTTAGAACTATATAAATTATATTTCCATTGTCTAACACGTCGATTGAGTGGTGACTATATTTTGTCGAAAAATAAATTATTTCAACAAACTAATCAAAGTATTAAAGTATTTAAATTAACTTTTAAACAACGAATTTGCTGAATCAAGATAATAATTGTGTTCACTTTCATCCATGACTGTCCGCGGATTGGTAATCTGTCTCTTACTTTTCTATCCCTCGCGCTCCGTGATATACAATAGCGCCCATTGTGTGTGTGTGTGTGAGAGAGAGAGAGAGAGAGCAGGAGCAAGCAAGCAAGCAAGCAAGCATTCTCTGCTAAGCATCGCCTTTTTTGTCTCCTAGCAATCTCTTCCCCCTCCCTTCTCTTTCTCTCCCCCCTCCTCCCCCCCCCCCCACCTACGCTCGTAATTCCTCGCCGTGCGAATCTCATTGCTTCCCTCATTGCATCAATTCCCCCTCCCACCGAGTTCAGCTCGTAAATAAGTACGCGTCTGCCACCCCACCCCCCCAGTAATTTGCTTTCGCTTCGCTAATATGCTCCCGTGTAACTCTCTTGTCTTCAGCGAGGACTACTTATTGCTTAGGGAAGCCGAAAGGAAATCATCCTCTTTTTACAAATGAGGCCTCTTTAATGCGATGTAGCCAGCTGTGCGTTTCCACCCACGAAGGCTCAATGCCTTTCGAGGTTATTTCGTTTCAGGGAACGTCCGCTGAGTGGATATGCAAAAAATTATGCATTTTCCCCATTTGTTCAATCTTCTCCGAGGGAAGAAGTGTGATCGATTGCGTTGGAAGGGACTTGTTTCTTTCGAAAATTAGAATATGTATCTGTGAGGAGGATCTGCGATTACTTTTTCTTACAGAAAAAGTAATCGCAGAATGTTTTTGAGGTGCAACTTTAACTTAACCATCAGTAGCCACCACCGTGAGAGGGATGCTTCGATGAAAAAGTGGTGACGGAAGGCGAGATCAAGAAGTTGCATTTCGTCAAAACCCGGCCAGTAATATGCACCCACTCTCCCTCGATAGTGAGACCTTCCGAACCAACAACACGTCGTCCAGCTACAAGAAGTGTCGAACTACTGGATACACAATGCAAACTAAATGCTTCTCCAGAAAAAAAACATTTCTTACGCATTGAAACACAAAATTCAGATGAATCCAAGCAAAAATGGTCAAAACGTTTAAATGGTTCCTTGCTACTAATTTCAATTAATTAGTCTTTGGATAGGAACTCGGCTTTGGATCAATGAACGCTACCAAGTGCATAAATAATTGAAGATTTGTGTTAATTTGAATTGATTTCTTTATTTGGAAAAGAAGTCGACCATTTTTATTGTTTCTTCCGCACTCACCGGCATCTCAATTCATTGGACTGAAATCCCCGCAACTGAAAACTTGAAAACGGTCGCTATGTGGCTGGGAGTGGAAACTTTGAAACCGTCAAACACTGGTGGCACTACTATTGGTTCGCTCGGTGGATAATGCCGGGGAACAGTTTGCCAACAGATGGTACAACTTTTAGGTCGTTCCGTGCAAGGTCTGGTTTGTCGGCATTTCTGAACGCTGGTTTATTCGATATCGCTATTAATGACTGGCTGTCGAGAAAATGAGCCAGGAATTTGTTATTTTAAGGGAACACTACGTACCTGACCGAAGCGATGAAGCGGAAGGATACGGAAAATATTACGCCCATGAAGATAAGCTTCGCCAAAAGATTTAGGTTAATAGTAGTTCAGTGAGAAATTCCCTAAAGTGTACTACAACGCCCGTCATTATTCTGCACCAGTCTTCCCCAGGTGCGAAACGGATCGGAGTCCGGTTGCAAATGAATCGCCCGACATTAGAGCCGTTGAAGAAACAACCGACTAAACCGATGTAGGATCAATGAGGAACAACATCGAGATGCGATGGTATCAAAAAATTCTCGAGATGATCCTCTCGAAGATTGTACGAAGCCTTCAGTGATGACGCTAGCTCATTCTTCGGCTCCTCGTCGTGCTCGACGTCGCGTTGCTACGCGACGCAGCCTCTCCACAAAGTGCTCCTCCCGAATGACCACCTCACACTTTCATTTCCTTACGGCGAAGTCTCTAATTGCCCTCGGGAAACAATTCGCGGCAATCTCGGAAGTGCTCCTGATGCAAATCAAAGCCGCCAGCGCTGTATGTATACTTGACTCGCAAGCTCCCTATGAGAGGAGGTAGTCCAATGGACGCCCAGCTGCTCGTAAAGATTTTTAGTGCGAAACTTTCCGGCGCAAACTTCGAGATGCTTTCGTGTGGCATTTGCCTTGCCCCTCCCCCCCCCCCACTTGCCCCCCGCCCTCTCCCTTCGCTGAAGTAAGAATCTCTCTCTTGGTGGCACTCTTGTACCGAAGAGCTAAAAGTCTTTCACGTCTTTCACTGTGGGCCGCAGAATGCACGAGTTAGTTCTTCCAAGTAACAATTTAATATTGTATTCATTAAGTCGCGTGGGGGTGGAATATTTGTCTGAGAATAGTGCTAAGAATTTCCCCGTATTCTTAATAAGGTGAATTCGTGCCTCTTTTTATGGATATAGTGGAATTTGGAGATTTACTAGAAGCTCACTTTACTCACATCGGATTTTGAAGATAACTTTCGAGCTTCGCTAAGACGTAGGTATAAGTTACAGGACAACTCTCTTCACCTTCCTAGTCAATAGAAAAACTTTTGGGATGCGCAAGATGGGGTTAACTTATTTTGTAGTTGTCTTCGTAGCTACAAAATATTTTCTAACGATGATTAGTTAGTCGATGCTCGCCCTTGAGTCTGGCATCCGTACGAGTTTGATTTAGATTCCTCTGGAGAACGCAGTCTGGCACAGCTATCTATGGTTTACTTCGAGCACCAAATGGATACAAAATCGAGTATAAATTGAAGAGACGTAAGTTTGCCAACTCGGGTTGCATTTCGTGTTTTCAGTCAGAAAGCAGAATGTGCCGTTAATGTTGCTCTCGATGAAAATGTTCTTGGTTTGCTATGAAAATCACCTGTTTATTTGAAAATGAATACTGAATACTGCAGTAAACATTAGCAAACTCGATCCTTTCATGCTCGAAAAGCGCAATGAAATGTGTAAATCTGAATATTTTATAGTTTACGTGACCTATTGAACCTTAAAAGGTGATGTCAAAGTACGCATTTTATTTTTTGAAGAACTTTGAGTGTAATGTGGATGAAGGGAAGAAATATTTTGTGTGCGGTAAACGCCATTGTACTTCAGATAATTAGCCGTCACGCTAATTTCGGTTCGCACATATATTCGGTGGATTAATTCTAAGTTAATTCCAAGCATGTGATAACTTTGAAATTTCTGGCCTGCTTTCCTTTCCATGATGATGATTTACATTATTTATCTTGGCGGTTCAAATGAGGAAGCTGTATTTCCTCCGTTGAAATTCATGTGACCTCCTCCATCGAAACCTGAAGCCGAATTAAGGAGCTAAGACGGGGAGAAAATGTTGAGCATTTGCTTTTCGTTAAAGTGAGTCTGGACGATGGACGACGATCTGGACGATGAATCTGATAAAAACTTTCGAATACCCCTGGAGTTCAAATAATAATAATTTATTAACTGATTCACAGTTTTAGCCATTTGCGACCTATTTACTATATTTTTAGACGGACACGCACTGGGGGTTTAATAAGCGGCATGCTTGGGATAACTGGATGTAAACCACTTAACACACCTTGCAATGGACGGTATGCTCACGTAGAAGAACATTTACGGCCATTGCGCATGGGATGATACCGATACCACAGCCATATATAGATGTTCTCTTTGTGCAGCGGATTGGTCCGATAATGTTCAGGTGCATTCTTGGCAGCTGCTTTTAGCATCCCCGTTGCTGTTATCGACGTTTCGCGAAAGCGGCTCTCTGACTAGAGCGCTGATGAAGAAATAGAGCTTAGAGTTGACGATCCCAATTGATGCTCACGTATTCGAACAAGTACGAATTTCCATTAATAATAGTCGGACACGCAAAATGAGGGAGATATTCCTCAGTAATTATTGAATTTATTACACGTTTAATTTCATAAAACGAGTGGAATAACGTATAACTTAGCAGACATTGTAAAGAAAGATTATCAAAAGTGGAGTGAATAATGACGGAATTATCAACAAGAATCGAAGTTACCCGCTTTCGCCCATTCACCAGTTATTCTACCCAATAAGTAGCCTTAGATTTCGCAACATTTTAACAGAATGCAGTTGGTATAGAGGCCACGTACTCAGCCACTGTACCTCTCTGAAGGTTTGTGGGATCGCGTTTCTCATAGGTGCAATTTTATTTTGTTTTTTTTTTATAATTCCGATTGATATTTTCCTTTATTTCTTCAAAATGCTCTCGTGTTAAGTTGACTTTGGCAGCCAACTAAAATGGGCACCAATAAATTGGATGGCTCCCCAGAATGTATTATTTACATTGGATACCATATCTAATTATTAGATTTCATCATCCATCCTTTTCTTTCGTTGTGATATCGTTATTGGTGCGGGAGGGTGTCGTGCAGTGTCCGGCGCGCGCGAGAGGCACTCGTGCCTGCCCGTGATGCAACGCGTGTCTTATCCTCGATTGTTTGTTCGTCTTGGCGTTGGGGTTGGAAGACCGTTTGCACGCTCCACGAGAGTTGCTTCCTTCTAATAATTAATGTATATAATGGCCGTATCAAATATGCCATGACCAGGCATAATAGCAGAGAATGAAGAAGAACTTCAGGAAATGATGGAAAGAATTAGGAAGAAAAGTGAAGACTACGGAATGAGAATAAACAGCAATAAAACTAAGGTAATGAGGATAGCGAAGACAGAAGGGCCCTTAAATATATGTCTGGAGGAAGAAAAATTAAAACAAGTAAACGCTTTCAAGTACCTGGGAAGTATAGTTACACAGAGTGGCAACTGTACTGAAGAAATTAAAAGTAGAATTGGGCAAGGAAAAGTAGCATTTAGCAATATTAAGGAACTGGTGACAGCAATGAACATCAAGATGGATATTAGGAAAAGATTTACAAAATGCTTTATATGGAGCATTGTGTTGTATGGATGCGAAACGTGGACGTTGAAGAAGAGAGAAGAAAAGTACTTAGAAAGCTTTGAAATGTGAATATGGCGACGAATGGAGAAGATTGGATGGAAAGATAAGAACACGAATGAAGAAGTGCTGAGGAGGATTGGAGAAGAATGAAGTATACTGGGAGAAATTAAAAAGAGAAAGGCAAAATGGATTGGACATATTTTAAGGAATGACAGCCAACAGAAATTAATAATAGAAGGGATGAGAGGAAGAGAGGGAGGAGGAGGCACGGAATGCTGAGGGATATATAAGAATGAAGGAGTTATGCAGAGATGAGGAGAGAGAGGTCCAGGACAGAATGCTGTGGAGACAACGCTACCCTTGAAACCTGTCAATGATGATGTTGACCGCTCATGAATTGGTTGTTTTTTCTTATTTTGAGTTTTGGTCAATTGTAAGTCACTATTTCACCGCCAACGTTTCTACAAATGTATTGCCATCCTTAGGGCTGTGAAATTTAAACTATTTCAACAAGATGAAAGACGTCAACCATTCCAACATAAAGGGTAAATGTTGCTTCCAGCGTTCGTTCGAGAGTGTCATCCGGCGGCGTCGCGACGCCTTCCGCGGGAGAGCGCTCCCTCGCGGGCTCGCCGTCGACGTCGCCCGACACCGATCGGGAGATCGTCGGCACGTGACGCCCCGCGGCGCGCGGGCCGACGACGTTGGCGGACGGTGTTTCCCCCCCCCCCCTTTCCGGCGCCCTTCTTTCTTCTTTATCGGGCGGTCATTCAATCGTTGTGATGGCAACGCCTGAGTAGAATGAAGGTACAGGCTAAAGTGCTCTGTGCAGAGAAACGGAGAGGACACAGTCCACCAGAGGATTCACGAATGCACCAGAAATACGAAGAAGAAATAAATCGTCTAATCGAAGTTGCAGAGCAAGACCCACTCTCGTACGAAGACGTTGGAAAGTTAATCCAAAAATATCCACGGCTCATCACCAGTTTCATTAAAAGAAAGCACTCGGGCTCAGGCCTTCCCAGATGAGTGAAGATGTTAGGAAGACGAAGAAGACTTTATGTGGGGCAAGAATTGAAGATAATGTACCAATTTGAATTCAAGAGAACATCTTAAGAACTAAATCTAATAAGTAGCAAATAAACATTGCTAGATTACTTTGGGGTAGAATTATAGGAACCCCCAGATTCTGTATATTTTTCAGAATAAACTACTCAGATGGTATTGGTGGAGATGACTTAGAGTATGCAGAGAGTGAGAGAGAGAGAGAGCCTTTATTGCAAAACAACGAAGAAAGTCTGAGGCTGTCTTTGAAGCAGCCTTCCTTGTGTGAGCGACTTCTCTCCGGACGAAGCACTTCTCTACATTTTACAAAAAAATCGACTGCTTTCCCTCATTCTGACTCGGATAAAATTATGTTGTTCATCTTATTCGAAGCATGAACGAGTGAGGGAGGCAGGGGAACTTTTAAGGTTATGATGTCATTCTCACGATGACGGTCTGTCCAAAATTTTGTAATCGGTGTATTCGAGACCAATGAATCTGATGTTAAATCTCTTGTTTACGTTGGTCAGTCTGAAATTGCGAGGAGGAGTGGCAAAGTCAACTCGGACATTGACACGATGGCCCTTGCACCTGCTTTCGGAATGGGAATATTGACGACTCTGGTGATACGGTGAGCGAATCACGTTTGCCGTTCTCGTTTTAACAGAATGGTGGTCATTTCCACCCCTTGGTCGCTCATTTGTGACCGGCTCAGATAGCCGCGGCGGCTCGTGCCTTGGGAGGGGGGGAAGGGGAGGGGGAGAGCAGCCTTCCCCCTCCCCCCCTCCAATCCCCCCCCCTCACCATCTCTATCTCTTTTTCCTGCACCCACGCGACCGCACCTTTCCGGATTCTGGAGAGCGTGGGGTCGACTCGCGCGCGCGCGTAACAGATGTTCTTTAATGCCGATTAAAGGGCGTGAGGACCTCTTGTTCCTTTTCTCGTTTCCCAAATGCTCGGGCGGCGTGTCGGTCTTGAATCATGGGAGCAAGGGCGTGTCGGAGTCTGCGGCGAGGAGTGCGGCGTCTGGTCCACCAATTTGTCTTCTGCTTCTCCCCCGCCCCTTTTAGGCTTGGCGGCTCCTCTTCCCTCTCCCCCGCCCAACCTCCACGCCCCACCTATCCCGTTGACGGTCGGGTGCTAACGGAGCCGGTCAACACGAGCACCAAGCAGAAAGAGAGAGCCTTCTTCCTCTCCTCTCACCTCCGTCTTCTAAGGAAGCCACGGAGGCGACCGCACTTATGTTTGTTCGCGCTGAAGCGGCTCTTTATTCGATCCAATGACACACGCGGCGGAATTACGCCGTCAGATCTTCTCAGGCATTAAACCTGGAGTTTATATTTATGGATAAATGTTGGATGCATGAAATTCTTCTTTCAATACTGCTTAATGTGTGTCTGGACAGAGTCCCAGAGTCAGTCTTGAAGGTGTCTGGAGCAGAAATCGTTGAGTCATCGATTGCACAACTTTTCAAATAAGTCTAAAACAATTCTGCGACAAAATTACATTTAAATACATCTGTTTATCAAGTGGAAATATCACCTTACATGCAGTAATGGGAACGACGAGGAATCATATTTTACGTTTATCGCCTTGAAAGCATCGCCTTTGACTGGGGTTTTCGGCGCTGTATTCGAAATTATATCTAAATACGTTATTTTTAACTGATGATATTATTATATCCTGATATTTGTTAGCAACCATTTTAATAATATGCAAAAGTAATATTTCGCGTTTAGAAGACAATCTGCGCATATTTAATCGACTTTTTTCGAAATATATGTCATGTGCCAAAAAGCTACGTTTTAAAATAGCATTGAATTGCTTAGAAACCAAATCCTTGTTGTCTCTCCAATGCTTTTCATTGTAATGTAATAAAGAAAAAAATCGGACACGTGGACGCAGGTGAAAAAAATAAATCACACATACAAAAATGGCAAACGAAACACCCTTGTAAACAGATAGTATATAAATATTACTCACATAAACCCCATACTCAGTTCCTTTTTGAAGTGAGCACGGTCAAATTAGTTTCATTCTCGGCTGTAGGTCTGTAAAGCTGACTGTGATTTGATGATTTCCTCCCTCTTACTTGTATTCCTGCTTTTCTTCAGTTACATTTTGTTTCATGCTCGCCCTCAAGACTGCTAATATTCCTCCTCTTTAGAGCATCCTCTTCCATTACCACTCTTTGTCTGCCTCTATAACGCCATCCACTCCACTGTCATCATATATCCATGTCGTTATTCGACTCTATTCCATCCTCTCGATCCATGGACAAATCAACGAAGCGCACACTTCTTTCATGTATGTATCTATTACTGGAGCATCCAGCCCGTCCCATTCTTTCATCTCCCACTCATTCCCTATCCTCGAACACTTCTCAGGTAGGAATGAAATTACTAAAAGTGGAAAACTGCCAATTCCTAATGAGTCAATTCCACCACATCATCCCGAAGACAACTTTATTTACTTTTTAAGGTTCCCCACTGCATTTAGCTTTCTCTTATGCATATCCTGGCATATCGCTGCCATTAAATAACAAGGAAAGGGGTACATATTTGTACCGTGCAATATTTGATTACGTAGGTTAAGACTCATTCCTAATTCTACCGAGGACTCGTGAAGAGAATTATGCGGATTTGAATCAGCTGGGGTGTCCTGAGGCAGCATTTGGATTCTAACCCTTGGTTCACTATTTGCACCCCCCGGACACCAAATGATAAATGCCCTTATCCGTCCATTGCATGATGTTGAACACCATCTCTGCACCCTCCTGTCATTCGGCTCGCTCCACTTACTGTCGGAGAGAGGGACAGTTTTCGCTCTCATCTCAATCGCTTCCCCTCCCCTTCCCCCCTTCTCGGCCCGGTTAGCGGCGCGCTCCGGGCCCACCGAGGCCACGACCGGCTTCGATGGGAAGCGCGGGGCGAAGACGAAGGAGTCTTAGTCCTCGTGCGGGATATAATTAAAAAGTGGGGAATGAGGGGCGACTGGTGGGCAAATCGGGAACTTGCAATGAAAAGGCGATCTCATCTCCTTTGGGCGCTTAAAAACAGTTGAGGCGTCTCCCGTCGCTGGACCCGCACACGTCTGACGGCAAAGGCGAAAGAAAACCTCCTCCTGGAAACATTTCGAAGCCGTCTCGCTTCTCTCGCCTCATCTCTCTCTCCCATTGAGACGGGAAACAAAGGCCGAGCACACTGCGTGACAATGAGACGACAGACCGCACTCGTCCACCTTAGTGGTGTCGTCCCTAGCTTAGGCATGGGCGATAAATCGATATCTCGTAAAATATCGCGAAATTATAATAATATTACGCCAATCCGATTTTGAGTTTTTAAAATTGACGATATATCGTTGCTCGATAAATATCGTCTTATCGTGCCCCGATATTTTATATATTAAAAATAAGCCCCGATAAATATCGTGATATTTTATCGGAGCATGATAAGATATCGGGGCACGATAAATATCGTGATCACGATAAATATCGCGAAAAAATATCATGATGTCACCTCCCGATAAAATATCTCGATATCGCACCCCGATAAAATATCACGATCAATATCACGATAAAAGATCGTGCTCTCCTTGCTGAGTTTGTTTCGGTATATTTAGATCAGTGGGCAATATATACTCTAATGTACAAACAGTTGTTTTCAGTTCCTTCCAAAATTTGAACAAGACGTCACCTATAAACTATCGGACCACTGAAATTGAAAAAGAGAGAGTGAGAGAGAACTACTGAGAATTTGAATTAGCAGAATAGTAAGTTTTCAAACGTGCTTGCTCCAGCTTAAGCGAAGGCCAACCCAACGGCTGTCTTTTTCTGACACGATTAACCGGCGCAATATCACGGGCGCATTTGCGCAATATTTGAACGAGCGCAATACCACCATCTTTTATCGTGATATTTATCGTGATAATATATATTGTGATATTTAATCGGGGCGCGATATCGTGATATTTTATCGGGACGCGACATCATGCTATTTTATCGCGATGTTTATCGTGATATTTATCGTGCCGCGATATCTTATCATGCCCCGATAAAATATCGGGGCACAATAAGACGATATTTATCGTCACGATGAGTTATCGATATCGCCACCTGACGATATGCTAAAATTATCGTATCCCGATATTGAATTATCAATATCGCCCAGGCCTACCCTAGCTTGGTCATCATCATACCCCATCGAGAACCCTTCCGGTAAGAAATCAGGATCCGCGCTGAGTCTCTTTTGAACTGATGAAAGCGACACAGTAAAAGAGAGAATGGCAGCCGTTCTGAGTGGGGCACAAATCCAATTTCATTCCGCACGCACTCCGTTGTAGAGAAAACAAAACCCCGAGGCACACTCTCGTTTAACATGCGATGTTGCACTTTCGTCCTTTCCATGGGTGGAGTCCTATCACCCCTTGCCACACGCCTCTGCGGGTACAAGTAGATTCTATACCCTTATTAGAATTCAATCAATGAAACCTACTATAAACATGAATAAACACTAGGTATGCATACTTCTGGCAGTGATTACTTCAAGTATCTCAATGTGTCCCACTTGTCATATTTGTTCTCCTCTCCGTTCTTCAACCTTTTCTACTTTTACCACAAGAATTATTAGAATTATCATTCATACAGTCGAAGCAAAGGTTATACATGGCGTGAGGTTTCCTTTCCATACGCTTTCAAATGTTATTTTAGCTCATCAACCTGAGAATTGTGTGGACCAATGAGCTTAGGAAACCTAAATATTCCTAAGTGCTCGAAACCGACAGTAACAAAGGCCGATTTAGATAGTATTCAATGGTAGTACTGTTAGCCATAATTACACTCACGTTTGGCCTCTCGCAGCCAAGCGGGAGGGTTTTCGGAAATTCTGTCGAGTGTATGCGCGGAAAAAAAAATAATTTAGGCTTCTTACTCAGAAGAAAGATCGCCGTGTGGATACCGAGAGGAAAATTAAGGTCCACGAGGAAAGGACTTTGAGAGGGAGAGCGAATGTGAGGCAAATTGAATTAGCGTGTGAGAATGTATTACCTGTTTATGTTGTGTTCATTGGGTCGTGTGGTGGCAACGAGTCATTAATATGGTGGCGCTTATTTTTAGAAATTCGAGAATAAATGGAATTTGTACGCTAAAAATGATCGGTTTGATATATATGCTTTAGATTGAATACACATACGTATGTATTAGTCTTAGAGCTGCGTGACCAACCAATGCCGTACGTGAATGTGTAATTCACTCTCCACCTCCCTATTCCTCCTCCCTATTCCTCCTCCCTATTCCTCCTCCCTATTCCCCCTCCCTATTCCCCCTCCCTATTCCTCCTCCCTATTCCCCCCCTTCTATTCCCGCTCCCTATTCTCCCTCCCCCTACTCCCCTCCCTATTCCCACTCCCTTTTCATGGCTGTTGTCCCCAAGACCCCTGCCACACACCACTCGTTCCCCGGCGCTCGGCGTCGCCTCCCCCTTATTTCTCCTCTCCTCCCTCCTTCCCACGCCGCGGGGATCCTACATTCCCCCTCCCCTTGACCTCCATCAAACGCAACCCTCCCCATCCCGCCCACCGAGTGGAAATTCCTCCTCTCCTTATCTCTTTATTGACAATACTTTTCACAAACCCTTTCCCCAGTCTCCGGAATAAACCGCTCTTCTTATTTAATGGACTAGCTGATCAAATATTTTCCTTGGGACGTCCTCCTTAATACATTTTTACGTCTTGTTTACCCTTCCTCGGAAACTTCCTATTTTATCGTCGCCTTCGCCAGCTTCTCGGCCCGGAGCGGGAAAACTTGGAGAGCGGCTCACGGAGAATGGCCATCGGCAGGGAATAATATTGTCCCTCGCTCTCGTCCCAGACGTAATGCCACGGGAACTTTCATCTGTTTACCGCTGCTTTAAATGGAGGTTTTTATATTCTGCCTGCGGTTCGATGTTATTCACCTGGAGCTGCTCGTGTAGACACTCCTCGAGCGATGGAAACATTTGCATATGTAATAGAGGCACATGAAACGGTGAAGACTTCCGACGAAATGGAGATGAGGTTTTTTTTCCTTTATATTCATTTCGGTGACTGGGGGCCCGATTCTGATCTTCCATTGACTGGTGGAAGTTCAGAAGTTCAAAGTTTCCACCACGACACTAGCGCTGTTCCACCAAGTGGATGACGGATGGAAGGGAAGCTTGACTTTCCACCAGTCATTGAACGATAAACGATGTAGTGAACGATTCTATGGTGGAAGGTGGAACATGATGACGTATTGTCGGAAAGTCGTGACGTTTTGGTGGAAACTAATGACGTTTTGGTGGAAAAGTTGAACATCGGGAAAGCATCAGAATCAGGCCCTGGAAGATATGTTTGCAAAGTCTCAGACTTATCAGCACTGATACACATTTACTTGTCCAGATCAAGTTACTTGTAGTCGTCGCAGCTGACTTTAAAACTAGGTACGAGGTTATGCTCACGTTTGTTTCTAGATACGTATGTGCCCCATTCGAAGGAAAATTCCAGAAATTGACATTCTGGGAACATAGAAAAGACTGCGGGGTTTGAAGGGAATACTAGTCCCTTTTGGTCTGCGTTAATAAGGCCTACCCTCACGGTGAGTTTGATATAATGTCAATGTCATGTAACTGGCCAAGCATTGCTTTCCGTCTTTCTTTGAAGGATATTCTCATCTTCCTTTAGCAGAGAAATATAGGTACAATGGGCAGAAAGTAGAATTTTGGGTAGTGTTGATCCTTGGTCTAATTATAATCCTAATTCCACCGTATTTGAAGTAGGCGGATGTGTTTTTTTTCACATCGCTGGAAGTACGTCTTTATATTTGCTGATTGTTTCATATATTACGAATTAATGGATCGCATATATTGCCCGTAAAATTATTCATTCGAAATCAGAACGTAGCATTTGTTTCATGATTTCATCGGTATTTCCAATGAATATTAAAACCAAGAAATTACAATTGTCAAGTGTAAGTAAAATATCCATAACTACCGTCTTGGTGTTAACATCCGACATTTTTAATCTTCTTCTCATTCTACCGTGATGAAATATTGAAAAGTGAAGTTCAAATAAAAAAGAAACGCTTAAAGATTACATTTCAATAAAATTCTGTTCGTAATTAAAAGTAAAGAAAACGTTGTAATTCCACATAAATATTTTTAATTTACCACCTAGGTTTCGACGTGGCACGTCATCATCTGGTGATCACGTCATCATGCATCACAGCAGCATTCCACGTCATCATCTCTAGGTCGTACATTAAATATTTATGTGGAATTACAAAGTTTTCTTTACTTTTCATTATGTTAAGTCGATTCCATGAAGTCACGTCCGAGACAACGAAAATTCTGGTCTGCAAAAATCTTCAGATTACGTATATGTTTAAGAAATAAGTCTCTTTCGTGCATAAATAAACAAGTTTGCCGGCCTCGGTGGCGGCGGGGTAACGTCCTCGCCTGCTAACCCAAAGGTCGCGGGTTCGAGTCCCGCCAGGGGAGGATTTTTCACCTCCCAGGGCATGGTTGTGTGTGCTCGTCCATTGTTAAAAATGTTAATACCCCGATTTAAAGGCCAATTAGAGCTGTTTTCGGTGGTTCTTGAAAATAAAAAAAAAAAAAAAAAAAAAAAAAAAAAAAAAAAAAAAAAAAAAAAAAAAAAAAAAAAAGTTCATTTTCCATAATTAATGCATTCTGCATGTACAGTAATAGACATATGTGGTCCCTCCTTCTGTTTTCTGGTGTATAATTGAATATATTTTGAAATTAAAATTAATATTTCTTATTTTCTTGACTTTTTGCTATCAAATCCCACCTTTGTTGTACCATCTCGGGATCACACGTCCTCTTATATATAAGGCAATGTTTTTGTTATAAATGTGGTCTCAGGCTTTATGAACTCTTACCGAGAAATGTGCTTGTGCTTGAGATGGCTGGTTCAACGTGCGAAATTGAAAAATTCAGCGATCTAATTAATGTCAATGTTTTGTCATAGTGAAAGGTAACCGAGGAAGTAGTGCGATAAACCATTTCGGCCAAGAACTATTGCAGACTGAGGAACTCCCTAGAGAAACTAAGGAATGAGAGGGTGAGTACAAAGCTCTACCTTTTCCAATACTGTCGTAGCCTAAGCACTTCGCAGCGTAATCTGTTATCTCTCTATTGCGTAAATACACTTGGCGATGCCATATTTACACGCTCGTGCATTGAACCCTCTTTTAAAGTTGTTTGCTGTTGAGATAGCGTTGATGAAAACAACACGAAGATTACGTACAAATGGGGAGGGGGAGAAAAGTGGAGTGTGTGCTGCTCTCCCAGCCTCTGTTCATTTAATACATCTACGCCGTGAAGCCGTGAGAGTAAACACACGTCAGCGGCGTCGCGAATATTCCCGCTTCTCGTCACATAAATTCCTGAAATCGCAAAAATTAACGTCGTCCTTCGTTAATCTACATTTCTACCTTGCCTCTCTCTCTCGCTCTTTAGAACCTGAGACTGTTTTGTGTGGACTTGTTTTTGCTTTGCATTATATACGCGTGGAATATGGAGTATGATGGTTTAAACCCCCTTTAGGTTGGGTGACAGGCGGTTGCCAGGCATATTCGAAGCATCCCTTAATGTCATTGGTTTTTCTGTCGTCGCTTCTACATAACGGTATATCATTCAGTATTAAAAGTGAAGTATCAAAGGAAAGGTAAAATTCCAATGAACAGGATTCATTTAATTTTTTTGTCACTTTCAGAATCAAATCAGAAAAACTTTCACTTTTGAGGAATTGGGAGATTTCAAAAACCAAGGGTACGCAAGAATGTCGGGCCTCTAGAGATTTAGAGTAAATTACTCTGCCCCTTTTATGATGAAGATAAATTGAAAAAAGGAGCTGTTCGTAAACGACCCACCCACTTGTTGTGACCTCCGAACAAATCCTGGGACATTGGCTAAGCTTGACTTCCAACAAATAATTTAGCGCGAGGTTAGCGTTGGGGTCTTTTCTTACGTTTAATACATTTCTGTAATACAATTATTGTACCAGATACTGATTTTTACATGTTTAAAACAACACATTTAGGTAATAAATATGCCGTCAATAGGTATTTTATAATGAACATTTTCCATGATTTCGTTAAGTTATTTAGCAAGGGGGAAATCTTCGGTCTTCTGCATTATCTTTATCCAGTCTTTCAACGGTTGTAAGACGCGCTGTGAGCACAGAGAAGACCGGGAAGAGAGGAAAATCAGCCATTGCCGAGCACCGCATCACCAGCAACCCGGTTCATATCCCGTTTCGAGTAAGCCCGTTCGTAGGTTGGCTCGCTCGCTAGGCTACTGCGATCACCTCGGTAAAGATGCCATCGAAAATCGGATGGATAAGGAGACAAATCAGCCCTGACTCCGGATTTTCGGTTCGCATTGGCTGTAAACCAGAATTGAGAATGATAAGACAGAAACGGATGGAACTGAGGAAAGTATCTAGCTCACAGATTCCAAACTCCCGTGCTGATCAAACACGAGACACTTGACCCAGCGAGAATGCCATACAAGAAAAACCAAAATATCGAAACGACACTCATTAGCCCTGAGGACGAAGCACGAGTCGGCCATCGGAACGTCGTCGGCCAGTATGGCCAGTCAGCGCCTGGCACAGAGTGTGTGGAGAATCCGAGAGGGATATCAAGTAGGTACGCCGGGAAAGTATCTTGTATCGGGAAGATCTTGTATGTTCCGAGTTCTAGTCTGGATTTTGAAGGAGGATCTTGCCCCATCACTGAACTTCATCCAGCTGTGAAAATAATCCTTATCCTTTTGAGCCTCAGTTACAAATTCCCATGTTCGCAAGGAGTGTATTATATATATGGGAACGTGTTTTAGAGATGATGAAATGAATTCCCCTGTAAAAGTCCGTAGAATATTTGAATGACGCCCCCCGGCTGTGGAAGTTCGCGCATTCATTTCCTACCTTTTCGTGGATGAATTATCTCCTGTTCATTTGATCAGCGATTCATTAGTTGCTACGCCGCCTCTGCTACAAGTGATTGCCTGAAACCGTAGTGTTCACCGCTACTATAAATGACTTTCAATCATAGCGCCCTGGTTGCCCTTTGAACCTTAGCGCCATGTATTTAGCTTGGCGAGTCATGCGTTCAGAATCAATTTCTCTTCAGTTCAATCCTCCTTATCCATATTAAACCTCCACCCTGTGCTGAATGAACCTGAGTGGGTAGCAATGGGTACAAGAAGGTAAAAAAAGGAAAACATTCATGAAAAAATATATTTTAAAAAGGATGAAGAACCAAGAGACGTATTATTACTTAAAATATAATTACAATAAATAAGAAAGAATTGCATGCATTGCTCTGCAATCATATTACCAAATCCTAGTATTTAAACTATCGTCTTTGACTATAACCCTCATCCGGATGTGGATATGTTAGGATCATCCTTGAGACTTCGAGGACACGGGAGAGTTGTCCGCCCGCGCACATCAGGGCGTCACCGATCGCCTGCGAATCGCCCGCGTATGCAGCACGCGAGACGCAGCCGTACGCCCGGTTGCCGCCCCCCACCTGAACCCCCTCTTCCCCCCCCCGTGCCGATTAACGTGATGGAGAACCACGGCCACGAATGTTGCCTCTACTACTAGTGCCGACTCTCACAACCTACATCTCTACCCTGAAAGCACAGAATCGTCATCATTTGACTTCAACTTACACACAGGAAACATAACTTACTGACATTTTCATTTTAATAAAATGTATTCTCGTTATTTACATGGATCCCATGATCTTCAACACTTTCACTCATATAGAGCCACATGGGATTCATTGGTTGTCATTCACATGAATGCCCCATTTACTTCACCCCATGGTATATACTTCTGATGACACTACTTCGAAGCAAAACGAAATTTGAAAGAAAATCTAAACGATCAGGTATACGTTATTACTTTTACTTTATTAGGATGTCCCATTACTATCTACATTTTTGTCTTGATCTTTATCACCATCGAAGAATTTATATTCACGTTCCACTCTTTTGCCTTCATCAGCTTGGCTAGCACGGACATCTGGACCAGCATTTTATTCATCATGATCTGTTGAGGCCAAAGTGCCTGCAGGCGCATCGTGTATTTCAACACTAGGTGAATGTTGCATCATTTTCAGATTGTCAAATACATGTTTAGTAATCCACTCCAAATACTGTTTGCTGTTAGTATGTTCCTGTCTCGTGGCTGCGTCGGCATGAAGGATGAAATCGGGAGCTAAATATCCCAAGTACTCTGTGTACGGCAACTAATTGGAGATATGTTCATCAACGAGAAGTGAAGTTTTGCAAGTCCGGCAGCATTTCACTTTTCGAAGTGTATATCCACCTCCTCCTATAGTTGATGGGAGCACATTTAGGTATCGAGCGGATCTGACACATTCGCCGTGACCTCCTTCGGTTCTAAGGGAAAACAAAACCCAGTCTATCATTTGCTGAAGAATCAGCTCCACACTGAAGAACAATAGCAGTAGGCTGAAAAAAAACTGCATTACATATTTAATTACAGGCTTGAAAACCTAAACATAACTTGAGTCGTCTATGCCTTCTTTGAGAGGTACAATCACAGAGTAATATCGACCACTCTCATCCCCTATGGCACCAGTACAGAGAAAGAAATAATTGCCATATTTAAAGAAAGATACAGTCACAACTAGATCAGTAAGGTGAAAGACATCTTGGACTCCATCTCCATGATTCACGTCAATGTCAATATACAGGATGAACCAGTGTACATTGAGCCCAAGTTATATAAACCTTCTGGTACCGGACAATCATCACCTATGTTAAAATGACTTAAACACTTCGTATATAACTAATGAATAACAGACAGTCCGTAAGGTTTCATTGGATGACGTGGCCCATAGAGGAAATTCCCAACATTTGGGCTGGAGGATTAGAAACTGTAGTTTTTTTACTTTTTTGCGTGTGATCTCACGACGTCAAAAAAACGCTTAATACTGATTGACGATGACGAACATCGCTCACTTAACATATGGCTGACGGAGAATGGCTGTAAATGATGATCCAGACCTCCTCATTTAAAAAAATAATGTCATGTAAATATTATTAATTAAGTGTTTGGCAACACGACGGCGGAAACAAACGGTGCCACAACTACGCGAAGGCAACTCCGGTAAACATTTAAATTTCCGCTTTTACAACACATTTACATAATAATAACAGCCATCTTCAGCGAGGCTTCCCAAAGGAAGAGACGAAGATGAATGCTTCACCCCCTCCACCCCCCCGTGCAGAAGTGCGCGCTCCCAAGCACAACCCCGAAATGGAAAACCTCCCAATTGCCACGTATGCTGCGCACCCGCCGTTCTCCTGCCTCCCAAGTGCATACTCTCCATTCAATCCGTCTTCCATTCGCATCTCCAAATCCTGCCCCCCAAGGAAACAGCGAAAGCTAAGCGATGTTTCTCATCCAGCAACTGCAGTGCTGCTACGGAGTGGCGCAACAGTGCAGGGTCCTGTGCATTGCAAAGGAGGTGTGGGAGGCGCGTGTCCGTGTCTTGAGGGAGTTCCACCTCCCTTCTCCACCACCACCCCACCCCCAGACATCCCCCCCTCTCCCCCAACGGAGGAAGACTCGCTCGATCCTATCCACCCATATCCCCCCGCTGTCATCACCGCCTTTGGGGCGACCGGAAGTGGTGGTGCTCTCTCTCTCTCTCTTTCCGCACGGGCAGCCGTGGAACAATTGAAGGGGGAACCCGCGTCACACCCGCCGATGACATCAGTGCTTGCGGGGCGGATGTCAGCAGTCGATTGCAGAGGCGATGCACCGACCGCCGAGTGTCCGCCCACCGTCAAATAGAGGGGGAAGGAAGAGATTGCGAACCACGGCACAAAAGTCAATCATTGGATTTGGATTGCAATCTAAGAAATACAGTCATGTTGTATCTACAACACGTGTATCGCAAGGTTGAATCGAGTACGAAAGGGTCGAGTGTACATTCCACCACACAAGGGCGCGCCGTTCATTTGTTTCGGACCTTGCGCACATGAGGTAGCGCACTTCAAAACAGATGTGGAGCACTATTGATGAACGCTCGAGAAGAAGTGAAACCTGGTGGGAGTGGAAAGAGCGGGGGTGGACTGCGGGCCGCCGCTGTTGGAGGAGGAGGACAACGCCTCTCCTACAATGGAGACATCCCGAGATGAAATATGAGGAGTGTGTCGGAACTCGGCGCTGCGGCACCCGCGGACGTCTTCGGCGATTAACTCTCCGTGAGCAGGACGAAATGCTACTACCTATTTGCAGAGCACTCGACATATTTATAGATCGTTTCCTGCTTCGAGATATATCGATGGAGCAACATGTCGACTCTGGGGCCGTGGGTGTTCCGCTCTCCTCTCGCTGACAATCGATGGCAGGGGGGTGTGTGTTTATTGCGGGACGAAAGGCGAATATCGTAGGCTCTGCCAGGGGCGGCATTCAAATGGCTGTCCCGATGAATGCCACTTCCGGCATCCCCTCCGCTCTGACGATTGCGATTCGGTGGCTGTGGTGGAGGAGAGGAGAGGGTTTAATTCCTCCGACCACGCCCCACCCCCTCCTCATCCGCATCCACTTTTGAAGCGTGATGTCATTCCCGTGCGAATTGGGAGCTAATAATCGAGTCGGTCTCCTAGTTTGACGGCCTCAATCTTCCGACCGCAGGGTGGCGTCGATGGAAGGCGTGCTCCTCGTTACTGGTATCTCCCGTTTAGCCCCTAAATAATAATAATAATAAATTTATTACTCCAAATTTCTTATATGTACAACTTTTGTAACAACAGTGAAGGAGCTGTAGGTAGCTTCAGTGATGAAATACACCAGTGTGGATGCTACTATCCTTCATTTTAATGCAATACTAGTCTCACCAAAAAATTAATTTTAAATACATTATAAATATATATCATTAAATATAACACGTGGCAAAAATATATCTTGTGAAGAAATGTGGATACGAAAAGAGATAGAGCATACAAGAACATTTTTTGTTACATGTTCGTCTCAGAAAATGACAAATAAACTAAAATATAACTTTTAGACCAAAAAAATAACTTTTTTTCATAAACAAAGTAGAAAAAAAATGCAATAGTAAATATATATATATATATATATTTACTGTTGCATTTTTTTCTTTATTTATTTATTTATTCACACACACATCAAAAAAGAACATTTATATCATGATGAGATAACCAATCTTTAGCCTTTTTACAAAAATTATTTATACTCTTTATCTGTTTAATTGTACAAGGTAAATTATTAAAACTTTTAGGCCCTAAATACAGAAATGATCTTATAAATAAAGAAATATTAGACTTAGGAATTAAAAAATTACAATTCCTACGTAACTTGTAGCCATGCTCGTTTCCAGAAATTGCTGGAAAACTACTACTTCGCAAGAAAAATAATTTTAAAGTTTTGGTCCGCCTTCGTTTACGCCAACCTCAAGCCGCTGGCCAACTTGTTCGCTTCCGTAATCCATCCAAGAGGTGCAGGAGAGGTCAGAGCAGATCGGAACTCACTCGTCAAACGTGTCGATGAATGGCACAATGGATTGACGCTCGCGAAGCGTTCGGTAGCCTGTCGATTGGTAGCACTCTGTAGGTAAACAAGAGTGTCACCGCCGAATTTGTATGTCATTAATTAAGGAATTTGCTCAAACTGCAATGCTTAAATAGGAAAACGTTGTTGTGTAGAGCGATGAAAAACTTTGTATTGACCATGAACCATGCGCATGAGCTGAAAATAAACACAAAAACAACAATATCGGTCGCGATTATCGAAGTTCTTTTTTTTCTCGAGTGAACTCCAGCGCACATCAACGATGCCGCCCCTATCTATTTTGAAGTGCTCAGCGCACTTTAACGAATGTAAAGCAACTGCGTTGTTGAGTAGCCAAGTTCGCAGCCCACTTAGACGAATGGAATGCGCCATACGCATTAACACGTTGTCATCGCGACGAAATCAACCGGTGGCATGTCACTCTTCTTCCCCGTCCGAGCGCGTGGGAGGTTGAATGGGTCCTGTCGGAGGCTGCTGACGGGCGGAGAGAGATGTTTGCTGTGGGGCGTGGTTCATTTGAATCTGAAGAGACAGCCATTGCGAGCCATCCGGATGGCTCAAAACCCCTTTTATCCCTTCGAGTAGGATTCAATTACGCGTAGAGATACGTATGAAGCTCAAGAATTTACACAATTCTGATTCAGTCACCTAATTTGTCCATTTACAGTTTGTTTTATTTCTGTTACGGTCATCTATAGACCTCGCGAAAGTATTTTTAATAGAGGATATTTAAAAAAACTCCGGGGAAAATGTATCAAGTATAAACTCAACCTACTGTGGTTAGTAACACGATGGATCGTCAAAAACGTAGCTTAAGTTATTTTCGACGATTTTCTTTGCAGTGTAAGTCAGAAATTCCTTGGGGAAAATGCTGACTGCGCTAACTTCCTCTATAGTGTATTTTTGCGTAGTTCGCCCACTTTTTTGCCACTGTCTTGCTCATGAAAAGGAATGGTAATGCCTTTTGGTGTTCCAGGAGGTTCCGCCATTGAAGCGAATGCCCGCGGGAGCGATTGAAGGGGATTGAAGGAGTTTGCTCGAAAGAGCGCGAAGCTGAAGCACGTCACCGCTGCAACACGTGACTTTCGCGCAACTAGAAGCCGTATGTACTACATGTCGAACAGCGTGTCTTTGCTTATGGCGGCTGTAGCGGTAATCGTTGGTCATTGAGTGCTCATATTCATAATTTTAAAAGTAGGTGCAAAAAAAATACATGGGCTACATTTAATTTTAGTACATCTCTTTATGCGTTGTAACTCACCATACAGGCAGTAATGGAAGTATTACTAGAATTATATTTCATACTTTTTTATTTTTAAAGGATATTCTGACTAGAGTATTTGAAACTTAGACGAAATTATATTGAAATGTGTTGTTTTCATATGATGGACTCCGCGTGACACTTTGATACTTGTTAAACACATTTGTAATAATATTAATTGTATTATTTCGCATTCAAAAGAAAATCTGCACATATGTTCTCCAATTATTACGAAATATGTCATATGCCGTTCGGTGTGCGTGTTTAAATAGCATTGAATTGACAAAATAACAAATCGATATGATGCATTTTTTTTATTTTCATCAATAGATGTCACTAATGAGAACGCGTATGTAACCTCGTAATCACGTGCACGTAATAACCCAATGATCGGAATCATGATCGGAGTCGATGTTTTGGCGTGCCAGAGAGAGAGAGAGAGAGAGAGCTCCTTCGGTTGGGTTAAAGTTTAACCGTTAATCCCTCTCACGCCCTTCGTGGACTGGATTGGTCGCTTTAATATGATCTTTCTCAGCCCCCACAATGCTCGCCAAGGCTGTGAAGACAGCTTTATGAAGATTTAGGCTTTTTTAATGAACAATTCTCTTTTTATTAAAATTGTCAACTTTAGTCGAATTATTAGGCAATGCGTTTCCCTGGCACGCTACAATGAATGTCATAAACCAACTAACGCTATCACTTATTATTGGATATTTTTCGCGTTAATTTTCTTTGAATACGCGTCAATGTTCTTTCATTCCCATTCGTCTTGCATTCTGTGCGTTTAAGACCCTTTCTGATTTGAGTCGAGGGACTTCCGAGCCCTTTTCACGGCCCGGTCGTCGCCGCAAAATTGTCCTTCTATACACATGCCTGATTATTGTCCTGTGTTCGTCGACGACGGTTGCCACGGTAGCATTGCTCTCCTGCCCTCTCTCATGACTATGGCAATGACGCAACCTTGTGCTCCACTTTTCCCGACAACTCCAGAAACAATAGGATCGTGAAAAACTTGAAATGTGAAGAGGAAAAACATGTACGGGATGCATTTATTAAAAAAACTTGCCTCGCGGAAGCTGGCTGCTTCTGAGCCGGCGAAGGATTCTCTTGCTGCCTGGGCATCGCGAAAGATCTAATTTTTTTAGACTTGGACTCCAATCAGGAGGCCTACACAGTTGGATATAGGGCTTGCAGGACACAGTGCATATCCAAAAACTTGTTTCAAATGTGAAGCTAATGTTTCACTTAAAATGCTGCGTAAAACATTGAGTGGCATCTAGTTAAAGCATGCAGCTGACCTCTCTTTTTTTCCGCCTTCAAGAATATATTATCCTAGAGCACTGAGCGGTTAGAAACACTTCCGGTGACATTTTTTAGTTGAAAGACATATTGGACTAAAGTCCATGGATGTTATTCTTACGCCTTATGTAAGTCAATGATATATTAGTCCTTTCGCACCTGTATCAAGAGGCAGCGATGCGAATCCCCCTTGCATTAAAACTTAAATCCATAACAATGGACAATCGTTGTCAGACAAGACCAACCAGTTTCTTCAGCGACCCCGCAAGTATGCTTCCTTATTGTGCTCGTATGAGGTTTTTTTGTGCGGCCAGGTTTTGAGTGGAAGGACGTTCCTTAGAATTTGTTTATACTGAGTCTCTCTTTGTGTGGTCTCGCCGCAGGTGCAGAAGAAGAGAAGGGTGGTCGCTCGAGTACACTGTCGCAATATCAAGACGGAGTGCCCCAAGCCGAGCTGTGACGAGCCTGTCCTGCTGCCCGGACGGTGCTGCAAAATATGCCCCGGAGACCTCCACAGTAAGTGAAGAACGCTTTTCTCTTAATCACGTATATTCATTTTCTATTCGTTGCGTGCTATAGGCTTTTATGGAGAAAAAAGCTGGCTTGAGTGAATGTTTGGTGAATTCTTTGGGCCCCACTGAGTGAGGATCCACGGATAATGTGCGCAATCTTTGCTTCCAAACGAAATGGAATAGTCGTTGGTAGCTTCCGTACGGAGCATCGGAAAGAGTTTTTAACATGGCGCAAGTGTGTGAATTTGGAAGCGCTTCAAGCGGACGGGCATTGAGACTTAATGACAAACTCGAAGTAAGCCAATCGCTGGTTTTGGTGAAATAAAAGTTAAAACGACAAACAATGACCGCAGGACCATTGCTCGAGGTGTAAATTTTGTCGAATTCCATCAAAGTGAAGACCTCCGTATTCAACGTAACTTGCATCAACGTAAAAGCTTCGTGTTTCAATTTTGTATATTTACTTTCTGTTATTTCCTGTGTGAGTGAATGAAACTGCGAAAACAAAAAATGGACCGCCAAGTGGTACATGGTACACCCATCTTGCCGGATAGCGCTCGCAATCCATCCACGCGCCTGAGGTGTGGGGGGGTCCGAACCCCTTGACCCCTGGGGCTGCCGAGTCGGCGTGTCACCAAGCCGAGGTGGCCTTTGGGATTGGGGGTCACCGCTGCTTCCCTGGGGCCAATGAGGAGGAGGAGGGTGGGTGGATGTGGGGAGGGCCCCGCCACGCGTCTCCACCTCTCACTCAACTCACTCCAGACGCCCTCCCAACTTCAAAAACGTCAATCATATCTGAGGTGGTGCCACTTTTGGCGTTAAGTCCTCTCGCGCAGACCTTGTACTCTCTCCTCTGGGACGCCAGAAAGGAAAGTGACCGCCAGGGGTTAAATTCTGCCCCTTCACTTGAGAGATACCGCATGGGTTTCGAGAAACACTTATCCGCGCGAAAAAAAAACCTTTTTCCCGAACGTTCCTCGCAACTATTCACGTTTAACATTTTATGAAGGTTGCTTCTGCTCATTTCATTTTTCATTCTTTTGGCTGATCAATCAATCACCTTCAACAGTTTCCGTGGTTTAACGGCCGCCGTTTAACAGATTCAATTTCGCTCTATGAAATTGGTTTTCAGTTCATTCTTATCCCAGATGGTGTGTTTGCGTGCAAAAAGTTTCCATTTCTTTGCTAAATATTTTCTCTCTCGCGTGAGGCAGATTCTTGATTTACTTTTTATTAAATCATTAACGCACAGGGTTACATTTTTAACTACCCTGATGATCCAGCTGTGGAATGAAGCCTCTCTTTGAAAACTTCCGAAATTTAAAAATACTGTGGTAAGGAGTCCCACGTCGCATTTTATCAGCACCAGTTGCGGATACAGAAAAAACTCAAGGGGGGGGGGGGGGCGCAAGTTATTGCGACGATTGTAGCTTTCAAACTGACTGCCTGGCAGTGACTCTACTTCCCTTATATATGTAGCTCGGTTGTTTCGAGAACATTTGGTGCCAGAATGTTCGCTTCCAGACTTTTAAGGTGTGTGAACAAATACAAACAGTAGAATATTCGCGACTTTTCTCGAACAAATGCCAGACAGAATAACGTATCGAGATCACTAGAATGGCCGCGACTTTTCTCGTAGGTTAGCTATCTATGTGCCGGACAGAAATGTATAAAAAACGATGACGCGGACGCGTGCTACATAAGAAAGTACAACTACTCGATAACACGACTCAGAGTCGATTGGCGAAAGACACGAACGAATAGCGTGCGGGCTGACTGGCGGGGGCGGCGTGGGCGGCAATGCGGGCGGCCTCGCAAGGGGGGGCGCGCGCCCTCCGCATGTATCCGCCACTGATCTGCACCTATTTTCGTCAAGTATTAAACTACTACTACTTATGGGGCTCACGGCTGTGAAAACTGGAGACCCCATATCGCATCTGAGTGGAATTCACTCTCACAGGCGATTGTGGAGTGCGTCGCATATCAGTCGAGGGACTACCGATCGGCTGATGGATCTGACACCACCCCTATTTCCCCTCCAACCCCCCCCCCCTCAGGGCCTCACTATGACGTCTCTCATTAGCGGTTCAATCAGAGGCCTCCCATTAACAGATCTTCCCACTCATATCTCTCTCTCTATGTCTCTCACTCAATCTTTCCGGCATCTACTGTCTTCGCTGAAGTCAACGCTGTAGTTCGCTCCGGTGGACCTGCAGCGGGTCTTATCATCGCGATTTCGAATGGAGATTTTTGAGGAAAAATAAATGTTGTAAATGAATATTAAATTAAGATGCTGTGTCTATTATCTTCGTCCTCTAGTTAGCCTTGAATCCAATGGAAATTTGTTTATTCTGTCGTATATTGTGAATGCTTAATTATTTCAGCTTTTTTTTGCTTCAACACGTTTAATCGGCGGTTTTCAAAATTTTGCGTCAGACCTGAAATTGAGGAATATCGCCGAATTGTCCATATTTGTGTCCCTGCGTGTGATCCACTCTTGGGCCGCTCCACGCTTGGGCCACTCCTTCCTTCGAGCACGGCGCCGGAGAGTGACCGCATCGCAGTCACACTCCCGTCTTGAAGCTCGGCTTTTGGGACTCTTAGCTTGCATGGCTGGATTGCATGGTTGCCCAAACATCGGAAGGTCCATCGATGCCTTGTCCAGTTCCCATTTGGAATCGTTCCACCTTCACCCCAACATTGTGTTCGTCCATTTTATGTTCTCCTCCTGCGATATCGCGTCCGCAGCTGCACGGCACGATGCCCTCTGCCAATCACCATCTCTCTCCTGAGCCCCCTTCCCCCACTTAATTATTCTGTCAATCATCGCGAATGCAGGGAGAGAGATACGATGATAAAGGAGAACATATCAAATGAAACGCCGTTCTGACTCCATGTTGTTCACGGTGAAAGCACTCACCTGCCTGCATTGGGAAAGGAAAACTGTATTTCCTCGGAACATGATCATCGCAGGCTAACTTCTGGGCCATTGCCGAGTGTCAGTCAATAATATTGACATCTTACCTGTTAGCTGTTGTCTTAATTCATCCATGGTTATCATTTCCTTGTCACAGTGTTGATTTGGATTTATCAAGGTGGTCAGCGTGATGTGAGACGCATGAAAAGAATCCATCCGTGAAAATAAATGAACATCGTAAGTATTTACACTGGTCAATGTGTAATTGTCGGTTTTTTTCTTCGACGCCACGTCTTTGCGAATGGAACTTTGTCTGCATTCAAAAGTGCAAACACGGAACAACACAAAGCGACCGGCAACCCTCCGTGCTGGGAGTCGTGGGTGCTCGAACCCGGGGCCGTGGGGTCGCCGTCGAGTGGGGGGGCGTGCTTTGTCTGTGGGAGGAGACGGATGGGGGAGTTAAGGCGCCAAAGCTTCGGAGCCTGGCTCCAGCCGACTGACTGACAGAGAGGAGTGCCTTCGTCGCCGCGTTGCCAACTCTATCGCGATGCACGCGAACGAGTCACGCGTGAGTGCGTGTCTTCCCTCGGGCGTGCGTGTCTCTCGGTGGCGTGCTCCACGCATTCTCTTTGAACGAAATATTTACATTAAAGAAATTTAAATTGTGAAATAAGAAAGCACAACTAAAAGTAAAATGATATATAATAAATATTCATGTTCGTATTAATATTATTTTTCTATTGTACACATTTATTGTAATTAAACTTATGGTCTCGAAAATTTGCGAAGTAAGTGTGTTTCTTATCTTTTGTGTGTGTCTGTGGGCTACTTTCCTGTCAGCATCATGTATTTCTTTCATTCAAATAGACCGCTCAGAGGCGTAAATATATAAATGCTTCGTTCATACAGAAAGGGATAGTAAGGTAATGCACAAAATTGACACGACGGTGGTGTGATGATAGAAGGATGATCGACTCCAAAAATGAACAAATTCGACCGAGGAACGAGTGACAAGGTGGTCACCATGGAATCGCGTCACGCCCTAAGCACCTGCCTCTGTTTCGCGACGTGAGGGAGAGTGGCCTCATGGGAAAACAATTCACGTCCCAAATTCAAACCCCCCCTTCTAACTCGGCGCGCTCGCGCGACCCCCTGTTGTTTTTTAAATCCCGCCCCCTTCACTTGATTGTTGACGTCTCGTTTCCACTGATGACGTACTCAACCGGCAGAGCATACACCTCGTAGCGCGTGGAAAGTGCCAGAATCGAGAGTGGGGAGTGACATTTGCGTGTGACTCGTAGGGTGTCAGGCTAAGCCACTTACAGTGTGGTTGGTGGTGGTGGGGGTGGGGGGGGGAGGGGCGGATGAAGCACGACAGTCGAATGAGACGGACACCGTTGTGAAGGCAACCATTTTATTCTGTTTAATTGCAAGAGAGGAGTGTCACTTGTCTCTTGCTTTTGAAATCATTCCGGGTATCGCGAAATATTTCCTGGATTCGTGTTGCGTGCCACTGCCGTGAATTTGTCGTGCGATTTGAAAACACGTTGACTTAGCCGTTAATTTAAGAATGTAAATCTTCCAAGTGCGAAAATTCCAAAGAGGAAACATTCGCCATGGCCGAGAAACCCCTCGACTATATGCACACTTGCGGGTGACTCCGTAAATGTAAAGCCGCGGCTAGTCCTGGGATATACTCAAAATCCGTCTGTTATTTGAGTATTTCGTGGAATCGATTGTTCACTCAGATTTTAAGGTGTTACAAATGTCAGTTTCATTTGTTTTTGGGATCACGTCTCGACGGTCTGCTGTGATTCTTATGCTAGGTGCTGTTTCTAACCCTTTCAATCTGTCCAATCTTTTTTCTTATTTACTCAGCGGCGATACCTTGCGACTCCATGATATCAAAATGACTCTGGGAAGATATGCTGTGGACAACTGCCGTTGGTTTACAAACGGGCTCTAGGAACAACGGTTTACTTTTTATAATGCATTCACCTTGGCGTATCGATGTGTCATTTTAATTTGTCTCGGAGAGTCGTAATCCTTCGAGTTTTCCTACGTGCAGAGAACTTTCTGACTTAACGTTTCTCCTGCGTTGAAGCAGGCATATTCAGGAGCGAAGTGGACGTTCGCCGAAAATCGATCTCTTATTGTTAGTCGAAAGCTTCGTCAGATATTTGTAACCGTATAAAATGTTTTACTGTTACCTTCCGTTGATAGCCTTCTGTAGTCCCTCCGGACTTCTTCTATATCATGTACACGCCGGGCGCCGCAACTAGCGTAGGGTTAGCGCAGTTAGGATTCGCTATCACACGTCGCGTGGTGAACAGCCACTTCGTAAACGACACCCAAGAACAGACACATGGTAAACGGACACTTCGTAGCCACGACATCTCGTAGCCACGACATCTCGTAGCCACGACATCTCGTAACTATGACATCTCGCAACTTGCTACTTCGTAAACGAACAATTTGGTAAGCGACTAACCCATAACCGGAAGTGGGGTCGAAAGTCGATCGTAGGACCCTATGAGAATTATTCATAGCCAGATTTAATTGGAGAAATCCTCTACATTTAGTGTGGGCCACTCTGAAGGTAAAAGCCGGTGGGCCGCCCGGAACACGGTTAAATTGTTTAACGGCCAATATATAGGAAACTAATTACAATAAAAGCATGTGGTAAACTGCATACGGCTTTGAACATACATATCGAACCGTGTTCCGGTTCAAATGTCTAAAATCATAATTAATAACAATGCCTGATGGTTTCTTCATTGAACATATAGTTCAGGTTTGACGCTCGTTCGCCTGCATATTGATGTTGTAATGAACGAAAGAAAATCGTCGTATACGGCAAAATTCATCCCTTCCCAATGCAATATATCGACAAAGTAACACATTTAGGCTCTAACCCGTCGCTTTCTCCTGGGCTTTTAATGTTTCCTCTTACACGGATGATGAGAGAGGTACTCTCATTCCAAATATATCATCCGTAACCCTCCGTCAATGAAATTCAACTCATTCGCAACGAAAGTGACGTGCCATTGAAATTTTCAAGAAAATAGCTTAGTACTCGAGTTGAAATTGTATGCATAGGCATTCAGAGAAGCATTAAAAGATATTAGATCAGGTTTCACTGTGTGGAATTCCATTTTATAACAATAAATACGAATTTTACAATCCACAATTTTGGTCAAGACAATTGCGCACAGTCCGGATTTCAATGCATGTGCATCATCGTGCTTGAATGACATTTTATTCAAGCACCGTTGACAATCATTCAAGCAAGCTATAACAGTCATTCAAGCACCTGATGATGCACATGCATTGAAATCCGGACTGTGCGCAATTGTCTTGACCAAAATTGTGGATTGTAAAAGTCGTATTTATTGTTATTCAGAGAAACGTTTCAATTTTTGTACGAAAAGACATATTTTAGAAAACGTCTACGATCATATTACAAATTATAATGACCTGCCTGTAATCCGCCGGACACAAGTTCCTTAAAAAGTAGGTCTCTTGTCTCTTTTCCTCATTTTAACGTACCTATTGTAATTACGACTTGCGAAATTACCGGAAAAAAATAAAACTACATTCAGGAAAACAGGAACAAACGGGAAATTTATTTCTGAGTGGCCACCGTGTTAGGGATTTTAGTCTATTTTGCATTTCAACCAGTTTTATATTTCCGTTTTTTTAATTTAAAATTTTATCGTTAATGCCTGAACAATGTTGAATCGTGTGAATGTATTAACGCATGACGCACAGGAAAAAACTTTGGCCAAGATTTTAATTCCTTAGACGGAAGTATTCACTCAATCACTTTAATTATTACTTAAATTGTTTATAAGTACCTACCTATTTAAAATAAATCGTATATAATCCACTTTTGTTGAATTAATGGCGCCTTTTTGTGACGTAAATTTACCTATCACATATCTATAGGAAATTATGAATAAACAATCATGAATTTGAACGATTCTGCTTTTGAGTGCTCCGATGCTGTTTTGCGTTCACTTTCTGTTTCCAATCTTAATAATAACTTCCTTAAAACTGATTTTAAACCCATACACAGCACTCTGAACTCGACCATTGACTGCTCTGACTTTATTTCCTTCATTAATTTCAGAATTCCTACACGACCAACAAGGACCCACTCCATTGCTCCATATCCCCACTCCCAGATTACCACTCACCAAGCGCTCCCATATTGTTCGCCTTTCTTCTTCTCTCCTGAATTCCCTTCCTGTTCCAACATTGACCCTTTCTCCTTTACTTCCAACGCCTTCTCTAACCAAGCCATGTCTCATTCCCAAATAAAATAATCTTTTCTGGCTTGCCATGTTGTTATATTATTTGTCTATATCTTCTTCTTGTTAATCTTTTTGCGTATGTTGTTACTTGTATCACAATAAAATGGCATCATGTTGTATGTAGTCTATTTTTAAATAAATAAATTAAATAAATGAAACCGTGAGAATGGCGATTTAATAGCATGGCAAAAACCCTGGAAAACTCGATTGCCACTCGTTCGCTCTGATTCTTGCTGGAGAGAGAGAGCAGCGTCCAGTTGCGCCTCTGTTGTAACTCCAAAAGTAGAGAACGAATAAACATGTATTAACCAACTGGTGATTACGCATAGGTGGTGCGCCCTTTTGCGGTGCGCGCGTCGACAGTGCGCCTCATTATGGCTTCGTCCGCTGGCGTCGCTGGCGACGAAATGGAAGACGCACGAAGTGGCGCTTCGATTTGCATTCTCCGGAGAGGCAGGTGGGACGGATGCTTGGATGGATGAGGATGCAGGTTGGATCAGCCCAGGGATCGATTCAGATCAAAGCGGGAGAGACATTATCACTTTTTCCAAATGACCACGTCAACATTCCCCAATCAGGGCACCAAGGGTCGACGTCATTGTCCAACATTGGCTCTGCTTCCCTCAGTGATCGGCCGCATATCGCGAACCTCATTTCGACGCGTCCGGGCGCATGGCTCCGTGCCGCTACACGTAGCTACGAATTCACATTCACTATAAAATGACTTGAAGCTTTGATCGTGGTAGCCGTTTCTTAATCGAATGCTCAGTGACCAATGTCGCAGTATTGGTAACTTCAAAGTCACATTTCAGAAATGTTTTCGCGTCGCGTGTGTGCGCGGAAATAATACCCGTGTAAGTACAATATGTAATGGAGAATGGCCAAGTCTGTAACTTCTACCGACCGTCGACAAGTATTAACATCTCCTGCGGACATTTAACGGCATTTGCGAATGCATTTAAGCGTTTTCGTTCTTTGTGGTCGACAGTTGTGGCGATGTCACTAACTTCACGCTTGAACTGGGTGGGCGTTAGTATGTCAAATACATGCATATACAGTGTTGTTTAATGCACATACAAACCAATCACGTTACTACCTTTCGGGGTAGGCTAAGTCAAGGAACTTAGTTATTAATTCGTTAATAATTAATATATTTATATTGACCACTCTTATAAATAACCTCATCTTCTTTTAATATATACATTGAGATAATTGATCAATTTAAAATTCTTTTTTTTCTTCTAACTGCCAACGTTTCGGCAATTTTATTGCCATATATCCTCTCAGGACTAATTTTGAAAACCAAAAAAAAACAAAATTAACAACATAAACAGGAAAATAACAATTGTTAACAAATTCGGTGATAACAACACTGTACATTTTTTTATATCGGGTATACACTAACTTGACAAATATCAACAAACCTGTGAATTTGAATTACACTAACATGATGTCAACCATTCCTATTTAGCAAACAGTAAATATAAACAGATAGATATAGTAAGTCGAAACAGTTTCTTGGCAACAAGAGAACACACCAGATTTCACCAAACATTAATTTAGAAAAATATATCGAAAATTGCTAAATATATAAATACAAAGATAATAATAACATGAATTTAAAAAACAAACGTGTAGTGTTTTGGTGTTGTAGTCATCACTAGATGTTTTAACAACTGTTATTTTTCTGTGTATTCTATACCTGTTTATGGTGTTAATTTTGTTTTATGGTTTTAATTAGCCCTGCGAGGATATGGCGATAAATTTGCCGACACGTTGGCAGTGATATATAAAAGAATAATTGTTATTTGACCGAAACTCAATACATATATTAAAAGAAGATGAGGTTTCTATT
Organism: Pyrrhosoma nymphula; assembly: GCA_963573305.1. Classification (NCBI taxonomy): domain Eukaryota; kingdom Metazoa; phylum Arthropoda; class Insecta; order Odonata; family Coenagrionidae; genus Pyrrhosoma; species Pyrrhosoma nymphula. The sequence continues at coordinate 3,712,489 of OY754329.1, forward strand.
TGTTAGTGTCAGACATTAGTGTGAAATTCAGAGCGATGAACAAATCATTCGCGTGGGATTCGACCCCGAGTGATTTGGCGCCGAGTGCTGCTATCAGGAGTCGAGAGGGCGGTGGCTATTGTGCCGTGCACCCCGTGGTGGTCGGCCATCACCATCTATTGGACCGCGTTGTTCAGCGTGAGTGTGTTGGGGTGTCGTCGGAGGGAGGGAGCTGAGTTGGCCATCGGCGGCGGCGGCCGTGATTGAAATTGGCTCGCGAATTAGACGAGCAGTGCTACAACATGCGATAACAACGGATACGAGCAATCCTTAATTACCCGGATTTTAAATAGAAAATTGAAACGAATTGGTTACTCTCATTCAAGTTCCTTGCTACCCGTCGAGCCTCAAATGATGTAAAATGCCTTTTATCGGCTCCCTATCTTATGTTGTATTCCAAGCCATCCCGAATAATAAATACAAGGTATGTTTTTATAATAACAGCACCTTTGGCAGTTTGCTGAACAATGCAAAAGATGTAATAGAACCTAATTTAAAATCTGGTATATATAAGTTAAATTGTGAATACTTTAATGACTGAATACTTGGTAATGCTGCTATATTGGTCAAACGGGGCGAAATTTCAAGATAAGAGTAAATGAACACAAGGCATGCTTGAAAAATAAGGGTGATTCGTCAGCCTTCGCCCGGCAACTTTTGGAGATGGGGCACCGAAGCAGCTTTGATACAGAAATCCTGCATTTTACCGGGAAAGGAAGGAGGACGGATGCCCTAGAAATTCGGGAGATATGCCTACAAAGAAACAACCTTCTCAATGACATAACCTTTCCTAACCCATCCCTCTTATCACCCTCCCAAAACCCCAACCCCCACAACCCGAGTGATTAACCCCCCCCCCCACCCTCTATCCCAGTTACAACACATACTTTGTTTACCCCTCCCCTTTTCCCCTTCCTGATCAACCAACCTCACCCTCCCCCTCCCATAGCAACTTCCCATACTATACGTATATAAGCCTGTCTTCTCCATGATTTTTCAATGTGCCTGAAGATGGCTTCATGACAGCCGAAACCGGTCGTTCAAATAAACAGTGGAAGTCACATAGTTTTTCATTGTTATTATGGAGTCCTTCCACCACGCTTCCATAGCTTCCAATTTCGATTAAATACGAACAGTGCTCGCGAGGTTGTCCAGATTCACTCTTGAGAGAAACAATTTGCAGTTCATGTCGTTATGAGGAAACGGTGCATTCAGTAGAAGAGGAAAGGAGGTCAATGTTTTCTACACCTTTGAACTTTCAGATGCCTGCCCTTCCGTTTTCCGTTCAGCGCTGTGCGTGGGAAGGTGCACGCGCGGTTGCAATCCCCGAATGCGATAATAAATGCCAATAATGAACAACGGATGAATTATGAACCTCGATTTTTTCGTTAAACTTAATTTCAATCACTTAACAAGGTGTGTCAGTATCCAACTGCCATTTCATTTGTCTCAGTCGCTTCCGTGCGCTTGTTTTTACGAGAAGTTTTGGAATTTATTTTTGCGGTTTCATTCAATCGGGTTTATTAATTTTAATTAGGCCCGTCTATGAGTAACTTTGTGTATATTTTGGTTTTATTTTTTATCATATTTCGTGTTTTTTTCATCAGTTACCAAATTCAATTTTTAGTATTTACTCTTTTTCTTGTTCTTTCCCTTTGGTCGTAAAATATGTCCCTAAGCCCAAAGTAGCGTAGTCCTTTCTGGACTTCAAGTGAAATCAACGACAACTCCTTACAACAAGGCCTTATTTTTCAAAAGTAATAGTCTTTAATAATTATTGAGCGAATTAACTTAGAAGTTAATACGCTCAATGATAAATTTCTTATAGAGATTATTATTCTAAAAAAATCATCGTGTTTAAGTTTCGGTCATAATAAATTACGTTTAGTAGCGTGGCTCTCTATAGAGAATTTTAATTCTTGCCGTGATCCTTGAGGACTGATCCAATAATTTCATAAATGTTCAATTTTCAATCCATCTCATTCAGCTGGAAGTTTTGCGCAAAAGCAACAATTCCACGGTAGATAGCTTTCAACACACCTGGCCCGTTTGGAAGTGGGAATCAAAGAATTTTTCTCGAAATTACAAGTTGGTGATGCATGGGAACAAATCCCATCGTGAGCAGTGTACATTCATACCAAAACATCAGTGGAATGAGAATTACAGGAATCCAATGGAATTTCAGTTTGATAGGAGTGAAATGAATAGTCACTGGAAGCAATGTATTTGTTTTCGCGAAGCAGAGAGATAGAGAGAGTTAAACGCTATTATTAAACGTGCGTACATGGATTCACGTGAAATTGGCCGAAACTGGGATTGGCACCTCCTCGAACCATTCCCGTCCTCTCATTTCGCCGAATCACTCCCCGCCCGCGTTTATTCGTTTCCATTCTCGACGATTTTGAACGAATCATGATATTCACCAAGACATCGCATACCACATGGATCGTCTTCTGTTTTAAGTCTCCGTATTTGCACCACAACAACCCCGCAAGACGTATATTTGCTGTATTTTCTAAGTACGCGCGCGTGCACTCAATCAGGACTATATAATTTTCAATGCTCGTAAAATCTCTGTTGGTTTTCCTTTGGTGCCGAACAAGGTGCCAGGTATGCATGTGGAATGTATTACTGTTTCAAGAGGCAGGCATAGTATCCCGCATATTCAAGGTCAAATATATATTATTATAGGCAGCAGCCAGTAATGGAATATCCCTTTTCAAAATTCCAGTACAATTCGTTCTTCCTCCAGAATTCTGTTTAAGGTGCAGAAAAAGCAATTGATTCTCGCGTCGCTGCAACGTCGGTCACGATCGAATTGTTTTAATTTTTTCGCTGGCTATTGTTCATAAGCCCTTTTGTGCTTGTAAGCATGTGTGTAAATGCATTTGCGGCTTATTTTTCATAATGTCAGTTCGTTCTTTCAAATAATTGATAGCGAACGATATCCTCGAATCGTGCATGGTCTGCTTGGTATTCGCTTCTCATTCCTTGCAGTGCATTACCCGCGCTGATGAATTATTGCCGCGTCTTGAACTCGATACGTTGATTTGCCATCGGACGCTTTGTTTCCAGAGAGCAATAAATCATGTCTCGCCGGTGGGGTGAGGATTCCTCCGGCAGATGTCAGGGTATGAGTCGCGTCCCTACAACCCCCACCCCTGATGCTCTCTGAACAACCTCCCTCCCCCTCCTCCCCTCCAATCACCTCCGCGGACAACAATCGAATCCTCTCGGCCATCCTTCCCCCCTCCTCTCCCCGCCTCCCCCCCCCCACACCCCCCCCCCCCCCATCTTTCCGAGGGCAATCACGGCTGGCCGCGACGATCGCTTCTTACGCAGAGGCGGTGCGCGCAGAGGCCACAGTTGTTTACGAAGCATTTTATATCCCGGTAACCCAGTTCCTGCTTGTTGATCTGTTCATGTCGCAACGTATTTCCGAGACTGATATACTTTACAGAAAAAAAATGAAGGTCCTTGGATGGAGCCCAGCGAGAGGACGTAGTCGCCCTCCGTCGGTTCGTCGGAATCCAGCGACGATAAGGAGAAGAGCCGTTTTACACCATCTCACGGTTCCCAGCGGAGCCTCTCATTTTCTCTGACTGCCGAATGTGGATCAGACGGCCGCAAGGAAGGAATGGAGGCAACTCGCCTCCGTGTGCAGGAAACAGCCCAGGAGGTTGCATCCTCCTCTGCAAATAATAGTTTGTCATGCGAATATCATGGCAAATGATTTCATTACCCTCTTTATTTTGTTGTTTTTTTTTAACTTACAGTGATGGCTCTACTTGCTTCACCAACATTGCTTTTCGCAGTCATCACATTACTGATTCACTCTCAAACTCTTCTTTTAAACTCAGTAGAATATAAGTAATCAGTCTTTTTTTTGAGGAGAGAATCGGAACGTTTGCAGATGTCAAGTCTGTATTACTAGAGTCTCTTCCTGGTTCTATCTCTGGTTTCGGTCCCTCCTTCAAATAGAGATAGGGTCGGATATTAAAATTACTTTATTAACCAATGAATACGTTTGGAGGTTTATGCAATACTGTTGACTCTCCCTGTTTAGCAGAACCACAATTGTTACCATATGGCTTTCGTTTAAAATGTTAAAATTTGAATCAAATACACAGATATGCACAATAAAAACACGCAGTCCTGGCACCACACTTTGGCCTGCTGGTCTTATCTCTTCCGGTTGCTGTTGTAGTTCGATGTCCCGGATCGGTGTTCCTGTTCGATGTCCCAGTATGTTCAGTATAATAAAGTTTTGTACTTTCCTACACTTTTTATTTTTTAAACACACTACTCGTTTAACCAATTTTATGGCATCTTCCGGTGTAGTACTACATCATCCTACATCATACGTATCATTGTACTACACCTGACGATGCCATAAAATTGGTTAAACGCGTAGTGTGTTTAAAAATAAAAAGTGTAGGAAAGTACAAAACTTTATTGTACTGAATATTACAAGTTTCTACAAAGTAGAGGCTGAAGCTGTGAATTTTGTCCCAGTACAAGCATGTGGTCCCTATGGAATATTCTGTCGTGATAAATCTTCTTAACAAAGTTTGGTGTGGAATTATGCAAAATGTTTTCGATTTCTTTCAATTTCACTTATTTATCAGGCATTGAGTGCCAGATTTCAAGTGTAGTCTTTTCAAATATAACACACAATTCGATTCGGTGTTTTGCCGTGTCTTCTTCACCGCATTCTTCCCTGTTTCCCAATTTTCCAATTTTGCGTAAGTATTGGTGGAAGTTTCCTTGGCCGCTAAGAATTTGTGTAATCTTCGGTTCCATGAGAAACTTCTTGGTTTTGCTGTGGTTTGTGGTGGGGAAGATCTCAAAGGTGTTGTTCCCCTGAAAAAGATCCCTTTCTCCGAGTTGGTCCAATATCCAATTGCCACGCGTCGTCCACGTCTCCTTCCTAATGGAGTCGCTTCAGCCTCTTCTTGCTGATAAGAGGGTCTTCAGCGTTGGATCTTAAGTTTAAATATTCCCAAGGTTCGCCTTTTCTTCCATGAGACAGTTATCGCGATACTCGCTACTTAGCATACATACCCTGTACGCGATATTGCAGTGGTTGGGGTAGACGTGATGACTTGGAGTGCTCACCCCCAGCCGCGAGGGATCAAGCATCATTCAGTTTCCCGACCATCCTCACTTGGTTTTGCTCTGCGACCTCAGACATCGCTGGCGTTCGTTAGGATTGGTATTGCTACTACCCCCTCACGGATCATCCCCAAAGCAGGGGATCCAAATATTGCGCAGTGGTATCTCCTGGTTGCGTGGGATATGGTTTTCACCTTGCTGCAGATATAATTCGCATGTGACTGATAGGTGAGGTTTTCGTCCAACATAATCCCCTAGTAAGTACAAGTCCATGGTGACTTATGGTTTATGCTCCCTTTTCTGTTCGATTTGTCAATTGCTCACCTTTGCTGGCCCATGTGTTATCCGTTAGCAAAATGGTCAAAGTGATTCAAATCTCCTAACACATATAACACTTGTTACCTCTGCAACCATTTTTCAATCATGATGTCGTTGGATGCTGGTACAAAAATCTTAATCTAATGTACCTATTGTTAAATGTTATTTCCATTTTTTTCCAAGATGAGAGTTGTGTATTTCCTCTTGAGAAGATGCATTTATAAACGTATACAAACGTACAAACGTTGATACTTTTATTTTTCTCATGGCTGATTCGTGAAATCACACTTAGCACGCCACGTATGATAGCTATTATTAATGACCTCTAGTTGAATTTTTATAGCAACAATAGGACAAGAAGAAGATCGTAACCTTATAAGACGTAAAACCGAGAAAACGCTCAAGCAGTCGCGATGAAACTGGGCCCAAGTACGGAGTTAGTCTACACCTTGCTACCCTACGAGATTAAAAAGTTATGTTTTCTCTCGTTTGACTAGTGTAGTAAATTCCCAAGTATTTACCCGTATGGGATTAAGAAAGGTAAGAAATTTCTGATATAGAGAAATAAATTGTGTGACGAGATAGCGGCTTGTGCCTGTAAAAGCCTAAAGGGCTTTACCAAGCCCGATAGATCACCGGATTTGTAACGGCATCTTACGTAATGGCAGTCTTACGTTTCATAGATGGATTCACTTTTCTCTTCTGTCAACGAAACCACTGTCTTTTGTCGTTGCTGCCATCTCTCTCATCTACATCCTCTCTAATCTACCCCTGAGTCCCCCCCTGCCCCTCCCTCCCCCCTCCCGTTCACCCGACGACGCCTCGCCTTCTTACATTGCCCTTTTTCTCTCGTGCTTCACTGCTGACGCTGCATTCAAGAATCCTTTCCTGCTTGAATTTGGACAATACGCAGTGTAGGCGTGCTAGACGGGCAATGATCCAGGAAGTGCATGTATTTTTTGTCCGCATCCAACAATGAATTTGTTTGTCACAGGCGTTACACGAACTAGTAACATAAATAAAAGAAAACAAACTCACGCGGTTTGGCTAAATTTTCGTGATGTTGCCCGCCACCTTCGTCGGAGTCAGAAGAAGAGAAACTTCTTCCGTTTCTCTTCTTCTCCGACGGAAGTGGCGGGCGGCATCAAACATTGAGCCAAACCGCGTGAGTTTTTTTTCTTTTATTTCTTTTTGCGTGTCACGTCTGTGACATTTTTGTGTGCATCGCATATTTGAGTTATCCTTCTCGAAAACACCACACACGCACAACCGCGATACAAACATTCACGATTCCTCTCGCTGATGATGTGATTGGACCAGCCGGTTTTCGTTCTGTACCTACTCCCCAAAACGGGTCGCTGCGCGATGTATGAACCCCAGGCAAGCGCCGAGACATGGATGGAGTATTGCACGTCGTCAGGGTCACATGGGGGTGGGGGGAAGAGGGTCAGGGTCTCCCTTTCGAGGCCTCCTCAGTAGTCCCTCTCCCCCCCCCCCCGTGGGCTATCCCTCCGCGGCTGATTCACTCCGCTTTCCTCTCTCGCGGCGGTCCAGAGCGCCAAAACGAGAGGGGCAAACAGACAGCCGACAGACGCGTCGCCCCCCCCCCCATCCGCCCCCTCCCCTCATACTCCTTCCCTCCTCATTACCCGCCACCCTCCCCCTCCCCTTTCGTCTGACGTTTATTTTCGTGTGACTCCGATGAGGGCGTCGTCGTCGGGCGGAGGGGAGCGGGCGGGTGCGGCAGCAATGGAGATGAGAGGAGTGCGGCACCCGCTCCCTCAAAACCATCACCTCTCCCTCCACTCCCTCTTCGGCGTTTGCGCGCGCCAACGTTCGAGCGAACCCATGCGTGTAAAATACGCACTACTACTCTTCTTTGCGTGTACGTACTACCGCTGCCTCGACGCCTCCTCATGCAGACAGAGCAGTTAGTTACATAGTGGAAGCCATTCATGACAGAACGGCCAAAAATAGCACTATTCCACCTTAGATTCGAAGTGGAATGGTTCTATTCGTGCCGTTGTATTATAAGCAGTCGTTTACTCTGAAAATCCATTGATTTCTAAACTGTGGTTTGTCCACTCCGAATCCCGAAGAATTCACACATCCCCACAAACAGCTCCATACCAAATTCTCCACTTCCTCCAGCATGTGAAAAATGAAAAAAATACTAAGAACCCTCCGCAAACCCTCCTTCCCCTAACCAATACCCAGGACCCGAATACCCGAAATAACATTGCAACCATACCAGTGTGGACTCAAATGAGGTTTCCAAGAAGAGAAAGAAACTTGAAACCCTTCCAAACATTGCTAATTCCTCTCCACTACCACCCTGAAAACCTTGCCAAGCACTCACACTCCAGGTCTCTGCCCTCATCCACTAATCTTCTGCCTTTCCACTCTCTCTATAGCACACACGGGTCGACCCATCTCTCTTGCCCTCACAATCACGTGGACACACCCTTTCCCCAACCCTGGGGCTCGGCACACTCATCATATATGTGCACTAAAACTGACTGGACTGAACTAGACTCATCAGGGCGTATCGCCTCCATCGTCGATAGGTCGAACTCCTCCTCTATCGATACTCGGCGACGCAAACACCCACTGCCACCAACACGCGACTATCGACTCTTCTCGAGCCATTTATCTCTTTCTGCGTCTTTGCCAGAATCATTTAAAACCATTCAATCTTTTTTATTTCATAATATGGTGAAATTGTAATGCTCTCTTGGAGATTGATGTCATTGGCTGCCGTCGGAAACTCATGCCGACGTCTTGTGATCACCGCTCTTGGTAAATGTGACCATTTCAGTGGGCTTGTACGGCTGTCGTAGGGTGGTTAAAAATTTGTGCCTTCGTACATGGCGTAAGTTTGATATGGACGGAAGACGAAAATAAGTTAATGTTATTCTACCGACGGCTGTATCCTGTGTGATAGGCGTTAGAAGGCCAAATGTTTAACTAGCAAGTATCTGAAAATAACCGAATATTTTACTGTCGATTGTATTTTTTGTGTTATTTATGAAGCTAGTGTGAGTAAATTCGAGATGGTAGTGTAATAGGTGGATCACTTAAAAATATTATGCTTAAAACTTACAATGATTAACCGAAGATGGTGGGGCAGGGCGGATGCACAGTTTTGCTATCTCCTTGTATTTGTCTGCGTCGCCAAATTTCGGCAAATCTTTCGCTCAGTTTAATTCGACGCTGACGTGTCAAAAAAACAGCGGAGAAAGTTGAGGTAATGGGCAACTCTTCTCGCCGTAGTAAATCACCACGGCGTGTTTTATTTACATTCATCCGCCATCTTAGTTGCATAATTGCTTCCCCTGTGGAATCCAACCAAAATTCTGCAACGCATATCTAAGTGTGTGGGATGGAGCTTCGACCGGGAACGTTCTGAGCAAAATGAGCTAGTGCCGACGGGAATTCAACTTGCGGATTCAATCGCCATTGGATGAATATTGCGTCGCTTTTTGCGATAGAAACCTCCTTCAGTTTTACAGTAAATCATACAGCGTACATACTAAATTTTACGTAAAAAGAGCAGATGAATGGCTTGCTCGCTCGTTCTTTCAAGTTTTAAACGGCTTTCAAGTTTTAAACGGCATGATAGTTGATCTGCTTTTCCGTCTCTTTCGTCGGCAATTCCTAAGCTGACGTGCAGCACACCGACTGATCGCAGAAATTCGAGCTAACTTTATGATACCATTTCCAATAATCATCCAGGTTGCTGATGAGCATAGTTGCATTCTGAATGTTTGTTACCTTTTTGACGGACAAATTAGCATCGACACCACAATGTGCGCACTTCTTACCATATGAATTCATTATTTAAAGGGTAATGTCCACTTTATATTTTATATATTTTTGTTGTTTATAATTGTTCTTATTTTATACTTGTTTTACTCAGGGGCGTGAGATGATTTATAACATGTGAATTAGAAGTGGTATTTTATACGGTGCAGTTTACGGTCGACGCTCCTCTTAGACTCCCACATCTACCTTATTCTACATCTCAACGCATTGATACGGCGGATGGAGATTTTTGGACACTTTTTAGTGGAAATTGGCGATTTTCCAACGTTTCTTCGGCAATGCTTCGGAGACTTGGTCAGAGGTGTCTCACATCTCAGTGAAGTCTTCGGAATAGGAGGAGGAAGATCGTTGGTGAATCGCCAATTGACTCCAATCGTGCGTGCCCAAAAGTCTCCATTCATCGAAGTCGTGGACCGCAAATGAGAATGAGAATTAATTTTGGCAGTGCCGAGTCCACGGCTCCCGATGTTCGTCGACCCCCTCGGTCACTGGTAGATTACGTGCGGGGAGGCTAGTAGATGCGCCCTTCTCAGTGGAGAAAGAACTTTTCTCAGCAGCAACTGGCTAAGGGGCGTGAGATACGGGATATAGTCAGCCAATGTAGCGTTCGAAAATTCTCCACTCAACTGGCATCTTTCTCGACAAAATTGTTTGCATCCATTTTTATGCGACTGACGCCGTCGGCTGTCCGAAAGAAGAAACAATATCCCCTGGCGCACGTGTCTCATTTAATGCTTGGCAGTCACACCTTGAGCCACACCACCTTTATTTCCATTCTATTACTAGCAATCAGATCTACATCTGCATACCACCCCGCAAGCCCCCTCAATAGGCGTGTGGCGGGGGTGTCAGCAAATGTGTTATTATAGCTTCAACAACACTATTCTAATACCTTGAGAGTGATTTCATCTGGGTATTACCAGAGGTAAAGTGGCTCCACCATGCGATAGTCACGAATTTTACCACGTCTGACGTCACGGAAATGCGCCCTCGCAATGCGGCCCCGCGCGTTGAAGAACCTGTAGCGTGTGCACTTCAATTGAAGCACCATCTCTTAAACCACCTTTGAAGCTACTGCGTACTCGAAAGAGCCTCGGCACGAATCGGATCGCGTCGATGTGGAGTTGTAAGAGGGACGGTGTGAGCGTCGCCCACCGTCCCGACGCTAGGGACGCCCCTTATCTCGCTCTCGAGAGAGAGACCACGCCCCCCAAGGCGACAAACAATAACAACGACGACCTCCTCCCCCCTCTCCCCCGCACCACGCACACACACACACACTCCCCTCCCCTCCCCCCGCCCCTCCAAACCGCCTATCTTGGCGCCCATCCATCCCGAGTCGTAATTGCCAACCCCTCCATCCCTTCCCCCGTTCGCCTCCCGTTTTGGGGGTGCCGTACACCTTACCCTGAGCTTCGCCTCGAGGCCCTTTGTGGCCTTTTCCCGAGAGGTGAGGTGGGCCTCACTCGACCCAGGGACAGTGCCCCCCCCCCTTGGAAGCCCCCCCTGCCCCTTGGGTGCCATCGATAATCGAAGACAACTCGTGATATGTACGGCGGCTATGTGAGTCTACAACACTATCTGGCCGAAGATTACTTGGAGAGTTCAGATTCCAGCGTGCGAGACCCAGCGTTACACGGAGGACCCCGGCTGTATCTCCAGAGACGATAGAAGCGATAATAAATAATTGAAATACACTTTCCAACTGATGAGTACAAAAATACCTTCCTCCCTCACGTACCATCCGAGATTGAATAGCAATTCATAATGAGAGTCATTTATTTGCATGTGCTAAAGAGAGTGGGGATTTGCGGGGAAGCTTTGCGTTGCAAGGTGACGCCACCACATCTGGCAAATTGAAGTTGTTTGACGGAATGCTTCTGGGGAAGAAGGGATGATGCTTCAGATGAACTCCTGAAGTGACTCAACTCAGTGGCTAGCGAAACTGCCCCATGGCAGTCATGGCATGCCTGTCCTCACCCAAGGTCACTCTGTTATTGTTGCCTTGCACTCGCCACGTCAACTCCCGCAACCCGTCTCTCTCACACGCTGTGACCAAGAACCCTATAAGAGGACGTTTATCTCCTACTTCGATCGTGTTATCAACGGCCGCGAAAGAAATCATGTTCCAACTTCGGCCGCTAGAGGGGCTGCAACCGCGTGGGAGGCCAAGCATTTCTAGTCTTAAAATGATTGTGTTAAATGGCTGTTGCGGGGCGAGTTTGAGTGGAAGGAGGGAAGAAACTGTGTAGGAGAGGTGTGTATATGATAGAGAAGCAACTGCTGGATCGCTGGGCCACGTACAGTGGATAAGAGGAAACGGCATTTTTTCACAAGATGGCGGAGAGGAAAAATCGCACTTCTCAGGTTTGAAAGTTTCCCATTCCTAGAGTAAATGATGCATTGTTGTGTTGAAAGTATTTTACAAATGCGCAAGGTTTGCATAATAAGTGAGGTGAATTTGGTTCCGATATCTCTGTTAAAAGTGGGTGAAATTTACGAAAACGCTGGCGGGACGAAAGCTCACATCAGGGAGTGTGTAAATCCCTTTACAGTATCCCTGGCTCACATTTACCGAGGCCTCCCTCGCAATACCAGCGCATTAACTGGCGACCCGTAATTTGAGCAAATGACGATCGGAAGCGCACCAAGATTTCCGTCCTCATTGTAAGGTTCTTGGCTGTGACCTCTCGACATACTCCACCCAACCATATCACTCGACGACCTTCGTGTCCTCAGCTACAATGGCCCTTTAGTAGTAGGGAGGAGGAGGCGCAATCCCCCCCTCCCTCCCTATCCCCCCTCCCTGATAAGGAGGCGTGTGCTCCGTAGCAGCACACGGCTCATGTGCTCATTGGCCGAGAGTCATGCACCTTCATGTTGCTTTCTCGATCCTCCACCCTTTTCCATGGACGGCGGAAAACCGAACACTTCGCGAATCACTAGTGCTGGAAGTTTTGTGGATTTTTAGATTTTTGATGTGCAGTGGTACTCCCTTGATAGTTCGAAACTCGTTTTATTGGCAGATTGCCGTCTCACCCATTATGCTATCCGACGAAAGCTTCTTCTCTTCAATTTGAAAGTATTTCGATGGTTGAAAGAATAGAAAGGAAATGTCGCACGTTTAAAAAGGCAATTTACAAAAGGATAAAACGGTCAATAATGGACTTTTTTTCCAAAATAAAATAATTTATTCCAATTAAGCAATATTCGTAGAGAGGGTTTTTCTCTGCGAATATTACTCTCGATTTTGTTCGTCGATTCAAAGCTGAGGTTGTTTCCCAAAAGGAGTAATTTATTGAAATCAATAGTAAAGAATCATTTAACTGTTTCAAACTTCACAATCGTATTCATTTTAACTTCGTATTCCGATCGGTAATAAAGGTTCATTTTAATTGAACTAGTATTTAGTTTTCATTTCAAATCCAATAGTTCGAGTTTTCCTTCAGTTCGTTAGACTTGCATGCAGGGGAGGGCGCGTCGAACTATCGATAGAGCGAGATGATTGATTTTTCTTTCATGTCGTCTCAATGGAAGTAAGCTCACTCACCAGTAAGCTACTCAAGCCTTAAACCGAAAGTAATTATTATTACCCCATATTTTCTTTCTATTCTCTTCAATCATTCTCACATTCAGCTTGCGAGGTCATCGTTCACGTTTGACTCACGTAAGTTCAACTTTCTAGTGCGCTCCTTTCTCCTGCCATTGTCACCGAAGCTCTCGTTTCCATTTCGTCTTGCGTCATTGTTGCGTGGCTCGGCCAACCGGTAACTAGGCGGAGGAAAGATATTGTGCTCCGACGCAAAAAAAATGGCATCTCGCTCTGATTTCCCAGGATCAGATTTCGTGAAGCTGAGTGGGGGGCGTGTCCAGAGAGATAGAGAGAGAGAGTACGAGACGGAGAGAGCTCCGGAATGACTAAAGACCCGAGATATGACCATCGACGATCCATCCTCAAGACCCGAAATAGACCGCTTATCTATCGGAAGTAAAGGTTTGGGGTCGACTACGGACTAGTATCGTAGAACATTTTTTATAAATATAATTCTTGTTTTATTTTATTCGACATATACGTGTTACCACGCATGTTCCCGTTTCCTTAACATGTTAATTTGGTTTCATAAAAATAGCCGGTTGTCATCACCGTTCAAACTTATAAGAAAATGTAATCTTCGCAGTCGTGAAATCACCGAAGAGTTTAATTTCATCCCTACTTGTGCAAAAATTAAATTGCGTTGCTCTACGTTGCGATGTTGTATATTGACAACATTTCTCCCGTTATAGTGGTCAACAGTATCTTTTCTTGTTTTCTACTTACCCAGGCTGCCTTCTAATATGTGTGCATGGCTCGCTGTGATTTTTTTGTGCTTTTGACTGGCATCATCGGAGAAGAGTGATAATCGGATAATTTATTTCTTTGAAACTGAAGTGAAGGATTCGAGATTCGAGTCCGCACAAGTTCCCTTCTCTCCGTCGGTTACACCCCTCCCTCTCCAACTCCCCCATCCCCCACCCTACAACCCCTCTCCCACTTCCTTCTCCTCCTCTCGCGGTTAGTTCTCAATATTAGTGATGACGCGATAAGCGGGCGGGGCGGGGGTGGAGGGGGTGGGGGGGAGGAAGGAAGTGGAGGAGGAGGAAGAGCGGGACGAAAGATTGGAAGTGGTGACACGCATTAGAGAAGCACACCCAGTCAGGGATCCTGGAGTTAACCTTGCCACTATAAATATGAAAACGAAATTAGGATATAAATACACACTTCCGCCAAACCTCCCAACTTCTTCTTCTTCACGCGACCCCTCCCCTCCCCCACTCCCTTGGTATATATCGCTTTGAAACCCTCGCCTCCCCACCCTCCCTCTCTCACCCCCCCCCACCACTACCCCCGCCGCTCAAATAATAATTTCCCCCCCCCTCCCCATCCCCTTGTCGCACTTCATCTGCGCATTCTCCGCCCCCTCGACCAAAAATACCCCCATCATGCACTCCGCCTCCACCACCATCACACCTTATATATATATATATATATATATATATATATATATATACGCTCACCGCCGCCACCCCCCCTGGGTGTGCCCTTCCAATCCATCCTCTTGCTGTCGCTATTGACTACGAGGCCGAAGGTGGGCGCGCGCCGATCTTGGCTCGCATTGACCTCGGGTCAGCTGCCCATGCGTGTGTAAGAGTCTGCTCATTGCACACATTGGTGGCGGTCCATAATTAAGCACGCGCGTCTCAAATAATAATCAACGAGAATCCACTCATCGCAATCGGAGGAGCTCTCTTCAGAGCGACACCCGCCTTCACCCTCCGTCCTTTGGTGGACCCGTCTCGTCTAGCGTCTTCCTCGAGACCCACACTTCCCCTGCCTCCTCTTCTTCCCCTGGGTCTTCCATCAATTATTCTTTTCACCTTTCTTTCGATCGTCACTCTTTGAGAAATTACCTGCCCATCTCATTCTTGCCACATTTTTGTCCTTGGGCACCGAGTAATATTCCAGGCACACTAAAAAAACCGTTGTAGTTCCTTATTTCTTCCAACTCTTTACACTCCGTTCTCCTTAACTGACCAGCATATTTTTCTCAAGATTTTATTTCCCAAATTTGCACAATATTTTTATCTCTTTCTGTCAGAATCTACGTTTTCAGATCCGTGCAGAGCGACTGATCGTCATAATGCCTTACGACTGATTACGAAACCCCTGCGAGGCGCACATTAGAAGTGTTTTTTTATTGCGGCAGTCAATTGGAAAATTTTCCGAGCGCTAAAATTGGGACATGAAGTCTCTCAGAATTCGTGAGTATTATGAGTCAGTTTACTCCACCCATTATGATCGCGTGCGTGATCCACTGCGCTTCGCTTTCGGTGCTCTCTTAAGGATTCCACAGCTATGCTGAGGAGCGAGAGAGTCAGAAAAAAAAATTTCTTTCCTTTCGCATTGTAGAAATTGCATATATATATAAAACTTCTTGGAGAATCACTCGGGTGATAAATATATAATATGCCAAGAGGGTAGCCGATAAAAATATGTAAACAGAAAAAAAGGACATTCACAAATTGAAACTTCCGATATTTCGGTGAAGAGTAGCTCCACCTTTCTCTAGGTTAAATATATATATATATATATATAATCCTTGGAAGTTTTCGCCAATTGGCCACAAATATATAAATTCAAACTTACAGGAGGTAGGAGAAATAGGAAAAGATAAAGAATTCGTTCTTACGGAACGTTTCGAACCAGTTGGTCCTCGCGCGCCCACCTTCGGCCTCGTAGTCAATAGCGACAGCAAGAGGATGGATTGGAAGGGCACACTTCTAGAGCTGACGAAGGACCAACTGGTTCGAAACGTTCCGTAAGAACGAATTCTTTATCTTTTCCTATTTCTCCTACCTCCTGTAAGTTTGAATTTATATATATACGAGCGGAAGATACCCGTTGAAATTCAACGGGTGTGAAAAACATTAAACTTATTTTTTTATAATAAAACCACAAAGCCCGAAGAAAAACAGTATGCGTGGTCATTTGAGGAGTTCGTAACCTATCTTGTATGTTGTGTTCGTTGTAGTAGACACACTGACAGTTTCCCAGGTTCACGGAGAGATGAGTGACTATTGGTTCACTTTCATGCACGGGAAACCCAAAAATCGGCCTCGCAGACTCATTACTACTTAAATAGCAACGGTTGATAGATGGTCACCTCGTCCCTCCGGTCCTCTTGAGCCGTCTTCTGAGTGATTAACAGCTTGATCGCTTCACTTGTGTACATACATATATTTGCATTCCATGACTTAATTCAACTATTCAACGTTGATATGTGCGTTGATTATCTTAATCAGGATTGGACAGTAGAGTACAATCCAGCGGTTGACACGTCAAGAGGAGTAATGGCAGTAGAAGCCATGTTTATTTGACCTATGAATCCTCCATCAATGGGACTGCGCCTTCGGCATAGCCATTATCATTGGTTTCGGTTGCTAAATAAAACATTTATGGTGATTCTTAGTGCACTTGTCGATTTTCATGCACAGATTTCGTTAATTGCGCAGAATTTCCGTTCTTCTTTCGGATAAGAAGCATGTAGTGACGTCATTATAATTTCCGCCATCTTAAAGCAGATTGCAGGTTTGAAACAGATGGGTCTGTATATGAACCAGATTTAGAGCTGGTTACCCGTCTGTATGTTGCGTAAGGATGAAATTTGTGCAGATCTTAGCGTAACCCGAGAAACACCACGGGGAGAATCTCATGAGATCGCTGGTGGGCATGTTTTTGACCATCCAAATCTAACCTTTGTCGTTTTTCTTTCAAGGGTTCATTTTCTCGCAAATAAGACATTCATTTTGTCTTAAAAGATTTTTTCAAAAGGTTACTGTTGATGGATATATTTTTAAGTCCAAGGAACGGAAACACAGCGGCAAGTGAGAGTCTAGAATAGGCAACTCGATGATTGAGTAAATGTACCTAAGTTAACTGCACATTAACACTTTTAAATGTATAAATAATTCGTGACAATACTGATGTGGGAATTGGTCTAAAAACAGTTTGCGATCGCAATGAGAGGCAGACGGTTTCACTACGTGTAATTCATTTGAGTATTAAACGGTAATAAACAACGCCATGTTTGTTGTAGCAACAGAGGCATTATTACCATTGATATTCGCTGCACGTATAAATTCTTTTAAGTGTGTAGTCTATTAATTCCTTTATGTGTAACGTTTACTACGTAAGTGTTCTCCCATACATATGCCCCTTTGAGAGTAGACATTGAAAAGTATACTTGTTAAATATGCATTGAATTTAACGATTACCCCCCGAAGCAATCTATCATGGGGGCCTTGGGAGCCTGGGATCTTCTTATACGGATTTTGTTTCTACGTACTATCATGGACCTGCAGGAAAGCGTGATATAAAATGCTAGAGGCGTGAATATTCTATGAAAATGAAATCACTGGTTGTCAAGGAAATATGTTATTGTTGATTTCAGGGGAAAATGTGAGATTTTTCAACTGAAAACATGAATTTCAGACAAATACGGAGCGTAGAAGAAAATCGATTGATAAAATTAGAAATTATATTGATTCAGCCATCCGATAAAAAAAATTCCAGCCCTATATCTTGAGTGAATGTACTTTTAAAAAGCAAAAAATGAAACCACTGCACCGAACACAAGGCTTAGCATGGACCACCAGGGGGGACCTTCGGGGGCCTTTGGGGGCCCTTAGATCTTTTTAATATAGCATATGATACAACCAGATATGTATTCTATCTACACACCAAATTTCAGCTCAATCGGTCCAGTAGTTTTTGCGTGATGGAGCAACAGACAGAAAGAGACCATTACATTTTTATACATATTAGTAAGGATCACACCCTTAACCCTGAAAAGATAGGGTTTCGGTTAATTGAACCCTACAGTGTTTGTTGTCTATCAGTGACAAACTCGTGTTCCAAATTTCATTAAAATCGGTCCTGTGGTTTAGGAGGAGATGTGGAACATACATACATACATACATACATACATTGACTTTTATATATATATATATATATATATATATATATATATATATATATATATATATATATATATATATATATATATATATATATATATAATCTTTGGAAGTTTTCGCCAATTGGCCACAAATATATATATATATATATTTATATATTTGCCAAAGCCTACGCGCGCCTAACGTGGAAATAGAACTCTCTCGCGGATGTGATTTTTTCCGTCTTTCCCTTCTCCTCTGATACGGCTTTCCGAGTAATTCGGGGCATCGCGACGAATGAACGTAATGTGTGTGTTTGTGCACAAACTCTTCACGCGTCCTCCTTCCACTCCTTTCCAACTCTATGCGAACCTCGAATGCCCAGCATGCCCTCCGGTTTTTCAGCCATCCTCCTTTACTCGCTTCGGTTGTGGACGTCGGAATAATCTTCGCTGTCTTACGCCCAAAAACCTTTGATTGCAGCCCTGCCGTTTATTCCGCGTCCGCTCCTCTGGGACTTTTTTTTATCTGGATATCCCGTCACAGCGATCATTCCCTCAAAGAAACTTTGGATGGGCTTAAAAGTTCGAAACACATTTGGAAATGAATAAAATTTGTTTCCGCTGCCAATTAACTCAGTTGGCTAACATTTTCAAATAATCCTCACTAATAAAACTAAGAGATCGTTCAAGCATCGCCTGCATAATGGTCCAGGCAATCCCAGTTTGGAAGCTGTTCTGTCATCCCTCCGTCAAAGACGAGACCCTGCGCCTCGCTATGCAAAAGGACCTTCCTCTTCTATACTTACTTCCAATGCTTCAGGCGTGCGTACGTAGTCTCCATAAGTGTTGAAGCGTTATTTCTGGTTTTTAAACGGCTCCATTAGCTAAAGTGAGATGCTACCGTACAAAAATGCTTCTAACCGCTCAAATCATCATTTGGTGGTCCATATATGTGGCGAAAATCGTACATTTCCTTCGGATTAGTTGCCGAGCACTTTTTCTACAACACATTTACTGAAAATGCGACTCCCAAGGTTTATTTAAAAACTTAATTTCTTGCCCACTTATCTTTTCTTCCTGAAATTCATTCATATATTGTAAATTGGTAAATTTATGAAATCTCTCGAATTTTTTATGTTAACTACCTCAAAACATCATGTTTCTCAATGCTTTTTTCGAAGTTTCTTCCTTGATTTCTCCTCAAATTCTTGAAAGGCCTTGATGGTGGTTTTCCATCTCTGTGTCGTCCCTCCAAAGAGTTGCTCCGTGGAATCAATTGATGGAACTCTTGCACTTTGTAATCTTCCCATGCGCCAAGGTAATCTTGGTTAGACTGAGCGGGCCACGCTTGACTTGAGGGTTTTTCTCATCAGTTTTCCCCAATCTTGAGTTACCATTTTAGCCTCTTTTTATTAAAACGTTTTTATTAGCTTGAGTTCTTGTCTGTCTGTTCGGTACAAATTTTAAAATCGATTTTA
Organism: Pyrrhosoma nymphula; assembly: GCA_963573305.1. NCBI lineage: Eukaryota > Metazoa > Arthropoda > Insecta > Odonata > Coenagrionidae > Pyrrhosoma > Pyrrhosoma nymphula. The sequence continues at coordinate 3,731,759 of OY754329.1, forward strand.
AACTAACTTCTCGATGAGCTAGAGAATTGAAACTTTAAACATAGCTCAGAACTTGATGACAATGCAATAATATGTAACATGTATATATTATATATGTTATATACATATTATATGTTTTATATATATATATATGTATATGTAATTATATATATATATATATATATATATTATATATATATATATATTTATTTATTTATTTATTTATTGATATAATATGTTATAATATTAAATATTACAATATAATGTATCTAATAAATTATATAACAATATTTACATATATAATATGATAATTAATTAATATAATTAATAAGTTGTAACAGTGATATAAAAATCTTTTAAAATTAATTTTGCTTGATTATTTAATTTAATTTTCAGGAAAATAACAATTAAACAGATTGATATATTATTGGTAGATTGGTAAAACAATTTTTTATTTAAAATATAATAACACTACTGAAAATAATCATTTAAATAAAAACTAATTTTTAAAAAACACGTTTTTAAAACGGACCAAAAAGTATAAAATAATTTCTCCTAGCCGCACACTCATTTTTATCCCCATAGGTACAGATTCATATCCTCATACAGATTGTCATGAAAATTTGTGATTGTGAATTTTAATTGCTATGGAAATACGTGTAAGATTGGAAACGAAAAACGTGGGGCGCGTGCTGTGGATACAATTTAAAGAGGATTGTAGGGAGTGGCTGTCGTTGAGAAAACTCACAGTTTATATCATATGCAGTGCATTAAAATTGTTGGTGAACTATTCATGCATCAATTATCTAATTCATGTGCGTTTTTCGTTTTAAATTTTACAAGTGTTTTAATTGCTATTAAAATTCACAATCACAAATTTTCATGACAATCTGTCTGAGGTTATGAATTTGTATGGGGATATAAATGTGTGTGGGGTTAGGGGAAATCATTTTATACTTTTTGGTCCGCTTTAAGAACGTGTCTTTTTCAATTATTTTTTATTTAAATAATTGTTGGTTTTCAGTGGAATGAGAAGCTGGGCATTTCATTCAGCTCATCACCATGCGAGGAGGGAGTTGATCTTGCCACTCGACCGGAATTGTAAATTGATCAAATGCGCATTATTTTGAAAAGGCGCCTCGCAGTTTATTTAAACTTAATAGTCATCCGTATGGATTACTCACAAAATGTCTAAACGCTCGCTCCACGCGGTATTGAATGAAAAACTTCCCCTTGTATAGCGTAATTTAAACTCGAATCAGCAGCCTTCAGATAACCATGGCTGAGATCCGCGGAATAGTTGCGTCATCGAAGGTTTGCTTCAGTGTTCTCCTAATCCTTCTTTCGCTTCTCGAACGCATTCTGTCGGACACAACTGTTCCGAGTCTCCACTTATTTCCGCTCGAGGAACGGTTGACTTAAAGCGACCGATCTCCTTAAAAGGCCATGCATGCTAACCGAGGATCGACGGACGGCAAAACCATATGATTTTTTCAGTGACATTGAAGCAGTGTCGCAATGGCACGGAGCGCGAACCATCGGTGTTTTCCGTTTCCTTTAGTCCGCTGCTCACTTCGCAACCCGACAATCATTCAGATTCTTTCCTTTCGTTACGGACCTTGTGCACTTTTCGAATGCAGTGTTGACTTGCGCTGGACTGCGACTCCGAGAACAAAAAATCTTCGATAATCCCTATTTGTTGTTTATGCGTTGATTTTCAGAAGGTGCCACACGTGGGTAAGCGTAAAGTTTTCAATTACATTAATGTAAAAACATTTTCTTTCAAAGATGATAGTTGGAACAAATTTGTGAAATATTTGCAAAATGTCGGCCGTGACTATCGCGAACCCACAAAATGCCGCCTACAGGTAGGTTAGGCGACCCATGGTTTCACCTTGAGCATGACCGATGGGAGTTCCATGCCAAGCGGAGGGATACCTATCAAATCGTCAAGCGTTCGTGTGCTCGTCCGCCTTGGGGACAATCTATAATAGAGTATTAGCACACTTCTGGGAAGTGACATCTAAAAAATCTATCGACACTTCAGACACTAAATTTTCATTCTGACGCTCGAGAGGCTTGTCGTTAATTTTTTATTATCTAATAAAATCTAATAAATTATTATTGCGCCGAAACACTGGGCCGCCATGTTTTGTAGGCTCTGACGTCATCTCCCATAGTCGACCATTTGTTGATTTGGAGATTGTGTGACTGTGTAGTCTTAGCGTGCGGACGAAACTTTAGCTATTAATTAGCAAATATCGAAATAACTTCGAAAAGGCAAATACTATTTCACTCTCAACGCACAGCTAGGCTATTTCGCTTCTGCTAATATGGGAGATGACGTCACACTACGAAGAACCAATGGTTGGGAGTTTAGACCTAGGCAATTTCGATGCTAAAACAATGCATATAAAAAGCTATTTATTAAATTAATTAGTTGGAATTATACCTTGGTATTTCGTACGTGGCATTTCGAAACCAAACACTACTCGCTATAATAAATTTCAACAAAATACCTCACTTACGCTAATACTCTATTGAGAAGGACTACTTGACGCTCGTGTGAATATGCGACCATTTTGCGATTCCCTCGCCAGAGCAGACGTTCTCCCGCATTGGCATGTTTGACAGCGTGTGACTCGGCAATTTCGCAATTCTCTGTTAAAAACAAGAGTTTAATCTTAATTAAACTCTTCGCGTACCTTCAGCGTCCGCCTGTCCACCCTCCCAACCGCCGCTACCTTGGTAGGTTAATCATCGAGTAAACCAAAGGTGCGTATAATGGGCATTACCGCGCCGGTACCTCTCGTTCCCATGGCGCGACACTAAAGGCGGCTTTACTTCTGTGAGTTCCTTTTAGTACAGCGAGCGGTAGCCTTGCAATTCCCTTGCAAGTGGTACTTTCGACTTGTGTAAGCAAGGATATGTCTATGGAAGTTGTGGTCGATAGTGCTGATAGTTCGCCACGGTTCGCAATTACATGGAAGAAAGACTGGCTTCTATTTTTTCTGCAAGTAGCATTTCGATTCTGCGATAAACTCTCATTAAATCCGGTGAAATATTGTATATCCCAATTGAAAATTGAGAATCATATATAAATAAATACTTTATTGATCCCGTTGGTCTTTTTAAGACTTAGGGTGTCAGAAAGAGACAAAAATTGAAAAAACAGCGTGACCCTGGTGACAAGTTGTGCCATTGCTTTAAATATGATGATGATGTGAGCGATGACGATACATCATACACACATGATGAGATATTTCGTACACACAGTGATGTCACGTTATGCACATTACTTCAGAGAATAAAGTAATAATTTTGAATGCTTATTATTAGCTATTTATAATATTGAGGAATTCTGACAGAGGGTAATGTGGATTTACTCATGTTGTTTGGGATTTAAAGGTGATTACTTCATCATTTTTTCATATGATTTGGTTTCATATATTTGGGATCAAATGAGATTGTGCGTGCGAATGTATTTTGACAACTTGCACAATTTTTCAAATCATGATTACATTTCTAAAATTAGTTTTATTTAATTAAGTAAGCAATAACCTATTGTTCCGCTCAGCTGGAAATTGCATAATAATGCTGTTTTATAGTTCCACCGTATATTATTCAAGTTGTGCCATTGCTTTAAATCAGTAGTTGTAAATTATGGAGTACGTCCTGAACTGTGAGCATTGTCTTTCTACCTCGGATTGCCGTTTTGGATAACGTTAACGAAAACGCGAAAGGAGGAACCGTGACCCCACCTCTGGTTAGGATGGACCTGATGACGACGCTATGCGTTGAAAACTGGCCGCAATTACATTTCATATGTAGATTTTCTAAGTGTTTCATTTAACCTTTGAGGACACTAGTATAAATACTAAGTGCAGGTGCACTATAGTGAAAATAATTTAGTTTGATGGAGAAGTCGCGGTTAAGGTGGTTGGAACTGAATGATTTTGGTTTGTGAGAAAGGGGGGATATATTCAAGTGAGTAAGGCTATGGATAAGTCCTTGCTATTGAGACTTCCTCTAAGTCAGCTTTTATGGCAGTTTCACGGAAGATGCTCGCATTGGTGTAAAACATTTGCCGTTAGATCTCGAGTTAAATTCATTAACAGTGAATAATATATAACCGGGGGCCCATTACGCTTCCCTGTGGAACGTTGGATATCACCCTGCCCAGGTTGTAGTCAATTTCGTCGGTTACTACTGTTTTTGCGATCAGGTAGAAAAGGACACGTATCCAATTAACTTTTTTTCATTTGATCTGCATTGCTGTAGCTTGAGTATAAGTTTCTTGCGAGGAACCTTTTCTAATGCTTTTTTAAAATCCATTTTGAATTTGGAGATCTGTTTTTTTTTCGCATGAGTTTGGGACATTGTGGAGGAAGTGACCAAGCTGGGTTTCGCTTGACCCGCTTTTCCGGAAGCCGTTCTGACTGTCGTAGGAAAAGTTTCCATTGTCCAGCAAGGTCATGATTGTATTGTAGAAACCACAAATATAGATACTGGATGGAAATCCACCATCTTGTCCCGTGTAAATCCCCCGTAAGCGTTGTTGTCGGTAAATTCCGCACCCTATAGAAGTTCCATTTTCTAACTGTGGGTAGGAAGCGTCGCTAAGGTTGTGCAAGGTCGCTATACCTTAGGTGATGACACGAATTTAACTAATGTAATCCGCCATCTTGAATCCAGATCGTGGTGGGAATTCAAATTTTCCATGTAAATGAATGGCTGACATAGATTACAAGAACCACGGATATCTCACTTAATACGTAAGATGAAACAATAATATTTTGTGAGGACATTAGGCAATGACATGCTACTTGGGAATATGTTTAGACAACCGAGCTTAGGTCTTCCGTTCGACTCCAGAAAAATTGTGAATTTACCTCAGACTCCGATTCTTGATAGGTAACACGGTAAACATAGGTCTCCACTTGTCCAGCCGGCAATTTAATACTCTTACCTTTCTTCTTACTGGATCAGTAGGAAAATAGGTAATTTGTAATTGCAATTTTTGCAAAGGAAACAACCCTGATCATAATGGAATTCCCGGATTTCTACAGCGGTTTTTTATAGAAATGAATTTATGAATTTAAGGATTTTTTAAATGAATAAACGTCATTAGTTCCAGATCGGCAAAAATTCCATTTTAAATTTAATCAGTATTTACTTCCTGAAGCGATACTAATTCATTTACCCGATTAATCATGAACATAACCCTTAGTACTCGCTCTGTGGCCAGTTTAAACCGCCGCCAATAGTTCCTACCAATTCCCGTTTGTTTACAGCGCTGCCATCGTCTCAGTCGCGGTAGCCTAGCCTTTCGACAACAGATCCGGGCCATTGATTCCCATCCAGTATTCTGTATTCATGGTAGAAACTATGTGCTCGAGAATCTATTTCATTACCATTGTATTGAGTGAATTCCAACTTCTTTTGAACTTTGCGCTTGGCGAACAGCACGTAAAATGGCATTCTAAAAGGGGAATACGTCACAGGATTGCACAGAACTCTTTATGCTGTGAGCCTGATAGTAAATTTTAAAAATAGATGCATGGATGAAAATCTGACTATTTCCAAGTGTTGTAAGCATACTTTATTGATAATGAAAATTTCCCCGCATACTTACTTCTCCGTTTTCATTCCGATTAGTCTGTCAAGTTAGGCGTCATTTAAATACGACGTTAGTGAAGGTTATGGGTCATAGAATCAGTGCGTGCTCCCCGCTGAAATAGAAGTAGATCAAGGGTTAGTCTGCTGTGTTAGTTAGTAGTTAGTAGCTTTAGTTGTGCCAGTAGTCACTCAGTAAGTGTAAACGCTTGGCTTAAAAGGGATTTGCGATCCGCACGCACGTGTCTGCCGTTGGAGCGTTTCGTTCGAGACGCGAGTGGGACGGCGTCGCGACGCCTCTCTCTCGGTCGCCCCCCCCCGTGTCGCTCCATCGCAACGCGTCCCTTCGACGTCCGTCGCTCCATCCACGGCGTCGGGGGAAGGAGACCGGCCATCAACTCATCCACGGGTGGTCAGGGGCGAGAGGCGGCAGGGCCACGAACATCTGCCGTCCCCACTTACGTTGCGCCAGCTTCCCCTCGGGGCTGCTCCAGTAGGTGACCCCTTGGCGACGCCCGCGTCTCTGGGCGAAGAAAAAGAAATGGTTCGAAGAAGGACATTCGCTCCCCTATGTGCTCCCAATCGAAGGGATATTCGTACTCACACGGTTCATCCCGCGGCGATACTGCAGTATAACAAGGTCCCGATACATTTTGTTTCGGACGATCGGCTGCATTTATAGTACCCTGTGTATATATGTAGAGTACCCTGCCGTTTGTCAATCGGCGCCGTATCATCTCAAATTTGGTACTTACGGTTCCGGCCGCCAATTTCCTATGCCATATTTCCACGACTTTCTTTGGCTCCATTCCACTTGGTTTCCGAGTGTAGAGCCCTTCACGTGATGTCAATGTGATGATCCGACGCTAGCTGGGCTGTGGCTGAGCGCCTCCCTCCCGAGGAGAGGGCCTTATTCTTCTTCTTTGGATAGTCGACCGATGGCAACGCGCCGGGTTTCTCTCCGCGTGCACCAAAAACACCCAACATCGATTAGTGGAAGTATGTCTCACCAATGTCAGGAGGAAATGTTGGCTCGTCGTGGAGTGCCTTCTCTCGTCGCCAATCTGCCGCCGCCGCGTCCACCCCCCCCCCTCCTCACCCCCCCCTCCGCCCCCGCTGACCCCCACCCCCGCGATCCATCCCAGCCATCGGCCCCCGCCTTTTCCACCCCCCTCCCCCGGTAGGTGTCCTCACCACCCTCACGTGCGAGAGAGAATATATATATATATATATATATATATATATATATATATATATTCTCTCGGGAATATATATATAAACCTCTCGGGAGGATCCGGGTTCGAGTCCCGGTCACGGCACATTTTTACCCTCTGATTTCTCGGATGTACCATCTTCCACATCACCAGTGTCTTCGTCCAATTTTAGTTACATGTTTCCTATCTCTTTCTTTCACCTTCTGTTCAAATTATTATATATATATATATATATATATATATATATATATATATATATATATATATATATATCATATATATATATATATACGAGTTCGTGGAAAATCACACACGCGATAATTTAAATAAAAATAAACTTTGCCACAGGTGGGGCGGAAATAAATATAGAAACACAAAAAAGAAGAACACTCACACACTATACGTTCTGATATTTCGACAGCCGAGCTGCCTTTCTCACAGAAGGAAGGATACAGAATGATGGATAGGCATGGGACAAGGGGTAGAGTGAGGTAGGAGGAGAGGGAGGAGAAAGGGGTAAGAAAGGGGAGAAGAGGGGGGGCAGGAGGGGGTTCCTCGGCCGTGTCGAAGAGTCCTTCCTATCCTCACAACCCCTGAAACCCTTACTCTGGCTTCGATACATCGACGACATTTTCCTTCTCTGGCCCCATGACGTCGATTCTTTTAATTCATTTATTTCCGCTCTCAACGATTTCTCTTCTCTCTCCTTCACCTCTCATTTCTCTTCTTCCCATGTCACCTTCCTTGATGTAGATATCACTCTCTCCAACCACCATTTCAACACCTCAGTCCACATCAAACCCACCAATAAGCAGCAATATCTTCACTATAACAGCTGCCATCCCTCCCATACTAAAAGATCCCTCCCCTACTCTCTTTCTACACGAGGTTTTCGCATATGTAATAACCCCGATTCCCTTGATAAATTCCTTTCCTCTTTGCACCAATCCCTTCTCCGACGAGGATATCCTGAGACTCTTCTCAATAAACGAATTCTCAAAAAACCCTTTCCTCCTAAACCAACCCAAAATAAGGAGAATTACAACCTCTCCCTCTGTACCACCTACTTCCCAGGCGTCCATGCCCTCAAAAAAATCATTAAAAACCTTTTCCCACTCCTCTCTGATAATCTCACCACCAAAAACACATTCCCCAAATGTCCCTCTCTCACCTTCAGGCGTCCCCCTAACCTCACCAGCATCCTAAAAACCACCAAACCGCTGACTAAACCCTATATTAGCTCTAAAACCCCACCCAACCCCTGCCATCGCGCGAGATGCAAAACGTGCCCTATTCTTATTACCGACCCCCTCCCCGCTAAATTCCTCTCCCACCCACTTCCTTCCGTCCCCTCTCGGTCATGCACTTCCCACAACATTGTGTACATCCTCCTTTGCAACCTTTGCGATTCCTATTACATTGGTCTCTCCACTAACGCCTTAAGTGTTAGATTGACCGGCCACCGAGCCAGTTGTAAGCCGTCCTCGCCCAATGCCTCCTTCCCCGTCCCGGTCCATGCTTCCTCCCACAATGTCAGTTTTGACAAATGTTTCCGAGCAGGCATATTGTCTTCCCTCCCTCCCTCTGCCTCTCCCCTTCAATTACGTACATTAGAATTGGCTTGTATCTGGCTTTATTCTGCCTATAATCCCCCCGGATTAAATCGGGCTCACTGACCCCTACCGCCCCTTCTCCTCTCCCCTTTCTCCTCCTTTTATCCCCTCCCGCCCCTCCCCTTTCCTCCCTCCCACATCCCTTCCTCCTTCTCCGACCCTCTCCCGCCTCTTCCCCTCTTCTCCCCCCCCTCACCCCGCTCTCCTCTTCTGACCCCCTCCCGCCCCCCCTCTTCTCCCCTTTCTTACCCCTTTCTCCTCCCTCCTACCTCACTCTACCCCTTGTCCTATGCCTATCCATCATTCTGTATCCTTCCTTCTGTGAGAAAGGCAGCTCGGCTGTCGAAATATCAGAACGTATAGTGTGTGAGTGTTCTTTTTTGTGTTTCTATATTTATTTCCGCCCCACCTGTGGCAAAGTTTATTTTTATTTATATATATATATATATATATATATATATATATATATATATATATATATATATATATATATATATATATATACAGTATGCCAAGAGGGTGGCCGATAAAAAATATACACACGGAAAAAAGAACACTTACACATAAGAACTTCCGATATTTCGGTGAAGACTAGCTCCACCTTTCTCAAGGTTTAAAGTAGGAATGAAGAAAAGGAGAGAGATTGAGGTATGGGAGGGGAAAGAGGGGGAGACGAAGGTGTAAGAGGGGAAGGAGGGGAAAGAGGGAGAGAGGAAGGTGTAAGAGGGGAAGGAGGGGAAAGACGAAGAGCGGGGAGAGGGCGTGGAGGAAGCAAGGAGAGATGAGATGAGGGGGAGGGAGAAACTAGTGTGATTTATTGAGTCCGGGGGGCGAGAAAGCCTGGTGGATTAAAATACAAGAAGATTCAAGATCTTTGAGCTGAAGGGGAGAGGAAGAAGGGGGAAGGGAAGCAAGTAGACCGACTTTAAAAGTGTTATTGAAAGTGGAGTTGTGGGAGGAGACGTGAATGGCGACAGGGAGAGAAACAGAGAGGGAGGGGCAATCGTTACAAGACGAGCGGTGCCCATTCATTCTAATATTGAGAGGAGTGGTGGATAAGCCAATATAGAAAGAAGGGCAGTATTGGCAGAGGAGGATGTAGACAATGTTAGGCGTGGTGCAGGAGGGTGAGAGGACAGAAGGGAGGGGAAAAGCGAGGAACTTGTCCGGCAAGGGCTGGGTGATGAGGATGGGGCAAGTTTTACATCGCGGGCGGTTGCAAGGTGTGGGAAGGGATTTGGTGGGTTTGAGTGATTTGGACAGGGGTTTGGTAATATTGAAAATGGCGGATAGATTGGGGGGGCGTCTGAAGCTGAGAGAGGGACATTGGGGGAATATTTTAGAAGTGGTTAGGTTGTCCGACAGGATAGGGTAGAGGTTTTTAATAATACGCCTAATAGAGTCCACACCTGGGAAGTAGGTGGTACAGAGGGAGATATTGTGTTGGGAAATGCTATTAGTAGGAGGCAGTTTGGGGGAGTGTGGTTTTTTGAGGATTTTTTTATTGAGAAGTTGCTCTGGATAGCCTCTGCGAAGAAGAGATTGATGGAGGTTAGTAAGGAATTTATCAAGGGAGTCAGGGTTGTTGCAAATTCGGTAGCCACGAATAGAAAGGGAGTAGGGGAGGGAACGTTTAGTATGGGAGGGGTGGCAGCTGTTATAATGGAGGTATTGTTGTTGGTTGGTGGGCTTGATATGCACGGAAGTGCTAAATTTGCGGTCAGAGAGGGAGACGTTTACGTCCAGAAAGACGACGTTAGAGGCAGAGATGTTAGAAGTAAAGGAGAGGGGAGAGGAGGCGTTGAGGGAGGAAATAAAAGAGTTGAGAGAATGAATACCATGTGGCCATAAAAGGAAGATGTCGTCAATGTAACGAAGCCAGAGAAGAGGTTTTAGTGAGCATGAAGATAGAAAAGATTGTTCAAAAAGTCCAAGGAAAAGGTTGGCGTAGGAAGGACTGAAGCGACTACCCATAGCGCATCCTTTAATTTGAAGAAAGAATTTGTTATTGAAAGAGAAAGCGTTGTGGGTTAGGATGAAATTGGAAAGATCAAGAAGGAACTCAGAGCTGGGAATATGAGGAGCAGGGCGTTTAGTGATGAAATGGCGGATGGCAGAAAGTCCTTCAGAATGAGGAATGTTGGTATATAGGGAAGTGACATCAATAGTGGCCATTAAGATATCACAGTTAGAGGGGAGTGGAGTAGAATGGAGGCGTTCAAGAAAATGATAAGTGTCTTTGATATAGGAGGGCAGGGAGTGGACAATGGGTTGTAGGTAGTAGTCAACAAATGCGGACATGCGTTCGGTGGGTGAGTTATAAGAGGAGACAATGGGGCGGCCAGGGTTGTCAGGTTTGTGGATTTTGGGTAGAATATAGAAGTTTGGGGTGCGTGGGTGTGACGGAGAAAGAAGGGTGATATCTTGTTTAGACAGGCCTTCATCAGGGCCTTTGATTTGAAGGAAGGAGATGATTTCATCCAAAAATTCAGGATTAGGGTCATGGGACAAAGGCTGATATGAGGAAGTGTCAGAAAGTTGTCGGTTGGCTTCATCGAGGTAGTCAGAAGAGTTGAGGATGACTACTGTGGAGCCTTTGTCAGAAGGAGTGATGGCAATATCTGGATTTAGAGTAAGTTTTCTGAGGGCCGAGATTTCAGAAGGAGATAGATTGGGTTTTGGTTTAAGGGAGTTGAAAAAAGATGGCTCAGAGAGTTTTGATAGGAGAAGGTTGGTGAAGATTTCAAGGGGGTGATTGGAAAGAAGTGGTTTTGGTTCATGTGAAGAAGGAGGTTTGAATTTGGAGAGAGCGGTGTGGGGGGGGGAGGTGGGAGACGGAGGAGTGGGACGCGTTTCCCAGAAAAATTTCCATTTCATTTCCCAGAAAAATTTCCCTCTCTCAGCTTCAGACGCCCCCCCAATCTATCCGCCATTTTCAATATTACCAAACCCCTGTCCAAATCACTCAAACCCACCAAATCCCTTCCCACACCTTGCAACCGCCCGCGATGTAAAACTTGCCCCATCCTCATCACCCAGCCCTTGCCGGACAAGTTCCTCGCTTTTCCCCTCCCTTCTGTCCTCTCACCCTCCTGCACCACGCCTAACATTGTCTACATCCTCCTCTGCCAATACTGCCCTTCTTTCTATATTGGCTTATCCACCACTCCTCTCAATATTAGAATGAATGGGCACCGCTCGTCTTGTAACGATTGCCCCTCCCTCTCTGTTTCTCTCCCTGTCGCCATTCACGTCTCCTCCCACAACTCCACTTTCAATAACACTTTTAAAGTCGGTCTACTTGCTTCCCTTCCCCCTTCTTCCTCTCCCCTTCAGCTCAAAGATCTTGAATCTTCTTGTATTTTAATCCACCAGGCTTTCTCGCCCCCGGACTCAATAAATCACACTAGTTTCTCCCTCCCCCTCATCTCATCTCTCCTTGCTTCCTCCACGCCCTCTCCCCGCTCTTCGTCTTTCCCCTCCTTCCCCTCTTACACCTTCCTCTCTCCCTCTTTCCCCTCCTTCCCCTCTTACACCTTCGTCTCCCCCTCTTTCCCCTCCCATACCTCAATCTCTCTCCTTTTCTTCATTCCTACTTTAAACCTTGAGAAAGGTGGAGCTAGTCTTCACCGAAATATCGGAAGTTCTTATGTGTAAGTGTTCTTTTTTCCGTGTGTATATTTTTTATCGGCCACCCTCTTGGCATACTGTATATTTATCACCCGAGTGATTCTCCTGGAAGTTTTATATATATATATATATATATATATATATATAGATATATATATATATATACGAGTTCGTGGAAAATCACACACGCGATAATTTAAATAAAAATAAACTTTGCCACAGGTGGGGCGGAAATAAATATAGAAACACAAAAAAGAAGAACACTCACACACTATACGTTCTGATATTTCGACAGCCGAGCTGCCTTTCTCACAGAAGGAAGGATACAGAAATCCTTCCTTCTGTGAGAAAGGCAGCTCGGCTGCCGAAATATCAGAACGTATAGTGTGTGAGTGTTCTTCTTTTTTGTGTTTCTATATTTATTTCCGCCCCACCTGTGGCAAAGTTTATTTTTATATATATATATATATATATATATATACATAATGTAATAGCACATAAAGTTTTATTTTTCACGAAAACACTGCACCTACACAACCATATTCAAATCTCACGTTAATTATTGCTGCAAACTGTTATTGAACCGCTTGGGGTTTGCTTTGCCCTCCGGTCACATTGTGCGCGCCTACGTGAATCCACGACTGCCATAATGCATTGTAAATCATGATGAAAGAAGGTATTACGTTGTCAAAAGCCATTGAAGTACTCGTCTCGAAAGTTAAATTCCCTTTTTAATCTTGCTTTAATATATCCTGCTTAGGATATAATAGCAAACCACGGTAACAATGGAAAAAATCATTGCCTTAGAAAGTTAAAAAAAACTAAATTTGCGTAAATAATTTGCGTTCGAAATATCGTTTGTTTTAGTTTAAAACATTCAGTTAATCGATTGATGAATAGAATGCGATTAGAAAAATTAATGTTAATGATGATTAGCCCTCATTTTTGAACCAATTACCAAACTTTTAGATTTAATAGATCATGTTTTAACGAATGAAAGAAAATTTTTCTGAACGGAAATTCTGTCCTGGAGTCGGGTATCGCGTGACGCTAGGCTATCACGAGATTATCCCCCTTCCAAAAGAAGTATTCCATTTCAATAAACGTGTCCATATTTAGTAAACTGTACAGATGTGTGACATTTATTGCGACGAAAATCCATTGCTGCTCTCGTACCCCTGTTTCATGTCCCATTATTGTGCTGTTTTAGAAAACATAATTGCTATTACTTTTTGCGTTCGATCGCCTACGCCCGAAAGATATATCGGAACCCCATTTCCACTTGCAGTGTTGATGCCAGCGCCGATTTGACAAAAGCGCCCTCCAACGCATAACACCCGAACGACAATGAATAACCCGAGTGTGCGCACGGGAAACGGGTTAGATAATTTGTAAGTACAAATTAGTCCCGGTCGAATTTTTGTTAAATATTAACAAAATTCGTTCAAATTTCATGCGTAAAAGGGAAATATTTGAACCGCAAAGTAATTGAAAACTTTAAATTGCCCATGTTTGACGTCTTCACTGTAAATCAACACACGAGCAACAATCGCAGTTTATCGCGACTATCGAAGTTGGTTCCTCCTCCAAGATGCTCCGGCGCGGATCGACGATGCCCAAGATCGCTTTTGAAGTGCGCGGTGTCTGAAACGAACGGAAAGCGTCTGCGATATGACTGTGTCGCGAAGTGAGATAGACAGTATAGAGAGCGAGTGTAAAGGGCCCTTTTTAAATTATAAGGAACTTTGTTTATTAACTGTGGTCATCCGGTTGAGGTAGGCTTAAATTAAAGTACCTAGGAATGCCCTCAATAATCTTCTGCGGCTGTAAACCCTTGGCTCCTAACCCTATTCCATTCTTTAGTTCGTCAATATTTCTAACCCTCTTTATCCATTTCATAGTGCCCGTTGCCCTTCTTCCCCGATTACCCGGCATCCTCCTCTCCTCCACCACGGTCTTAATTGGCCCCTCATTACCTCCCCCGACCACCTACTCTGCCTCCTCCAGAGGCCACTCCTCTCACCCACGACGCCAAGCACTTCCTCGTTTGTCTTCTTTCCTTGTCCGCCCACTCTCCCTCCAAGGGGTCCCTCCTCTCGCGTGTCCAACGGCGGGCGCTGGAACACGCGCGCGTGCGTGCGTGCGCGTGTTGGGCCGTGCGTCCCTCCTCCCCCCTCCACCCTCTGGAGGGGGGCGGAAGAAATGCCCCGTCGCGCGCGCGCGAAAGAGAGGAGGGGGGGTGTGGTGTGCGCGCTCGGGCCATCGGCGGCGGCGGTGGTGGGGGCGTCCTAATTTATTGTGGGGCGGCAATGGGGGGTGGCAAATGAATTTATTGCCTCGCCCATGTTATGGCTAATAAGAGGAGGGGGTTGGATTCCTCTTCCCTCCCTCCGCCAATGCGATGGGGAGGGAGTCAGTCCGTGGGGCAGTCAGTGCCTCCTTTAACCTTTCCCCCCTCCCCCCCCAACCCTCTCGCACTGGCGCCAGACGTCCACTCCTCCGTCTCCACCTCCACGCCATTCCTCTCTCTCTCTCCTCTCTTCGACTGCTCTCTCCACCACCGCCATCCTTCGACAGCGTTGCCAATCTCGCGGTTGTCGCCCTCTGCACAATGTCGTGTTCGTAATCTCACGAAAACACCAGAGTCGCAAAGTTAAGTCTTCACGGCTCTGCCACCGGGTCAAGTAGTTTTACAGGATGGCGATGTTTTGATGGCGCGGCCATCGTCGTCAGGGCGCGGTGAGTTACTTACACTGAGTTAAGAGTCAAGCCGTGGAAACGTCGGCAGCCCAATACCTGACCCGGCCGTTTAAAACCGAGAAGTACTTGCATGATACGCGCGGAAAAAACTGAATCCTTCACCATTGGGTGAGTTCAATTCTCCTTGTGCTCCGTTCGCTCTGCAAAATGGGTGACGGGGAACACTCTCTTCCCAGTCTCGGTGTTCTTCTGCTGGTGTTCCGTCCCTTTGACACGCGACGCCGCCGCGCCTTCTTCCTTCGCCGGAGTGTCTCCCAGGCGATGATGCTCCGTCCGCCTCGGCGGCTCACCTCAACTCGCGTGGTGCGGATGCTTGCCACGGCGTGAATCCATTCTCTTTCTCGGAAATTTGCGTCTATTTTCACCGGATTCGTTTTCATCCGTGCTTTAGCGTGGCACCGGTCGTGGCATGGATCGCCCGGTTGGATGCCAGTATCCTCTCGGCCTAATCGCCCCCCCGCCCCCCTGGCCAATGTGGAGGGTCGGCAGGGTCACGGGGTTCGCTGGTTCCGCCGAGTTTGGAACGGAGGCTGCGAGGGTTACAGGGTGAGGAAAGGTGGGGGGACACCCGGAGTTATTTTTTCCTCGGGGAAAGGCACCGGAAACAATGGAAGGATTCCCATGAATCGCACTACGCTAGTGAAACTAGAAGCTAGAAAACACCCGCAAGTATGACACTTCCATGAATGCAAGGCTTCATCAAGGGAGAATGTATCAGAAGTTTCCCGTTGCTATCCTCGAGATAGGAGCGTAAGGGATAATAGAGGGAGGATCAGAAACGAGATTAAGTGTGCAGAGGAACGGGAGGGAAGACAACGCCATGTGGAGCACACAACAAGGAAGAAGAGGTCCAGGTGGATAGGCCACACACACGCACTTGGAGACTCAACGAATTGGTTGGGAACATGAATGGAATGGAAAATGCCAGGGAAAGGCCCAAGCGGAAAACCGAGGGACATTAGCGGATGCCAATTAAAACGTGATATGAAAGAGAGGAGTGACTAGGAGATGAAGGAGTTGGCAGCGGGCAGGGTGGGCTGCAGATAACCAATCTTAGGATTGAATAACCCACGGTAACCATTAAAATCCTAGAGCTTGTGCCAGATAGCAGCGCACGAGGACGGCACCGAATCAGATCCAGCATCCCGTCGGGAATAGTTCTGCGGTCCGCCTCAATCTCGCACCGACAGATAGTCAACTCCTCCAAACTCGAAGGAGGAATAAATTCGGCGACTGTGGCGGCGGATGTTTCGTGCCAACAAGTCTTCGGTAGTGTGTACTTCATTTTAACGCGCTTACACTCTCCACCGCTCGCACATGTTGGTGAAACAGCACTCTAGACGAATCGGAGGATTACCCGTGTACATTGGAGCCAAGCTGTGATCGACTTCTGCGATCGCGCTGAAACTGGTGTGCCCGCAACCCGCCCCGACTCGGTTGGCTCGCCACGGAGAGCAGGAAGCGACGACCTCTGCCATACACCAAAGGCTGTTCTCCCGCCTCATTACAATCTTTGGTGCCACTGTCGCGTTGACGACGAAAACCTGCGCTACACACCTCTCTCTCGAAACTTATCGCTGGGAAACTAGTCTGAAGAATTGAGGACAAGGAGTGAGGCGGCGGAGACTCGTCCTCTCCATCTGGGCGGGCCGGGTTTTGAACTCGTGAGGCGTGAGGCACAGCGGCCCGCTCTCGCCTCTCTCCCACCTCCTCTCCCTCCCCCCGCCTTTCGCGCCTCCCCCTCCCCCCTCTCTCCTTCTCCCTTCCCGCCTCATTTCGTCAATTACTCTCGTTGTGCAACAAACAGCGCCGGTCCTCTCCTTTTGGCCAACGGGTGACGGCGCTCCGCCCCCCTCCCGCCCCTTGCCCCCTCCCGCCCCCTGCCCCCTCCCACCCCCTGCCCCCTCCCACCTCCCACCCCCTGCCCCCTCCCACCCCCTGCCCCCTCCCACCCCCTGCCCCCTCCCACCCCCTGCCCCTCCCACCCCCTGCCCCCTCCCACCCCCTGCCCCCTCCCACCCCCTGCCCCCTCCCACCCCCTGCCCCCTCCCACCCCCCTCGCCCGCCAGCCACCTCGGGCGCTAATCTCGTTAATGCAAATCGTAGTCTGTTCCCAGTCTCCCCGAACCTGTCAAGAGCCCCTTTCCTCCTCCTCCCCCCCATACCCCTGCTTAGCGCTCCTCTGATGGCGCCCTCTCCTTTTAATTCATGCCGCCGCCAACGGAGCCGAAAACCGCCCCCCCCCCCCCCCCCCCCCCCGCCTCCAGCACCACCATTCTTCTCAACGCTGCTTGTTATTTCCTCGCGCCGCCGCCACATTGTTCTCGGGCGCTGTTCCTCCGCAAGGTCTCGTGAGCGAGCGTGATGACCCAAGGGGTTGATTGAGTATTCATGGATTATACTACCATATGTATATATATATATATATATATATATAACTAATGTATATACTTATCTAGTATTTAATGGATTGAGTGAGGGCGAGGGTGACGTGGGAGGCGGGGGTGGCGGAGGGACAACCGTCGCTCGGATGAATCCTCTCCTCACTCTGGACCACCACCACCAGCACAATCCGCTGCTCCACGGTGTTCACTCCGTGAGGTTTGCAAGGAACGTATCAGGATCGCACTGCTCATTTGACCACCTCTGTCGACGCCACGGTTGACCACGCAGCCCTGACGCCCATCATGTATATTTCTGATTGATTTTCGAAATTTGGAAATGACGGGAGTACAAACTGAGATCTTTCTCTCCTATTAATGCGAAAAATATTTTTTTTCGCTCTTCATTTGTTAAGGCATGAGACTATAGTTAGCTAGGGCTTTGTCTGCTAAACGCCGATTCAAAATTAAGCAGCAAACCTTAGGTTCACAATGCCCATTTCGCTCGAATTGACTTCACTTCAAGAGAAATATTGGTTTTTAATCCCCTGGCCTGCATGAAGTAAATCAAGGGAGAGAGATATGATCAGCTTTTCTTTCCCTGTGAAACCTTAGCTTGTCAGATGAGCGCCCTTTTTTACTTTGTTTTATAACGGTCGAAAAGGCGTTACATTCGTGCTCTCTCTCTCCAGTCAAATGCCCCCTTCATTCATCGCCGCCTCCAAACCCCTCCCTCTGCCCCCACCCACCCCTCCTTCCCCAATGAGCGGTCACAACTGCTTGCCGTCCGTCGATGGCGTCTCGAAGATTTGGGCGTTTTTTCACACCTTTTCTTTCGTGGCAGAGTAGCCTCGTTATTAAGTCGCTTTCAAGTGGCGCGTCCGTCCTCTGTGTAGGCACGGACTTCCATGCTACGGGTGTGGGACGAGAAATCGGTGAACTATATATATACCGCGCGGTTGGCATTTATAAGGCAGAGCCTGCTGTTTTGCGAATGCGAGTGACATTTCGATTCTGCGATGAAATACTTCTCAACATTCGATGAAATTATGATCTCATGATTGCTTTAGGGGGTTGAATATCTGGACGAAAAATTTATTTGCCGGAAAAGAACTTATTGTTAGAAACATTAATATTTATAATCACATAGGCTTGATTTTTTCTGTTATAGGTTACTTAAAAGAAATAATTGTGACTACTCTTGTGTAAGTAATATTAAATATGTTCAAAAACCTAGTGAATTTTATGGATGATTTTTAAATTAAATTTAATTATTTCAAATTTATAAATTCTTCAAATTCCTGTGGAGCTCGTGGAGTGTTGTGCACAAACGTTTTGATTGCGGAAATTTGGCAATTTGACCCCCGACGCTTCCATGTTCTTCTCTCGACTTAGAGGTCTTCTAAGGGCCACCTTCACATAGCCCTAAATGCATTCATTTTCGTTTTTTATTTTCAGTTTCCTTTCTTGCTCTGCGATATTTTTTCATCGCTTTTTTGCTTTGCTTTCTCCTCCTCTCTCTCATCCATTTTTTATTTCCGTTCTCCTTTTCCTTTTTCCGGAAACCCTCGAAGTTTTGCATCAACCTTCTTAATTTAGTATTATCCTGTATTGTATTCCGTTGTCCCTACCTCTCCCAAGGTCTTTCTTTTTCATCTCTTGTTCTCATAGGTTGCCATTCTTATTAACATGATTGAAAATTCTATTTGTGAGTCACCTGCTGTCCCGCTTCATTCGTGTGGCCGAACTCTCCTTTTCCTAATCTTA
The DNA here is from genome assembly GCA_963573305.1 of Pyrrhosoma nymphula. Lineage (NCBI taxonomy): Eukaryota > Metazoa > Arthropoda > Insecta > Odonata > Coenagrionidae > Pyrrhosoma > Pyrrhosoma nymphula. Next base: position 3,750,719 of record OY754329.1, read on the forward strand.
TCTGACATTTTTTAGCATTTCTCTTAATTCTCGTAGCAGTCATCATTCTTCCTGTTCCTAAACTAGCCTCTTTTTAGTGGTTCCGGGATTTTTCAGTGAACCTTCCTTTCCTTCTTCTCTTCTATTTCTCCCGATCTCATTGATAAGATGCGCATTCATTGGTGTAGACAGACTTTATGCGTTGATATAGTGTAGTATTGCAGTGTCTAATTTCGGTTTTAGTGGAGAGATTTTTCTTGCTGTAACATCCTTAGTCAGTTGGTTCGACATTCATTTATTACTCCGTCATTATTTCTTCGGATATGCGCCAGGGGGGGTTGTTGCTTCCGATATCTCCCGAATCGATCCATCGCACGTTGTTTTTTTCCCTTCCCAGAGGATCGCCCCTCCTTGCGACGCCACCGATCGCGATTTCATCGATCACGGGCCTTATTCACTAAGGACTCGGCATGGTCGAACCTCGGAAAATCCGTGAATGTGACGTCACTTCCCCCGAAAAATCTCAACTTTTGAATGACCCTATTTGAAATTTTATAGGATGTGACGTCAAAATTTCTTCACTTTCCAGGCTCGGAAATTCCGAGAACATACAGAATAGCCCCTCAGGAAGGTCTCGGCTCAATCGAACCTCGGAAAATCCGTGGACGTGACGTCACAGCCCTAGACAGATATTTCCTGGAATGGCCCAATTAGAAATTTTTAGGCCGTGACGTCACAAATACGTGACCGTCGAGACACGGAAATTCCGAGGACGTAGCGAATAGGACGCCGCGAGCCGAAAGAGTGACGCGCGTTCGAGGCTCACGCACGCGGCCATCTGTCGCTCACCGTTAACTCTGAGCGCCTCCGTTCGCCAAAATGATATCACGCGCTGTTTCGCACACGCTCCGATGAGATCGTGAACGAGCGGAAAGCGCCCTCCAAACCGGCCCTGGCCCCTCTCCCCCCCCCCCTTCTGAGAGGCCCGCGACGTCATGAGCGCTGTTTACATGTGCCGCTTTTGATATGTGCTGCTCTCGGGGCTGCCAATCCTACGGCAGCATGAGCGAACGAGATGCACGTAAATTTAGCGCGGAGAATCGATTCGAAAGATATTTTAATTGTATCACGTCTCTGGAAGATTAGGTGAAGTTCATGGGCGGGGTAGATTTAAAATGTTTGGGGGAAATTTTTGTAAGTAAATCCTGGCCTCGCTTAAAGAAATGAAAATAAAAATACTTGGTACCTACGTGAACGGCTATCATAATAATAATATGAATGAAATATAATTCGTAGCATTCTTCTTGACTTTAGTGGGAACTTGCCTTCTCTTGTGACACACGTGCAGACATATACTTCATCCACACCTTTATAGAGTCAAGGAGCATTTCAAAATATTACTAATTTGTCGGTAAAACTCTATTTCACTTATTGTCTTCTCAGATCTTCTCCTTGAAATGTTGTGTCACCTATAACAGTCGTATGCATTCATCCAAATATGATTTCTTGTTCCTGACTTAATAGTTCTTACCTCGTGAATACTTAAGATCACATTATCAATACTTGTCACAGCCAACTTTTTCCCTTCGAAGGAAATTCCCCTTCTCGAATTGTAATTACTTCTTGTTCGATTCCAATACCAACACGTAATAACTTTACGGTGCTGCTCGGTAAATTTCCAAGGCATTCTTTGACAAGCCAAGTCAAGGGCTAATAAACAATACCAGCGGTAAAAGTCGTGAATTGTCCTTATCAATGAATAAGACGCTTTTTGCTGGATGTTTATGGTAACTTTAAACAATCGCCAAGTTGTTGCAATTAAATGTCACGCGGAATGTTCTACGATTTACGTCTTTTGACAGTGCCAGCTGGTTTTCGGGTGTTTAATTGGGGTGTGTAATTTTTAATGAGTGCGCTAAGCACATTTGTTCACCGCACTGTATCCAACTGCCCGGAACGAAAGCTTGGGAAACAGACACCAGGGACGCTAACGGGTCAATCAATGTCTTGGGAGGGTGTGGGCTTAAAAGATTTCCCGGGTGGTCAGCAAGCACTCTTGCGGAGACTTCAACGCGTGAGTTGTCGATGCAGGCCACTCGACCTCCTGGCCACTCCCGCGCGTCCAGACGGACGCTTCGGCGGTCTTATTCGATATCATCGCAATCGATAAATACTGCTTCGTTTAATCGAGGAACTAATCGATAGCCACGGAATTTGTTCAAAATGTTCCGAAGATCTTTTGCTCCTAGGTTCAATATGAAATGTGTCCAGCTCCTGAGAAACGGGTCGCACTTACGCAAGTTATTAAATTTCCATTCTCTATTGACGAAGGATTAATGGAGTGTCACTACGTGATTTTTCTCTTTGACTTTAAACTCCTTGCTATGATTGTGTATAAACTGTATTAGAGCCCTAAGCGTCAGTGCAGACGTAATTGACGCGAAATAGGGAGATAAAAGTTGACACTCTCTGAGTTGTCACAAAACACATAAAAACTTAAAACGAGTGAAGTTTATGGAAAAAATCCATTAAAACATTCAAAGAGTGGCATTTATTTACTTGGATCATGCACGCGAGAAATAAATTAAGTTTTTTTTCATTTGCGAGTACCATTCAAAACCATCAACTTCGACCACAAAAAACACCCCATGACTACGTGTTTTGACATCGTTGTTGGGCGTTATACGTGAGCAGCAAAACCAGGTCATATTTGAATGTAGTCCACCCAGGTGACCACGCGGCCCTCGGGGTGTTGTGTTGGCACGAGGAGTATCTCGGGCCTTGCTGCGTTCGTAGCGTTGTTAATGACGGTGAGGGTTTGCCCAAAGAGGAACACCCCGATCTAATTGATCGATAAATAGTTCGCTGCCCACTTCGCAACACTAAAGCGGTTTCCATTTGTTTCAGACTTTGCGCCTTGCGAGCTTCAAAAAACGTTGGGGACGATGTCTATTTGCACTGCAGTGTGTTTGAAAAGAACTTCAAAAATCGACTCCGCGATTTTTATTTGTGTTGAATTTCGGGAAAGGCTTCGAACATGAATACCCGATATGGTTTTCATTACTTTGTGGTCGAATTCTCCTACGTCAGCATTCATGCATGAATTCATACTTTATGCAATAACTATTCACAATAGATTCGGTGGTGGCTGTAGAGTGGCGATTGGCAGCAGCCAGCAGATTGGCGAAAGTTTCGCACGTCGTTTGTGTTCCAATCGGGTTCCATGTTAGCCAGCTGTCGTGGAATCCCTCCCCAGGCCTCCGCCGTGTGCCGCCACACCACATGACCGCTCGCCGTAGCGGCCGCACCCAAGCGCTCGCTCGTTCGGGCGCCGCTAATTGAAATTCAAACGCCTCCTCTCCTCCACTTCCGCGTCCCACAATTCTTCTGCCGCACGATAAGGGAAAGCGGCGGGGGCGCCACGCTGAAGCCCCCCTCCTTCCCCCCCCCCCCACGTGTGACGACGAATGCGTGTTTACTCTACCCCCGCACCTCCCTGCCCCCCCCCGCCACTAGCCCGCGTGCTGCTGATACCCGACCTCTCTCTCGCGTGTGCAGTGATGTCGCCTCTCTCCGCCGAGAGTTTCCGTTACGCCAACATTCCCCCCCCCCCCCCGCTCCTGCCAACATTCCGGAGATGATGATGGTCTCGAAGACTCCGCGCGAATGCTCGAGATGCCATCCGTGAAAAATCCCACGAAAATGTATTCGTCACCAATCGCTACTTTTTTCGGAAACGCGATCAAATCATAGAGCACCCCGGTGGTGCTCGGGAGTGCTCCTCGCGTCTCTTTGGGGGATTGGCACGCTCGTCCTTCTTCCCCGGCCGATGCTCGAGACTCAGAATCTCGAGGTTGTGTCTTGCGGGAGCGATGCACCCACACGGCCGCTTCACTTCGCTTGTTTCCCCCCTCGGGAGGAGGATCAGTGGTCAGCTGCCGCCGCCCACTCCCCCCCCCGTTCGATGCCATCGGACGTGCGCTTGAACTTGATGGAGAGATGTCGGAGGGAGAGAGGCCGAGGTCAGTCGGCGCGCTGCGTGGGCACACCGAGCGAGGTCGCGAACGACCCTTGTGCCCATCCCGCGTTTTATTAGTTGCTGCTTGTTGACTCCGAGTTAGTTGTCGCGTTGTCTTCCAGTTGCCGGTGACCGAACGTTTGTTTCTATTCGATGGTTTTCAGTAGCGAAGGACATCTCGCTCCTGTAAGCATTCGCTCTCTTCTCGGTAGACCCGGGTGTGGAAAGCGAATGGGCGAAATCTCGACAGCTTACCGCGGCTGCCTCCCTCCGGCTTTCAAACAATTATCATTCATTCATTGACATTACTGCGAAGATTTTCGTGGTGTTGCTTGGATCAACGGTTATTTTTTCTGGATTCCCGCCATATTTATGAATTTTGATGACAGCTGTTTTTGCTCCATTCTAGCGACCATCTTTGGGTCTTAAATTGTCCGACGTTATAATAATCCTTCTCCTGTTAGAATCGTTGGTTGAGTTTGTGAATTTGGGGTCACGTCTTTGTTGAAACACTTTGTTTGTCCAACATTTTCCGCCGAAACTCGACGCTCATTTCTGCGGAGCTCCTCTCGTGTCTCTGTGGGCCGCGCGGTGGGGGCGTACCCTCTCCCTCGTGACCTTCTTCCTCCTCCCCGGTGACCCCTCCATTTCCAGTCAGCCTCCTTCTTTCGCCTTTCAAGGGAAATGGAATACAACGCGGGGCGTTTCTTTGCCGTCTTGTTCTCGCGTCACGACGTGCATGCCCTCTCGACGGGGAAGAAAAGCAGCCGCGCGCCTACGTGCCCAACCATTCGACTCATCGGGAACTTTGATATTTTGCCAATTTTTTCCTTCCAATCGGGGGAAAATTTCCAGGTTCTTCTAATAAAATGTCTTTTATCTAACGTGAGTGGAGGTCTTGCTCCTGTCAAGACTCGAACTGCACTTGACATCTATAAAATATGTGGTATAAAAATAATAACAAAACTTTCTGGTGTAATGAAGACTTAAAATTCGTAGCATATCGTTCACTAATACATGAAACGCTTGGCATTCTCGTTTTTTCCCCATGTTTCGGCACTCTTTTTCGCGAGATCCTATGCGTGGTGTGAGGTCGTTTACATTAACTGGTGACATTCACATCCTCTCCTCTAGCGCGACTAATACTTTCCCTTTTAAGACCCTCCCTTCCCTTCTGTATATATGTTCACGATCCCAATCTTTCTCTCCTCGTCCTTTTCCGCAGTCAGCGCTTTGAGTGGCAGAGAGTAGTATAAATTGTGCAGACGAAGGGCCGCTGCCCTTGCGACGACGGGAGGGCGGGTGGCCCTCGTCGTGTGGCGCCGGCGCTTGCCCCAGACGGCACGTGGCGCCTCCCTGCTTTCACCTCCCTCCCGAGAGAGAGCGCGCGCGCATGCAGAAGGGCGTGTGTGAATGCTGGCTGGCGGTCGTCATTCGAATGTATTCATTCACACCTTTGCGCCGAGTCATCCAACCAGAGGACTCGGGGCGCACCCTTGGCGCCGCCCTCTGCCCACTTCGTCATCGTCGACACGACACCAAATCCCTCTTGCCTTTTATAAAGAGACGTTGTTGCGCGAAAAATGGTCCAACGCCTCCAATCAAATTTGCTATACGCATCCGTTCGACAAACATCCATCTTTGAAATGAAATACTTTGTGAATTCCACATAAATAGACTTTTAATGTGATCTAGGTTTCGTCGCTGAGCGACATCATCAGGTAAAGTACAGAATGGTTAACACATGGTACATACCCTCAAGAGGCATTGGGGTGGAAAGAGAAGGGAGAGGGTTAATCATCTTTCCACCTTTTTCACCCCCATGCCTCTGTAAGTACATACATACTGTGTGTTAACCCTTCTGCACTTTACCTGACGATGTCGCTCAGCGACGAAACCTAGGTCGTATTAAAAGTCTATTTATGTGGAATTCACAAAGTTTTCCATTTCAATCATAAAAAATTCCATAAAGTTACGCCTGATACCATCAACTTCATCAATAGCATCCATCTATTGATTGAATTTCTTCGAATAAATCCAGGTATCTGGTTCAGTATTCGTTAGGAATTATATTTAAAAATCAGCTCTCGTGAAAGCGTCTTTTATACTGATGAAAAAAGCCATGGAAAGAAATATGTTGATAATTGGAATGTAAATGCGTTGAACTATCCCCTCCTGTCGCCATCGAGTCCTTCTCCACCACCCACGCTGGTGCCTTCCCAGAGGACGATCACACACACACACTTCGCATTCCTCCATTAATTAGGAGCCGTGCGTCAGGGGCGAGCGACCATCGCCTCCGAATAAACGGCGCCCAAATATGGCGCGTGAAATCATCGCCCGACGCGCGGAAGGAGGCCAAGCAGCGAAGGGTGCACAGCGCGCTCTCTCGCGTGCCTTCGGAGAGGCGTCGTCGTCGCGCAAAACAATTGAGGGCGTGCGAGCGAATAGTTTCCTCAAGGGGTCGGCATCGGTCCCTGCTTCCAGGATTCCGAAGTAGGAATCAATATTCGTGTGGAGTGCAAAAATCCACAAAAACGTGGACTCTGGTGTTAATACATAGCATTAAAAGGGAATATTTTGAGGGAAGGCAGGAGGAATGCCATGTGATGGCAGCACCGCTGCCGGAGCGAGCTGCAGGTGAGTAGGGAGGTGGCCGGTGGTGAGTTTGGGAGGGAATTTCTTGATCTGTTCGTTATTGAGATCCATGTTGAGTAGGGGTCGATGGGGAAAGGTAAGTTAGCCTGCGAGGGAAGGATAGGGCACCGGATGGAAGCGATGACCGTGTATATTTTCAGTGTGGAGAAGTAACTGCGGGACCCATGACTATTTTAAAAAGTAACAAAGCCAGGAGCCGCCCGACACAGACACGCCAGAGGTGTGTGAGCGCGCGCCACGACGAGAGAGGGCCACGCCACGCTTTATGCCGCGCCGCGTGTCGCATCGCTTGGTGGCGGCCGAGAGGATCTCATTCTCTTCCTCTCTTACGTGTCCCCTTCGGCGTTCTCGCGGCCCGCTGGACCAGTCGAGAGATGAATGGAAAGGAGGAGGAGAGGGATGGAGCAGCCCCGCCCCCATCCCCCCCTCCACCCCCTCCACCGACAAGCAGAGAACACTTTTGCCGATACGCGGACCCGGAAACCACTCCTCCCCCTCCTTTCGCGAGGTGACGTCACCCCTCCCTACCTGCCCCCCCCCCCTTCCTCGGGGGTGGGAGGTGAAGGGGGAGGGGTGAGGAGGACGACACTGGGCATGGGAGGGACACGAACGCGCGACTCGCAGCGGAGGATTTGGCAACCGAGTTTAGAGGAAATTTATGTCGTGAATACATGTCGTAGTACATATCGTTTGCCTTTAGCTCGTGTCCCGTTCTCGGGCGTGAGTCTTGTAAACATTTTGGGAATAGGAAAGAGTCCGCTCCTTTGCGCACGCGCAATCCTCCGCGCGTGACGCACCGTGTTGACGGCAATGCGGTCGACGCACTCGAGCCACGCCTTCCCGCACCATTCGATGGAGACGGGAATGAGAGAAGGCTTTGAATGAATGAATGAGCGGTATTCCAGTCTTCTCTTCAACTCGTTGCCAACTCCCACCTCGTCCCGGGAGTGGTGGCCGGTCGCTTGACCGCTGACTGGTTGGTTGTTGGGTGGCGAGAGGAGGAGTGGAGGATTGCAGTTGTTCGGATGCGAAGCGCATGCGGTGAAGCGAAAGAAAGCGATTTCCGTTTTCATTCCACGGGAACAAAGTGGATCATGCGACTATCTGCTTTTCAGGTTAAAATGCTCTTTTTCGTGCCTTTAATCTTGATGTTTTTACCTTCTACGTACGAAGCATACATGCCTGGCGTGATATTTAAGTATTTTAATTTTCTAAAATTTATTATGAGCGTGAAACCATTTTTCGCTTTAGTTTTGGAAGAGTGTCTCAAGGAAATACGTCGATATTCTTATTCATTTCAGTAGACTACATTCAGAATTATGGCTTCCTAATCAACTAAACTTCAATACCCCATTCGCCAGCTTCAGCTGTCGTGGGTACTGACCCAATCATCCAGCGGTGAAAAAACAAATGAAGAGACGTTCATTATCGCCACCGTCCACCGACGAGAGGATATTCTTTGGCGCTCTAGCTCATTTTCCGGTTTCCACTATTCACCGCCAGAGGTTACATTTTGTCGTCCATTTTCCCTCTCGACTCAGCCATTTCTTAAATTTTCTAGGCCGTGTCTCTTGGGGGAGGGGTTATTTAATGTGTGATAACCAGATGCGAAAGGCTTTAAGAATACGCCATTCGATGCCAACATGTTTCTGTGTCATGGCCTTAAAACATACCGATAGTTTCTGAGAGGCTTCAGCTACCAGTGAACCACGCGTCATCTTAGATTTTGGGTACTGCCGGCATTTTTGTGCATCTGTATTGCACCCATAAGAGGACTAATTGATAAAAAAGCAGGGTTCTTTCTTGAGGTATGATTGTTATTTACTTGTTACTTTGCGTAGTCTCCGACAAGCATCGGTTTTCGTTGCCGTTATAATAGTCGGAGTCTGGAGGGGATGGGCAGCTTTCTTGGTCGCTTGGTCACGATGGATTGGTGGTTATTGTTATTGTCATTACTATTATGCGATCCGACGAGTACCTGCTTAAGGACCCAGAGTGGACAAGATATATTCGGTCTGACGAAGCCTGATTATGAATTAAACCTCCATGTCCGCCGCTCACAAGCAAAAACATAAACTCGAATGCGATTACAACTAGCCTAACGGCTTTTGCCCTGTCGTTCGTTTCTGAGCGGGAAGGACTTTTCTCGTCAGTCTTGAAGCCGGATCTTTTAAGTGATCAGGAATCCTCGCTTTTGATGGCAGTGACTGATGCTCAGCGTAGTTTCTCCTTCCGCGTGACGATTAGTCCGTGTATCTTCAATTCTGTCCTTCAGTATTTAATTCGTCTTTCGTGTGAGATGGTGATCATGTGAAGTTATAATGGAACGAATATTGACGCTTTGAGCACAGGATACAATTTTTGAAGAAATAACTTGAAGCTCCCGTGCCTGAAAATTGACAATTGCTACCGTTTTTCCGGGTCTTTCTTAAGGAACGAGTTCTCTTCACGGAAAGGCGAAGTTGATGCGGCCAACTGATTGGATTGGCATGTCCTTTTTGTGATCGGGCTGTTGCGGGAGTGTACGAAGGTATCTAACCTCGGCGGTGGGTCGCTCGAAGGCGATTGGGTTGGCGTGGTGTCCCTCATAGTACTTTTACTGCCTCCCATCCCGAGGGCCCGGGTTCCCGGTAATTACGGAGATTTTTCTTATGCATCTTGTATGCACTGTGGAGAACACTTAAAGTGCAGTAGTCCGTCCGTCGCTCTACTCTCCACCTACTTTCTACTTTCCCTTTCTACCAACTCCCCGACCCCCATGCAACACTTTCCTTAACAATCCTATCCTTTTTGTCCTAAGCGGCGCAAATAAGCAGTCAGTTGTAGACCATTGAATAACCGAGTACCAAACGGATTAAAAGTGGCCACACGAAGAGTATCCTGGGGGGGGGGGGGGTCACCCCTTGCTGCTCCGACGACAACGGTCGGTATCTCGACTCCTCGTCGGATTCGATGGCACGCCGCGCGGCCGGTGGGAGGCACTTTTCATGTCTTTCTTCGGTCTCGCAAGAAGGGGGGGGGGGCATACCCTCTCGGTACATCTGATGCCTCACCTGGAACGAGCCTGGTAGTACTACTCGAGAGCGAAGACTCGTGACTTTATGATGTACCAAGTAACTAAAATAGCCACTAAAATAATTTCATATTGAACCCGGCATATTACTTAGCATACGGACATGCGTATCGGCGGCCTTGGCATCGCCATATATGTACGCCTGAGGTGACGGGATTGGTTTCCGTCTCGAGCGTGGATGACGCGGTTAATCGGTGTTTGTGGAGTACTATATTATGCAGCGTGAAATATCTTGAGCCGTCTTGTTGACTTGAGGCCCTGTCAGTAATAAGTCATTAACATGGAGCGAGCAGAATAAATAGAGCCATACTTAGCATTTTGAAATTGACATTTGATATCCTTTCGTCTTATTCACATGAATGGGCAATGCCGGTGTGCATTTTGCTGAATGGTTATTGTTCCACTTTCACTTCGACATCTTTATCGCTCAGTTAGCGTTTATTGACAAAGGCTGTAACATTTAAATGGATACTTTTAGTGTCATATATTCGTTCTACGACGTAAAGATTGATTAGAAAGTGTCACCTTAGCTATGGGAGAAAGTAGCACGGGAGCCGGCCGAGACTCGAGAGTGAGGTACGAATAACAAGACTGAAATTCCAGGAATCATCCGTATATGCTATTCGATCATCGCGTGAAGGATACCTTTTATTCTAGCATCATCATATTATACCCGTAGTTCGGGCGATCACGGAAAAATATGGACTGACGAGCAGAGATGTACAAAAATTCCTTTCCTCTCTCAGTTTTCACGGACGCCGCAAAGCAACCGAACGCGAATACTCAAGATCACGCCTTTCAGTCCATTCTTTCTTCTTCCTCCTCCTCCTCCCCCTCCTCCTCCTCCTCCCCCTCCTCTCCCTCCTCCTCCTCCTCCTCCCCCTCCTCTCCCTCCTCCCCCCCCCCCAATCCCAATCCCATCCTTCGTTCTTAATAGCTGGCGATATCCAAAGCCCCTTTGCTTTTGCCAATTTTGCCATTGCACCCACTGACTACACACAATATGTGAGCAGCTGAAGGCGCAATGCGACTCGCAGCAGCGCATTCTTCTTCTGCGCCTTCTTCTCGTTCATTTACAAGTATAGGTGCCACAGAATGGCGAGTTGACCAAAAAACATTTTGGATCTGTATTCACAATGTCGCCCTCCATTATGAATGGGATGTGTTGATCGAGTTTAGATCAGAAACAATCCGCCACAGCCCTTCTTCACCGACGTTTTGGAACATACCTTATTCCATCTTCAGGGCGAAAATAAATATATAATATACTCTATGTCAATATTAAGTCATTAACTGTCTACTGAATAATATACTGAATGTCAATAACAACAAAGACCAAATACACAACATATCGTCGTTTAGGTTATTGTTGTCATTGACATTCACTATATAATATATATATTTTTCTTTCGCCCTGAAGATGGAATAAGGTACGTTCCGAAACGTTGGTAAAGAATAGCTGTGGCGGATTGTATCTGACCTAAACTCGATAAACACATCCCAAAAATATTTTGGCCCAGCAATTTTAACTCTTTTCAATCGCATATGAAATGCGATCGCTCCAATCTCACTTACTCCTATACTTAATACTTCCGCTGACACGTTTGCGAACACGAAGACCCACGGTAAGAACGGTCCTCATGTCACTCTTAGCAATAAAAAAATGTTGAATTCCAGTATCGTCCCCGGCGACCTTTTTTCATAAAAAGTTAATCTACTCAAGAAGATCGCACCTTTCCTAAAAACGTCACTCCGTCCTACATTACTCCTCCCTCGAAGGGAAGGTGTGGGGGGGGGGGAGGCGCTAATCCCTTGATCCTCCCCCCCCCACCCATTCCGCCCCCCTCCCCTCGAGCGAGAGAGAGATATCCTCATGAGTTTAGTCGCCGCGCCGCTTGGGGGGGTGGAGGGGAAGGGAGGGGGGGAGGGATCCCCTTGGTCGGTGGGAAGAGGAGCCAAGCGATGCCAAATGGGAAACCATTTATATTATACTTTAATAGACTTCCGCGCGCGAGCGATGGGCCTTCACCTCCCTCCCCTTCCACACCCCCTCCCCCCCCCCTCGTTTCATTTCCCAAACGGCGCCCAATAAAACGCTCTCTAATTACCGTACGACGTTTCTTTCCCCGACTTCCTCTCCGAAGAAATATAAAATGGCGCAGCAGCGGGAGCCGGATATTTAAAGCTTTTATCGTGCTCTGTTGAGGCACCCGAAGGACTGACTATGTGTGTTCATTTTGAAATGGTGCACCCTCCCACGTCGGCACCCTCTCAACGGGGTTTGTTGATCGGATCCCGCCCTCTTGCGCTCTGCGCTATTCCTCTATCTCTCTCGCCACGGAATTAATGAAAAGCGTCGTCAAACGGAAATCATTCTCCACTGAGGCGGCGGCGTCGGTCCGGAACTCGGCGCGTCGATCTCCAGTTTGTAAGTCGAGATCGGGATCGGAGATTTGTAAGTCGGGCGTGGAGGCATTTGAGGGGGTGTGACACGAGGAAGGTTGGGGGCGGAGGGAGAGGCCTTTGACCGTTCAATCGGGTGATCTATCGATGGGAACACGACTCCTCCCTTTACTACCCGCCCCCCTCTCCACTCAGCGACTCCCCGAAATAATGTAAGACATCGTTCTGTCTCCTTCGTTCTGGCCACTCTCCATCGCTCTCTCTCTCTCATCGTAGGACGTGCGCAAATGTGACCTCTCAGCAGGATATGATAGGGTGTGCGGGGACTCTTGTTCCGTATTTCTTCTGTTTGTCCCTTAGGAGGATTATTCGGGGAGGGGGGGCAGGAATCGACGCCTGAGGTGATTCATTCCATTGATCGCAGGTGAGTAGGATGGTTTATTTAAGGAGTTGAAGAGAGAGGGTCCCGGAGAGAATCCCGGCGAGGGCTTATCAGTCCACTCCTATCGAAAGAGGTGACTTTCACTGTTTAGCGTCCTTTCCAAGGGATGGAGAACTACTTTTGACGTACCTTCGATAAGAAACCCTTGTAGGGATCGGGATGCCTCTGAGCAATTACCGCCATTGGTGGGTTACGAACCCGGCCCGGGAATTGACATTTCTCTATGACCGCCTCATCAACCTCCTCCGCACGTGTCATTCTCTCTTGTCGTTTCTTCTTAGCGGCGGAATACCTCCAATTAAGAGTAACCTCGTGTTATATTTCCGCGCTAAATTTAACTGTAATTTGTGAGGAAGTTCGCAAGTAAGGCACGAGGCAATAGAGGGGCTGTCGGTAGAGATGGCACCGTTGTAAATGATTCGATCGTGGTTATTTTCCGTCCCTTAAGGAGGCTACCTTAAGGAGGAGAAGAATAAGATAGTATGTATAAAGAAGTTGATGGGAGCTGGACGTACGCCGGTGTGAGGGATAAATTATTCTCGAGTGGTGCCAAAGCTCATGAACTTATTCGTTACAAGAATTAAACAATGACGTTGCCACAGGTGTCTTATTAAAGGAGAATAAAGAAGTCTTGCGATCCGTGAATAAGATGGGGCATTTCATTCTATTGAGACATTTGGGTATTTCCTGCTGTTTTTTCATGTTATGGTGGAGCAAACGCACCACCCGCGAGAAAAAATGAATTTGCGTGATAATCGACGATTTGGAGGGGCATGATTCCGTTTACTCTTCAATTCGGAGCCAGTGCCACTGGAGATATAGACGTCGCGAGCGTGGACAGCGGCCGCCGTCGGCCCTTTGATGTTGATGTCCGAAAAAACACGCCGCGCGCCGACCGCCGGCAAGTTAGATAGACGCGCGCCCCCTTTCGCCGAATCAACCCCCCCGCACCTATGGAGTCCTATGGTTTTCTTCTCATAGAATTTGCTTAGCTCCTTCCACGTTGAGCGAACGAAGTATTGTTCAATGAAGTGATGCCTGTCGGAGAGATGCGTATAAATTCTCAAAATATCTTCCATTCGGCCTTCGGGATATTCTTATGAATTGCTTCATCCTTGGTTGCCTTCCATTTGCGTTAATTGCTTGTCTCCCAGAGAGAGAGAGCATCCTCGTCTCGACGTGTCGTGGCACTCGGCAAAGTCTCCGTCCGTAGGAGGAGCAAGAGAAGAATACGTGTTGATGAGAGAGTTCTTCAGGTCAGGAGCTGGCAGCTCGCCTGCACAGCCCCTGCAATCCCGCCGCTTTTGATTTATGATGTGTGTCGGCACAACTTTGTTTCCTTCTTTGTGTGTGTGACTGGTGTGTGCTCTGGCCTCTCGCCGCCGCCCTCTTACGCGTGTCGATCGAATCGTGCCGAGCCACTTGATGAATGGACTTCGCAATCAATTCTATTGCCCAGTGTGTTCGGATCGACGTACGCTTGCGTCGAGACGTTGGCGTGTGGCAGCCATTATAAAAGGGCTGTCTCGACATCGCGTCCTCTGTCATTAGTCGCGGCATTTTTCCTCTCCGCGTCTTTTTTTTTATAAACATTGTTTTCGGTAGGCTCTTAACTCTTTGACAATCAGGTTTTGGATGCCGCCAAGATAAGCGGAGAAGATCAGAATCAAAACCGCTCTCTCATATTTTAAATAAGTGTTAGAATAATTCATTACCTATCGCCGTGAACTCCTTCCATTCTGTAGATCGTCCATTTGACGCCTTCACGCCCTAACCGCCTTAACCTTCAATAAGAAGCGCGGTCTTTCAACTAATGATTTAATTAGTGCCGTGTTCATTGCAAAAATGGCCTAAACGATGGGGATGAAATTCACTAGCGCGTGTGCCAAAATGTAACGTTATAGACGGGATATATAAGTTAAAGACGGGATATCCAGTGAAATGCTGAAGTGCGGGGGTCAGTTACTTATAAGTTGCTTAAGTGTGAATTATATAATTTATGTTTAAAAGCTTCTGTTTTTCCAAAGGATTGTAATAATCCAATGATAGTTCCATTGCACACATGGAAGGGTGTGAAGATCGAATGTAAACATTATAGATAGATTAGTTGATAGAGTATTCCGAGAAAAGTGATCAGTAAAATGTTAATCGAAAGAGTGAGGGAGATTACTATTAACAGAATCTGGGGTTTACAGTGTGTGGGTGGTTGGGAGTGGAAGTAGGGATCATTGCTGTTCGCAATTCAGATCCCACAAGAATTACATATGGGCTTTACTGGATAACTTCTGTGAATCAACAAGTAGAGTGAACTTTAGTGTAAATTCGTCGAATTTTAATGATCATATGATGAGGGTAAATGATGATATCATTGAACAAGTGGACGATTTTCTGTATCTTCGCTTAGCGGTTGCAGAATGTGGTAGAATGAATGAATGAGATGACGAGACGCGTGAATGTCGGAAATCGATGACAGTTTGTCAACTAGGAATGTGTGAAGGAAGCGAGAATCACTGCAGTGTGCAAAGGTTTCCAGTCCAGTAGAGGAGAATAAGTAAACCTTTATAGCATCGCTCCGGGCGCGAGACCTCCACAGCCGTGGATTAAGTCTCAGTTTAACGTACTATCACTTTCAAAAGTTGGTCCACGCGGTGAGCGCGGCCAACTTCGCATTTCGCTGAATTCGAACTTCGGGTATTGCCTATGCATTCAGCGACTACTAAGGGCCAATTTGACTCATTTCCACTCAACTAAGGAGACCCTCGTATGACCTTCTCCCGCTATCGCTGACCAGCCAACTCCCCCGACTCCAAGTGGTAGGCAACGGTAGACGGAGAATGCTAAAGGGAATGGCGTTAGGTGTTTTTCACGCTTACGAGTCGCGGGCTTAATTGTATTCTTGATAAATCGTGGAAATAGATCGACGAACCGACCACCACAAAGCAGTTTTATGAGGATAATTCTCGACTTTTGCGTTTTACCCTGGACAGCTAACTCCCCGGACCTTTATCCTATTGAGAATGCCATTGTGAATGAATGACATTACGACGGAGAAGGAACCGAGTAAAACTTTATAAGTCTACATACGGGATGTTTGGAATTCTTTAAGCCAACGTCCCCGTGTAATAGAACATTTGGTTGGCTCTATGCAGTCATGATTACGATCTGCAACTGAAAATAATGGCGATATTACAAAATAATAAAGTTGTTCTCTGATGAATGAACATTTTGTTTTAGATTTCTGTTACCATAGGTAATATACTAAATATGACTATCCCAAATTATCTAGTACACTTTTATTCCTAACCTTATCAAATCTTGACTCATTCCCATTAATTTTCGCTGCAAAATGAACGCCAACTTTAAGTTTAAACCACAACTTCTATTTCGTTCGAATCTATTCTAAATAACGAGAAAATTTTTCATGTTGCTTATTTGAAAATCTTATCTTTTATATATGAGTAGTTTTTCATCGTAGGCATTTTTAAATAAAGTGCATGTCTTCTCTGAGAGCGAGAAATCAATTAAGTTATATCTCCACTGAAGAAAAAATCATTCAAAAATGACCGCATTCATTTCTGATAAATTACAATCCACTTTTTGTAGCTTCATTCACCATAGTGTTGCATTTATTTTATCCTACATAGGGTTTTATCCTTTTTTAGATAATATCGCAAAGTATATTTTTCAGTAATGATATGTGTTGGATGTAATAGGTATGACTTCGCTTTGCGTTTTTAGAAATCAGCTTCGAGCGGCGTTACACCGAAGGCATGTTTCAATGTTAATTTTGCTCTATTAGGCTGTAATTCGTCTAACATTGTTTTTATTGGACTGTTAAATGCATTGCGACTGTGTTAAGGAAGTTAATACAAAACAAAAAGATTCATTCACTGCAAGTATATCCATCACTCAGCTCTCCGTTCCTGAACAAACCTCTAATTTCTAGAAGCTATGTTCACTATGGTGGCAATTTATTCTGGAGATGTGGTAAAACTCTACTGACCTCTCTGACTATGGAATCTATCAGTCACGCAATGGGGGATGATAGCTAAAGAAATTTTTGGGAAATCCAAGGTATCAAACGCACGACGTAATTTTAATTAGGTAGCTATTTTTATGCTCCTTTGGACGAGATTGTTTCACTGTACAACGCACAACCTACACTTTCACGCACACTGACGAAAAATGAGCTGCTGAGGAGATATCAGGGGCTCTAAACTGTTTAAATCTGTCAATCCATTAACATAAATAGATTGTTTTGAAAAAAATATATATATGCAATCGCAAGGCAATCAATTAATAAATTCAGTTTGAATACATTATCGTAAAAGCAATGCCATACTGTGAAAAACATTTTGTCTCATTGTGAGAGTACTTAAAAGCTCAATGCCAAATGCAGTGCACTGGACTTCGGTCACAAAAAAGTTGTGATGATTTCGTGGCAAAAATAATAGGCTTAGAGTTAACGTTTCCAGGCTTGGATTGTTTCCTTTCATTATGCCCAGATTATTTCCAAAAAATAATTAAGTAGTGACCGATCACTAGTCATTACCTTGAGGGAAATTCGGAGTGAATATTGAATAAATCTCAACTCCCAATTGCAAGAGAATGATCGGACTCCCATCAGTTTCTCATCCCAGGTGAATAATCCGCGTTAATTTTGCCCTTATTGGTGTTTATGAAATTCTTAACGGTCTGTGTATCCAAGCAATATATTTTGCTAGAGTTCAAAAATGTAAAATCGTTGCATCAGTAATTAATGTGTGTGCTGGAGGTTTTCCAAAACCTCCAAATTTTCGTTCTGATACACTAATTAATGATATAAGTTTGAAGGCTATATCAGTTGTTTTGTTCTTAAACTTTACTCAAAGGTGTCGTTTTAATTTACTGTGCAATATCGTTTTAATTTTACTTTGCAATTATGGAGATAGAGTTGCACATTTTTCATCACCACATGTATAGATAATATAGATCTTTGCCGTAATATCCCCTTTCCCGTCGTTGAGTCATATCCCATCTATAGCACCTTAGGCAACACCACGTTTTATTTGTGCTGTCTCTCGTATATATCCTATCGATTTTTAGTTTATTTTTCTCTCCATCCTACTTCAAAACAGCGAAATTCCTATTCAAACACAATTCTTTAAATCCTCTGTAACACCAATCTCCATACATTAATTTATCCTTTACTGAATTAGTTATACTTCCCGGAAAGGTAACCCGTTTCCCCAGCTCAGAATTTTCCTCATTTTCCTTCATTTTGGACTATTACTTCTTTACAAACTTCATTGCCTGCGCTTTATATGATTAATTCACATTCCACATATCACGCACCTTTTCACCTGCGAAATAGACATCGAGTCCCGTGGCTGACTGGCTAAATAAATCTTGGCCATCTGCAAATCTATCAAAATTAACAGTTACTTGCTACTTTCCTTCGCAATTTCATCCCTTTCCATACATTTATTACCAAATTGTCAGCGAACAATCGAAAATCAATAGTAATATGAAATGGCCCGGCCTGAATCCTCTTCCAACATATACCCATTCCGATTCGTCATTCATTACCCGTATATCGCTTCATCCCCGTGAGGTTTTATAATTATGCGCCTAAACTTCCAGTGTACTCCCTATTTCTGCAGTAATATTTATTATTCTCGTCCAATGTACTCTGTCAAAAGTCTTCCAGCAGTCTAAGAAGCAAATAGAGGCCTTTTGGCTAATCTATAAATAAATGTTAGAATACTCATCACCAGAAATGCGTTTCGCGTCCCGCTCTCTTTCCTTAACCCATACTGGGCTTCACCGAGGAAGTCTTCCGCCCTTTCCCCGATTTCATTTTAACAGCTATCTCAGCTATTTTGTGCGAAATAAAAATTCTGATCTCTTAACATTAACTTTATTTTCTCATTGTCGGGAAAGGTTTCCGAGCTGATTTTGCACCAATGGATTTTGGCAACGTATTTACTATAACTTTATAAATTACTAGTTTTCCTGCATGCAAATGAGGCTACTATCTGTCCCCTTTGCGCAGGACTAATGATTCTTGCCATGACGACCCATGTCATAAGGAGAGTACGGGAAATTATCGCCTTCTTTCTCCCACAAGAAATACCGGCCGAAGTCCTCCCACAAGAAAGTCCCAGCCGAATACACTTCACGGGTTCTTAGGCTGGCGAATTCTTATGGGAGTGGGGGTTGGGATTGTTTGGGCTATTCGTTGTTTGAGGGAGAAGGGCACGCGAGGTCTCTTAGAGAGAATAAACAAACTCAAGTTGTGTCTGTCGTAGCAGTAAAATTGGCCCCGAGAAGTCATGGAATGCGTATGCAATACCTGAAGCTCGATTTCAACAGAACGCGGAGATGGTCGCGCTCACCGTGTGGACCGACTTTTGAAAGTGATAGTACATATGATGAGAGTTATGTTGGCAGAATAACATTCTCCTCCCTACGTTATTACATGGCGATTCTGAGGGTTTTCGCGAATCATTCATGAATAAGTTTGCGAAAAAATCACCGTACGACACACGGGCTTTGTGAACAAAGCGACGAACTTGCGTTAGCGCGGTGGTGCCCCCTTGCCCCCCCCCCCCCCTAGCGGTGGAGCTAGGACGTGAGACGGGATTGAATCACTCGCGCGATCAGTGGTGGGCTCTCGAAGCCGCCCGGCGGCGCAGCGGCGCCCAATACTACCTGTTGCTTCGAGCGTGCGTCTCTTTCTTTTGTGTTCCTGGGTGCGGGGGGGATGGGTGCGGGGAGGGGGGCGTGTTCGATGGTCGACGCCGCGCGCGGCACAGTGCTCCGGCGTGGGAGAGCGAGGAGAGAAAGGAGGGCGTTGAACTGGACCCGGAAGGGGGAGACGAGTGTTTACGTTCGGAGCGAATTGCGGAGAGGATGAATGTCGCGCGGTGAACAAGTGACTGCGCGCGCCCGCTCCTCGCACAGCTATATCAGTCTTTTGTTATGCCGAGAAGAATCGTCCGATTGTGGTGGGCTCCCTCTCCACTTGGCGCTCTCCTCGGCGCAAGTTTCACTCCATGACGATTCCATGAACACGCGTGACTCCTAAATGCTAAGAGACGCGTAATGCACTTAGGAGAAGTAGTATACAATAAGATGCAACTCTAGTTCGATATTAAACGGATTTGATCAAGTTTGAAAGTGATACGATCATTGTGCTGGATCAAGGTTTGAATCCCAGTCCGGGCGAATGGTTTTTGTCTCTGTCAATTTCGCACATTCGTATGTCCCCTTGCCTTCCAGTAAAAAAAACCGCTCCAGTTTCACGAAAAACGCAACCAAATACTCCCACAATATATAATAAGTAAGAGAGCTGCGGTTGAGTGTGATCGTTTTCAATATGCGTCAATTATTTATTAGCTTCACTTAAAGTTATTCCATTTAATGGATAATGTTTGCTGTATTCTCAACCTGATGACTTTTATAATTTAAAGGCATTGATGTCTGTAGTGAGCCAGAGTCCAAAAATGTATTATAAGCTACTTCCTAATTAACTTGCGGATTCGACAAATGTTGAATGCAGAAATGTTTGCTTAAATAACATACCAGCTGCATGTAATTCATGCTTGAGCGTTACGCAGGCATAAGAGCGTTCTTTGGGCTGAGTCTTTTTGAAGTATTTTAAAGGAATTATCTTCAAGTGTATATTATGTTAGGCATTCATACATGTATCATTGTACGTTGTCGAGTTTGGTAGCTCACAGTGTATTCTAAATTCAACCTATCGTTTGAACTAAAGAATAGTGTCGATTGAAGCATGGAATGATAGATCGCAGCAGATCGATATAATCGCGCAGCCCGTTAGCATCTTCTTCAAACGTTTGGATT
Organism: Pyrrhosoma nymphula; assembly: GCA_963573305.1. Lineage (NCBI taxonomy): Eukaryota > Metazoa > Arthropoda > Insecta > Odonata > Coenagrionidae > Pyrrhosoma > Pyrrhosoma nymphula. The sequence goes on from OY754329.1 coordinate 3,771,140, forward strand.
TTCAGCTTCCAATTAGTGAATGGGTTTAATGATTTTATGTTGACTTTGAATGGCGAGTCTAGATAAATACATTGAAAAAAAAGTATTCTTAAATGAAGAGGAAAATATACTTACAGCTGACATCCTAGATGGGATTCTAGATTCTAGAGGTTTTTCTTACCTGAGTGAGTCGGAACTAATACCATCTAGCGGTCGCGGTCTGCAAACTTGCAGAGTTTAAGAAAATATTCTCAATGTCAGAATATTTTCGTAATCATTCGGGTTACTAAGGGCCGTTTACCTAGCAACCGCAAAACAAATATGCTCAAAATGAGTTCTCTACTCATTTCATTCCGTAATATCTTCAATTAAAATAAAAATGGTGCTTAAAATTTAATTTCTCGGATAAACATTGGAGTTGAGCAAAATCCAATGAAATAGCATTAGAGAATAATAGCACGTCATCTTTCTTCTCTAGGAACTTAATAGAAATATTTCTAGCGTGATCATCTACTATTGTGAGAAAACACCGGGCTTTACCAAGAGAGAGAATTTGAAATGGTCCAGTCACATTCTAGGTGCAGTAGTTTTACATTTGATTTTTTTACATTTTGATGGGGGAATTAGTTCAATAATCATCTTCCCATCGTGGACGTGGAATGCAGTCTTCTTTTACAGAACGGTTTTCTGCAAAGTGCACACCAAAAGCCAATCTAGTCTTCAGTAGCCTCATACCAACTCTGTTAAGGTGACCTAACCTCCTATATCATAATAACCGGCTAGAGATATGTGAATTTGTTTTATGAAACAATTAAAACAATTTTATGAATAATGACATTGTTAAAATCCCACCAGTTTACATCACTTTCAGCATTCACTCTTATACGAGCTTTAACAGTGGCATCTAAACAAAACAAAGCTCCATTTATGTGATATGCCATGGCTGCTTATAATCTTCGGAAGAAAGGACATGTATTGTCTGTGCTCGTCAATCTATTTACATTCTGTCATCTTTCTTCTGGAAGCAGCCTTTCTCGGTGGGGAGAGCTTTCGTTGTCCCCGATCGCCTTTCTCCTCAATTGCCTTTCTACCTTAAAACCCCTTAAGGCCCGAAGTGATTCTTCCTAACCGGAACGAGCACGAAAGCAGAAATTTGACCAGAAAGAGAAGGGCATATTATGAATGGAAGAAAAACGACGGATAGAGGAGAGGAAGTGAGGAGGAGGGTGGTCGGTGGTAGGGCCCTCGTCGCCCTGGGGCGTGGTGGAGCCACTGGGCTGAGCGACTGGGTTGCTTGTTCTCCCTTCGGCCGACAGGAGCCGCCACGTCGCGATGCAAAAAAAGTTAGCGAGTAATATTCAAGGATTGGGCGTTACTCCGTAGGGGTTAGCTCATACTTCTTTTGTTTCCTTTTCCTTCAATCACATTTGAGAGGTCGAGTGGAAGAAGACCAATTTTCGCGTCGATTCGTAGTCATCCTAATATAAAAAATAAAAAGACAAACAGAATTTCTCATAAGTGCTCCCAACTCGGAAATCTATCCTTTGTTACGTGCAACATTTTTGAATGCGATCTCCATAAAACTAAGTTCAGTATCTTTGAAGAGAATTTAGGCCCCTGTGCTGCACCCTTTAAATCTCGTGGAGTCCCTCCTCCACGTCCCTGGAAGCAATCCCTCCTCTCCTCCAGCCACCAGAGGCGCCGCCGCCGCCAATGTGATGAAGACCCTCGTTTCGCGGCTCATATCCCTCCTCTTGGGGGAAGATTCTATTCTCCCCACCTCGATCTCTCACACACAGACGACGGTGGGGGTTAGAGTGAGTGGATGACGCGTGCTACAGCACTCTCTCGCATCCTGTACGTCCTATAGCAGATACACATGCGAACAGCGCGACACTCGAGTTTGTTTTGATGAGCAGAGTCGTGCGTTTGCTGCTTTTCGGAAGCGGATGACCAGATTCTTCTGGCGGTTCACCCACCAACCCCCGCCTCCACCCCCCTCGCCCCACGTTTTTCAGCTGCGGGGACGGAGGGAAGGGAAACGTCCAGTCTCGGCAGTCTCATTGTTTAAACGAATAAACAAACTATGACGCGTAGAGAGTGTCAAGAATGTAACTGTGTGTGCTGCATACGTTTCACTATTTATTTATAAAAATTAATTAACTGCTTACCTCAATGATTGTTCACAAATTTGTTAAAAAGGATCTTCGGTCGTGAAGGCGTTTTCAGCATAAGATGCGTGGTCATTTAGTCAAATCAACGCCGCAAATATATATTAATTTACTTAATTAATGAGAAGTTTAGTCGTGTGAAGTAATGCTCTTTCGTCATTTATATTACTTTTATAGCCGTGCCCGGCAAACGTAGCAATGCCTGTTTTTCTTTCTTCGTAGGCAATGAAATTTTTGTGTATTCGCAAAATAAAATATTCTACCTTGAAGTCCCCATTGATTTCCATACTTTTCATGGCTTGGCCCACAAATCTTTTCTGGGTTCAAAATCGGCCCCTAAATGAATTTGAAACCTAGTCCAATGAATTCCTCTTACCTACACAGGAACTCGTAACGCACAAATAATGGCATGAGTTTCTATTCCATGCCTATTCTGCGGTTTATAAGTAAATAAAATATTTTAATGTTGAAGTAGTGCAAACATTTTAGATTTTGGAGCTTTAAAATCCAATTTTGGAAAAAGCGAAGCGTATACGAAAAATCGAAGTCAAGAATTGTAAACCTTTTTCTTTTTCTTTAAGTTATCTAATGATATTAAAACAATGTCACCAATGTAAGCAATTAATAAAAGCAAACAAAGAGACCGCTGCACCAAACCTTATTCTACATACAAATAAAATACGTAACTTTTAACGCAATATTCTGTCTCATTTATATATGTATCTGATGCACGCATGTCTCACTGATACGATTCTGATGCACGTGATTGAGCAACTCGTAAACGATCTGCTTCGTTGCTTGGTTACAAAGCGTACTTAAGTAAGCTTGTTCTTGCATTAACAAATATTTCGGCTGTCCCACTTGTGAGCATGTGAAAAGAATGAATTTTCCAGATTTAATTCAAACAGTTGAAGCGATCGGTCGGTGTTTTTTGCTGCCAAAATAGCACGTTCGCAAAGCCATTGGTGATTTTTGTTATTTGTAAAAAATTGTGTAAAAACTTTCTGAATTAATTGTTCGATCGATGGAACAATGACATAAAAGTTCAATGGAATTGAAATATATTTTAATTCGGTATCAACTGGTACTTTTCCATTACCAATGTCCAACAGCTGTTTTGAAAATATGGTTGACACATTGCGCTGCAGATTTACACGCATATTGGTCGTTAACGTGAGTTTCTGCACATATCTAAATAGATGCGACGCTTTGAGGCAAGCGTTGAGTTCATCAGCTGGTGCTGAATTTGGTATTACTGGTCTGTCCCACTCGTGAGCATGCAACATATGATTGACCAAGTGAGAATCATGGATTTTACAGATTTAATCAACACACTTGAATCGATTGACCTTGTGCCTTGTTGAAGGTCATTGAGAAGGCAAGGCGAACGGGGAATTCGAGTCATTTGACTGCAACTATCAAATTAGTCACTATATCTGGCCTTTAAATGCTGCAAGAGTGAATTCACTCGTGCAGCAATGAAATCGCTATTAAATGGATATTCACGCCTGGTTGCCAAGGAAATTTTGTATTGTTGAAATGGAAGAAAAATTGATTAATTTCGATATAAAAACGCAATACTTGGACAAAAATGGAGCGTATAAGAAATTCCATGTTATCCATCTTCCGCGCAACAATATCTTGAGCGCAAGTTATTTAAAAGTGCAATGAAAGAAAAACGTGCACCGAATTCGATGCATTTCTTATGGGAGTAAATATTAACCGTATTGGGGTAAAAACAACCCCAAAAAATGCCATTTTTATAATTCAGAAACCTTAATGGGCACGGGCACAAAAACTCGCCAAAGTTTCATATCGCAATCGGATGGATGGAATATTGGAGTCCATTAAATAACGAACAAAACAAGCATTCTCTTTTATGCATAAGATTTGCTTAATGCTTCTTCCAACTGCTTATATTCTAAAGTAACATTCAAATATGGTATCTGTTGTGACTATAAAAAATCTCATTCTTCTCTAATGTATCTTAAATCTAAGACGATCGTGCTGGTGTTCACCACTGTAAATAACAAAAGAAAAGCTTTTTACTTCAACAGTAACTAGTAGGTATAGCGAAGGTGATTAAAATTTGAGTAGAAAAAGGACGAATAGGTGTTGACTATATGGTTCCACATTAAATAGCACCAATAGATTTGAAGGCCATTATCTAGAAGTATGTGTACTGGTCCAGCCATCAAAAAGTCCATCGAAGATTATCTCACATCGAAGAAAGCTCACCTGAAACCTCTTTCAGAATATATATATATATTAAGTATATATATATATATATATATATATATATATACTTAATGTGAATTGAGGACAACTGCCGTGAATAACATGGCCGCATTCGCGTTAGGCTTCGTTGTCGATTAACCAATGGATATCGCCGGTTTTCAATGCCATAATTTCGTTTCTACCCCTCGATGCCATTACCTAACGCTGGAAATTCACCTTTGCCTCTGAGAATTCCGTCCACAAACGTCTGCAATTGCACGTTGTGCCTCTTTCCAGCGGTACAGAGCCCTGGAAAGGTTCAAGGATGCTTCCCAGCTTTGTGGTTCCAATTGGTTCAAAAACAACTTGTTTGGTAGATATCATGTATGGCCACTGGTAAACTTTCTTACTCCATTTATTTCATACGTATCGTGGTTATGTTTTCTCACTCGCACCGAGCTCACGTGACATTTTACCGTTGCCGTCCACGTTTGAGCCACGGGATGTGATCGTCAGCTGTCAACTCTACGACTGGCCAATTCTCCACGCACGCACATATTCATGTTAATTGCCTCTAGGGCGTCGGCTCTAATGTCTCCTCCAAGGATCCTTCCCCTCGGCATCATACTCTCGCGCTCCATGAGAGGTCTTGCAATGGACCAAGTGGGCCGCGTTCTGGAGAGATGTTCGGGCCGCAAATAAGTCTTCAGTGGAATAGAGAGAAAGAGAGGCGTAGGATGTGGAGAATAATTATTCATTGTAAACAAACAGTTATGAATGTGGTTAGGGCCGACACTCCAATGGACGGCTGTCGTTTCTCTGCAGCGCCGCCCTGGATGGTAGGCCCCCGGCGGGGGGCGCGGCCCGTGGCGATCCCTGGTGCCGCGTCGAGGAGGTCGCCTCAGAGTTGAATGGGGCCGAGTGAATGGGACCGGCCTCTTCTGATGCTAATGCCATTGTCGGAGGATTGGCCCCTCCACCCCTCACCCCCCGACGGCCCCTCTTTCGTTATCCCCCCTTCTCTCCACCCACCCCTGCGTGCTAGAGAGTGCACAGATTACGTACTACGTGTGCACCAGGAGATGACGCCTTCTGGATTGAAACCGGTTGTACCGAATGAAACACGTGCGCAAATATTTACGTGTGTGGGTATATTTATATTCGTGGTAAAGTGTTCCGTTGTGATAAAAGTGCCGGAATAAAGGGATATGTTTGGCAGATGAATTCCGACGGGGGTCAAAGATGATGGTGTATCGGCCAGGTGACTATGGCTTTTCATCCTCCTGACTTAAAGGTCGCCGGTTCGAATCACGCCTCGATTACTCCCCGGCCGTTGTCACTGGCTCTTAAGAAGGTCGCGGATTGCCCGATTGGATGTCGGTGGACAACATAAACGTTCTTCATAAACGTAGTTTGAGGGGAAGCATTGCGTGTGAGATCGCGTTAGCCACGAAGGCTGGACCGTTGGACGTTCCCGCCAAAATTGGAATGTTCATTTGGAATTCATAGTGCAATCACTTTGCTATTTTCTAGGTGAATCAGTTTTTCCAAAATGTTTTATTTGTTTTTTCTAATCAGTTACTTCTTACCGAGATGGGGCTTGGTTGGTGCTTTGATTTCCAGGTAATGTATTCAATGAGTTTCACGCTATTCATTCTTCGGAATTGGAAGTGAAGTGAAAAAATGAATGAGTTTCCCTCGCTTCCCTTTTTAATTTAGATGGTGGCGCTCTGGTTCGCTCAACGGAGGCAGTTGGCTTGTCTTAGTGTTCCACTATAGGACGGTTCATAACATCGATGATTTTTGCATCGCCTGATTTTAATTTGGTGGAATTCTGTACTAAGGGACACTCCTTATGTTGTCCCGTACGCTTTCCACGGGGTCAGATGCGGAGGTCGAACGAAGCTATATTTGGACGAATACTACTTAGCAGTATGAGTCGTGAAGTCCAGCTAGCGCTTGTATAATGATCATATTCAGTTTTGTTGGAGTTGTTATGTTTCTTGCGATCCTTTCCCGTATAATTTGAATCATGTGCACTCGAATCTACTGATCAGGAGGTGAGATGTAAGCTTGGCGCATCGATTCCCTTTGCTGTTTCCGTAGTTTACTTTTCTCTGCAATGTTTGGCCAAAGGAAATAAAAATATCGTCTTAGAATAAAAGGTTTTGATTTTTTTTCAAATGTAATAAATTTATAATAGACAATATCATATTTTGCTTTATTTGCGTATGTGTGTATAATAAATTTTTGTTAATTGTGAAAAAGCACCGTCAGATGTAATATGTATAATTCTCCATTTAACTATAACATCCATGGGAGTTCCACTAGTGAACAGGGTTTTGTGTGACTGTTATTATTCTGTCATTAGTGACATGATTTTCATTGTATTTTCAGGTCCTGATGTAGTCCAAGATGTCGCTCCTGTTACGGAAGAAGATGAGAAAAACATGAGAGGTAATGTTTCAGTTTTATTTTTGAATTTAATATTCCGAGTGAATGTGGCTGGGGTGGAAATCGTCACTCAAATTGTCCCAGCATGCATTAATGTCAATCTCCGTTACTAGTTTTGACCTTTTCTGTTACACACCGCCAGTCATTGTGTGAACATCAAGGTCTTGATTAAAACAAATTTTTATGTTTCCATGTAAACTCTATCTATCATGCTAGGTAGGAATAAGGAAGTATGAATTGCTCACTCGTTCAGAGGTGGAAAATACAACAATAAAGCCGTCAATTTTGAAGAGTTAATTTCAACATGTCGATCACACATAGACAACACTCCGCGTGATTTCGGGATTGTTTGCGAAGGACTCATTAGGCGCGTAATAGACCTCGAATTCGCGAGAGATGAAAACTCGTTCCTCATCTGCGATCTCATGAGATTTCCTCCGTGGTGTGCAAGCCATAGGCCAGCCGGGATCTTCACTCGCGATAGTGGCCAAGATCCTTCCGACTAATTGGAACGCTGCGGCGGCGTTGGCTTTCGATTCACCGTCGTTGTCGTGACGGACTTCTCGTCATCTGCGGAGGGGACGTTAAAGTCAGCTCTCGGTCTCCACGCCCCTTTTAATAATAACGATAATCTGAGCGGGGAAAGCCAACGCCGCATATGGAATAATAATAATAATAACGGACTGGATGACACGAATAACGGCCAATAAGGGGCAATTCTTCTTTCATGTAATCCCCACACCGACCCCTCCTCCCGCCCCCGAGACAGCGGGGGCCGAGCGCGTCCAGCCCACCCCCGCACTCATTCCTCCGGGATTAGGTAACCACCATTCCTCTCCCCCTCCATCCCCCTCCACCGAGCGGATGCGGACACCGGATCGACCGCATTTATTGTCATCGGTTCATTTCTCTCTCATACTCCGAGAGAGAGGGTGGGGGGGGGAGGGAGGGAGGGAGATAGGGAGGGGAAGGGTTGCAGAAAAGGGGAACCCGGCGTCGGCAACTCCACCTAGAGGGAAGGAAACGAAAGGCGCCAAAGGGGAATTCCACAGTTCAACGCCCGAGAGTGGCGCCACCGCTTTCTGCAAGTGCTGCCGCCTGTCGGATGGGGGAGATCCTCTCTCTCTCTTCGAGATAAGTAGTGACAACACCCGAGTGGGAATAAATGGCGATTCCAACCGGAAAATCTCCGCCACTCCCGGGATTCGAAGCCGGGACGGGAATCTCCAGGACCGCTACCACACCACCCCCCCCAACCCGATCACCGGCGCGCGATGTCGCTGATGACGGAGCACACCATTCGTCACACCCCGCCTACCTTTTTTTATCTAATTATAAATATTTGTTGTAGCGTAATGCGATGCAAGCAACTTTGTCTCTTCATGTAATTGTGAGATATTCTCATCTGCCGTGATGAACGAAAAGAATTCTTAGGAAATTGGCGGAGGAATAAGGGTCTAGGGTGATGGGGGCGGGTGGTTTCTTGTATTTTTTATCATGCTAATAAGAGGTCAATGTTTTGCAAAGTAAACAGTACTTATTTGAAAGTCTTTTGATTGCAAAACAATCCAACTCCCACGCTGCTTTGCAACACTCATAACATTCTCTATTGACCACTTTTGATCTGAAAAACATTTATTTATTTCCAATATTCGATCCTTTTTGAAAAGACGGAAATCGATGAATCGGAAAGTCAATAATGGCTTCGGACTTTCCATGGCTACGACACTTATCTTAACCTCAGGTTAGCCAGACTTCCCCTTACATTGTCGATCCTTCTCTTCGCGGATGCCCTTCAAGGACGCCTATGCCCGTGGATGCCCTTTACCCCCATCCACAACTCCAGGCCAGCGCCCGGCTACCCAACTCATCCTAGCCCTAGCTGGCCACTAACCCCCGCCTACGAGAACACCCATTTAAAGGAATTAAAAAATTGCGTCCATGTTCCGGAAATTTTAATTACATAGCCGAGCAAAGTTTTCACAATCGACGTCACAATGAAGTTGTAGTTTTTTATAACAAAGATGCAAATGCTTTGAGAGTCATCTGCAAAAAGATGTTAATTTGCTGGGAAGACCTTGAATTGCCATGTTCTCCCTAAGGTAATTACAGCCCCACGTAGTAACATCACCGCGGGAGAGGAGGTAATGTGGTACATATTAAATAAACAACGATAGTCTTCGAATCAGTCTTATGAATTATATTTCCCAGTAGAAATGCGCGATAAGCGACCTGAATATTGGGACCCTACTTAAGCCATCCCCTAAGGTACGGAGACACACTTGTCCTAAATTAACTGATTTCTTTTGCCTAAACAGTTTTCTTAAAGGGTGAAATCGTGACAATATATGTTTTATAGCCGGAGAACTGCAGCGCCAATGGATCCTCGGGAAGTGCGCTCTTTTTAAGCTCCGAATGAAGCTTTGTTTGGCTCTTATTGCAATCAGCGTATACCATGTACATACTAAATGTAACTTAGATCCGAAATTCACGCGCTATCTTGGCCACCGAACGCAGAGGCCTAAACGGCAATGCGTGGCTAAACCAGAGACTATAATAGGAGAGCGCTAAGTTGGCTAGCTTGCAGTACACGGATTAAGACACGACTAATTTCGAATTCGTAATAGTTAATGTTAGGTACCGGGCATCCCCTAAGCACCCCTTGAAGTCATTCGTCGGTCACGGGGGACCACTCTAGGTGGGAACGTTCGTTTGCGCGGATGAATACACTCTCAATGCCCCCCTCCCCCTCCCTAGCCCCACCACAAACACACACACACACCCTCCAAACCCTACCCCCTTCCCTATCTCCTGCATTCGTACTCCCCCTCGCATAATCTCATCACGTTCATAATTATGGGTAACCATCAGTTCCATTCGGGTTTATTGGGCCTGGTGTACGGCGATAACGACGTCTATGCGACGTCGACGTCATTCCCAATATGGCGGACCAGGGTAAAGTAACCGCTTGTAGCTCCTGCAAAAAGGGCTTAGATTTAAAAGAAAACGTCATCTCTTGCGCGTTTTGTGTCAATATGTTTCACTTTAAGTGTTCTATGGTTTCTGAAAAAGGTTTAATAGCCGTACAGGAGTCTTCAGGGTTTATTTGGCTGTGCTTCTCGTGTCGCCTTGATAATAGCCGGCAGCTGACCAAAATGGCGGAAGCTATTACAAGCATTCAGGCCGAATTGAGTGAAATTAGAAAACTTAATCAATCCCCCTGCTCAACGTACTTCGCCAGCAAATCGGATCTTGTAATTCACTATTGGATGCTGTTCAGGGGGCACACAAAGTCCCTTCTGAGAACAAGACTCCTGAATTAGTGCATCAAACATCGCATCCCACCGATGCTCCAAATCACGTTGTAGATACAACTCCGTTCGAACATCATGGAGAGGATCATCCGGCTGAAAAAGGTGACTGGAGGACATCGCGGAGCAAGAGATCAAAGAATCGCAAGTTTATTGTGGGAACCAACGAAGTCCCCGATGAAAGTTTCGCTGGCGTCCCGCAACCGCAACGGTTGATGATATACGTCGGCCGGGTCAAAAATATGACAACGGAAGGTGATATTACAAGGTATTTGTGTAAAAAATACCCGAAGGAAGATTTCATCTGCGAGAGTTTTAGATTGGGAAAGCATTCCCGATCTTTTAAGGTCAGTGTTCCGGCAAAGTTACGACATGACTTACTAAATAAGGGTATCTGGCCCTCAGACGTCAAGGTGGGTAAATTTTTTCCCCCTCGTGAAGTTCCTGCTCGTTCAAGAGGTGGTTCTTTTGCAATCCATGAATGTAATAGTGTCAACGGTGAGAATAATGTATCTGTTGAGGGTGTTGAAAGTGATCACAACTCATCATGTACGGGTGAAACTGCCGCATCCACCGTTCCGAACGATTCACTTCAGGACCACCGTGTTGAATTTCTTGCCTCTGGCCACGATAGAGTCACAAGATCGGCCACTGGTAGCTTGAAACCTAAATCGGCGTGACTAAATTCGGGTGATAAATACGAAATACCGACTTTTCAGTTGCCCACAGTTAACCAGAAATCCCTCTCCTTACTGTGTTTAAATGTTCAATGCCTTGGGAATAAAATCCATATGGTTGAGGCATCTGTTAATGCTAATAAGTACGATCTGCTATGCTTCACAGAAAATTGGCTGTGTTCAGAGGAAATGTCCCTCTTTAACATCGAAAACTATAACCTTGCTTCATCGTTTTCAAGGTCACTTGCAAAAAAAATGGTGGGACGGCCATTTATACAACGGCAAATTTAGCTTGTAAGAAAGTTGATGTTAGTCAATTTTGTGTGGAGTTTCACTGTGAAATGTGTGCCGTGTCCATAAAAGAGTATAATGCAATTGTTGTCTGTGTATATCGGTCTCCATCAGGGGACTGCAAAATTTTGTGTAATCAACTTGAGCAGTCTTGTCATGTTATCCAGGTTTGAACATGAAATTTTTGTGTGTGGTGATTTCAATGTTGATGTATGCAAATCTTCTACTGCCTCTACTGCTCTAATATCTCTGTTACAGTCATTTAATTTGCATTATGCTAACTCGGAACCAACCAGATTTGACTCATGCCTGGACAATGTCATGACAGGCCTTAGTACAGATATGTACAAAATAAAAGTCATTGATCTCGGCATATCAGACCACTTTGCCCTCGAATTTCACTTCATAATTGATAAAGGCAATGGCAAAAATAAGATTAAGAACACCCATAGTTTTAGTCGACCTATCACCCCAGAAGGGGTTTGGGAATTGCAATCCCTATTGTTTAATACTCCCTGGTACTCCATACTTACATTCTCAGATGGTAATGATAACTTTTCATGTTTTTTTGAAAATTTTTTACTTTTCTTTCATAACTGCTTTCCCAAGAAACTTATGAGGCATCCTGCTCCCACTAAACAATCTCAGAAATGGTTTACCCCAGAACTTTCTAGTTTGAGATCCCAGGTGGTCCAACTACGCCATAGGTATGTTGCCTCCAAAAGTGAGGAGGGTAAAAGTACCTGGCGGCAACTTAAGAGGGTTTACACTAATTTGTTAATTCAGTCAAAACGCAATGTAAATTTAAAGTTTATAAGCAATGCTACTAATCACAACAAGGCTGCTTGGCAAATAATAAACAAGGGAACTGGTCGTTCCAAATGTGCTTCTGACCTACCCATCTCATCTGATCGTCTAAACAAGTATTTTATAAATTCGATCTCCGAACTTGTCCCCAGTGTTGACTCAATTGACAACACCGCAATAGACTTTCTTAAGAATTTTCCAGGTACTACCCGCTCCTTTAAATGGAAATGGGTGACACCTCACGAGATCAGAATCATCATTAACTCTTTAAAATGTTCCAACAGCACATATGTTTATGGGTTATCAGTCAACTTGATAAAAAAACTTGGCAATGTGATTGATGAACCCATTGCTCTAATTTTGAATTCTTGCTTCCAGTCAGCCATTTTCCCTAAATTGCAGAAGATATCTAAAACCATCCCCATCTATAAAAAAGGGGATATTTTTAAGGGGAATTTGTTGAAAAAGCAATCCATAACCAGTTGTACAATCGTTTTGAAACTCATAATTTATTTTCTTCTTCCCAATTTGGTTTCCGTAAAAAGGCCATTCCACCACTTCAGCAGTAGAGTCTGCCGTTAAATCAATACTAGACGCATTCCAGGGAAAATCGCCTATTGCCATAACTGCCTGTGATCTTTCCAAAGCTTTCGATTGTGTCTTACATCCAATTCTTCTACAGAAACTACACTATTATGGTGTCAGTAATCTTGAGCTTCAACTCATGGAATCATATCTTTCAGATCGCTGTCAATGTGTTTATATCAATGGTAATCTATCGTCACCCCTAAGCATTAGTTATGGTGTCCCCCAAGGCTCAATTCTTGGGCCTCTTTTATTTCTCATCTTGATAAATGACCTATCATCAAATATTTCTTCTAAATCGTTACTCTATGCTGACGACACCACTTTTATCTATAATTCAAATACTCTGCTCAACACCAGCACCGCATCAAAGTCGATTATGTCTGAAGCAACTAAATGGTTCTCTGCCAATGGCCTTGTTTTAAACAATGACAAAACCCAATCACTTGCTTTCTCCTTATGTAATACAGCATGTTCAAATGATACTATCAAGCTGCTCGGCTTTGAACTGGACTACAAATTAAGCTGGGAACCTCATGTATTAGCCACTTTAGGTAAACTATCAAAGGCAGTGTACATGCTACGCAAAATTAAAGCACTGATCCCAAAAGAATACATTACCCCAGCATATTTTACCTTATTTCACTGCCACATAAACTATGGCATCGAGCTATGGGGCCATTCTTCATCCTCCTTATGCCTATTTAAAATGCAAAAAAAGGCAGTTAGAGTAGTTTCTTGTGCCCAGCCCAGGGATCACTGTAAGCCACTCTTCACCAAGCTCGGCATTTTGACCCTGTACTGTATGTATATAATGAAGTGTCTTTGTGACGTAAAGGCAAATCTTAACTCCTTGGAGACAAGAGGAAATGTGCACAACCATTTCACAAGAAACAGAGATATCCTTAATGTTCCCTATTGCCGACTATCCAAAACTTGTAAATCATTCCACATAACTAAGTTGCACCTGTATAATAGTTTACCTGCCGAAGCCAAACTTGTCAGTCTTGAAAAATTTAAAAGAGTTGTGTATGCCTGGCTCATAAAAAAGTCCTTTTACTCCATTGAGGAATTCATCGATAGTGACAAGGATGATATGATTTTCTTGTAATTTTACATCTTCTTTATTTGTATTAATAATATTTATAATAATTTTTTCTGTATTTGTAATTATACGATTGTAATTCTGTATATTAATATGACGAAGACTAATGAAAATTGTATCTTGTTTTATGTCTAATAAATATTATTATTATTTTGTCGTGTTATCAAATTAAAGGTCATTTTAGAACTCCAATATGCTTAAATGACCATTACTATTAGCTGTCTATAGCTCTCAAAGCAAGATATATAAAACAACATTTTATCTAATTAATGTAATTGTCTTTGATTAACGTGATCAAGACCTCCGTCGATCACCACATGTAAATCTGCATGGTTAAGGGACCTAGGGGACGTTAATTATTTTAAGTTTTCAGTTCTTGTTGACTTTCCTCACGAAAAACTTTAAAAAGCTTAATATATTTATTTCACCTGCATAATTCTATCAATAGGAGTTCATCCATGCGTAAAAAATTAATAAAATAAAAAAATAAAAAATAATAAAAAAGTATTGTTAGGTTTTTTAGATTTTCGGCTGATACCTATATCGTGATCGATTACACCAATTACTCCACAGGTGCTTGATTATTGCTATAAAGGCTGCATTCATCGACCAAGGTGTCCCTGCGTAATAAGAGTGACATCCAGTTTCCCACAAGCAAGCGCGATCTGCCAGCAGTTGTTCCTCATTTATATAAGTGATGCCAACGTCAGAATTTCCAGCAAAGTTAGAATATTTACGGACGATGCGGTAAGTTACCGCAAAATTAACGCAAAAGCATTATAGGCCGTTGCTTAGACCGTAACCTCATTTAAATCTTGGTGCCTTGAACTCCAGCTAAACTTATCTTAGGAAAAGTACTGTGATGCACTTCTTGCAAATGAAATACCATCAATGTGACATCATTAACTTGAGGAAAGTAGATATGAATGTAGCGGACGGACGTTGCAATAGCGTTTACACTATCGAGAGCACGTTCAGCAACATTTGCGATCCCGCTGCAAAGAGATTGGGAGGGAGCGGGTTGAATGGACCTCGGGTGCCAAAGTTAATCCTGTCTTGGTTGGCTGGCATACCAAAGCCATCGCGTGAGCTATCAATGATAAGATTCGGCTAATCGTTTATTCGTCCATAATTATCGAATGAAGAATCCTATTAAATATGGCGTGTGATAAAATTACTCAAATATTGTACTTTTTACTAATAAATAGTGAAATTTATAGAGAAATATTAACATACACTTTGATACGGTTGAAGAGTTAAAAGCAATTTTCCACAATTAAAAGTTTTGAAAAGACTTTATTATGACCTACGTTTAGATGTTTTACACTTCATCTTCAGGTGATGAAGATGATGAGTAAAACATCGAAACCTTGGTCGTAATAAAGTGTTTTTTAAAACTTTTAATCGTGGAAAATTGCTTTTAACTCTTCAGCCGTATCATGTTGAAATTCCACGCCTTATCTCCCGAATCTTCGGAATTCAACATACTCTTTGAATGCTGCAAATTATTGATTCTCGAATTATGTGTCCCTCGTAAAGCGAAACGCAACAACGGATACGACCTCCACGTGGGTCGGCTTGGTAGTATGGGCCGTGCACAGGCCCCCTACCCTGAGGACCAGGGTTCGATTCCCAACTGTGGCGTTTGGATGTTTCTCGCTCGAGGGCTCTGGCGAGCACCGTGTGTAGTCCTCGGAAGTGATTGGTCCCTCGTCATTCGATGATGACCCAATCTTCGTGCCTCCTTATCCCGCGCGCACATGAGTGACGCCGTGCATCATTCAAAGGTGCTCTGCGTACACCTCCCTCCGCGGTTTAATCAATCCGCCACGCTGGTTGTAAATAAGAAATTCCTCGGCCTGTCGCGCCTTCGAAGCTCCCCCTCTCGGAGGAACAATGCGAGAGACGTTCAGTGGAGACGAACTTGGGTGGAGGAGAATGCGCGGATGACAACTCTCCTCCTCTTGTGCAACGCCTTTCTCTCTCGGGGTTTCTCACGCAGTTTCCCCCTGCCTAGTCGTCATTTTTGTTTTAATTCTTATGAATAAGAATCCACTTTGTGCTACTTGAAGGAATGTTCGAGTGAAAGGCAGGGATGCTGGTTTTGAGAGAAAGATTTTTCATCGAATTCCTGGTTTTGGGCAGAGCAAGTTTCTTCTCGAATTAATAGTTCTCCATTCTTCTTCACTTTCACTCACTTTGTCTCCTCTAGTCTTCCGGCGTTCTTCCCTCACATTGGTCTATTCACGAATCTCTCGGACCCTTTGCCCCACTCCTTGCCGTGGGACGACGAGAAATCGATTCCCACGCAGAGTGTCTTTCATTTGTTCGCTCTTCGACAGCGATGCTCTCCGTACCGAGGGTCGTGAACGAACACCTATTCGCCAATGAAATCAAGCTATGCGGACAAGTCTTGAGTTCAGAATCTCTGTCTTTCTTCGGGAGCGCTACGAGACTTGATTTTCAATAGTGTAACGGGTCATGAAGCAGTAAAATCATTTTACAGCTTTTGCAGAGAGGAAAAGGGCAACGATGTAATTCTCTGAATGTGAACAATATCTTTTCGTCTGATTCCATGTCACGTACAATCTATTTGAAAACATTATTCTTAAACCTGTTGCATACAGCTAACGAAAAGAGACCTCGACTTGTGATTTCAGGCCTTTATACCGTTAGATCATGTTGTGACACAGTTGCTGTATATAGTATGTACTACTACTCGCGCTTAATTTTTTAGGCTAGAACGAAGAGATAAATAATCGGCAAAAACGTTTTTTTTAAATTGGATAGTAAATATAATTTTTAGTAAATGTTTTAATGATTTATTTAGACTCAATAATTGTTTCAATATGCATGGGATCGTGGCCATGTAAATCACTGCAAACAAGTAAGATGGCCGAACTTTCACCTAGACGGAGGTCCGGGCGTCATTATTGCATCTTGGTGTGCAGTTCTGGATGCAGAACTATAAAGGCTACCGCATGATTCCTTTTCCCAAAGATTTTCAATTTTGGAAGTTTCGTACAAATATTTTTTTATTAATTGAATTTTAGAGGTCTTGGCAAATGTCAAGCGTAGCGTAAGTTTAAGAGAACATAATAATCAATAACATAGTTTAAAAAAATAATGCATATGAAGAATCTTTTGCAGTATTTTCTTGAGCCATAGTATTTATTTCAACAGAAGTATGTAATTTATTGAGGAAAAGTAATAAAAATTGTTATTTTATAATTTAAAAAACATTTAATTGATTTCTTCCTAGTAATTAGAGGACTTCATTAGTTGTGTAAAATTATGCGTTGAATATCGCTGTGGTAATGTGATTTATGGTGGAAAAGGGCGTTGTGTAAAGAGAGGCATTGTGTTGACTTATCGCCCTAATAAGTTGCTGCCTGCTAGTGCTCCAGGTGAAAAGTATAATTACTCTGCCAGTGCAAGTGTCAAATCCTTGGTGTGGATATTCTTGCGACGGTGTCACTTTGACTTAAACAATCAAGAGGCGATGAATGCGAGTCTCTCGTACGTAGAGAGACTAACGACGATGCAAGACTACCTTGGATGTCATCATTCACTGCACTCACATCTTGAAGGGTGATTCTCGCTAGTTCGTGAAGGTGGCACGGGAAATTCGTCCCGCGCACTGAACAATCTCCTCTACCGATGGGATTCGAAGCTGGGCCCTCAGGAATGGGAAGCCAAGTGTGAAACTGGCAAACCACACTTTACCCAAACCCCGTGTTAAGTTGTTCCTGGGCCAATTGAGATAAATATTTATTATCTTTTGGTGATTCAAAGGCCGCGTCACGCAACGCAATTGAACGTGGGTGTATCCACGGGGATCCTCCGATGTGCCGACGCCGATTGGAGCGTGGGAAGGGGCTGAAAAAAGTGAACGACGCGCTTCAAAAGGCTTATGCTTCGCGATCGTCGGAATGAATGGTTGCGCGATAGAGGCGCGACGAGCCCAGCGACTCGTCGTCGGGTGGCGCCGTGTGCGTCCGCGTGCACTGCACTGCACCCATCATGCCTCATTTTTGACGAGCGGAGCGATTTCACGTCGATCCTCCTCCGTCAATATTTGCCTCGCAGCTAGTTGTCGTGAGATGGAACGAATGCATTGTTCAAGTACCCTTGCTCTGAAGTAGCGATGGAAAACTATCGGAAAGCCTCGAATCGATCGATTAACGATGCTGACTTGTTTTCCTACTCGATTATCTCATTCTCGGAAACGTAGGATCTACACACATTTCGGAAAACTTAAATGGCTTCTCTGAAATATTTACTTTACCCGTGTGGATTTTACGAGTGTTCGTTGAGGATCGATGGGAATTAGGAGTTGGAATTGCCGTCCGTCGTCACATTTATTTCACCGCCCGGATGTTTATCAAGTCGAGTCAAATGGAACCAACGTTATTCGACGTCATTCGCGGAAATGGAATGAATGCAAGAATCACTGTGGACGCGAATAAGCTTCTCTAAATTTACTCGCAGTTCCTTTTAAGATACAGATATCCATTTTTTCAGTAACAAATGTATGTCATGGTCTTGGTTAATGCATAGGGTAGGTCTCGTAATGCAACCGAGGCCATATTTGACGTAAAAACGGCATGAATCAATCTTATTGGATAAAATTGGTGGATAATAAATTTAATTTTTTTTTTGACCCGGTTTCCTTTCCATATTTTTAAAATTGCCTTAAATTTTCACTCGGCGTTACAAGCTCTGTAATAGTGGCAGCAGCTGTAGGGCCGATGTATTCCATCTTCCTATTCAGCTCCCGTACCTCCCAAGAGAGCCGACTGCGGTCATCATCATCTGTTCATAATAATTACCCACGGAGGCGACGGATGGAATGGGACACCACCAGCCGCGGATTAGGGAATGATGAGAGAAAGGGAATAATGGGAGAGGAGGGATGCTTGCACGCTTAATTGTGACTTTTGTTTGCTCTGTATTCATCATTTAAGGAATGACTATTTGCGCCTCTTCGACTATCGATTGCGGGGGGGGGAGTCTTTGTTGTGTCGTTCGGTTCATATCTTGAGATGCTGTGAGGTGAGGCGATAAACGCGCCACGTCTGAATTTCGATTTTCTTCAGTGGGATCAGTGACTCTCCTCATCACCTCTCTCTCTTGCAGGAGAGAGCGGGACCGACTGATCTGGCGGTCAATCCCCTCCACCACCCACTCCATTGTGCGTTTGACTTTGTTTAGGGGGGCATTTATGACTCTAGAAAAAACTTTTCATACTTTTTTTTTAATAATTAGGCTAAAATTATTCTCTAGTCCGAGATTTTTCGCAAAACTCCCGAGAATTATACGACTATCGTTGAAATATGTCGTCCAAAGGACCCTTGTCCAATGAAACAGAACACTGTTGTGTGTCAATTTAGTAATTACCCCTGGTGTGGCTGAGAAAATACCCCCCCCTCCTGCTTTCCCCCTCCCTCCCCTTCCCCACTCCGATTTCGCCGAGCGTGCTCTCTCTATCTCTCTCTGGCGCGTCTCCTCCCCCCCTCCTCCCACCCCCTCTCAAAGGAGCGCAGACGGGAAGAAGAAGAGAGGTGGACGCCGTCGTCTCGACGCCCTCCCCTCCCAAAGGGGGGAACCGGTTTTCCACCGGAGAGGGGAGGGGCAGGGGGAGGGGGAGACCATAGTGTCGAACTTGTTACCGTACGCGACGCCGAATGCAAATGAGAAGAGCCACCTCCTCCTCCGCTCATCCCTTCGCTCGCCACCCCCTTGCCCCACCCCCTCCCACCACCACCACGCCAATCATCTCCCACTCCCATCTCTCTCTACTATATATATATATATATATATATATATATATATATGTTCCCGTTACTCTCCTCCTTTCGAATCCTCTTTCTCTCGATGGGTGGGAGATGAAAGGTTAGAGAGGTTAGGAGGGCACTCCTACCACCCCCTCCTTATACACCCTCACCTCTACTCTTGACTTGAGTGTCCGTGAGATCCCCCCTTACCCCACTCCCTCCCCCCCCCTTCACCCTCCTGCGCACCACGCCAAGGCTAATATTAGCGAACTGCCCAAATCAATAATTGACTAAAATCAGGAGTGATGGGTGTTTCAAAATTAAGCATTCAATTTTTGCTCAATCTGTTTATTTTATGTGGATTTCTCTGCGTTTTTTGCGAGGAAAATATTCGATAATATCCTCAGTTGAAATTCTTCTTTAATATCTTTATGTTTTCAAAAAGTGCATATAATTATAATAATTTTGTTTGAGACGAATGAGACCCTAAATGCCTTTGCATTATTGACAAGGATCGTTCTACTACTCTCGTTACATCCTAAGATTGGCGTGTGCAATCTAAGGGATTCAATATTCCTGCTGGAAAAGCTGAATACAAACTTCTGCTCCAATATCAAATGAAAATTGATGTCATGAACTTATATTTTTCTCGTATCTAATCTACGATCTGTATTTTTAAATCAAAATGAGTTTAATTATTCGAAAGTTACCTTGAAACGTTAACCTTAACTGAAAGATTTCTCAAAAAATAAAAAAGGCCGATGGCGTACTCTAGATGCGGCTCTTCCTTCTCCACCCTCCTCCACCCTCCTACACCCTCCTACACCCTCCTCCACCCTCCTACACCCTCCTACACCCTCCTACACCCCCCTACACCCCCCTCCTCATTCGAGACATTCCATATCCCTCTCTATCTCTCTCTTATTTCAGTTGTTTCCGCTGACCAAGAGACTTCGGGATATGTGCCTCCCGCCCGCACAAACATAGCCTGCTTTCCCCTATCTGGTACTCTGTGGTTTCTCTCTGGCATGTGCCAACCAAGCGCCACGGTTCGACGGGGCAAGGCATGCACGGCACGCGCACACACTCCTCGAACGGACTAATGTTCCCTTTGCCACCTTCACCCCTTAGTCTGCTTGGGTTTTTTTTACTCTACGATTGGCTCTGCTCACTGGTAATAAATGCTCATATTACATATTAATTTAAAAAAAAGGAGTCTCTAGAAATCCTCCACATTCATTATTGCTAGAAAATCCAATTTTTCACGTTTTCCGCATGGCAGTGTTCAACACCTTCCGTTGCCTTAGTTCAAACGAGTTTTCAAACTGGATTAATGGTAATTCTGTCTCCGAGCGTGGTGATCATAGCATTCTGAAAAATTGTATCGCGGCATTGTTTTTGTTTTTTTTTGTGCAGTTATCGAAATGGAGACTTTTCAATCGAGTTGTTTGACAGTTGATAATCGCTCGTGACGTCCGCTTCTGTGAATTCCGTCTCGATAATTCACTTATTTCACTGCATTTCCCATATTTAAGATACAAAAAGGGCTAATAAATCTGAGTGCTGCGTTATATTTTATTTTCTCAAACAATTGCTGAGGGAAAAAATTACGATCTAAGAATGCCAGAGGGCACTACGATTTTTTTTTACCACTGCCACTGATTTTTTGACACATTTTAGTCTGGATAGTAAATGCAAAACACGTTACTGAAAAGAAAAATGCAATTATTTTTATTCGTGAAATACAACGTCGTGATATATTTATGGTATTTCAAATTATATTTCTTTCTTCAGCCAGCATACGCCATGACTCGAGCTGAAGTCATCCTACATCATATGACAGCAATTTTATATTATAAACTAATTTATTATGTACACCAATAACAAATATAACCAATTATCATTTCTATATTTGAAAGAGTGATTTGATCAAAATATAACAATAATAATGTCTGTGAAAATAGGAAATTCGCCCATCCAGCTGGGTACGGGCAGGATCGGGTTCATTTCGATCCCTCTGGGACGACGCTTCTTCGCTAAGGACGTCGCTTCGCGGCATTTAAAACGTCTCGTCGTCACCGGCCGCAACCCCTCCTCTGAGGAGGGCACCACCTTCGAACGACTCTTTCTCACACCACGCTCCTCACTCATTCACCACAGACACCCCAGAGAGGCCGCTATACATGCTCGGGAAACTGCAGTCCCCGGTCTCGCGTGAAAGTGCCGCCTCAATCCCCCTGGCGGCTGAATACTCAATCAGCGCCACCGGAGGCGCCTTGGTCTCGAGGGCCGTCCAATCGGGTCGCTCTCTAACCCCCCCCCCCCCATCCCCCCCCCCGCTCCCCAACCCCCCATCGTGCTTGACCCCCCATCGTGCAGTCACCAGTTATCGGCATGGAAGAGAGGATGGAGCAGTATGGCACGATGGCACACTGGGGTCATGCCCAAATGCCCAATCGACCATGTTGAATGCTTCAACTGTGCAATCAGTTCGCGTGAAACCAAGGTATTAGGGGCGGCAGTGTCGTGGCACTGTAATGGTTTGTACAAGACATGCACACTGGAATTAATTTTCCAAATAATCACTGCATTATTCATCATATTTATAGACAAACTGCGCGCGATAGCCATGTTAGGAGGATCGTTTTTGCAAAACAAAAATCACAGACTACATTTCAAGCGCCGAGACACCATCTGCTCACCTCGATACAATGAATGAAGGTCAGATCGGTGAATCAAAGAAGACCAGATCTTCCTAATGGAGAAACGTATTCTTTTAGTTTTTCAAATTATGGCATGGCCTCTTGAATGCTTGTTCCCAATTTAAGTTATTTTTGGCGCTTATTGTTGTTTATATTATTCCTGAGGGTTTTATTTACACGCAAAAGCAATCATTGTTTATCATAATCCAGTCAGGCATCATATCTTAGGAGGAAACTAGTAAAGCAATCGTAAATTGAGATATTTATATACTTAGAAGGTGTCCCGTTCTTTCCTGGAAAGTGTGAGGGAAATTTGTCCACCTAGTTCTTACTTTGCCAACAGTTGACGCTTCATAAATATCAAGCACGGTAGCGATCGCTGACGGGAATCCATAAAAATGCCAAACATTTCCATTGAAAGTTAAATAATAGAAATTGAGGGGTTTTTCTGGTTCTCCTTTCGTCGCTAGAAATATATCCTATCGGTAATTTCGACCATACGGTATGCCTCGCGCAATTTACGCGCATCTTTCCAAACTAAATACACTGTTTCTTGCATACTGAGAGGTAAATTTGTGACATCGAACTATCGATTTCTTAATAAAAAATACACCACCACGAGAACCACATAAGAACACGCACTGGTGTTATCTTCGTTCCAGTGTAGTAACTTTTCCCGGTAGATGGTGTATTTCCATCCTGGAATCGCGAATAAGCGATTGAAAAAGGATGTATCATCAGGCGCATTCTCAACTTCGTCAGAAGACTGAAATTAGTGCATGTAATGTATTGATTATGTATTACACCCTGCATGCAGAAATATACATACCCTGTACTTGAACAAAACCTTTGCATTTTGAGCTACCTAATCCTAATACCTACCTCTTTGGGTATGTGTAAGTTCAACGCTTTGTGTATGCAGTACAAATTGCACAAGTGTGAATCTGATCGTGCACAAAACCCACATGCACGCACAGACCACGGTACATTTTAAGTTTGGATCGTATCTTTCAGAGAAAGGTCTTATTTTTACTTCATATGTCACCTACTCACTGCATACGTAATTTTACACTGTCTCACGCATAGAGGGATTGGATTCTTTTGGAGAATGTAAACGGTAGTTCACCGAGCTATAAAAGGGTTTCGCAGGGTAACGATGCAGGTGGCGGAGGAGGATGCCGTGCTCAGGACCTCTCCCGCCCCACCATCCCCCGAAACCCCATTGGAGATAGGTGACGGGGGCAGAAATGGGATCGGCGAATCCCGGGCCATATACGGGCAACCGCAGCGGCGCACTACCCATGACTCCCCACGCTCCCGCCACTCAACCCGCGAGGCCCCCCGCTCTGCGGAAGATCGGGAGAGAGAAAGAGCCTCATTAGCGCCCGCCTCCTCCTGCCTCTTTCTCCACCCAATCGGATGGACACGCGGAAAAGTTGAATGTTCCACGGCAAAGGGTTTCGCCGCCGCGGTTGGCACCCCTGATGTGGCGAGGCCCGCTGTCGCCCTCAGCCCTCACCTCGTGATCAGTCACGACTACGTGGGTCGCCGTACTCCTCACATACGGATCCATGGGCAACGAAATATTTCAGGACAAAAGAAAATTGTTTATGCTACGTAATATTTCTTCTATTTTATATATTTTGAATTTTCTAATAACTCCAGTGAGAATTTATGCTAACTTTCTATTGTTTTTAATCGTTTTCTGTTTACATCCATGTGTGATAGTCATTTTTTTTAATTGTTCACTTTACGTCTATTGATTCGGAATTGTTGGTAAACATTTTCCTCTTCTAAGAAAGTCTGAGCTTGACGGAACTTCACGCCAGTAGTGAATACTAGTGATGGGCAAAGTCGGTCTTTTGAGAGATTTCGGTCACGTCGATCACTCCCACTTGTGATTCGATCTTCTATCTTCGATCAGAGTGACCGATTTTCCAGCTAGTGAGTAGTTCAAGTTGCCTACAATCAATGATCTCTCAGGAAAGTCGTGATAGATAAAAAATCTGGTCGTTCGTGAGTCATATACTGAGTGAGAGATATACTGTAAGCATGACCGATGTGTACAGCTTTAATGCTCTTGATATCTATACAGAGCTTTAGTACAGCTACCTCGTTCAGTGCCGGTTTCCGTGGAGTTGTGGGTAATTCTTCGAAAACAATGAAGGCACAATTGTGCAATACGTTCGAAGGTTTGTTTTGTTTTCACACAATAGTCTTGGTTTGTGATTTTAAGTACAGTTACGAAGAATATTAGAAATATCCCACTTGATTACAAAACTATTTAAGAGTGACATATTTTATGGACCACAAATTATTAAAAACTCATTATAAAAACCAATGATAAATAGTACCACAGGACGCTGCGAAATTATATTTTGGTATGTAGTTCGAACCGATCAACGTTTTCTTTTGGCAGTAAGAATTTAAAGCAAATTGTCCGACTGTAGCACTTAAATTCAATTTTCAATTACAGTCGGTATCACTGCTTCACTTGTGCAAGAGACATAATATTTGTCGAGAATATTGACACGATGGTTTATCGTGTGTTTAAGTGACAATGCAATTATGGAAATTCAGTGATTACAAATGTTATATGTGCTGTGATGTATTTCGTGTGTTCTTGTGGTGATATTTTGATTTTTAAAGGTAATTTGTGTTAGGTAGACTTACGCTCCTAATGGATGTGTTATGACAGGAAATACGCCGTGGAGGTTATAAAAGTTTCTGTGTTTCTGAAATGGCATAATATTGCATTGTGTTTCTGGACGTAAGTTACACGAAGAAAGTGTATGTTCAACTTATGCTAATGTTATAGTATATGTCGTAAATTTACCAAGAGTTAGTGCTTCAAAAATGGCCTTTATAGTGAAGTTAATGGTGGGTTTTTGTTTGTTTACGTCGTAGATTTTTAAGTTACAGTGTCCCCTGAAATAATCTCATAGCTTGCTGCTGTGTGTTTGTCTAAGAGTGAATTGCATGTAAAAAAGCGAAAGTTCAACTTTGGTAAAAGTTTGTGTATATCGTACTATATATCTATCATTTAGTTACTGTGCTTCGGAAATACTGTCTCGTGATCGTCGAGTGCTTACAATATTAATGAATGCCAAAATCGAAGATTTGGCATTTATTAATATATATATATGGCTGTTAAGCTATTTGTAATGGTGGTAAAATGTCATGGTCAGGCAAATATATGAATTAAAGTGAGGGTCATGTGGAATGAATGGACGTTGATAAGTCCAATGCTATATTTGCATTACTCCACCAATGTTTAAGATAGGCATCAGTTTTTAAACTATAATAAGATTGTCTTTGCCACAATAGATTTCTGATTATCCTTATGAATGTTCTGCTAACTACCTGCTGGTTCCTTCTAAATTTTCCTGCTAAATATTTACCAGGGATTTTGGATCTGAAATGATTAATTAGTAGTATCAGAAATTTTAATTTGTCCTTTCCAAGGAATTAAATTTTAAATGAATCTGGTCTGAGCTCCTGTGTACAAGCCATGTTGGAATACACACTTTGATGGATGATACGATGATTACAAATTTCCAGCGCTATTCATAATAGATGATGCTGTGTATTGCACGCAGAAATACAGTATCGGTGTTATGAAGTCATATATTGCCTTACTAAACATGTTAGTACATTTTGATTGAAATAACTCCTTGCCGATTTCAATGGAATGCCTAAGGCTGATGTAATAGCCCACTCATGTAATTCATTTTTTGCTTGCAACCAATTACATTATTACGATATTTAAATTGTACCGTTTATTGAAGCTGGACTCTGTGCAAATGCAAACGAAATTCCGGAAACTCATACTGATATTTACTGATAAAGCCTGTACATTCTTTTAACTTGCTATTCACTACAAAAGTAATATGATGGAAGTATGAATCAAATTACCTGTGGGTAATCATAATTTGCAGTTATCATGTCTCGAACGGTATTTGGATCTAACCTATATTAACCGGAATCACGCTATTGTTCCCCAAATGAAGTTCTTCAAATACCATTCCTCTAAATAAATAGGAGACTTATTGGCACATACGAAATTTTATTCTCCGAAATTAGGATTCGCTGGTGAGATTACAGTTAAAAATATGTGCAAGAACACCAACAGCAAACTGCATTCCAAAAACAATTCGGCGAAAATACAATGCTGGATGAATACACCGGTGATTTTAACACAGTCTAGAAAAAGTGATTGAAGAGAGAGGAGCGGAGTTGAATTTTTAAAATGCATTGGCAATATGAAGCACAGTTGTTTATATAAACTGCCGGTATATATATGATATAGCGGCATGGGTATCAGGTTTGATTTCTAAGCGATCACGTCATAGACTCAGATATTTAATTATCACACAATTTACGACTCGTCGCGGCAAATGAAAACAATTCATAGGAAATAGTATTTTACTATACTAGTGAAGTACTCGGGCTGGAATAGGTACTTCAATGTGAACTTGAAGGACCTGGGCTGAAAATATTATTCATAACACAAAAATTATCTTACATGTTCATAAATGTACAGAATATAAAAATGTAAATAGACGCAAAACGTTTGAGCGCAAAGAAGGGAACACGTGAAAGTGGACTTACTTCAGGCACAGCAGGGAGAATTAAATTTGTGACCATGATATCGATCAAAATTCCCCAATATTCGCCATTCCTTTTTAAACAAGTTAAGACAGCTTCATCCCTTTCCTCTGTTATCTCAGAGCTTGCTATAGGTTCTACATGAAAATGAAAAGTCACAACACAACGTGGAAATGAAAATGTATGAAAATCGATGCTCATTTAACCATTCTGTATACGCTTCATTTGATTTTAAGTACAAAGGCATAAGGGTATAGTACAGTGAGTCGCAATTTATTAAATTCTAATGGTTTGCAATAACTATATCGGTATCTACAATCAAGCTTTGATTGTTTTTGCCAGGCCTAATTGCTTGTCCACTGTTGTTAGTTGGACAATAGAAGGCCCTTCAGGCTGTTTTCAAGATGATATTTTATAAATAAATAACTGTTTTCAATCGGGCCTCCCTCCTGCGAGCGGTCAATGCAGCGGTCAGTCTGTCCCCCAAATGGTAGTGCTGTTGAGGGGTGGCCGGAGAGAGGCGCGGGGGCCTTCGCCGGGTGGCGTTCGCAGGAGGGCGCCGAATCTCCAATGGATGCAGCACAGTCTATTTGGGGGGAGCAGCAGCAAAGTGAACAAGAGGACCTAATATGTACCAGGGGGCGAAAGGGGTCGGTTTGGGACAGGACGAGGGGGAGAGAGAATGACTCCTCGGTTCTGCACTCTCCCTCTCTCGATATCTTTTCGGGGACGAGGGGGTGGTGTAAGGGGGGGAGGGGGGGTGGCTGCCGATTGGGGGAGGGAGACCACCCGCCGAACTTTGCCTCGATCGGGAAATTGAGACCGTATGTCGACCACCGAGAAAGCAGCCAGTGAACACTCATCCTATTAAATTCAACACGCCTCCCCCAATCCTCCTTCCCTTCCCACACCCTTCACCCTTCACTCTCCCTCTCTCGCCATATCTGCCCCCCCCCGCTATTCGGAGCGATCGCTTCTCGGTGTGCCGTTTTTTTTTAAAAAGACCCTCCTTCCCACAAGGGCCCCCTTCTTGGTTTGCGGTGTCCCTCGGGGGGCAGTCTCCCGGTCGTGTGCTGCTGCCGCGCCTCCGACCGACCTCCGGCGCGAGAGGCCGCACAGCCGAGGATTCCCCGACCCACTCTCCTCGCCCCCTCTCGCGGTTGCGGGGGCACTCTCCCCCGTTCCTCATATCAGCGGGTCACGTTGAGGACCGCGTCTCCCTCTCGTGTCTGATCGCCCTTAAAGATCGCCCCCCCCCCCCCCCACCGAGAAACCGCCTCTCCTCTGGCTCCTCCTTCCTTCGTGGTACGATCCGACACGCTTGGATTTTGGACAATAGAGTAAAATGTTTCCGCTTCTCCGCGCACCTCCTCGCCTCTTTCAAGTACTTCCAATGGTAAAGCGTTTTGAACTTGATGCAGCTTTGATGCTTACGTTAGTTCAATATTTTATTCCAATGAGCGTCGTTGTTCTATTCCGAATTTCTGCCTTGCTGGAGACGGCTACTATTTCTTGAGGACCTAACCCAACCTCCTTACACATGGAGCCCTCTTCTTTGTGATTCGGTATTTTATTTAAAATGAAAGAGTGTGTGTGGTGAAATAAAATCGCGCAACCGTCAGTTCACTAGCTGTGATTTGGGGGATATTTTATTCGATATTTCATTTAAAGAAAGTAGTCCGTGCACATTAATTCAGCCAACTCGCAGTCAACTTGTAACAAACGTTAATAGGTAGGTACACACAAAAAGCTATTACCAGGAAAGTAAACAATTCCAGCTACAATAGAGAGGGAGTTGTGTTTTTAATAATTTACGGAATGATCTGTTATGGCCGGTAAAACTTTCGGAGGGTAGATGAATGGGATTAATTGGAGCGGGGAGTGAATTGGGGAGAGACGGAAGAAGACGTTGAATGAGCGGGAGAGTGTGAGAGTCGATTCCTCCGAGAGACTGATATGAGGGATAGAAGCTCCGGACAATAATCGAGTAAAGGGTGTTGAATTTCAGTTTTAGGTTATTTTTTAAGTCTGTGACGGGAGAGAGACTGCTGATGAAGAGTGAAGGCAATTGCATCCACATACGCATTGCGTTTAATGCAGAACCTTGTATTTTAATATTTGAGCGAAGAAATGTGTGACAATGTTTACAGAGGCAAGATGTGTGGGAACTGACTATATCGGCACTATATCGGCGTTGGCATCGGAAGAACAAAAGATGTAAAGAACTACTATAAGTGCTCTGGCAACCGTGAGTGTATAGCATTAACCGTTTCTCGTTAATCACTGACTCTTCATTGTTGTGTGAAGATATTAAACTTCGATAAAGTAAAATTAAGAGGTAAAAGTAACGCGCTGTTTAGTCACACGAATTCATGAAAATTGTTGGGAAAATTGATTAAATTTGACGCAATACGAAGTTGTTGCGCTCCATTAGCACTGTTGTTTCAGCTCTATATAGTGTTCTCAGCCACGTAATACCTAGTGATTTCTTTGTGGCGGCCCTTCCTTTGTCTCGCAGGAATCCTTACTCTTTTGGTCTGCTGATATATGGCAAACCCCAAATCCTCATTAGTGCTCGTCTATAATTAATACGTCAAACTCGTGATCTCCATTTTCCTTCGTCTGTTTAATTTTTTTACATTTTCATGAGGTTGATTCTTTTTCTTATATTTACTTAATATATTTAATGGAAATTATTTTATGTCATTCAATTTTCGTGATGAATCCACGGAATTAAACGTCCCTCGGCAGGACACACCCCCTGCCATCCTGAGGTGGCTTGCAGGGTATTTTGTAGATTATGTAGTTGTATATGGCTGGTGAGAATTTAATGGAGAGAAATAATCATTTGCGATCTGTATCGATACTGTTTTATACCACGGAAATAGTTGTAACGTAAGTTCAGTACATGCCACTTGATTGATGCGGGGAAGCATGTTCATTTGTTCTGCCGTCGCGATCACGGCCAGATGCGATGATGGGTTTATTGAGCGTGGCGACGCCAGCTACAGGGTGGGCGAGTGGCTTCAGCGAGGCCCCCGCTTCATGTTGCTTTTTTTGCACTCTCCCTCCGTTCGTATAGCACGTAAAAGGCACCTCGAAAGACACCCGCTCCCTCCCCACCATCTTCGATTTCGAGTGAAAGGCAGCACCACCTCTCAAACCCCGATCGTCACCCTTTGGTCCTTCGGGGGTGGGGGGGTGGGGGGGGGGGCGAGAGGAGGAAGGTGGGTTGGTGGCTGCTCGCTCGTTGCCTGCGTGTGGCTGGACGCCCGGCTGGTGCCCGCCTCCCCCTCCTGGTTTGGATGCGGGCGAAAGGCGACCCAAAGTGCCAGACCCTCCCTATTCGGCGGCGGTTTGGATGCGGCGGACCCCCCCCCCCCCAGTTAGGGTGTTGCTTATATTTTATTTTTTCTCGGATTTTTTATTTCTACCTCTTAAAATATGCTATGGGGTGCAGAATGGATATCCTAAAAATTTCAGCCCGATTGTTTAACATTTAGAGGTCGCTCAAAGAGCATAAATGCAATAACATTAAATTCTCCTGATTTGAGGAAACAACATCAATTTAAGGGGTAACGCACAATTTTACAGGTCTTTAGGAACGAAATTCGCTCCATTTTTACGTCCGCTCAACAGTTTTCCAGGAATAAAATACTTTTCCGCGAGCTACAGCCGCGCGTTACACTCCTAACGGCGAGCCGGTTGCTCGCGGGTCGCATTCGCGGTCAGCTGATAGGTCCTGCACCCCTCATTGCCTTACGCCCCCCTCGCACCTTCCCTAACGAGAATCGGCGGAGGGAGGGAGGATTCGAATACCTTGGTGACATTTTCACACTGCTAATGATTCACACGAAGTTACATTCCTTACAAGATCGACGTAAAGCTCTAATGCTCTAAAGCTAAGATACATGGGTTGACGCTTTTGTCGTAAAGAGGCAGAAAAATTACTTTTTTAACGGTTAAGTTAGTGAAATAGACAACATCGATTCACAGAAAAACTTCCTTACTTTAATACTGTCACAAAGTTGTAAATAAAGCAGCACAAGATATTAAGAACACTAATTTTTTTATCACAAATCCAAACGTCATTGCTCTTTAACGATGAACTTCCGCGAGTCTTTTATAGCCCTTTGGAAGTGAGCAGCACCAAGGAGTTGCTGGAAACTATCTTCTTTGTATGTAATAGTCTTGTTTAAATTCTCCATCAACTTGATAGCGCGTTCAGCATGATCATTGGTCCCACGCAAAGCCTTCACTTTGTCTTGACTATTTCTGTAATCGCTGTCTTTGTACCATGTCACAGGATCCTCTTCCAAAAAATCTTCTGGAATACTGAGTAATCGAATGAATGAGAGACTATTCGTTGTGACAAAATCTGCCAGCGCTAACCTGTTGGTAAATTCCAAATTCCTGGACAGTCGTTTAGAAGGATTTGGTACTCCTTCTTTGTTTTTTAGGTTGGTTACAATTTTCTTTTTTTCATATGGGCTGACACTATCGCCGAAAAATTATAGTGCCGACAACTGTTCACTCAGATACCACAAGTCCCTGCTGAATTTCTTTAGGGCAATAGATGCCGATGCACTGTCAAGGTTTCTATACTCTTTCAATCTGGTTATTAGTTTCAAATCATGTTTTGGTGCCCCTGGAGCGTCTGTGGCTGTGTACCATGAATATATATACATACTTTTAAAATGAAAACAGTCTCCACTCCTCAACGCAGTCGTAAACAATCTCAGCAGTGGCCCGCCCACTGGCAGTTTTGGTGAGTTTTGGAATCTGTAATGTTTTTTTTCTTTCATCAATCGGCCATGAGATTTATTGAACCATTTAATGACGTAATATGCAAAATAATATTTAAATTACTTGATTCAACGAGTTAGTAAAAATTACCTTTTGTAGTTTATCGCTATAAGTAACCCCTGTTACTGCAACTGCAATGCGATCTACATTTCTTTTGCTGGTTAGATCGGGTACAATTTTTCCGTCCCAGTGGAGGGTTAGGCAGTAAACTTTTGTTTAATCGATAAAGCCTTAAAGTGATAGAACACCTGCAGCACTTCGCGAATCCAAGGCAGCTTAGTTTTCGGGAAAAAAGCGGCTACAGTTCCGGGGACGCCGATTAGGAATACTTTACTAGACTTGCGCGTAGTAAACGACATCGTTTTTAGCACTAGCGTTTCGACTCCGAATATTTACTCAACACCATTCGAAATCCGACTGCGATGGGGTAAAGGAGGTGTGAACCACGCAAACTTGGGTGCGAAGACGTACACATAGTTGTCTATATACATCATTCTTAATGATTCCATCTATTATGGTAAATCGCAACGAAACAGTCTCCTGAATTTATAACAATGTAAAACAATGCAAGTTTGTAAGTAGCTCCTCCCTCCCTCTGCCGATTCTCGTTAGAGAAGGCGCGAGGGGGGAGTAAGGCAAAGAGGGGGTGCAGGACCTATCAGCTGACCGCGAATACGGCCCACGAGCAACCGGCTCGCCGTTAGGAGTGTAACGCGCGGCTGTAGTTCGCGGAAAAATATTTAATTCCTGGATAATTGTTGAGCGGACGTAAAAATGGAGCGAATTTCGACCCAAAAGGACTGTAAAATTGTGCGTTACCACTTAAATTGATGTTATTTCCTCAAATCA
The DNA here is from genome assembly GCA_963573305.1 of Pyrrhosoma nymphula. Taxonomy (NCBI): domain Eukaryota; kingdom Metazoa; phylum Arthropoda; class Insecta; order Odonata; family Coenagrionidae; genus Pyrrhosoma; species Pyrrhosoma nymphula. Next base: position 3,803,479 of record OY754329.1, read on the forward strand.
GGAGAATTTAATGTTATTGCATTTATGCTCTTTGAGCGACCTCTAAATGTTAAACAATCGGGATGAAATTTTTAGGATATCCATTCTGCACCCCATAGCATATTTTAAGAGGTAGAAATCGAAAATCCGAGAAAAAATAAAAAATAAGCAACACCCTGACACCAACCCCTCCCCTCCTCCACACCCCTTGCTCCAGTGGGCCGTGCGCCTGAATACTGCTGCACTCGTCGCTTCGTTCGCACACCTTGGCCAAGCGCTTGACGGCTTATTCACCGCTTGCCCTGCCCCCCAACTTCCCCCCGCCCCCCACCGGCGGCGGCGCCTCGCCTCCATGTGTGGCCTCCGTCTGAAGATCCTTCGCTCCGTTTATTTCACCCGAAAAGATAAAGTCACTGAACTTGTTTTGAAGTATCGTGTGATTGGTAGATTGGTAAGAAGCGGTGGTTTAATAAAATATCTCTCTCTTATCCAAGTATTTGAGGCGGGCATAGTATGAATCTTCTGAACACATGCGTGTCTGTCTTTTTGACCGAAGAATGAATTGCAATTCCGACCTCAGACTCTAAAAAAGCAAACTTCTTCGTCGATGATTGCGATGAATCAGAAATGTCCGAGAGCATAATAATGGCGTAACTTCGATTCGTGGTATTCTGTGCTCGATTTGAGCCACGAATACAGCCAACGAACGACCCAAATGGTGGAGGCCCAAAGCAAGTTCAATATATTCCGTATGAATTAAAAGGTGACGTTCTCAGCGAAGGAAAACAACGCCAGTTTCATGCTCATGGGAAGAGCAGAGTGTGACCGCCATTGCACATTCATGATTGCTATCGCATCTTTCCCTCTCCCCGGCCGCCAAGGATTTAACCAAAATGTGGCGTCATCAATCAGCGTCTTTCGTTCATTATCGTCACAGCGGAAGCCGTCCGGCTGTTTGTCAGTGGACGAGTTCCAAGTCGAGAGCCAATGGTGCTCGCTGGTGCCATCGTCGGACTGCATCACGCCAACGTCGTCATCGGCCTGCGCACCGCCCTGCCGGTGACATAATTCCACCTCGCTCACGTACGCGCATGCGCAATAGAAGAATATGCAATCGCTTGCCCACTCATCATAGCACGGAACGGATGAAGGCGACATCTATTTCTATGACTCGTTAATTTAATACTATCTATAGTACCAGTAGTAGTAGTGTCCATCCATCTATCTATGATTCAAGCCTGTTTAAGGGGCTACCTGTTCCGGGCTACCTCGGAAGTTGAAACTTAGTAGGAATAAAATTTGAGTACAAAAACCCGACGGAAAAATAGTAAATACCGCGAACGACCATAATTAGGTACTTATTTTCCTGCACTCTTCTTTTTTCCCTAAAATTTCATTTTTGACGAAAGGGAATTTTCCATTTCTTCATTATGTCACCAACGCGAATTTTAAGTTCATTCACATGGAATTCACTGCGTAGACTTCAAATAAGAATTTACGGGTGTTGCCTTACATTTATGGTTAATGGTCAATATGAGACTTGAGGCGACATTTTAGGTGGATATCGTTCACCCCAGCCTCTCAATGACTACTACACTGTACGTTAAGTACATTTTGCACGCCGCATCAGAAGGATTTGATGGGACGACCGCTTTCAATTCTCCCCTCCTTCCCCTTTCATTTCTACGGGCATCCTCTCCCTGAGCTTAATACCACCCCTGTGGAGCTGATATACCCTTAAAATCCTCACCCCCCCAAATATCCCTATTCCTTACCCCCCCTTCTTCCCCTATCTCCCCGTCCCCGCGTCAATTTGCAACCGGGGAAGTCGCCTCGTCAACCCGTGTTCGTTCCCGATTTCGAAGAATATTTCACCGCTGGGGGGGAGTGTTCGTCCGCAGATCTGTGGGGACGGGAAGCAACAAAACTCAGAATAAATTGATCCGAAGGCGCGATGTTTTTCATACTCTCCCTGTGCAAGCAAATAACAATGCGGCAACTGCATATGGGAGTGGGGGGTCTGTCGGCTTAACCGCCCTTAATTCCGTCGTCGCCAATGTCGGCCAAAAAGCGAAATGGAGGCGTGGGGGAGGTTGTGTGAAGGCCCCCACCTGGAGGAGGGGGTAACCCTTCCCAAGGGGGGGGGGGGGGAGCGAGGGGAGAGAAGACGGGAGATTCGAAGGGCAAAGGCACTAAAAAACGAAACAATTTTTTTTTGCGTCTTTGCAGTCGTGCATTCTTGCTTGCTTGAGTTTTTCGATTTGAATCAGCTGTTGTGCTCGCTGTGTGTTCGATTACCTATACTTATGCTAGTAATGTTGTATCCTTTTCTACTCATTTCAAGGCATTCATTATTGTAAAATTCAAGTTAAGGAAAATAGGCCTTCTTTTATTGTCCCTTACCTAAAAGATTCTCATGAAAAACCTTTCTATGCACTTAGATGCAATTTATAGCGAATTAAATCCTAAGCTGACATTTTTTCCCCGGGGACTAAATTTATACTTGCAAACAATTTGCCCCTATGTTATTTGTTTTTGCAGTGTAATTCATCTCTTCCTTCTGTTCAATATTTCTACGTATCATCAGCTGTCGTCAATCCAAGTATTTGTTTGCTAAAGCTCCGTGTCTCATTGTCTCTTCAGCTAACCGCTGTACTTATTCTTTCGAAATTTCTAATTTGTTCTTACTTGATGATTAATTTTGAGAATACCGGGACTAGCTACGGTATTACCTTTTACGTAGTCACCCAGTGCAAGTGCACATTAGTGCGATATTCCTCTGTGAAATATCGCGTTACTTGATGATATTGTTTCATGCATTCATTATTGTTGCTCCACTTTTCTTGTTCCCATCAATTTTTATTGATGAACATCATCCCCCTCATCTCCTTTGTCACCTCATCCATTTCAGTTTCCGTGAAACGTCTTTACTCTCCAAATCTCTGCATGATTCCTTCATCGGTGATTATCGGTGAGTCCATTTTATCTTCACCATTCCTCCGTGACCCCTTCGCCCTCGCGCCCGTCGGCCTGCGAGGCACGGGACTGGAGGAGACGATGATGACATCGAGGTCACGGTTCAGCCGTCCATGGGGAGCGGGAGGGAGCTGCTGCTGCCTTCCTGCCCCCCCCCCATAAACCCCCTCAAGGTCGCAGCCTGTGTGCTCGACACACGCATCACCAAAGCCCTCTGCGGTGTACGGTTTTGCGGCGGCGTCGCGCTCCCCGTGCACCACTACCTCGGGGAAACGTACACCGCCGCCGGCCCCCTTCGCTCCCGCACCCGCAGCCAGCGGCACAGGATCGCCTCTCCACCCCCCTAGGGGAGGCGGGGGGTCTAGGGTTACACCTCCCGCCCCCGCCACCTAAGCGTGCCTAACACATGGCGACAAGGCCCCGTTGCCATGCGAGAGGCAGTGGGCGACATGAGAGGCCCTCATATGGTCCGCCCCCTCCCCGCTTCCTATACCTATTGCTGTCCACAGCCGAAACAACACTCGCGCGCAAACCTTCCATTGTCACGCCGCCCCCGCCGGGAGCCGTTTCGAATATAAGACGTGCGTAAATATTGTATTTACGAAGCATTTCATTTAATCACTCGCGTTCGTATATCTTTCCCATTGAAGAGATACACTGGTGGAGTGCGACACACCTTTTCCTTTCTTCTTTGATTAAGGAAAATAATTGTGAAGTTACAGAGCCCAGAGCTTTTTCTCGGGATTTCATGAATTTAAAATCAGTTAATAGCAATTGATGTAGCAAACGATGGCTGAAATATATTTTTGCACATTTTCTTCTTCCCTGCTGGGCATTTGCAGTCGCCATCATTGCTCTGCGCCTGTTGCTGCCATTAATGTTATTGTTACTGATAAGTGAAATTTAGCAAATTCCTCGGGCAGTAATTTTTGCGAAAATTTATTCTAGGTACCGTACGATATATTTGATACGTACTTAAAGTTTTATTTTGGAATAATTAGAAATGGCATTCCATTACCTCAGACTCAATAAATAAATTTTCAAACAATTTTTCAAGAACAGTACTATTATTACAGTTCGCGTCATGTGACACTGACTGGGTTATTTCTTACCCTCAACGTAACTGGTGGGTCGTTAGTTTACCGAGGTTTCTCTAGCCTTGATTATGCTCAAATCACTGATTTTCACTTCCGTGACATTAGCTGCTCAGGAAGAAGTTCCTTTCCCTTTCATCAGCTGTTGTAAACTATGAATTGGTTGTAAACTATGTTGTGTATGGGATCAAACCCATGGGAGATGATTGCGATGTCGCATATTTCTCTTTTGCTTTGCATAATTCGACTGTCTACGGGAGCGGGTTTCGACGAGTACTGATGAAAACGGTGGTCTCAAGGTATACAGGGTATACTGTAGAATAAGACCTATGGAAGTGGTGCGACTATGGTTTGATTCGCCGAATATACATTTTTAGCTCTTAAGGAGGTGCTCGTGGGAATCAAAGCGTCGTCGTTGGTGATTTAAATGAATGTATTCTAGCCAAACCATTAGCATGTCGGCGTGCACCCTAACTACCGACTTCAGGTTAACATGGGAGAGGGTGGAGTGAAATTCATGGAACCCCCTTGACCCCTTAGCATATGATAATGTGGCTAAGTTTTAACGTTTTAATGCAGAATCTTACCCGGTGTTTTTGCGACGAGGTATTAAACGCTTTTTTCTGTTACGATCTGTTTTTTTCTCTTCCTATGAAGTTCCTCGTTAATAATGATGGACACTCATGATTTGGCTCGCCAATCGGTCACCGAACCCACGGCCATGAATTTTGTCTAGTTTGATCGATTTAAATTTTCTATTTTCTACTTAGTATGGCTGTCACGCTCGTGCATTTGAGAATGTATCGAGGGTTAAACCTTTTCTAAGCAAATAATGAATGATTAGAGTAATCTCTATTGTTTCGTTGATTCAATCTATTGTAGAGATATAGTGCGTGGTGAAAACTGTCCTTTGTGTCACCCTGGATATTCGCGTGATAAGAATTTGATGTTGTCACTAATGGTGCGGAGCAAGAAGGGATTTCAATGCACCAATCAGTTGGACAGTGTGTCTCTCGTGTTCTGTCGCTTCTATCAATCCTAGACATAAAGTGATGACCCCGCTTCCTTACGGAATGCAACCCTTACCCAGTATCCAGTGCCGGATTACCAATAAGGCGAAGTTGGCAGTTGCCTATGGACCCCGAGGATTTTTTCTTTTCTTGCGACTTCTATATTGACCAAATATGTGTTTTTTTTCTAAGTACCGATTGATCAACTGGAATGTAGTGATCCGTTGTAAACCAGCAGCAGCGCCTGCAAACGGTCACTGCTCGAGCCGCGGTGCACTGCTAATTGTTGCAGACAGTGGAGGTAGTCAGTCAGTGCTCCCCTCTGCCGCGATCATTGTCCCCCTCGCGGACGGGGGAAGAAGGACAAGTGACAGGACGTCTTTCTTGCTTTCTTTCCAGACACGGCCTTCCCCCCTCCCACTCCCACCCCCTATGACCCCCACCGCCACCCCCCCCCCTATCAGGTCGCGCGGAGGAAGAAGGTCTCACTACTTCGCTGAGGTGAGACATCGGGGCGGGGGGGGCTTCTCTGCGGTCCACGGTGAATATCAATCTGCAGGGAGTGGGTGGGGAGACCGATAGTGATACATACACGATGGTAAGGGGCACGGAGGTTAAGATAGTGAAGCGGGTAATTTTGGTGCCGTTCCCTAACCTGGATTCTGAGGCACTTGGACCTGTTGTTGAACCCCTGCGCGATACATTGTGAGTTATTTCACTACCGAAGGAGACCACCTTGCAGGATGCCTCTGGATGTTCCTTCGCGTCCTGTGGGGAAGGGATACGCGCAGAAAGGGACTTTTGAGTCCTTGCGATGGCGGAGAATTCGCACCCAATGGATGTGATGGGATGTGGTCGTCGCCTTTGATCCAACTTGCGACTCATTTGTGCCACCCGTCGTGTGAAGAGGCACTCCTTGCGCTGTGTGTATGTGCTCTACACCCCCCCTTTCCCTTTGTCGTGTCCTCGTGAGAGACGACGGGGGGTGGAGAAAGCGGTGGCCAAGGGGGGGGGGCGGAGGCACGCACGAGCCGATTGGTGGTGGCCTCATTCCTCCTCTCCTGCCCCTCCTCCTTTTCCGCTGTGCCTTCTCTCTCCAGTGTCACGCGTCCATTAATTATGCCGATGGCCCTCTTAGACGAATCGTTACATGTCAGCGGACTCTTTTTTCACATCAATAAATTTCCCCGCCGTCTCAATTATCCCGAGTTAATGTCCTCGATCATTAGCGGGCAGAGAAGAAGAAGAGGTTGTCTCTGGTGCCGCTGTGTGGGTGGGGCGCTCCGAGCGCGCACGCGCTGATTTCACGGCGAGCGATTTGACATTCTTATGCAGGGGCGGCTCATCGGAATGGCTATGCGAAATTATGCCAGTCTATTAATTATTATTATTTTTCGTTGCAGTTGTAACATGACCCTCCGAGTCCCCGGCAAGCATCGGGTTTCATTGCCGTCATAATGGCCGGTGACTCGAGAGGGTTTTTGCAGTAATCGCAGCCACGTCCGACGCCCATCGGATGTGTGGCTACGCTGCGGTCGGGTCATGCGTCCGCAGTAGACGGAGTGACCCCAGGATGACGGCCTTCTGCATGCGAGCAACTAGTAATTCCGCCTGTGCCACGCAGGACGGAATGCACTTGATGTTATCTATCAGCGAGCCCTTAACTCCACCGAGCACACCTATGATGAGGACCACCAGTTTCACAGAGTGTCCGGGGTACATCTGTCGAAGTTCGAAAAGCAGGTCTTGATATTTCGTCCGTTTCTCCACCTCTTTTGCATCCATGTTAGTTTCAGCCAGAGCCGAAAACTCGATCACGAACATGGAGCGTGTGAGGTGGTCGAGGAGAACGATATCAGGCTTGGTCGCCTCCAACTGCCTGGTGGTGGAAAAGGAGTAATTCCACCAGATTGTGCATTTATCGTTCTCCACGACGGACTCAATATCTCCAGGGGCATAGGGCAGCACAGGTGTTTCGTCGATGCCATAATGGTGTCGAAGATGAAAGTATAACACTCGTAGGGCCGCATTGTGCCGAGCAAAATACGCTGACTTGGCGTAATAAATAAAGCCGGAGAGAAGGTGACTCAAAGTCTCCGGATGGGCTCGGCACGCCCTACATCTCGTGTCAGCAACCTCCGCCTTGAATATAATGCGGCGGAACACGAGTGTGTTTATGACACCATCCTGGCACGCGAGGACAAAACCCTCGGTCTCGGATATCAGACCGGCGGAGCGTAGGAAGGCAAACGTCAGCTCCTTCGATAGCCCATGCTTTTCGATGTTTCGATAGAAACCCCCATACATGGGCTTATCGGTATGCACCTTGAGCAAGGCCTTCTGCTCGGCTTTTTTTATTTCGAGCTTGAGGACGTCTGCCTTCAATGACAAGATGGTCGTGTCATTGTCGCTTCCGTCGGATGACGGGTCGAAGTCGAGACCGGTTTCGTCCGCTGCCCTCTTTGCCGCCTGGAAGAGAAACGCCCCATGCTCCCGCACTCTCGTGATCTCTCACGAGATTGAGCAGGGGGTCCCTGCTTTTCAAGACTCGGCAAGCTGTACCCAGGACAACTCTGTTGTGGAGACACTCCAGACTCAATAGTCCTCTACCACCTACATTGCGAGGGAGATACAATCTGGCGACGGAAGATTTCGGATGAAGACTTCTATAGATGGTCATCATCTTCCTGGTTCCCCTATCGAGGTTCTGCAACTCGTTGACGTTCCACTTCATGCATCCGAAGGTATACAGCAGTGTAGGAACCGCGAACATGTTCGTGGCAAGAACCTTGTTCTTGCCTGACAGCTCAGAACTCCAGATGTTTCTGAGAGTCTGTCTGTATTTGGCGGTGATCCTTCCCTTCACTGCTGCAACCTCCTGCATTCGGCGCTGGGGGACGCCGAGATATTCATAGCTCTCATCGTCCTCGAGGGGACGAATGACATTCCCGTCAACAAGTTGCACGTCTTCTTTGATCTCCGAAAATCTTCCTCTCGCCAAGTGGATGGATGCACACTTGTCCAATCCGAACTCCATCCCTATAGCCTCACTGTATTCCAGTACGGTGTCCAGGGCAGTGCGGAGGTCTTTCGCATTAGAAGCGTATAGCTTCAGGTCATCCATATAAAACAAATGGGTGACCTTATGCTTCCTGTCACCTGGAACACCGCACATGTATCCTTTACCTCGTCGCAGCCTGAGGGACAGGGGTAGGAGGGAAATACAGAACAGTTAGGGGCTCAAGCTGTCGCCTTGAAAAACGCCACGGTGGTATGTTACCAACTCGGTGGAAACTGACCACTTGCCTGAGGTCAGAACGAAGCGCGTTTTCCAGAGTGGTAACGGGTGTTGGATGCAGGACACTACCTTTGGGTGGACTTTCATCAACTTCAGCAAGGCGATTAAAAGCTCATGCGAAGTGGTGTCAAAAGCCTTCTTGTAGTCCACCCAGGCCATTGATAGGTTTCGCTTATGCCGGATGGCATCCTGGCATATGCACCTATCAATGAGCAGGTTGTCCTTGCATCCCGCGATTCCCCGCTTTGAGCCCCTCTGCTCGTACACCTCCTCCCACACTGGCTGGACTTGGTGTAGGATAAGGTCGCTCAAGATCGAGGTGAACGCCTTATATACAGTGTTGAGGCAGGTTATAGGGCGGTAGTTCTTTGGATTGGACAAGTCTCCCTTCTTAGGTATCAGAACCGTGCGTCCCTCAGTCAGCCAAGGTGGAATTGGTTTTCCACCATTTAGAAAGGACGTGAAGATTCTGGCGAGGTGTTGGTGGGTGGAAGTAAATTTCTTCCACCAGAAGTTATTCACGGCATCCATTCCTGGAGCCGAGAAATTCTTCTTGCCAGAGAAGGCCTTCTTCGCGTCACTTTCGGTGACTGAAAGAGGTCCATCCACATCTTGTAGGTGGCGGTCACAAACCTATTTAAAGAGACCTATGGCCGGAGTGTCTCCGTTGAATGGCTTCGACGTTTCGTAGATTTCCTTCCAGAAACGTTCAACCTCTTGGACGGGTGGCGGAGATTCAACAACAGGCGGAGGTGACCGAAAGAGACAGAACGGGTGAAGGAGAAAGGTAGATTTCTCCCTCACGGCCTTGCTCCTCTTGAGGAGTTTTTTCCGGGCCGTGGTGAGCGCGCGTACTCTTTCGACTGCGTGCTGCTTAATAGTGAGCAGCACGCTTTTATTCAATGTGTGATGGTTGTATCTGATGCTGCGCGCTATGCGCCGAACTTTAGGAGTGAAAGCTCGCCCAGATGCGATGTATTCCATCACGCACTGAATTCTCGACCCCTGTTGTCTCGCCTGCGTGATCTTGGCCTCCAACTGTTCCAGCCTTTTTTCTGCTTTTTCCTCCCAAGAGGTGTTCTTTTGGGAGTGAGCCATGATTTTGGCAGCAGCGTAGACCACGCAATTGACCGTCCATAGGTCCGACGTCTCTGTCAGGATTTCGTCGATGAGGCCATTCAAACGGGAAAGGTGATTACCCCGCAGAGAGATTTTTTGGTGGATATCTCTCGGCCTAGGTTGTCCATCATCATAAGATATTGTGCTTAACAACCGCGTTCGTAGTTCAGCGACGGCCTGACCAGCTTCATCTCCATTTGGCAGAGACTGCGGCATGAGTGCCGTTCTAGCCTCAGGTGGTGCAGAGGCTGCCTGTGTCGGGGAGAGTGGTCTGGCCGGTGGTGTGTTCCTCTGAACTGGTGGTTGGTGGAGAGTTTCCTTTTTTCGCAGGTGGTTGGCATAATCGCGCTGATTCTGCTGCGATAGGTGGTCGTGTGTTGGATGCATCTCACACCACAAAGAGTGCATCCTTGCCATATACCCCCTGCGTTCGGGCTCGCTGGCAGCATGGCATGCGAGGAGGTCGCCCCTTAGGGCTTCCGTCCACTGCATCCGGGCTCCCGTTACGGTGGTATTTGTATTGCCACACCCAACACCACTAGGGCCCCCATCCGAGAGGGGCCGGTTGAGGGTGGCTTTCTCTGTTTTCCTATTGGGAACCAGTTTTACTGCGTATGGGGTGGTTAGCCCCACACGCAGACGTCCACCATTAGCCGGCAAGAGCCGTTGCCAGGTACGCCACGTGGAGGCTGGTGGTCCGGATTTCGTACCCTTAATTAATTATTATTATTAATATTATTAGAGGAACGATGGAACCATTGCGTTATTCATGGCGCACTCGTCATTGTGTCGATATATCATAAGACAAGATCTCTCAGAACAGCAATATTACATTGAGTGTTCGTCTGTTCACAATCGAAAAATATAAATGACCAGAAGCACGAAAACATGCGACTGCAAAATACTGATGATCCGAAATAGTGTATGTGGATAGATCGATGAAGCTTGACTGCATGCATCATTTATTTTTTAGTTAAATTAAGCTTCCGTCATAATGGCATACCTAACAAAAAGGTATCAACGTGGGTGGGAAGTTAATCTAAACTGTCGCGTGCATTCTGTATAATTTTATGGTATATTATACATATTTTTAATTTCCGTACATATTTTAATTTCCATTACAACCAGGAACATCTCACGTAAATGTTATTTCTTGGGTTGGAAGCCAGACGATGAAGGGTGGCCAGCAAAATATTTTCTCCGAATTTCCGATTAGTTCGCCAGCAAACAGCACGAGACACTTCGTAAGTATTGCGATTCACAGGTAAACACATGTATAATCAGTTACAGAGTAGTTCTACAATGGGTGACGTCAAATCACGTTACCTGACTACGACAGGGCCCTTGCCTCCCGGTGGCGCTTCACGCGGCGCAGAAGAAATACGGAGTGTTTTATTATGCCATTTTAATGTCTCGTGTGAATGAATGGCTTTCATATAGTCATAGAGGTAGAAAGGCACGGCGCGTGTAAGAGTCCGTTGGATATTCTATGATTTTCTTCCTAACCTACCCCTAACCGGTAGATTACTCCAATGAAAGAATGCCTCGTGTGAGGGGGAAGGTTGGGAGGGGGTGGTGGGGAGTGAAAAAGACAAGGGTGGGATGGCGAGAGAAAGGGATTAAGTATTGAGGCCTTTAATTAAGTGCGACCGTAAGCCATTCGCGGGCCGCTGTGAGAAGACATGGAGCGACATGTTGACGGTGCGGAGTCTTCGCAAAGGACTGCTCTTGGAGCGCGGGTGATGCTGCTCGGTGGCATTTTTTTAAATCCAGCCCCATGTGGCAGTGAGCAGCGGTGGCGTTTTTGGCGCGCCACGCTCGTCCGATTGGAGGCCGAGCGGCAACAATGACAGTCGTGCACCAAGGCCCCCTCTGGACGGCGGCGCGCGGTGCACGAGAGATTCGTCGCGTACTCCGCGAATCCCTAAAATAATGGTAGTTTACCATTCGCTTTGGTGCTCCGTTCACCTCGAAAAACGCAATGGCGCAGTTGTGCTTTCGTCTCGGACCCTGCACCCTCGGAACTGCGTGCTTCAAAACGGCAACGTTATTGGTGTGTGGTGTATGGAGTGCGCTGGAGAAGAACTTCGACTATCGCATCTGCGATTGTTGAATATGTTTAGACTTTCAGCAAAGGCCTCAAAGGTGGATTGTTAAATAGAAAATGTTAATTAAAAATGATAATGCAAAAACTTACCTTCTTTTGTTTGTAGTGTGTAAAAATTCGAAAACTATTTACCAAATATTCCGCCGTGACTATTGTGTTGGTACTGTTCTGTTTTGTGCTCGCAGAATGCCACCTATCGGAAGATTACCGACCGTTTCGCCGGCGCACATCGTCGTTCGTGTGTTTCTCTGAAGCGCGCTCGAAAATGCGTTCTTCGGAACTGCGCCGACTTCAACACCTTGGAAGGAAAGATCCCTCGTCACACCTTCAGTGAGAAACAATGAGGTTGCTTCAAGGCGAACGCGAAGGCCATGATGCTGCTCGAGGTGGGATCCGAACTCGCGACCACTCATGCGGCGGCAGTGATCGTGAGTGCGTTGAGAGCCCCCAGAGTGTGCTCTTGCGTACGGTCTTGGGAGAGGGCGAGAAAGAAAGATGATGAGCGAGTGATAATATTTATTGTGACGGCGACGTTAATCGTGTCCATCGGCGCCCCGGGCGACCCGTCAGCGGCGAATGTGGGGCGGGGATGCTGCCTCCCCCATCTCGCATCCGCCCCTTTCCCGCCTCCATTTCACCCCCTTCCTCCCACTGTGCGTGCGTGTTGCAGTGGGGGGCGGGGGGGGAAGGGGCGGAGAAGCAAGGTCGCCGAGTGAAAGGCACCTCGTTCCCCCAACTCCCCACCCCCTTTTGACTGGCGCCTTTTGCCCCCCCTCCCCCCCTCTCTCCATCCCCCAAGGGAATCGTACCTCTCCTCACGACCCCTCCCTCCCCCTCCACCCCCTCCGTGTCTGTCTCGGGGACCATTTCGGAGCCGCCACTACCCCTTCCACGACACCTCCGCTTGTAATTTACGCGAGATAAGATAAGCTCGCGGTTGTGCGATTGCGCGCCTTCTCCGTCCTCACGCGGTCGTCGCCTTCAATAAGAGAGACCCGCCTCGCCTCTCTCTCTTGGTGCGCGTCCTGAACGAGTGTCTCAGCATCAGTACTGTCATTGAGCATCTCGGTATTGATGGTGTGAGTACAGGTCGAAACACGTGAATATTGTACGTAATCAAAAAGGATACTCACAATAGTCATAAAATTTCATTCTACCAGCAATTATCTCCTCCACAACATGTCTCACTTTTGTTTGAATTACTACTACACACACACACACTGAATTTAGGGACGAGCATCACAGCCACAGGTGATGTTCTACTCATGTCGATAGATTTTCCCGACAGTCAATCAATTGATAGCCATTGATTGCTATCACAGAAAAATGTATTTCCATGCGCATGAGTGAACCTCCTCGCCGATGTTTATTTCCTCTGATGCCTTCCTCCATCTCGGATAATAATCCGTGGATCTCGCCAAGTGATATGTCGTATGGTCTTGTGATGATTCGTAATTCAGTGTCCGTTGAGTGTCCAGTGTCCCTTCGCTAGGGGTCTCCTCCTCCGCTCAAAATAGGAGACGAAACCTTTTCCGCCCCCCCCCCTTCTCCCCCTTTTTATTACTTGCTATAATGTACTACTTAGTGTCACTAACGGCTCACCCGCGGTGTCATAACGCGCCGCTCGTCGCCGCTTTCGCTCCAGGACGTACACGTGCATCTGACGCCAAACACCAACAACTTTTTTTCATTTTAGGGAGAGAATTTGTCTCCCATTCCCTTTCTTCCAACTCCTCTCCCTATTCTTGGTCTAATCTTCCCTTTTATTTGCATGCTGCTTTCTTGGGTGGCTTCACTTTTAAACCCCAGGTTTTCCAATCAACCACACTATTTTTCATTATTACCATGTTTTATCTAATCAACATTTTTTAATAATTTGTTTTGACAAATTTTGTGGATCTTGATTTTTCTTGCTTAGCAGTTACTTTCTTCGTTCTGCTTCTTCTCCTTTCATGATTTCTACATCCAGTTCTTAATTCTTTCCTCTATCTTTAGTTTTAATTATATTATAAACCCCATGTGATTGTGTCAAATAAATTGCTTTCTTCTTTTATTTTTTAAAATGTTTTTGTATCTTAATTTCTAGATTTACAATTTTCACGGCCATATTTGTCTATCTAAACCATATAGTTTGTGATTATTACTTTCTTTATTAATTTTTTATTTTACCCCATGTCATTCTATTAAATGCAGTATTTTGTCATTGTCAGTCGGTTTTATCTAATTTTCATTTATAACAAAAAATTTTGGATGTTTCTTGCTCTACAATTTCTTTGTTTTGCCTTTCTCTACTTCTCTTCTTCTCACCCTCCTCTTTTTCGTTCTTTCTTTCCACTTCTCCTCGCGACCCCATGTCGGCCTTTCCCAACTTCATTTCCGCTCCTTCACGAAATGTTTTGATGATTTTTTAAACTGTTTCGTTTGCGCTAATATTTATTCTCATTTCGTGTAAGTTTTCGTTTCAATTGGTTTCGATGCCTTGCAATAGTGACGCAATGACACCGCTAATAATACCTGGGGGGCTTATTCTGTTACTTTTCACATTTGAATCGAAAAATAGGTTTGGTTGCCAACGGCTTGGGTCTAAAACTTTGGGGCGGAAACAATTGAACACTTACCGACGGTGGTAAGATGCGAAATACCACGAGGTATGGGAATTCGTTTTTCCCCCGAACAATAAGGGACTTTAATAAATGCAAGGCGTAATTTCATAGAGCGTTTCCTTTTTATATGTAAACGGCTGGTGTCCTAACACCCCCCGCCACACGCCTATTGAGGCGGCTTGCGGGGTAGTATGTAGATGTAGATGATTGTGATTGGTCCGTTCGGCTGTGATGTAAATCTCGATTCACTCGAAATCCCTCCAATCAATCGATAAGAAAGCTGCAAAATGACTCGCCCGGGAACTTTCGACACTCGGCGGTAGAGGGAATGTGTGAACACCCGTCGCATAGTTCAACTGGTCCGAATGACATTTGGAAGAGGAGTAAATCGATGTCTTAAGACGATCCAGGGACACTTCTTCAAGTTCATCTGTAAGAGTGTGCAACCCAACGGAGTAGGTTGATGCACCTCGCCGTCTTGATCACTAATCTCTACCCACGCAGAACAACATGTATTAACTTATTATATACAGCATGCCCTTATGTTTTAGTGACTTAAATATCTCCCTGATGTCTTAAAATCGTTTCCATGTACAACAGTTGAAAAATATTGTAGTACATAAAACCAATTATTATGCTTTTTAATAAGCCCGATTATTTAATTTCCATGATACTAATAATCTTTTCCAAGTGGGTGGTGTATTGGAATCATCATAAAATTGAAGATGGTGATAAATATAAATTGTAATCAATAGTACAGATACTCAATTATGACCTGTCCCCCTCTGACTCTTTCCTCGTGGATACAGTACACTGATCAGCGGTAGTTATTATTACAGAACAGCTTGTAGCAGCGAGTCAAGTCCTGTTCATTGTAAAAATGCCCCGTAGCTTAGTGGTGGGTACAAAGTGCTACTCATTATAGCTCTAGTTTTTTTTGTGAATTAAAGCCGTAATAATTGCTATTTTTAATATAGCGGTTTTTCTATATGGGGTTTGTCATTTCCCGCATATCCTTCCTCCACGCGCTTTTAGCGAATGTCTTTCTCACTTAATCGTCTCGGAGAATGACTTTGATGGCCTTTACGGTTTACTCAATGGTCAATGAATATGGAGTAATAACTCAAGGCTAAAGTGGTGGAACCCAACCCAATTCCACGGCAAGCAATTTGTCAGTATATAAACCAATAATGTCTTTGATATAGGTAGTTTTAGTATATCTCCTATTTAAATCATCGACGGCTTCGATCACGTGCGGCCACCAATCGGACATAATTAGTGATCAGACTTGGTTGTGAAAGCTCAACATTTTCCTCATTGCTACGCAACAATAGGACTGTAAAAGAGATGGCTGATTCGAACTAATCCGAGTACGGGGTGGGGATGAAACATTTCGCCGTCCCTTGAAATTCCCTAATCAGCTCGAGGCATCTAAGAGAGTCCGAAGACGTCAAACGGCGCGGGCGGCGGTCCGAGTGAGCATAGATATCCCTCCTCTATCGCCTGCCGCCGACGGAGTGTGTGTGTATCGCGCGGCGGAGGAATGTTGTCGCTCGGCTCATGGGAAAAGGATTTCACGGCTTGTGGCCCCCCCCCCTCTCGCCCCCCCCCCACCCCCTTGAATGGATCTCGCCGCATTTTGAACCTTACGCTATATATTTCTCGCTCGGTCCTCCTCGCCCCCCACCCCACCCCGCCTCTCCCCGCCTCTTTTTATGCAGAGAGGCGATTATGCGAGATAATCTTTGGGAATCGGAGCGCCCGGCTCCCATGGGAAGCACAAGGCGGTACATTAGTAACATATATATATATAACGCCGTTCTCCTCCCTCTAGTCCATTCTCTCTCTCTCTCGCTTGCATTCTTCCACTTTCGCTCACTCTTCCTTCCCGCTTCTTCTTCTTCTTCCTTCGCCCCCCCCCTCACCCCTCCCCTCACCCTCCTCCTCCTCCCCCACCAAACATCCCACCGATCGCTTGAGAGTTTGAGCTGAGAGAGAGTGGTCCATCATCTCTCTCTCCTTCTCCTCCATCCATCCAAAAAAACCCTCTCGAGACCTTTGTGCACGACTATCGATATTCCGATCAAACCCAATATCGACAGATGAATACGTCTTGCTAAGTAAGCTTCGAGGAGAAAGAGTGAAGACTATTTTTGAGGAAGAAATGGGGTGAACGAAATAGACAAGCCTCTCGAAAACAATGCGCGCTTTCCATTCGCTTAGGTGCTTCGTAACACAAGAGCGCAGTTGTGCTTTCCACGCGTCTCAGACCCTGCGCACTAGGAACTGCGCACTCCAAAAAAGACCGGGAGCATTGTTGTTGTGGAATGGAGTGCGCAGGAGAAGAACTTTGATATAATCACATAGCTGCGATTGTTGACGAAGTCTATACTTTCAGCAAAGACGTCAAACGTGGATAGTTATAAATGAAATGAAATAATAATAAAAAATTATAATAAAAAACTTTCCTTAAGAAACGTGTGACAGTGACCATAGCCGTAACTAGGGCCGTAACTAGACATTGTGTAACAGTCCCTGTATGTACTTGGAATGAATTTGTAAACTATTTACCAAACATTCCGCCTTTACTGTTGTGTTAAGTTATGCAACCACAGAATGCTACCAAACGGCAGCTCACAAAACATCGTTCCATTCAGGGTCGTTCGTGTTTACGCTAAGTGCGCAGATATTGTGTTCCGATGTGCGCAGTACTTCAAAACGCCCCTTAGAATGGAAAGCTCCTTTAAATGGAATGAGACCTTTATACCGATGAAGAAGGCCCTGGACGGAATTGTGGAGGCCAGCTGTGAAGGGGCGTCGGCTGGGAATGCCAGAATGAAACGGTTGGCCGAGGTGAGTGTGTGGAATGGGCGGAAAACCTCTGTCTTCGGACACCTTCGAATTGATGACAGCCTTTGCTGATGATGACGATGCTTTCGTCTGAAGTTTGGTTATGGCATTGCCATAATAAAAGTGCTCTCTCTCTACGCCATTTTCATCACTAGGAGTTAAATCACCTCGTTCGCTTGTAAATGGGACACAGGGGATGCCAAAGATGCAATCCTTTCACTTTCCAATGAGAACAACGGTAGGTAATCAAGATATCACTCCCGTGGCATTCGCTGAATGAGTTAAATGTGGAATGCCTCGACTCGATTCAGTTTCCTGAATTCGATAATCCGCAATCTTGTAAATCGGTCGGTTTAGCAGACGTTAATTGGGTCCGAGTTCGACCTATTGCGAGAAAGATCGAAACGGTCCCGTGGTGAGGGTATTAGGGGCGATCGACCGCAGTTTAACATCTCATCCGACGGTTGGCGTTCTGCACTTGAAGTGCTCTCCATTTAGCTTCCGAGTAGGGATCGGGATTCCAATGAAACAATTTCACCTCTACCAAGATTCGAACCATGGCCCTCGGAAAGGGAGGACAGTACTCTTGCCACCAACCCATGTGTCGATGTCAGTTTCGGGAATAGGTGCATACGTCCAATGGCTCTTCGGGAAGGTGACGACGCGCGTCACCATGACTTCCCGAGAGCACCCTCTACTGCGTCGTCACCTGTCCTCGCGGTTTGGTCGCTTTCGGGCGGGAGGGGGTGCAAGAGGTGGGAAGGTCTTAAGGGCCCTCCTCGTTGGGGGCGGCGCCAACGCGGGCGCCGATCTCATTTCAGATAATGCGTGCAGGAGATGTAGCGAGGAGAGGAGGAGGCGATAACAATTGTCTCCTGTAAGCGGAGGCTGTGCTCCTTACACGAACGCACGCGTGCCTTCCTCTCGGTGCCTTCCCTCGCCTCCTTGCCCTCCTTGCCCTCCGCCCCCCACCGCCGCCCCGCACCCCAGCTGCCCAAGGCCGCGTCATCTGATCCCGCGGTCTCTCCTCCTCTGCTAATCAGCATCTTCCTCTTCTCTGCCGCCTCTCGGAACCACCTCACCCCCCCTCCCTCCTCCTCCTCATTCCCCCCCTCTATTCGTACGGGGGAGGGAGGGAGAGGGGAACGTGTTCTTGCCCCCCCCCTCATCCATATTCCACCCTCCCGCCCCAATTCGCCTTCCCCTCCGACCATTCCGGTTTCCCTCCCTTCCCCCCCCCTCTTTCGCACGTGCGTTCGGCGGTGCGTATGAGCCGCTCCCCTCTGCGCCCAACACCTGCACCTTCCGCCCTCTGCTCCCTCTCTCACTTTCGGCTGCTGCCCAGTGGCCCGGCCCGGGCACCTATTGGTCGAGAAGGAGCGCTGCCTTGAAACGACACGAGCGGAAGTGTTGCCGTCGGGATGACCACGTGCTGGATGGAAATCCCTCTTGACGACGATATCTATGCACGTGCATAATACATACTGCATAGAAAAACACAGAAATTTCACGTAAAAAGAAAACTTACAAAAATAACTTGGGACTTTTCGACGGTCAGGCTGTCATCGTCGGCGGTAGAATAGTGGAAGCTCATGCTCTGTTCCCTTGGGGAGGAAAGGGCAGAGAGGGTGGGGTGGAGGGGGGGAGGGGAGAGAGGTGGCTATTGGGTTATTTCTTCAGAGGGCTAGGTTTAACCCGGGCTTTTCTAATGCCTTAGTTAACCAAATATGAGCGTACTCACGAGTTTTCGCGACAAGAATACCGGCGGATTCGGGAAGGGCTTTTTTGATGACGAGTGAAAAGCAATCGTCAAAGGTTTGGCAGTGGGTGACGGTGGTTATTGAATATTAAGAGGGGTGGTGCATTTTCCCACGTACAAGGCAGGGCAGAAATTGCAGGAAAGGCGGTGGATGATGTTGCTGTTGGTGCAATCGGCCGTAGAGGAAGATCTCTTAGGGGAGGCGGAAGGGCGTAGGAGAGAGAGCAGCATTTGCACCTATTAGGCGTTCGAAGGTTGAGGAGACAAGTGAAGGGCAAGGGTGGGTTGAAGAGGCCCTACTATTGACCCGTGACGTGAATCAGCAGAGATTCAGCCAAGCCCGCCAACTTTGTGTAATAAATGAGCTCTAATAGCATTTAGGGCGTCATATTCAGGCATCTTCAAAAGGGTAGGAAGGTGCGGCAAGGTCAGCGACGATGCGGTGAGAGCGTATCTGACTTGCAGAAAAGTGGCTTCGTGAAAAATTTGTGTTTTTTTTTTTTTTTTAGCCTTTGGTCCCAGGAAGTTCGATGCTTGCGAGCATTGTAAAAAATAGTCAATAGGAGGCTATGTTTTAACTATGACGAAAGAATTCAGAGTTCTGGATTTCGGAAATATGTTGCCTCTCTCATCCCTCCTGTTAGTCTTAATCGCTGAGGAAAATTCAAGAAACCGTTTCATGATGCAGAGGTCTCGGTGGGTGGCCGTATTATCCCGCGAGGAAATGGAATGTGAAGGTGTCATCATATTCGAGAAGTGTATTAAACTGAAGTTATGTTTGTTTGCTTCTTATCGTACACTCTTTCAGCGATTATCTCGAAGTTCTGTGAGACGGGTGGGTATTCCTTCGTCATAACACCTAATAAAGCCACGCATTTCTACCATTTGGTACTCGACTAAGATTGAAATACCTAATTCTCTGTCCGCGACCTAAAAATTACCGATAGCATTTTTAATGAGTCGTAGCATAGGCGTAAGTAATCTCCGCGATTGCTTCTCTTGGGCGACCATTGCTGACGTTCGCTCAGGACGTGACACCAACCCATATACTTTAGCAGACAATGGAAGGAGACTTAGAGTAGCGGAGGAATGTTAATGTCATTGAAATGGGCCATCGACCTTATTGAATGGATCAGTTTTTCAGTCTATTCACCGAGAACATAGATATTAGTTGCGGAATTTTCGCGGTACCATAATGATGCATCTGTAAAAATGTACAATGGAAATAATATTTTTTTTAATTGATTCATTTTTCACTAAATTTATGGACGGATTGCGTTCGATAGCCCTGCTTCGTGTGGATCATTTTCCGCTTAGAATCGGCGTGCGCATATTCGTGCGTGTCGGGCCACTCAACTCCCCTCTGCGCCGAACAACGAAGCATCGCTTACCCCGTGTCAACGTCAATTCCATTTGAGCCCCCCTCTCGTTCAGGTGGGCGTTCTCTCCCCAAATGTTTTCGCAAAATTTGAAACGGCCGCTAAACGACTGTGCAGCGTTGGAGAAGGCTCCCTCCTGCGCGGGAGGAGTGCCGCTTTGCCCACCCCTTGACACTCTTGTCAACCGACCACGTTGTGCCCGACGTGACACGAAAAGGAGTAGACAAAAGGAATCTGTTGGGATGTTCTTAACAATACCTCTTGTAAATTCCCTTAAATGCACGCTGTCCTGATGTTAATTTTTTTCTTAAAAGTAGTGGCAATTTTCAACAACAACAAACATCTTGCGAAAAATTCCGCCTGCAAATGAATCCGCCTGAACCTCAAATCAAACCACGAACCTTTGGCATTCCGGATGTATTGATCTCGTTCCAAAGAATCCTCTGGAAATTGAAACGGAAATTAGGGTAGCGTAGAGGTCCCTTCGCATCGGTCCGGAAGCCAAGGACCGGGGTTTGATTACCAGTCCAGGTGGTTTTTTATCTTATGGAAATTTCGCGTGTTTCAACGTCCTAATTCTGCAGGATGTAAGTTATCGTTTGAACAAGTATGACTTTTCGGATAATTTGCCAGGATCGGAGGATCGAGGATTAAAATCCTTATATGTTCTCATATCAATTAAATCTTTCAAGTAACGTGTCATTTTCCGTGGCCAAAGACTTAGACCGATGACGGTCCAAGCTTTGCGTTCGCTCTTGCTCATTTCCGGAATCGCCTTTGCGGGGGCGTGCTCTGCGGTTGACTCGCAGCGCCATCGGAACGAGAGTTTACGAAACTAGGGAGGCGGTGATGAACTGAAATACGCGTTTACGGTTGTCTCGAAGATTGGTGACGGCAGGAGTGCACGCAGCATGCGGCTGTTCGTCGATGAAGAATGGCTGGACTCGTGGCATCTTTCCGTTAACGCTCAAAAATGCTCAAGAGTCTGCTTCACCAAAACCCTCGCCGAAAACGACCTCTCCTCCCTCACCGTGCTGAATTTATTCTCCAACATTCTGCTGCTGCCTCCCTTCTTGGAATCGTCATAGATGACAAACTCTCCTTCAACAACCACCTTGACCTCATTCTATCTGAGATCAGCAGAACGTACTTGTGTCTCTCCTTCAAGGAGGTTCCTCCGCCGCGACTGTGTAAATCAAAACAAATACTAGATTCCACATTTTTTATATTTTTCCAAAAAAATCCTGCTTTCACTGATCAAATGCGTTCCCTACAGAAAACCAAAAGTAAAGTAGAAAAAATGCAGATTATTATTCCACGAATGTATTTTAAATGAGCACTTATTTCCAGCCATAGGAGCCGACTGCAGCGCCATTTCCTACGAATTACCGCATTTTGACTTCAATTACGTCAGTAATTCCCTAATAACTAAAAACATAAGGTGGTAAGATGCCTATATTACATTTTTATTCAAATTCTCTGGATTATTTCCTTCTTGTGTATAGTTTTCCGCAAAAATGGCATTTATATTTTATGGAAAAATACGATTTTTTTCGCGTGTTTCTCTCATTCCCCCATTGAACACCATGTAATTTCAAGTTCAATTATAGAATAAAATATCGTAGAAAGGTATTATTTTGTTGTTCATATCAGATGGAGGACATCTTTTTATACAAGTAGACAGAATATGAATAAAATGACATTTAAGTCATTTTACGGTGTTACCACCTTAATAGTGTTACCACCTCCCTCAACAATGAACTCACCATCCTTCACTCCACCATCCTATCACAAACTCTATACGCCTCCGCCTTCTGGTCCATTGTTCCTGATTCCAAAATCCTCCAACTCCAAACGTGGCTCAATACAATTTGCCCGTGCTCCCTTATTTCATCCCTTACTTCTGTACCCAAAACGAACTGAAAATCCCCACATTACCTGACTTGATTACTTCCTGCTCTTTCAATTACTCCTTATCCCTCAATCATTCAAACATTATGCCCTCTCATTATGGCCCCACCCCCCACTAATGGCCGATTTAAACACCCTCATCAAATGCTCCTTTCTAGAAATAACAACAAGAAGAAATTAATGAATTTTTAAAAATTTTCTCCCTCCAAATTTCTCAACCCATCAAACCAATATTTAACTCCTTCTCCACTCTTATACCCGAGAGCATAATTCTTGAAAAAAGCATTAAACATATACATAATAATAATAAAATATATGAAAAATAATACTAAATAAATACCTGCAATTAAAAAAAAATAGTAAAAATATATAAAAATTCAAAAATTTATCCAAAAAAGAAAATAAAAAAATATTTTTTTTTATTATATACAAAAACAAAAGGCAATTAATAAAAATTATTAATCCATAAATAGTTATCATTTTTGTGATAGACAAATATAATCCACCTTGTGGTCGTTGCACTTGCCCTCCACCCCTGCTACCTTTCGCCACTCCAGTTCCACCGCCCCTTGCTGTTCTACCAACTTAACCCTTCCCCCTATTTGTTATATATATACGTATAATATACTAGATTGTTCAAAATTCCAAGTAGTGGAGTTTATAAAAGCATGCTTTTTTAGTTTTTTACTGACTTAAACTTACGTTTCATAGTCGCATGGGAACAAACTTTCCAAGAAATTCAGCGGCCATATCTTGATCTTAAAAATTTCAGTTTGACAAAACTGCTACTCCTGCGCTGCACGCTGCATCATTGCTATTGCTCGCAGAATGAACGTCAACAGGTTGGAATCTCTTATTCATGGGCAAACGATGGACTGATCATTGGTCCTGGCATCGATCGATTCTACACGTTGTGCAAGCCAAACTGTCTCTATCTACTCGGTGGTGGAGAGAAATTCCTGAAGAGATGAGTTCGACTCTCCGGGGACTCTCTCTCGAGCGAGAGAGAGACATTCTCCAAGTACCGGGATGCACACGAAAGGCTGTCTCACCCGGGGAGACTGGCCCTTGGTTATAACAACCCTGAAGATATCAGCCGAGTTTCAAAAATTCGCAAGACAACGTTCTTTTGAACCAGTGCGATTGTAAAATAGCATTGGGTTCATATTTGGTATAATTTAGTGCTCTTGGCTAAGTGAGCACCATTCGCTGATATAATAAGCCCATTGCTGCGCAGTTGTAATATGTATAAATACCCTTCTCAACAATTGGTTTCCTATCTAAGTGAAACTTGTTTTGAGGGCACATCTTTTGAGCACTCGAATCAATATTGAAGATGCGAAGAATCGAGCAGTTTCTGTTGCTGTGATTTCTTTCTCCAGAGACCCCACGATCGCGTATTCCCACCTTCTTTGTGAGGCGGCGGCAGCAGCAGCTCTTTAAGGACCGGCAGAAATCAGTTATTCAAACCCTCGACGAGGACACACGTGCCCTCCGTATCGTGCGCCAGTCGAAGTGCACCCGGTGATGTGAGACGCCTCTCTCACCATCCTTCAGCCCTCACCATCACTTTGTGCTCGCTTTCCTCTCTCCTCCACCCCCTGCCTGCCTGCACCATTCCTAACCTCGTATCTCGAATACATATATATATTTTTTTTAATCCCCCCCCCCGCCCTTCTCATCTCGCCCTGTTCCGATTCGTCGCGCCAAGATGTAATCGCCGTCGGTTGGTGTTTCCTAATTCTCAGCGAGTTAGATATTTCCTAGGGTGCCCTCTCTATGTCCCTCTTATCTGACCAATTTGTTTCCCACCTATAGGGCATCCCACGGCCGATCACGCTGGCACGGGAGAGGAGGACTCGAATCCCCCCCCCCCCCACGCCAATACATCGGGTGATTAGGCCGTGGATGGGGAACTCCCCCCCTCTCTCTCGTTCTCTGGATCCGCCTTGAGCGGGCCGCCGGGATGTATCCGAGGGGCGGGCGGGCGCTATATTATGATTGACCATCGACGTCTAGGCGAGTGAAAGCGTGCGATATCGGTAATCACGACGGAGTTACGGGGGGAGGGAGGGGCAAAGGGGTCCCCACGCTCCCATTTCTCTCTCCCTACCCACCACCCTCGCGGCCCCTTTGACGGCTGGGAGGGTCGGGGGGTGTACCCTTTCCCCACCCCCCTCCCTCACCCCTCCGACCGCCCCCACCACCCCCCCACTCCCTTAGTTAGGTGTAAGAGAGAGGCGCAGATGGTAGGTAGGCGCACACACCTCTCGCACTAATATCGGAATGCATCGATCGCCCTGCTGCATCCGTCGTCTCCGTTCTCATTCCTCTGATTCGAATGACGCAACCGTGTCTAAATATTATGATTAGTTATCGGCAAAGTGTTGGATTTTGATAGAGAACACAAAGGTTTCATGCCGAGCTTGACCAGCGAAGCGTGACGGTGAAGGTTTAGTTTTTGCTGAAATGAATCGACTTCCGCTGTGAAAAGAAGTTTATCTAAGAACCATTGAAGTTACATAACGACGCTACTATGCTCTCTTCAGGACTGGTATGCTAAACATTTTTAGAGGAACTCGCCTGTAGCTTAGCCAACTCTGGCTTTCTTCTCTCAATGTCAAAGTTGTGTTTTTAAGGAAATGGTCCACGGCCGTATGAATAATTTCATCAAACAGTGTTTTATCCACTTTCTCGAATTAATGTTTTTCTATGGCTCGCACCATGGTTGGATTACATATGCCGCTCATCCCTCTTCATCATCCCTCCCTCCTCTTATCGACTCGTTGTCTGGTCATCTTTAAATTTAGAAACCGTGCACTACGACCGTGTTTAGTTTGATCGAGTGATTTCTATTATTGCTGTTTTTTTTTAAATTCTCATTTATCTAATGTCTGGCTTCATATGTTTGATGAAAATACAATAAAACACATGTATTCGTATATAATATGTTCAATAAAGTTAATGGCAATGTATTTTTTATCATTTCAGGTAAGTAACTCTGCATTGTATGTCTTGAATTGGTGAGATGGCTCAGAGCGTGGCTGTGGTCCGGGGGTGGTTGGTTGGATTGAGCGGAGCCGGTGAGTGCGACGCTCCCAACGTCGACATCTGATTGGACCTTCCAAGGCAACTGTCTCGTGGAGTTTGTTGACGCGAGCATTTGTTGCCATTATGCTATCTTGCCGAGTAGTTTTCAAACACGCGGGGTGCAAAACATTAGCGTCATTATAAGTTTTTGTGTGCGATTCTTTAAGAGTTTCGAGGAGATTTTTAACACAGTTTTCAACGAGATATACTCGAAGAAGGCGCCAAAATATAATTTTGACACTTTCATACAGACTGCCTACTTCTTGGAAGGGTTGGAGAGAGAAAAATGCAGTTTCACGTGATGTTTTTATTCGGCCGGTTTGGTCGCTTAGCAGAATCTTCAGTCTCAGGTCTACTACTCCTGAAGATGCTGCTCTGCAGCGAAACCTATCTTGCAAAATAAAAACATTATGTGAAATTGCATTGTTCCCTCTCCAACCCTTCCTGAGATCACTGATGAGTGAGGCCCTTTTCCTATGCGCTTATTTCTATTTAAACATTCTCTGTGTCCTCGCCTACAGTTGTGACGTTGCTATAGCTGTTGTATTCCTTAAGGATCAATTTTAAACCTCGCTATTTCCATTTTTCATATTCAGCCTGGCGTGTATCTTTTGAGTCTTATGCATCTCCTGCACCCGTGCGACACTTACCATCCACTCATACGTATCTAAATGGAAACACACGCTTCTTTTCTATTGTATTTATCTCTATTCACGAATAGTAAATTGAATCGGAAATGAAAAGGAAAATTTCGTTATATTCCGCCAATTTATTTTCAGGTACAACTAGTTTCGACGCAGCGGCGTCATCTTCAGGTACAAAGATACCTTCTTTGTTCCTGAAGATGACGCCGCTGCGTCGAAACTAGTTGTACCTGAGAATAAATTGGCGGAATATAACAAAGTTTTCCTTTTCATTTACAACAAAATGAACTTTCACAAGGTTGAGCCAGAGACGATGGAGCTAATTAGTAAATTAAATATTCATCCGTGAACCCCCGCTTTTTAGATATGTATTTGAAATGAGGGGTATAGTGACTGGTTTATATTTTGAACAAAAATCTCATTGATGTAATGTCTGGCGTTATGTGAGGGCTAGCAGAGACCTATCGATTGAAATGTAGCTCTGCAGAAGTGTAACGAGGAATGAACTGTATAGTAACGGATGAAAGTTAACTGTGCTGCAGAAACCCATTGATGCCAGCGTGGCCCACGTCCGTCAGGTATTGCCGAAGGGAGGAAGTGAATATCTCTTGAATAGGGCACTGAAATTCATTCTCGTCACTAAACTGAAGAGAAAATCTATCCCCGGTGCGAGACATGCCATTCCTTCAATCACGGGAAGAAGATACATTCCGATATTCCGAGAGACTGAACATTCCGTGGAACATTCTAGTGATTCAGGCATTGAGGATTAAACGAGTGAATACATTTATGAGAATTAATAGAAGGAGTTTTATAATTGTTTCGCGAAACGGTCCTTTTTGAAAAACTATTTAATGATATAATTTTAAAATATTTTGTCATTTTGCAATTTGTTTTATTTGAAAACTTAAAGAATGTATGGGTTGAAGCGTCGTGCGAAATGGTCTTAGTTGACGAAGTAACCGTAAAATCGGAAGACGGAGACTCTGTCTAGGGAGCAGAGGGGCAGAGCGGGGGGCAGAGGGGGTGGAGACGGATCCAAGCGCCTCTCTCATTCGTCGGCCGTCGCGGCGGACGCGATTGGAATGCCATCTGCCGGGGATCGAAAAAGCACGCCTTTCGGAGGGGGTGGGGGGCAACGAGTGGAAAGTAGAATAGAGTGACATTTGTCGTGTCCGAGATTCTCCCGTAAGAGCAGAGTATAGTTTATGCACGAACGAGTTCTGCTGAAGTAAACCAGGCGGGCCTACACATTATAACATATCAGATAAACAATTTACTCTGAATAAAAGGGTGGCAGGAAAAAAATACCTTTACGAAAACCAAGATACGGTATTTAGCATAGATGAAGAAAATGAAATTCAAACACTCTGTATGTCAATCCAGGAAACAACACTATGGAGTGAAATACGAAAGAATACCACGGGGAACATAAAGAGACACATTCCAAAGTAATTGGAGATAGAGGGGGGAGCTGCCGACAACCCCTCCCTTCACGGAAGGAGCGACAGAGGGAGTGGGGAAGGGGGGGGGGAGAGAAAGAGAGGTATAGTCGCAAACGGCGTCTCCCCCTGCCCCCACACTCTCTCCGCCGCCCCCGCATTTATATTCCGCGCGCCGTGACCGCGCATAGCAGGGGGGCGCCACAGCGGCGCGCGGTTAGTGGGGGCAGGAGGGTTTGGATGGGGGTATGAGAGGCCCCCAACCCCCCTCCTGCCTACCTGTGTTGTTTGATGGCCTCTCTCCCCCGCCCGCCCCGTGCGTGGCGCCAGCACCAATTCCATCTCGGGCAACACCCACCTCCCTCCCCCCCGGCTGGACCGCGTCTCTCTTCCGACGGCGACCGGGGGTGGGGGGGAGGAGGGGGAGTGCGAGATGGCTATCGCCTCTTTGGTCGTCGCTCCGAAGGGGGTGGGGGGGGGGAGAGCGGGGGGGTTGGTCCGTTGGTCCCCACTGACTGAGAGAACCCCCTCTGCCCCCCTCATCGCGTGTGTGCTGCCCCCAATCACCGGTTGTTTTCCGTTCGCTCATATAGTTTGATGCTCACTTCGCAACATACCTCTTTCCATTCGTTTTCAAACCCTGCGCCATAGGCTGCGCATTCCAACGTAGACGTAGATGGGGAACGTCACCGACGAGAATTACGCCAATAACCGCTCGGACAATGTAACTAATTCGTTGTTAAAAAGCTTTCCGTCTTCCGCGTGTGGTAGGACCAAATGTGTTTACCATTGCCAATGCACTCGGCTGTCGTCACTGTGGTGTGGCACTTGCTGTTGGGGTGCGGCAGTGTGGTGCGCTTTCTCTCTTTCACACACACACCCGGGACCTTTTTGGAACCACGGAGAGAGAGGCTTGATCCAACGCGTGGCATGGACCAACCCACCCCTCACTCAGAGAGGTGCATGGCATCACGTCGTGCCACGAGGTCCACGGCTCCGCGTCGCCGGATTGCTTCGTAGGAGAGTGAGCGAGACGCCGACGCTCTCCCGTGCGAAAGAGAGTGTTTGAGACTCGGAGGAGGACGTTTCGCCGAGTGATATTCGGAGCTTCTCTCCCCCTCTCTCCCGCTTTGTGATTTGGCTCGTGCGCCCCCAAAATGTCCCTCTCTCTCTCTCTGCCCCCCCCCCCTTCCCACCTCGGCGCAACAATCACCCGGAATGCAAACGAAAACAATCGCCCCCCCACCCCATCCGCATTTTCCGGGAGGGCGCCTCTTTCCTCCCCCCCCTGTCTGTATACATCTGTCTGTGGACATGCGGAGGATCGGGAGGGGAGTGGGGGGAGGGGGTGGTTGGTTGCTCTTCCCTTTCCACTCCCCGGGTGATTACATTTCGACCAATCCTTCTTCTCCCCCCCCCCTTCCCATGACGCCCCCTGGTCCACGCACCACGGCACATGATGGGTTTGAACATGGGGTGGGTGGGTGGACCGATCTCTCTCCCCCCCCCACACCCGCCCATCAGCATCCGTGCGCCATCTCTCTCTCACACCTCTCTCTCTCTCCCTCTTATGAATCCCCCACGCCCTCCCACCACTCCGCACCAAACGATTTTTCACGGCGCAATAAAACATAAATCTTTTTGAACCGTAAATGGCGCTGGGTTTTGTCCTTGAAATTTAGGCCGCTTAGTCCCCTATGCCCTTTCCCCTCCCCCTTACGGTGCGACCCCTCCCCCCATCTTCTCACTTAACTCCCTCTATATCTCACCCCTCTCTGCGTATCCTTCGGGAGCGGGCGCCAAGGTGCGCCGCCCCCCCCCCCCAACCATCCTCCCCTCCCTCCCTCAATTCCACCCCCTCCCTCCCCCCCCCCGTGACAGGAGAAGCGATCCCTCGCCAACTGAGTCTGCGGCGCTCTCAAACAACTCTCTCTCTCTCTGCTTCTTCTTCGGCGCCACTTCGGCCGTGGCGCGCACACACACAGATAGACACAGAGAGCGAGACCTCTCGCGACACCACGTGGACGACGGGAGAAGTGAAGAAAGGGGCAATCACGCGAAGGCTGGTTCGACGGACTGTCGCTGTACGATTTATAATACTTCTTGTTATCACAGCGCAGTGATAACAATTCCATTGAATATTCTGTCCTTCTGTTTCACACTATATTTAACAAATCTGCTCTGTTTATTTTCGGTCAACTGGTAGGAAAACTATCGCATCACTGGAAAATAGCCCATGCTCCTTCGATCTTTGAAACCGGCAAAGAAGATGATTCAGGAAATTACCGGCTTATATCGTTGGTATCCATTGCCTGCAATATCCTCGATCATAGAACTGTTATAAATATAATTAACCTCCTGACATTCGAAACTTCTGCCATAAAAGTATAAATTACTTACGAAAAGTGAACCAGACAAATCAAAATTAGGAAATTGAGATATTCTTGGATTTCAAGGAAGTATTAATATATTGTCAATGGCATTGGGATAAGAGTCTGCATGACAAACTAACATTCGACTAATTGGGTTCTTGGACTTTATGACCGATTGCAATCAAGAAATTATAATTAACGGAGGTAGTTTCGGAACCGTGAAGGAATCGTGATGTTGTCTTCGACTATTCCTAAGTTTTATTATCTATTATATTTACCACAGAATGACCTGCAAAAAGGAGTATTGATTGAAGATTCGCTAATAAACGCCAATAATGCTAATAAGTGTAATGGAAAAGATGGCTTATGAAGGTAATTTCATTATAGCGTAAGAACATTTACCTCTTTGAGTATTGAGTTGAGGAACATAATTCTGGAAAGTACACTATACGATGTGCACTTCTTATGAAAGTAATTCCCCCCCCCCTTTTATAGGAACCTCGCAGGAAGCGGATTACGTAACTGTCGTGCGGATGAAGTCATCTCCCTATCATTCGATTACCTTCTAACATGCGATAGGAGTAGGTGTATGCGATAATGCTGTCAATCGAATGCTTCACTTACAGTATTTTAGCCAGTCGTCCCAAATATATGATCATTTTGTGTAAGAGCCGTTGCACACGGAGAAAGTCCACTCAAATGGCGATTGTATAAACGAATAACGATGGATCGATTAGAGCTCAATACTAAATGTGGAATGTGGCTGAAATTGATCTTGTTCGATCATAATCCTTGCTTCGAGGGCCGTGGAAGAGGCCATCTGCGAAGAGTTTTAGATATGATGCTCAAGTCGAAAGGGATGTTTCTTCTTCTTAAATGAACAACGATGCTCCGTCTTTGTTGGGAGTACCGAGTGTTGTGTGAAGTTACTGTCATTAGGTATTTGAATGATTGGGATGCGAGGCGATGGCACTCATTTCCTTTGAACGGGAAGAAGAAAAATTTAAATTGTTGCGTTGGATGAATCCTTTCAATGTGACGTTCAAAAGCATGTGGCAGTCATTAAACTCACGTAAAAATGTTGGGGTGAAAATTGCCAATGAATACTTACTTTAATTCTCATGTTGATCACTTAACCGGAGCCATAAAAGGCCCCAAGCATAGGTTTACGTTTATATAGAGTGATGTGGTTACTAAGGAAATTGAAATTTCACTTCTTGGGGTGGTGAAAAAATGGACGCTTTTAGAGCAAAAAAGCCAATTTTCATGAAAAATCAAAGAGGAAAATCAAATAAAGTAATTAAACCTTTTTTTTTTCTCTCTCATCCCTTAAGAAAAGTTTCAATCTTATATATTATATATATTGAGTTCAAGTAATTTAACAAGGCAAAAAAAACCTGCTCCGAGTTAAATGCTTTTGTTTTGGGGCAAAATTTAACAAATTCTGGGCAAAAACGACACCGTTAGAGTTATGATCTAAATGTTAACTATTTAACTTGTCGAATTAGGGTCATGAGCTGTATTTATACCAAATGTCAACTTCCTAGATCGCCTGACAGTTTCTTAACAAAGCATGATTGGAGAGGCTGACAGATATTCGTGGTCTCAAAATATGCATCGAGACCATTCCGCCAATGGGAACATCTTGTGCAGTTGTCGCGAAAGGGGAATTTGTTGTTTATGAAAGTGTCATTTCGCACCGCAGCGGAGAGAGCGGCGATTCGCGGAAGAGTAGTCTCCGTTGGCCGAGGGAGAGGGCGCGCGCGGAACCCATTCAATCCGCGATGGAATTCCGACTATAGTCCCTCCACCTCAGAAATGTAAGCGTCATCTCCCCCCCCTCACCCCTCTCTCAGCCCTTCCCTAAAAGTCAAGGAAGGAATTCTTGGCACCGCCTCTCGCCGGTCCCAATTGTTGTCCTTCTTCGGAGTCAATGGACTGACTCTCCTCCCTCGACGAGAAGCCTTCCCGCAGCCTCTCCTGCGCACCAACCGACAAACCTGCTCCTCTCCCTCTCTCTTTTACTCTATCCACCCCCCGCCCCTCCTCCTCCTCCCTCTCTCTCCTGCAAGACCCCGCACCCCGTCACGTGATCAGGAGCGTTAGTCCCGCTGGGGGGAAGACATGATGAGTGGGGGGAAAGATATTTGAGTCTCACAACATATCGTCCTCCTCCACCTTGGTTCCCGGTAAACCCGAGCTTCCCCCGTTCCACACCAGATCATTCCCCTTTTTCCTCCAACAAATGCCAAATGAAAAAAGCTCCTGTTCAAACCTCATCGTCAATACCTCCTCTCGCGAGCATCATTTACACACGCGTACATTAGGGTTGTGGCTCTTTGACCCTAGTGAAATAATTGATTTCCTATTTCTAAAATAGATAAACTTTTGCTCCAAGTTATAGATTAAGGGTTTAATTCTGTTTAGTTTTTTAATCCACTTTTATAAACGAAAGAAAGTGGACCGGACATGTGCCGCTGGTGTATTTTTTGTGTGTTCGAGAGGGGAGTGGGTGGAATTCCAACAATTGTTATCCATTGTTTAATTACCACTGACAACCAGCCATGAAGGCCAATTACATCAAATCTTTAAACAGACAGCGAGCACACGAGCAGCCATACTCTGCTGGGTCCGTGTGTCCAGACGGGACACACGAGACCACGTCCTTTTGGGGTCGCAGGCGAGAAGGGATTGGACGATTCGCCAGACGTTTGAAGTGCGCAGGCGTCGAGTCTGCAAGGCATGCCGACAGAAATATTCAATTCGCGAAAGAAGCCAAATACAAAGGAAAGACGCAGACCTCGGGAAAAACTTCAACAAACGAATAGAGTGGCACTAGTATTTTCGTTAAACGTGCTTAGGTTATTTCGTACATTCTGTCAGCCTCTCTAGCAGGGAGAGGGGCGACGGCAGTTGGACGAACAAGAGGATCCATTACCCCTCCCAATTCGAGCCGAGAGCCCAACTCCGAGGTGTCTGATGCGGAACCGGTGTGATTCCATCGTGTCAGGCCGTCACCCGCGAACGCATAGTATAGAGCGAGTGCTACGCAAATGATGGATGGGCGAGGTCGGGATCCGATGGACTCTGCACACTAGGGTTAGATTACTTAAAAAATTCAGATCAGTGGGATAAGGAGGATATTATTTTGACCCCGCGTCGTATCTCTAGAACCGACACAACTAAGAGAGATTGAAAACATTCCTTCTTTCCTCGCACCATTAAATAGCAAAAACAGAGCGTGGAACTAACGACAGACTCACCGTCAACGTGCAATCCTTCCCTTCCTATTTTTGTCCCTATTTCTCCTTTTCGTGAATCCCCCGCCCCCCACTGGGCCCACATTGGCCTCTCGCAGGCTCGTGATATGCACACGATGCGTGCACGCTGGGTCGTCCCGCGAAAGAATGGCAGAGTTCAAGACGGCCCAAGTCCGAAGCAGCGGGAGCCGAAGGTGCCGCCGCCTCCCGACGGCACGCACCTCTCCTCCACATCCATCGGCATTCTGCTCTCAAAGAGGGTGCAGCTCCCTTCCCCCTCTAACCCTCTCCAACCCTTAAACCCCTCCGTCCGCTGCAAATGGAAAGAACTGTGAGGGAGTAGTCGGGGGAGGCGCCATTGCCATTGAGACGGGGAGAGGGCCTTCGCTGGGTGGTGCTCTTCAACCGCAATACACATGAGTCACTAAAGGTCCCCGTGATTTATTTCTCCCCCCCCATCTCTCCATCTTGGCTCGTTGTGCCCACCCTCGCACCATGCCCACCCTCGCACCATGCCCACCCTCGCACCATGCCCTCCCTCGGCCATTCTCACCTCTCCTAATGACGCGCGCGCCGTCCCACGGCGGCGTCTGGAATCTCACAGCCCGTGGGGCCCCTCTCTCAAGGGAGGGGAGGGGTCGGGGGAGGGAGGAAGTGCGATTTTGACACACGAGGAGGCGCATGGATCGAGTGGAGAGGCATTTGTTCTCCCCGAGAGGAGTGGGGGGAGTGAGATAGCGTCTCCACCCCCTTTGCATTGTGGGTCGACCGACACCCCTCCCTGTCCATTCTCTCGCAATGGACGCCCATCCCAAACACGGGATATGTTTGTTTCAACCAATCCACCCACCTCTCTTGTGAAGGGAATTGGAACTACCAGAACGAAAACAGACAAACTGCCTACCGTCCACTTTACTACGTTTATCTGCTCACGACACGTGTTTCGACGTCAATAGACTCATCGTCCGCCTGTCAGACTGTGAAATCCAATGTGTAGAAGATTGACTAGCATTCTAATCTCCATTCCGCGTGGACACCCCGCTGCGTTCGCGGTGCTTCGTTTTATAATTTGCGCGGTACCTACTTCGTGCGAAATCACCTTGTTCCATTAAGGGTGTACAACACCTCGCCTCAAAACAGCGTTGCAGGCTGTTTTACTCTTTCATGCTCGCGCAACTGTCGTGAGAGATACTTCGTTTTTATTTTTACCATAAGGTAGAACAAAAATTAAATTTTGTCTTCACCTGGCTTTTTTTCTCTAAGGCCTACATACATGTATAGAAACCGCATGTAAAACTTGACATATTTTGGATTTTTTCGACGCCTGTTACATCAGCGCCAGAATCTATACGGAAAAATTTCCCGGTCAATACATTAAGAAATTCTTCATCTACATGCAGTCTATTACCAAGAGTTCATTTTGCACTACTAGGCTACAATTACGTAAACCGCGAACCCTTGCAACGCGTTCTTCGAGGTATGTTGGAACTCAAAGTTTTTCCCGTGGCTTTCCCCCCCCCCATTCCATTGGCACTCGCCTCCAAAACGAACAAGTCTCATCATCGCTAGAGGGTGAGTGAAGAAGGTCTGCCCGGTCCACCTCCGGGCCTTTATTGTTGCAAGAGGGGGGAAGGCTCAAGGATGGTCTTTGCCAGCGAATCGTCAACTTTTTCGTTTGGGTAAACATGCTGTTCTTCTGGAGACCACGGCTAAGGTTTCCAGTCTCTTAGGCTTCTCTGGATATGTCGGTGGAAGACGGCAATTATTTCGGACTTAATAACGGGCGTTTAAAATTCCCTAACCTGACATTACTCTCTTTTTAATAGCTTATTTCATTATCAGTTTTTTATTTAAGTGTATATTTTGGTAACAAACGCTGTATTCGTTTTCATGTGTTTCTATTGCAAAACGTGCGATAATCATATTTTGCAAATCACATTACCATTAAAACGTGTATGCAGCCGTATAAATATTTATAATTTAATTTATATTTATACTGCTAAATATTTATAATTGAAAGTCAATTTACTCAATGCTAAACTAAAAGTTTTTGGAGTTATTTGGTGAAATATATTTCAGAAAATCCAAAGCGGAATGCCTGCCTGCGACTTATTCATGTTACTCTACCTGTATTGTGCTTACTTAAGAGTATTACTATAACACAATTGTACTTTTTCTTCAGTGTTTCGATTGGATAATTCTTTTATATAAGATATTTTTTAACATTCGTTTTACATTCAGATTTCCCTTTGGTTTTTACAATTGGATGTTATGGAAATCTTATGTCTGTCGGCGGCATTGAATTATTGCAGAGAATATTTTTTCATTTGTACCTTACGAATACACTCACCATGTATTTAAGAATATTCGAGTTATCTTTCGTCTCATGCGCCTTGTTGTTTTCACTCAACGTATTGAAGAAAAATGATAGATGTATGCGGGAGAAGCACGGTTCATGCGCGCGTGAAGACCGCTTCGTGATGTCACCAATGCAAGCACTGATCAATGCATATTTTTATTCGTTGTCAAAATATAAGACAGGCGGAAGAATAACAGAGCCTGATGTTTGTTCAAGTACGCAAGATGGATGAATAGGAAGAGCATAAAAATAAATTTCCTTTGATAACTTCAACTGCAGACGTTTGAACATCTTGAGACATGCACGGATTGAGCTAAAACGGAATGAATGCTCCCGCACAAAATTTAAAGAAGAAGGCGTTTTCAGGAAAAATAATATGAAAGAGAAATTGACACAATGTTATGTGGACTACCAGCTTGGACTTCTTGTTTCTCCTGCAGATGTCAGTATAGGTCTAATCGCTGACTAATATATTTGTAATTTTAAATCCTGTTGCAGGTACTTGTTGAGCTATACTATTGAATAATTGGGGAAACCAGGTTTTATATCAACATTGATAATTTGATCCTTTATTTTTTTCTCTGAAAGCCCGAACTCGTCATTGATACTCCTATATAACTTGTCTCAAGAACTTGTTCTATTATTTGATTATCGAGTAACAAATTACATGGAATAGGGTCTGTTGAATTTGTATGGCCTTTTCATGGTATTCTGAGGGGAGATCTCTCATCTCATCTTTACATTGATACTAAAATATTAGTCACTTAGCGCAATACTCCTCGAGGAATTTGCCGGAACATAGGGGCCATGTTCCATGGGATATGGCAGAGGGTGGTTCGCTCCAGAGAGACACTAATAAAAGAAGTTTTGACGCATCCATCACGTCAGAAATGTATTAATCGAATTTGTATTGCCATAGAGTAAGTAAATATATAGAGGACTCACCGCACGCGCAAAACTCGTATGTATTTTTGATGTAGTTCTGGAAGGATAACGTAGATGGCGAGGAGGAAATTTTGACAATTTTTGAATTTGCTCGTTCAACAAGCCTGAAAATATATCCTGAAGAAAAAGGGTCGCTACGTTTATTGGTGACAATAGTTAGTCGATTTTGTTCATAACAATAGTTATAAAAAATATTTCCTTGAATTTAGGCTAGTAACTTGGCTCTTCCGAGTTTGTATTCCTAATCCAGTTGCCGGCAGATTTTTCTCATTTTTTAGTTGAAACTTGCAGAAAAGGTTAATTGTAAATTTTTTTCCATACTGGTGAACTTAAATGTGTGCTCAACTCAGTTTCAACGTTGTTATGTTTGTTTATTTTTCTTTTGGACGAAAAATCTGGAATTTTGCAAGGTACAAATTGATCGCCTGCTAACTTTCGTATCTTACTGTATAGGTCCATATATGCTGCGTATGAAATTTGGTGAAAACTATAAATGTATTTTTGGCGAATAAATTGTTACTTTATCTGGAATACGAAAGGAGTTACGAATTTTTGATTTTCTCAAATATTTTTACCGCTCCATTATTTCAGCCGCTTGCTGTTTCGTGGCAGTTTTCCGTGGCTATCTTCTTCATTCAACTGTCAGCTAACAGTTCTCAATAACAGCCTAAAACCTGCAGGGAAAGTTTTTAACTGCCTAATTTCCCATATCGGTTAACATTTTTATGTTTTTATCTGAGTTTCGACGTTGTTATTTTTAGTTAAGTATCTTTGGGCCAAAACTTCCAATTTTTGTAAGGTAGGAAGCAGTCGCCTACTAACTGTAGTATCATATGATATAGGTCCATATATGCTGCGTATGAAATTTGGATAAAACTATAAGTTTATTTTTGATGAAAGAATTGTAACTTTATCG
The DNA here is from genome assembly GCA_963573305.1 of Pyrrhosoma nymphula. NCBI lineage: Eukaryota > Metazoa > Arthropoda > Insecta > Odonata > Coenagrionidae > Pyrrhosoma > Pyrrhosoma nymphula. The sequence continues at coordinate 3,840,592 of OY754329.1, forward strand.
TGATTACAAAGGAAGTAATGAATTTTTGATGGCCGCACCCCATCAGGCTTTCCTTACTGGCCTAATTTTTGCGCTGAAGGCTCCCACCTCCCAAGAAGGTCGTTTTGCCTTTAGATAAGTTGGCGAGGTGAGGCTATTGTTTTGACGAGGAAAAGATTTTCCTTGGGGGAAGAATTTTTCACTTCAAGAGACTATATAAATCCTACTTGACGTCCATCGCTTCGACGAACGATCATCATATCGAATGAAATAGATTTCCCTTAGCCTGCTTCGGACAATTAAACTTTAGTTAGGAAAACCTTTTTGGGAATTACCTCACGTTGGTGATGTGCAAATGTTATTTACAACGTTAAGTTTTTATAGGAAGTTGTAGACGTAGTGATAAGTTATTGCTGTACTGGAAAAATACATTACAATAGGAATGCGCGAATGGACCTCGAAACTGAAAAACAATGCATTGTTTGCCTTTCGCTAACGGTCATAGCCACTTTACTACAGATGGTAGCAGAAGCTGTATAAGTATTTGGTAATCAATTCGTAAGCGCGCCGCTGCAAACGAACACAAGAGGTAAGTAGCATCATATTTTTGGGAATAGGGGTGGTCGGTGACCTTGATTTGTTTGCTTGAGAGCGGGATGAGTAATGGCCCATTCAGTTATTACGTCGAAAGTGAATAGGGGGAGGGAGTTGGGTTCTTCCGGATCGTCTTAAATTGTCTTACGTACGGGGGCCGAGATCACCTAATGTATGACTTTGCCTTCTCTTGAGACCTTACCTTGTGTGACAATTGTAATAATCGTCGTCTCCTTAATGACAACACGCATTATCGTTTCAGGAAAGTGTTTTGTAAGCGTGCGTCGGTATGCATTTAGTTGAGGTTCTGAAAAGTAAAACAAACGGTGGCTGCAACTGGGCCTGGGTTCACTCATTGCTTAAATGCTTGCCGTCGGGAGATGAGTCCCTTCTGCCTATGGGGCCGAAAAAAGAAAAATCCGATGATACATTTTACGAGGTGAGCATTTATCCAGCGATATCGCATGGCATATTCTTAGCATGTTCCGATTGTAAGTTATTTCGGCACTAGAAAAATATTGCAATGAATAGCTTTTGATAGTTTAAAACGTTTTCAAGGACCAAATTCTGCGATCGCCAGTGGCATGAGTTGATCTGCGCTCTCGTCCGGCCTGTCGGACGAATCGTACGTACTCCGACGAGCTGTTTTCATGCAAGTGTGTTCCAGCTACCATATGAATCTCAGGCGTTATAAACACGCGCGGCAAATATTTCCGATGTACACTGCCTCGGCTTCCTCAGGATGAGCGTAATGCGCCGTGATCATGAATGTTAATGCCTTACTGCTAGGCTAAAACACAAGTAGGTTTATACAAAAGCGACGCAATGCGCGTCTGGGAATAAGATAACACTCGTTAGCATTATATGCGATATCATGCTAAGGAGTGTTACTTGGAGACAAAGCCAGGTGTCGGTGTCAAAATGAGAAAACCAGGTGCCTTCAATTAAATAACTGTTGTCTAACACTTGCCGTAAGAAATTATCTATTAAGAGATACCATTAATGGTGAGCAAACTTACAGATCTTCCAAATTCAAACCATTAGTGAATGAATGAATGAACAAAAACATGCAGTACAATGAAAACATCCACGGTTTGCTCATGTCTTTGCTCCTTCTGTTGAAATTACATGAAAACAGATGCAGATGCATGAGTGCAGATGAAGAACAGGGGAAAGGGGCTTTTTGGAATTCAGGACAATGTAAACGGAAATCTTAATCATCCTCAGGACAGCAGTGTAGGCAGCTGCTTTTTGTGTACGAGAGCAAAAGATAAATCAACTAGGAAAAACTTTGAAAAGTGTGGCAACAAAGCATGTGTTGAGCATTCTTCAGTCATTTGTTCGACATGTTTTGAGTCTTGTGTAGAGTAAATTTTCTACTCAAAATCAATCACTTATCCAACACTAGTAGTTTGTTTTTTTTATATGAAATTAATACTTTTTTGCACAACCTGAGAATCAATTTACGTTACAATGTAGCATTGTGGGAACAGAAACATTTTTGTGTGGAATTTTTGTCGTTTATATAGTGAGGATACCAAGCGAGATGCATGAAAGACGATAACATGCTCCGAATTGTAGAAAAAATTTGAAATAACATTAGGGAGTGGGGAGGGGAGTTAGAGGAGGGAGTAAGAAGTAGAAAAGAACAAATGTTCATAATTTATACATTTCAACCTTGTTTCACCCGACATTCTATGTTTTAGGAGATAAAATTAATTTCAACACAATTTCACTAGAATGCTATTTAGTGGAGTGCTATTTAACGCAGCTTATTTAGAAATGTGTAACAAAATCTTTTCTTTTTTGTTTATCTACACCACGAACAAATATTTCATTTCATGTTTATATTTCTGTGCTGGCAATAAAATTTTCTTTTCAATGGTGTTTTCTAATTTACTAATTACCCTGGAATATATTTAAGTTACATTGCCCTAAAGTCAAGGAAAATATATTGACTTAAACTTGTCAAAACACGGATGTTAGTTATTTTTTTATTTACCAGCATTATTTGTTTGAAAAGAACAGAGAAAAGGAATAAGCATGGTGTTGGATAGCTGAGTAATACACAACAGTTACAAAAATATTAAATTATTAAAATAGTTATTTTATAGAAACAAACTATTTCTTGGGCCACAATGGTAGCCCACGCGCCTATCCGTGTTACGACAGGTCACGTGCCTACTGCAGGGCAACAAACAAGCAATAGCCAAGAAACAAACGGTTAAATTACTTGGAGTTCACCTTGACTCAAGACTCTCCTGGAAGGCCCATACCGATATTGCAAGCAAATAGTCCACTGCGGGTACGGATCCGTCTACCCACTCATTAAACGCCATAGTCTCCTTGCAATAGAAACAAAACTTATCATTTACAAATCCATGATCTGCCCCCTCCTGTGCTATGGACATCCTGCCTGGGCCACGGCAACAGAAACGCAACTAAAAATTTTACAAATCCTAGAGAATAAAATAATAAGAACAATCGCAAACGCCCCCTGGTGTGAAAATAACGAATACATCCGCAATAACCTTAATATCTTATTTTTTATTCATTTATCGTTCTTTTATTCCTAGAAGTATATTTTTTAATGATATTTTTTTAAAAAACCTCAGTCTATAATTGTTAGATATTGACCATCATATGTTTTATGTCATTAATTTGACGAGGGGTTAGATGGCAGAAGGGACAGTTTTTTTCTCAATCTCGCCCAATAAAGACCTTTTATTATTATTATTATTATTATTAATACTCCCACCATCGCGTCATACCTCCACTCCATAGCTACATCTTTCTCCAAATCAATCGGCAACTTAGGAAACCAAAAAATAGACAATATATGGCAATTCGAGAAAAACCCCACTTCAAGTACAATATTACAAAATTTGCAATAGATAACCACAAATAAACACACTCCTAAACCAATATCATATCCTACTCGCTATCCGGTCCTTCAAACGCCACATCATGCGAACCTCAAGCAGCGAGAGCTGAGAGGACGTAGAAAAATGCGCAGTGAAACTGCCTGCCTGACTGATTCTTCAGCCGCAAGAGAACTAACTGAGAAGCTGGATATTCGAATAAGCCTGACGAAGGGAGTTGCAAAGAGGGGAGAGGCGATAAGGCGAGAGAGGAGGCGACGACCTTGAAGCGAGGCTTCTCACCCTCGCAACTCCGGGGCCATCTATCTGCTCTTTGAGAATTAAAACTCGCGATACCATTTCCGCCTATGCCGTGAGCCCTCTAGTACACTTACTCAATGGTATTACTCACCGTGATTCTTTTTCTTTAATGGCTCTAGTGAAAGATTTTTTTAATAGCTCGGCGATCAGTAGAATAATGAACTAATGCTATGTGAGGAATAATATGACAAGAGACAGGAGTTTACCCTTAGGCAAGCTGTGAATCGTTTTAAAAATATTTCCGACCTAAATTGAAGTGCATTGCTGAGACTAAGGAGTATTTCTGATGAGGGTTCAGTTCTGAGAACTAGCGAAGTATATAATAGTTATAATCACAGACTATGTGAAGACTTATGTGACAAGAAAAAACGCGTTCACCATTAGGCATATTGCAAAATGTATTTTAAATATATCCGAGTTTCAAATCACGAGAATTGCTCAGACTCGGAAGCATTGCTGATGAGGCAGCGTACGGTAGATCATTGGCATTGGCAAGCTAGGATATACTATTCCTATTTTAAATATTATAAGGTTATATGAAGAGCCAGGAAGATATATTTCATTGATTTCTTCCATAATGCAATTAACACTGCCACTCCTTATCACTTCTGAAAAATGTATGTTTCTGGTTGTCATTTAAAATACGCGTCAATTTCAGACCCACATTCCTCATATTTAAAATTTCCATGGAGAGAATTAACCGTGAAAGAAATATGCAAACAATGTGTAGTAACTTCCTGAATGCTCCTTGACATGCTCTTTTCACTCATTTATGATCGGTGATAATCAAGAGACATTTTTTCCACAACTGTTATTACAATTTTTAGACTCTTTTCGTTTTCTCGCACGGTTTTCACTGAAAATCACATTAATTTATCAACCTTATAGGACCGTTAGCACTGTTTTGAAGACAAAGTTATACTTTGCGTTTATGTGTCGCTCTTTTTGCACATTAATCAAAAGAATTGTCTCGTTTTTTTATCGCATTGAGCATATACCCAGAACTGTCTTTCCACCCTTTATCCCCGCCCGCGTCATTCACGAATGGAACAATTACGAAACAATAAAAATGTTTCAATTCTTCTTTTAGTAAATAGTGAATGAATCACATACTCAGCCTCCGTCATTAGATTGACATCGAGAAGATATGTTCCCGGCTACGACCGTCCCTACATCTTTTTGGTCTTGTTTGTTCCCCGTTGATATGTCGTTCCATGCATTGGTTCGCTGTTTCACTCAGGAACAGGAGCATTCCACTGGTCGATGCAAATTCCGAAAGAGTTTTACGGACTTGAACGAAGAATTTTTCATACCCCGTCTTTTTCCCCACTGGGCCGGCCTTCGTTATATCTTCCATGAGTTCCGTAATCTCTAAGGTAGATATTTTCGGCCCCGGACAGTCGTAATTTAACGCCTCAGGTTCCGTGATAGGTAAGCCCCCCCTTTGTATTTTCTCAAACGGCACAAAACAATGGGACGGGCCCAGTGGCGATCCTTGTGGCGGCGTCTAGGGCACTTGGCCGGGGAGGCGAGGGGTGGGGACCGAAAGGATCATATGCGGGGGGGGGAGCCCGACCGCCGGGCGCGGTCCCTCCCTCGTCTCGCCGCCTTCAACCCCCCCCCCCCGGTATGCGTCTCGCGGCGGCGCCTTCAAAGGGGATTCAGGAGAGCGCGATTCCCCTCCCCTCCTCCTCCTTCTCCCTCCTTTCTCTCTCTCTTCCTCTCTCTCTCGCGCGCATTTTACGTCTCTTCGACTGGAGAGGAATCATTCTCCCCCTTACCCCCCGTGCCGCCCTCATCGAACGTGAGTCGCGTGCGGGAAATCCCCCCCTCCCCCCCACCCCCGACAACCCCTTCAAAGCACGCGCGCGGGATATTTCTGCCCCCGTCTCTTTGCGAGCGGCAGTAGAGAGAGACGCGATTGCCCCCCCCCCCCTCCTCCTCCTCCAACCCCCCCCCTACAGAATTCCTCTCCCTTTCTTTGCGGCCGCCTTCGTCGAGAGGAGAAATATCGACAAAAGACTGTCGAAAATAGTCGAAGACAAGGGAGGAGGAAGCAATCGAGCGTCGCCCGCCACTCCGCGTCTCATTTATTTCCCGTGGAAGTATTTTTTATTTCCCTATGGCTGAGGCATTGTACTATCCGAGCTCTGGCGTCCAACAGAACTTTATAACGGCCCTCGGCATTGACGCCCGGCCCATTTTAATCACGATTTGTGATGTAAAACTCCCGGAAGGCCAGGGAAGAAATAAACTTTTTTCCTGGAAAAATTGGAAATCTTGGAAAAAATACTCCTAGTATTTCCAAAATAAATAATAATCGTACTACTTGAATAGTATGCATTAAAATATTGCCAGAATTTGGTAGGAATACGATAACCGGTGACAAATATAGGGCACCCGCAACTTCATAACTGCACACTCGCGGGCAAGGGCACTGGGTGTTAGGGAAAGGAGGTGAAGGAAATAAATCACTGAGAAGAAATTGAAAGGGTAATTGCGCGGACAATAATAACCAAAGCGTGGCCAGCCGTTGTTAAATTTTGTTTGTGGGACGTGCAATTAACTTTCGCTGGTGTCGGGTCACTTAATGCTTAATCTTGTAATGATAGTAATATGGGTTTTCTCCCCTTGTTCACTTACGGGACCTGTTCCCTTTCTCTGGATCGGAATAAATAGGAATCGTAAAACGATGGGTGTAAGTGTAAAGAGAACTCGAAGCATAAGGAAGGGAAGAAACAATCTGCGCCCGCTTCCTTCGCCGATCACAAATTCGTACATATCCTCCTCTCCTCGCTATCTCTACGTCCACTAACCCTTCCCCCCCACTCCCCCACCACCCCCACACACACCCCGGGGGTCCCTTGTTAACTCGTCTTGAGAGTAGGTGTGAGGGGGGAGCGGAGGGGAAGAGAGGGCTGCTCCCATGGCCAAAGGAAAAACAACACGTGGTGGCGACTGACGGAATTAAAAATGACGATTAGAGGGAATGCTGTCGTGATGAGGAAAGATTCATTGAACGCGAGTGATTTCAGATATATAAAACGAAAATTATATGGAATTTTGGCTCGAACACGCCTGACAACGGCGATTAAGGTGTGTGAAAATAGTCACTACCATGTTGCACATTGAATTGTATTTTATTCTCTCTACTTTGTTTTCAAACTATGTTCCGAAGTAACATCCGAAGGAAAGAAATCCTTCCTTTCAAGTTCCTGGGATTATTGCGAAAATTCTTTTCTTTTTTTTTAAGATCCTCATCCCGAATGTTTGATCGACGCCCAGGTATCGGGGTTTGCATGGGGTCTCGGGCAAAGATTGCGTTGATGGGACAGCCCGGGGCAGAGGTTGAGCTGACTTGAGCAATCTGACGTTAAATCGATTTGCTAGAGGGGAGACTGAATAGGTATTGTTGACCTCACAGAGGTGGATTTACGTTTCTTGGACGTACTGACTTGCCAATCGTCAGACACCAGGCTAGTTACAGCGGTTTCGCTTCCCATGGAACCGGAGGGAGTGTATCTGCACTCACAGTACAGCTGCATCAGGGGCGTAAGATGGTTGGATGACGAACGGCACAAGACGAGCGGGAGGTGCGGGAGAATTTCCGGGAGTGGCAGTAAAGGGGCCGCTCAACTGGTGGATATGGATCAGAGGATTGTTGGTTGTCCAGATCGAGGTATACGCCTCAGGAATACTGCCTTTTGTTCGGGACGCGCCACAAAGGATTGCGTCGAGTCGTTTGGCAGGAGACTTCCGGACAAGGACCAAGGGAGGAGCACCACCAGGGTCCTTTGGGTATTCGGCTGCGGAGAAAGTTTCTCTTTCGGTGGACGGAAGCAGGGCTGAAGGGGCCAGAATCGACCCCTTGGATGGTATTTGATGGTCCTTGCGGGTTCTTGATGGATGAGCTTTTAATTCTCATCCCCTGGTTAATGAACAATGCGCACGCAAAACTACTGCGCGGAAATCAATTGCGCATCGCGGCCTCGACCAGTGTGTCTGTTGTCGGCACTTTCACTCGCCGTTGCCATGGGATCCGTCCCCGCTTCTTATTATCCTGCGCTCGAACGACGAACTACTCCAAGGAGTTTAAGCGAGTTATTTCACGTCAAATTCCATGAATTTGGCTTCGTCGTGAAGGAAAACATCTCATCTTTCTAATGATGGCAGTATGTAGAATATATCGGTATAGGTATATATCGGTATCGGATAAGTATAGTACGTATATATCGGACGCTTGCCGCATTCTTTTCGCAGGAGCCGTTGTCCAAATGGGATGAGGTGCGGCACATTCCGTCGCGGAGGCGTTTTAAAAAAAACGACGCGAGAAATATCAGTCTAGTTTTGAGTGTGTTGAATTTAGTTACTGAGTGAGTTCATTCGCATAAAACAACGGAGTTTTTGAATCATTAATATCATCACATTTACTTTCAAGTTTCTTTCAAATGTTTAGATTTTAACGTATGGCCATCATTATGACATGAGATCGTTCTCTCAGTGCCGAGAGGGAGATCCAAGAACCGCGTGCGTTCGGAGAATGCCCTCCCCCACCCCCCACCCCCCGTGATGATGACTTGCTGGGGAGGGAGGGAGGGAGGTTGGTTAGCGCCGCCGTCGGCTTTGGCGACGTCGACGCACCTCGCTTCCTCGTGGTCGCCTCGGGCGTTCCGGGCGCCGTGATGGTTTGTGGGGGTGCGGCGATTCGAAGGGATGGCGCCGCTCTTCGATCGAAGAATGCGTGCGGTTGAGTGCGTCCCCTTTCTCTCGGTGTCTTGAGAGTCGTTCCGAGACATTTCCGCCGCACGTACCTTGGGAGATCGCCCCCCGTGCACTCCCCCACACCCCCGGGAAGTGACGTAGCCAGGATTTTGGTATGGGGGGAATCTGAAGCCTGGGGGTCTTGCTACAATTTCATTCGTTTTGCACTTTATTCATGGATACTTTTTTTATATAAAACGGCATTGTTATTGCATTTTCCACCCTCTCGAACCCTTGTATTTTTCATCCAATATAATACGTGATAGAACTAAACTAACGATATGATTTTAAATTTCAGGGGGGGGCTGAAGCCCTTCAAGCCCCCCACTCCCTTTGGCTACGTGCCTGCCCCCAGAAGTCACTCAGGTGCCCTTATAGCAAAGCCATGTATATTAATCAGGAACCTTTTCGACGCGAGTGAACTGTTAAGGGAGGAAATAATGCCGATAGGTTATACGTTTAACACGAGACTTACTTATCGACCATTTCTCTTCCCTTACATTATTGTTTACTCCCGCCGAAAAGGTTCCTTAATATTAACTTACATGTATTTATGTATTAATATACATTAATATACCGGGCTTTGATAGAGAAATATTTTCCCGTGAATTGTCCCGTAATACATCACACAGCCATCCACTTTCCTCTTTTAGCGAGGAATAACCGTACAATTAAAATCCTTATGTCGTTTGGAAAAGTCTGCGTTAGCTTTTGAATTGAGCTTGTTGGCATTAATCTTTAATTTTGTTACGTTAAATGTTAATTATAAACAAGAGAGAAGCAGATAAAAAGACACCCACATGGACTTCTAATATTTCGGTGATTCTTCCTTCGCTGAAGAAGGTGGTGGCGATCTGCCGAAATATTCGGGGTACATGTGTCTTTTTATCTGTTTCTCTCCAGTTTATAATCAACCTAGTGGCGAAGCTTTTAATACGTTCACGCTCGTGAAAACTGTCGACTTAGATTCCTAATCCCTGCTTGCGGCCATGCGATAAGCCGGATGGTTGGCGATTTTAATGCAGATTATAAATCCTACCCTCAGGCAAAATGTAATCCAGTCCGAAGTAGTTGGAACCGTAGTCAATAATGTGCTATCCCGTTGTCGACCCCCACTGCCACTCAAGTCCGTGCTGACACATTGAAGTGCTACTTTCAATTGACTTGCAAGGCTACTGCCATGGATGTAACTTCTTCCTTGTGGAAGCCTCCGAAGGCGGCACGATTGCCATTGGTGAAGGAGAAGAGCGGCGTAGGTATTCTCGTTTTCCCCAACCCAACCTCCTCCCGCTCTTGACGAGTTGGGTGCTGCTCTGAAGTTTATCGCCCCCGGTATCTGCCCCTCGGCGGATGGGGTGTCGTCCGGAGATGATGTGGCGAGGCAGGTACTCGACGGGATATTGGAAGACATCCGGTGGGAATGGCGAGGCGTTATTCACCGCGAGGTCTTTTCGTTAACCTGGGCGTGCGTTTTAAGCTGCAATGATGGAGTTGAAGGTGCTGTGGATATATTCATTTTCGATCTAGCTTGTTTCGACATTATTCCACATGTATTCGCGAGCGATAAAACGAGTAGCTTTACCAATTCTTCGGAACGGGATATCCTCTTACCTTATACCAATGATGGGCCTCAAAAAGTCAGTCGCCTGATCGCGCACTCATGGTGTTTAGTTGTGAAACGTTTAATTCCAGTGCCGAGCGCAACACCACGCACCACTAAAAAAGTTATTCGATAAATGCTTATATCGTTGGCCTGCGAGTGAAAAAAATGCATCGCGATATTGCTCCCTTCCAATTGCTTCGTCAGGCGTAAGAACGATCTGGCGTTGAAAGGAAAAAGACCCCGCTTCATCGACTCTTTCGGGTGCATTTCTTAGGCTTTTAATGGAAAGCTAATGGTCTCGTTCTTTTTATTCGGCTAAAAAAGATTTTACATTCCATTTAATTGTATATATGTTTAACACTTTGAATCAGAAATCACTGAATTGTCATAAATTATTAACAAAAAAAAATTTACTTTCCCCCGTGTCACGCCAGCCATATGTGTAACAATCTTGAAGGTTTCTCCTTATGTGTGTGCTAAAATAATTTCCCGATTGAATGCTAGTTTTCCATGTTTACTGATCGCCAATAACTGCCTGTTTATGTTTAGGGAATGTAGACCAAGAAAACTCATCGTGATATGTGACTTGAATTATTTTTTTTAGCAAAAGCCAAGTATTAAGTGAATCTTAATTTAGTCAAGGACTAAAATTCTTTCTGTTGTTGTGGTTTTACTCGCCCTCTCATAGTGATGAACGGTGAAATTATAAAATGTGGATCATTGTGACTTTTGTAAGATAAATATTCACATACTATAGAATCAATGCTAGTGATTAGACGTAACAGTTTGAAAGGTAAAACTTTTATTGAATGCTTAAAAGCATTTACATATTAAATATTTAAAGTTTAAACATTTTCTTAATTTTTTTCATACTATCTGATCGGGAGCCTCCATCGTTTGTATTCCATGTTACCAGAAATTCGGTGGAGTATATGTTGTTTCCATCTCCTCTTTCGTAGTTCATTAAATTCCAGTGTTTATCCAGTGTTATATTTTTATGTTATATTTTATGTTTTTTTGTTATATCATTTCCAGTGTTTTATGTAGAGGTGAACATTTCCTTGTCGATCCATGGCTTTTCTTTTACGATTCCATATATTTCTATTTGCACATTCGGGAGCGAAAATAAATTGAGGCCTAACTGTTCGACTATATTACGACGAGGCGCCCTATTGAGGCTCGAGGTTGGCATTTGTACTTGGACTGTACCATTGAATCATTTCGCCGGGTTGCGTGAGCGAGTGCATTATTATCAATCGATACTCTAAGAGGTACTCTAAGATATTCGAGTCTTCGTTCTGATGCGAAGGAAGCTTCTTTTAATGAGGGCCCAAGTGGCCCGAAATCAATTCTCTAAAATGTTAGTTTACATTTTTGGGATGTTTGATTAAAAATATTTACTGAGCTGGTGCCGAAGGTGCTGGTGCGTTGAAGTTGAAGGCTCTGCATTCTTCTCTGGCGTTTCACAGCGTCGTTGTTTTTAGAGGCAACAGTTTCGCCTTTTGCGTTCCAGCAGGCGTCTTGTCTTCGGGTTGAAGTAATGATGCCGGTCATTGAAGACCGTATTTTGGGCCTGTTGCTACGTGTTGATTGTCGGCGTCATTTTTCCCCATTGGCGCCAATTTTCCCCCGTAGCGTTGACGGGATGGTCCTTTGGTCTAGTTAATATGTCACCCATCTTTTTCACGCAGTTGAAGCGAGTGACCACGTCGTACTTTCTCTACAGCCTGGCAATTTTGTCTGTGGTCCCCGCCACAAAAAGGAATCGTGGCATAGGTTGCAGGTTTAGGTTCCTCCGCCGTCTCAAGGGTCCTATCTGGTAGTAATTCCTGGAGTTGCCTTTCTTTATTCACGGTCCTTTTTTGGGACCAAGTTCTTATTGTACTCATTCTTCCCTAGAGTAGTGTAGTTCGTCCGAAATGGAATGTGCTATGAAAAGCTACATAGAAAAAACTGTTAAATCTGTGGCATTTATACTAGGTTTATCAGTATTTTTTCCAAGCAAAAAGATGCAGTGATTCAATTCTGTTTAAAACATTTATTCACAATGCACATGGGATATTTCCGTCGCGGCTATCTTAATCATTATAAACAAGGAAGATGACCGAATATCTTTAGTAAAAAGCTGTCTAGGCGCAACCATTGTGTGCTATCGTGGAGCAGTTATTTTTCTGGCTGAATAACCGATAAGATCACCACAAAATAACGCATTTAATTTATCCTGTATAGGTAATTGTGTGCTTTCGTCCCGCTTCCAGATAGGTATTTTAAATATTGTGATTCAAATAGGTATTTTTGTAGTCATATTAGTTAGGTATTGGATAGAAAATGTTATGTTGATTCCTGTGTGGATCGAAACATTCTTCTGCATTCTTTTTGTATTATGTTATCGCAAATATTTCAAATAAAAATGATCTGAAAAGAAAAAGGAGTTGTTTTTCCGAGCCGAGCTTTCCTTATTGTTTTTGGTGTGTAGGATTAGTGAGCGTTAAATCTCGAAATGACCGTGTGGTTTGTGATGGAAAAAAGCTTTGCGTAAGTACAAAGAGGAGTATTGCGCTGGGTTATGGCGGCATTGAGCGCCTGACTAGCGCTGGCGTGTTTTTAATAAATTGTTTAAACATTAGTATGAGTGTTGGAAGTGTGTCATACATGTATGTATTTACCGCCGCGTCGCTCCGTATCGTTGCCGTTATCGCATGAGAGAGGAGGAAGGAGCGGCAACGCGCCGTCCTCTGGCGTTGCGCGGGCGGCCCGCCCTGCCCGGGGTAACGCGCCCTGCCCCGGGGCAAGCGCCGACGAGACGGCCGCTCGCCACACACACACTGGGATGACGAAGAGAGAACGTCCGCGCTTCCCCGTGTCGGCCTATGAGTGATGCGTCTTGTAGCGTGATGCAATAATAATAGAAAACAAACCGCGTGTGTCGCGTTGTGTGTGTGTGTGGCGTGATTCGTTTGCCACCAGTTACGACTAACTCCACCAGACTGGGAACCACCAAGTTTGACGATGCTCTGCTTACGCGATGGATGCACGGACCCTTGTTCGTGTGCATGAATGCATATGCCCAGAAAATGGACCCTTCTTTAATATTGTACATGAATTCTTACACTTTGCGGTCGCGTGTCACAGAAACGACGTTTTCTAACGTTTATTTACTTCTGGGATTAGGTTTGCTCGAGTGTGACAGCTTTTCACATTTTTTACCTCTACTTCGTTTGAAAAAAAACATGTTTTAACTAAGGAAGACATTTTCATGTAAATGTTGAAGTAGACATTTATGTACACAGAGGAAAATGATTATTTACCCGTAGGAAGAATCATTTCACCTTACTAACTCTTCTTATTACACTTTCCATAACATCGAGTGTTTTTAGAACGACTCCTTGAGCCGTCCGCGGGAGCAGACGACTCGGAGAGGAGTGAGTTCCCCAAGTTCGAGGAGTCCTCCGTTGGGGGCGAGCACCGGCAGAGTGCTGACGAATGAATCGAACGCCGGGTCCCGACAGATAATGGGGCCCCAAAATGATATATAAGGGCTTTCCACAGGCGTGCCGGCGCTTTTTTCCTCGGGCGTCACCACTAGCGGACCTCTCCGGTAAACGACCGACGCTGCTTCTCTCCACCGCCGATCGCCGTGTGTCCAAGGTAGCACATCGCTTCATCCCCAACCCTTCCTTTAATACCCAGTCGCACATAAGGAGTATCCCTTTGTTTTTTGTTTATTTTCTGTTATTCGGGGTTTCGATGAATAAATATTGCTGTCAAAGAATTATCTCGGTTATTGGTCCACTGATTACCACCCTCTCCCCCCCCGTAAGGTAGCACAATAAGAACTGAAGCCTTGAACGTGTTGCTTTCCTTTCAATTACGGAAAAATATTGGCGCTTTTAAATCAATAAGCAATTATAATTCAAATCATCGTGGTGTCCCGTTTCCCGATGTGTCATTTCTGAGCCGGTCGCGATTCTCAGAACACTGCTCCCCTGTCATTCGCGTGACATTCGCCGAAGGCATCTCCATCTTCAACCGCCAACTTCTATAATGCACACCGTATTTAAAAGCCTTCGACTTCCTTCTCTCCCTCGAATCCACTGCCACGTCCAAGTCCATCTCCTCCTCCATCGTCTGTCCATTTACACCTGCGGCAGCATCGTTGATGTGACTGATACGGCAGAATTTATAGCACTCATCTTCCAAATCCATATGTTTCAATTAACGAAATTTCAAAATCGACCATCACGTGCGATGGACCAGAGATAAATATTTTAAAGTTCAAAAGTAAATCCGTGCAGGTAGTCCAGGAGGTGTAAAGGTCAAAAAGCAGACCAAAGTACAAAAGAAGGAGGTAATAAGAAGTTAGAAGTAGCAATTTTCCACGGATAAATATTTTAATTCCACCCGGGTTTCGATGCACTGCATCATCATCATCAGGTCTCATCCCGAAACATCTTGAAACGAAGGAGAGGTCGCATTAATTTTGTTAATAGCGGCAAGCAAAGAAATCGTATCCCAACTGTCAACTGACGACTAAATCCTTCGTTTCTCTTATCGACCACATGGTGATTACTAATTGGAAAACTTCCCCTGAAAAACAGAAGCGGAATTTAAGATGAGTTTCCTCTGCTTCCCAGTATTCTTTGACTGTTTTAACTTATAAATGTTGCGTTTTATGCGTAGCGGGAAAAATTAAATCATAGAATACAGCGTTCCGGAAATATTCATTTAAACTTGTGCGAAATAATTCACCATATGTAACATATGTAAGCACTCATTCATTCATGGATCTTGAGTGTGCGTGTCAAATGTTTGTAAATTAATCCGGACATGAAAAGGGACTCGCGGTCACGCATGAATTCGCAAGGGTTTATGCCTTGTGTAACCGGGGTTAGATTTGCTGATTATTCAGGGTTAGCATATCCTTACTTTTTAGAAGTCTCTAATAATCGAGTAGTTACACGTTTGAATTGTACAATATATATCGTGAGTCACAAGTTTCTTAATCTACCCATTTTGTTGTGTGGAGAAGAAGTGTAGGGAGTAGAGAGGGAGGGTAGGGAGAGGAGAGGGAGTGATTTTGGGAAGAGGTAAGGCAGCGGCTTTTCAGAGGGACTGAAAGCTGAATATAAGCTGAAAGTTTTTAGAACAGTTAGCAATCTCCTCCAAACTGCATTCCAATGGTGAAGTTACCCTCCGAAATGATTTAACCTAGATGTGCGACCGTCGCCGTTCATGTCATTGCCCCTTTTGCCCCAACTACTCTTCAGTCCCAGCCACTGCCTCTTCCCAAACTCACTTCCCCTCTTCCCCTCTGCTCCCTTCCCCCTTCTCCTCCACACAACCAAATGGGTAGATGAGAGACATAATATGCGACTTCGAGCATATGTTGTCTTGGTAATGACGCTCATGCGTTGAAACTAGTGTTGCCGCGAGACGATACGAGACTTGAGCCAGTCTCGTCTCAGTCTCATTTTCTGAACTCGGGTCTCGTCTCGAGTCTCGTCTCGTGAACCCCAGTCTCGTCTCGTCTCGTTTCCCCCAAAATAAATTTAGCACCTTAAAAAGTCGTTTCCTTTGCGTACTTAATCGCTGAATCGGTACACTCGAAATAGGAAAGCCATTAATATAAATTTTAAATATATATTGATCAGGACACCAATTACATCAAACTGCTAGTAAAATCATTGATTTTATTAATACTCAATGAATAAACTAGTAACATAAAACAAAAAATTTCTAAAAAGGGAATGTAGACACAAATTTACTGCAGAGAAATCCACAGAAGGTTTAAGAAAATAATCGCAAAAATAATGTGAGTGGTATTTGAGATAATTTTCGCTTTAATAAAGTAGTTTAAATAATTTTCAGATTAAAAAAAGTTTAATTAACATAAGCTTTTTATTTGACTGGCCAAATTGCACGTCACCCACGAGTTCACACAGAGTAAACGTCTTGCTGATTCGTGACCCAAGCGTTATCTATGCTTCCTTTTTGTCAAGGCTGCTCTTGAGAACAACCTTTCCGCTGGAACAGATGTAGTGGGAATACTGAGGAAGTCTCTCGCCATTTTTGATAGCCCTGGAAAAGTTGCCTCATTAGCCTTCCACCATGTCAATATGTTTACATCACTAGGGGATCTCGGCAGTTGAAAATAGTCTTCAAGTTCTTTTCTCCATTTTTCATGCTGGGATGATAGACTAGGAGCAAATATATGAAAACCATTAGGTCTTAACAGAAAAAGGGTTAAATTTCTATTTAAAAGTAAAAAAAATTAAATAAAAGTTTTGAGACTAATTGAACTTCTCTCTTCGGTCAAAATAGTTAAGGTAAGTGAAATTAGTCGAAAAGGAGAAAATACCTGCCAGTACTGGGTCTTGACTGCTTATAGAGAGAATATACATCTAAAAGGTCTTCCTCGTCACTTTCTACCAAAACAGACCTCTCAAGATTCTCTAGATCCATTGACTGAGCGGACTGTATTCGAGTAGGATACCTTTCGTAATAGACTTTGAACATTTCCTCAAATTTCAATAGGGACTTTTCCTGCATCTATTTTCCCCACGGCGTCATGGAGAAAGTTTCACATTTATGACGTGGATCTAATATTAATACCGCGCCATAAATCCAGTTTGTCAGGCGGTAGTTCTTTAGCATCTTGTTCCGAGCAGCTTGATAGGTAAGCAACAGTTTTTCATCACCTTAATTCCTTCCAGGCTTGTTGTCCAGTATTTCCATCATTTTTTCTAGCTTATCCAACAGCTAGTTAAATGGAACGGTAACGAGTGGAAGGGTGACGTAATTTTCTCCTCCTAATTTATTCGTCAGAACTTTAAAGTTTTTTAAAACTTTGTGAACATTTTCAAGCAGTATCCATTCTGATCCAGTGATTTTGAGGCGCTTCAGGTCACTTATACTATCACATAGGATTGAAATACCTCTCTTCACATTAAGTGCTGTTCCAATCATATCGTCTGTTGAATTCCACCTAGTTGGGACGTCTATTACAAGGTTCAGTGATGGTTCCCCTGCAGCTTCGCAAGCGCTACGGAATTTATTTCGTAACGGCTCACTTTTTTTAATTTTTTAAATTAGAGATCTTATTTTGGAAATTGAAGTCTTATTTTCTTCTTCAAAATCAAAATCCTCGTCGTCACTGTCAATTAATAAAGCTGGTCTTATGAAACCCCGTCCTCCAGAGACAACGTTCTTAATAGATCCTGTACTGCAAGGTTTAGTACATGGGGTATGCATCTAAAATTCTGATCAGTGCTATTAAAACTTAGTGCTTTAGCCATTTAAGCTAAAGAACTCGGCCGCAAATCGAGGGATCCGGGTTCGAATCCTGGTCAGGGCGAATGATTTTTCCTCTCAGGAATTTCGCACAAGTCTGCAAATAGATTTTTTCGACAGGTTACTGGCCCCTTTTAGAATGGACTGCATGCTGCTGAAATAAGATTACTTGCTGCTAACAGGTATTTCTGGATAAAATATGATGAATGGAGTTAGAATGAGTGGCTGATGAATAAATGCCGGTCAGATGATCCAGTAATGGACTTTTTGATTAAATGGATTTTTGGTTAGAAAAATAAAGGCAAATGAAAGAAATTAAAGTCAAAGGAAAGCCAATTGTAGTTATACCTTTTTATTGTAACATCCTCAACACAATTTAGCGACATTATGCTAAATATCCTCACTAACCTCGGAAGATGTATCATGCAGGAAGAGGTACATAGTTATTTCAATTATTATTTGTGTTTCTGCCGAGGTGATGTGCTCTGCGCAATTCGAAATGGCGCCATCATTTTCTCCTAGCATGAAAACTATAAGCAGGATTGCAAGTGCCGCTGGGCGTTATTTTACACATATGCGAGTATAATCCAAGATATTTTTGTCGTAGAAGTAAGCACTGAAAATTACCACTTTAGAAAATAGTCCAATTTTTGCTGGATAAATTTTCCAAGGTTATTATCGCAGGAAACAAGGAAAAGTAGTCAGCCATTAACACTCCCTTACTTGGCTCCAGAAGTCACGCTCATGCATTCGGAAATTGATTTTTCGGCAAAAATTCTTTTTTATAGTTAGATAATTTATCGAAAAGTTATTATTGAATAAAATTTCAAATTTAATACTTAAGAGAAACGTAAAATTTACTTCGCCTTAACAGAAGGACATTGTTTTAGGGATAAAACTATACCAAATACCAATTAAGGACATATATCTGTATTTCGAGACTTTCGAGAGTCTCGTGGAAGTGGTATCGTCTCGTCTCGTCAAAAAGTGGTCTCGTCTCGAGTCTCGAATTCTACCCAACGGTCTCGTCTCGAGTCTCGTCTCGTTTTCGAGACGAGACGAGAAAGTCACGAGTCTCGCGGCAACACTAGTTGAAACCGCGGTCGACCTACTAAAATCGTGCGGAAATACTCTTTCATGTGTATTCTTTCTTTTCTAAGATTGGTAAACTGCAGCCCACTATTGTACTGAATCCGCCTCCAGCACTAAGATCCGGAAAAGCCGCTATTCTCTACCGTTCCAGCTTTCCAGTGGTCCATGTCTTTGAGCCATAAATATTTAGAAGAATATTTCACATTATTACGGAGTTTATCTTATTCTGGCTTGTTAGCGTCGAGAGCGACAGGCTGCACCCTTGGGTTCGGATGCGAAAGAAAGCTCCCGCAAACAACGCCGTCTGAGAATTCCTGCGGACGCCTCTCTCCACCGCGGCGGCGGCGCCTACCGTTGGCACCGACGCCCGGCGTCTATTTTAAACGACGGCTCCTCCGCATTCCGCCTCCTGTTTACGAGCCCAGCATTGTTTGGGGGGGGGGGGCGTTGTTTTGATGGACCGGCAGAAAAAGGCCGCCTTATATGCGGGTGCCCCCCCCCCCCCGTACTCCAAATTCATTCCCCCCCCTCCCCACCACCCCAACCATCCCCACCCCTCCCCCCCCCCTTACCCAGTTGCGAATCGCGAAAAAGGAAAATCATTTTTTTGCTGTAGAGACACCACGCATGCCTTTCAGATTAGCCGCCTCATTGACGGGTGACCGATTATTTCGACCCCATTCAGTCATCGCGTTGCCTCTGAAGAGCAATACTTTATTCAATGCAAGCTTAGTAAATTCATTACAAGACAATAAAAAATTAGGAGAACATTTAAGGCACATATCCCATCCCATCTACGCCTCTGAAGCCATTTCCCATTTTTCAATTGTACTCTCTCAGCCTCGTTAAGATCTCATTCTCACTTATTTCCTTTTCCGTGTTCGCATATTAATTGGAATGTGCTCCCCCTCGTCGCCTCCACCGTCGTATTATTAAAACAGTCCCAGACTTGCTTTCATCCCACGCCCGATCACACCACTTTTTTTCCTCAATGCACCCCATCCTTCTTTTCCCTTTCTACCCATTTCCATAAGATCCTTGTATAGCCTTCAAATCACTCTGCATTCCTCTATAGCCGCATATCCGCACACATTCTTTTCTTGCTCTGTTTCATAACCATCCATTGCATTCATCTCATGCAATCTTTCGCTCTTCCTCAGATTTTTCTGAAATCGATCTCTTTTTTTGCGCCTGTTTCTTTTCACTCACTGCAATTTTCACTTTGAAGTAAACTAACTAAGTTATGAAGAACTTCATTCTACCATGCATCTGACTTTCATTTTCCTTACCAACCCTTTTCCGCTGAATACACTCTCTGCACATTCTGTAATCATTGCTTCCAAAATCGCCCGCGCATCATTCACGCTCCCATAACTGATGTATTCGTCCCATTAAACTGGAAACACCCGAGTCTTAATTACAACCTGTGACACTAAAGACATTTTCAAACACATTACAGTTAAGGTTGGGGCAAGCTTCGTTTGCCGGAGCGAGGTCGATTTCTTTCGCTTTCCAAAGCCAATCACATCGCCGTCGGATTTCTTTGTCGGGGAGAGGAATGGGTGGGCAGCGCCTTAAGCCCATTAGCGGCGAGAGTTTGAACGTTCCGCTTTCGCTTTATATGGGAAGGGGGCGTGAGGAATGTCATAAAGGTCAGCGCGCCGAGAGGAAGGGAAAGGGTTTGCTGATAAGATGTCTCACGCGGGTTGACAGCAGACACGAAAAAAATGGGGGAGGCCTCTGCCTGTCCACGGGGGTGGCAGGACGGGAGGCAGGAGGATTCGTCCACGGCTCGTTTGGCGCCCCCACTTAACGCGAACCGAGAGGAGGGGGGGCTCTCTATTATTTGTGTCTCTCTCTCGCTCCTCTCAATCGCGAGCACCCAATCAATGGAGTATGTATGTGTTTGCCCCCACCCCTCTCCCCCCCTCCCCTCTCCCGTCTCTTTTCCTCCTTCGCCCCCGATCGACCGAATAGATTCGATAAATCACTCCAATTGACCACCGAACACGTCTTTTTCTCTACATCTCTGTCCACTAAACACAATAAAACGTCAAACCTCCAAACCGAAAAATTTCCCACCAAACCTCGTCTCTCCACCGCCACGAATAACTGCGACTATTCTATTAAAATAATCCCCCTTGCCAAATAAATAAAAATGCTCGAGAAAATAAAATATAGAAAAAAATCCCAACGTGAAGAGCGAGAAAAAGAAGACACTTTCAACAATGCATATGCTCACGACACACACACACAATTGCCACCATTTCTCTCTCTCTCTCTCCTCCAACCACACCCCGCAATCACCTTGGAGAGGCTTTCCCAAAGAGTGGTCCAGCTGCGAGTCACGAAGGAGAAGAAGGCGCTGCTTCTCATTATTATCTACTCTCGCGTTCTCTCTCTGCTATTCAGGGCGGGTGGCTCCTCCTGCCCTCGGGATGTGACCCCGGGGGCATCTCGGCCCCGGCGCGACCTCCCGGCTGACTCGACGCCCTCCTGGGTCCCGAGGCCGGGTGGCGAGCAAAATTACCAATTATACCGGAAGAGAAGCGGCCATCAGAACTGAATTGGCGTCAAACTCATCTTTTGATCCCACAACCCCTCCCTCGAGGCGGAATCCCGCTTGCCCCTCTCCCCACTCTCTCTGCTGCTGCTGGGCGCAAGCGAAGCACAAATCGGTGGCGAGACGCTTTGAAGTTGTGATCGGCGGCGGTTGACGCGCGCTCCTCTCGCGGAGGCCTGGCGAGCTATCTCTCCGGATGGTACTATTCGCCACGCGCCTTCGGCCGAACTGACGAGAGAGAGGAGAGAGGTATATTGTCTGCCTCCCTCCCCCTCCCTCCGCGCCTCGAGAAGGGGGGAGGGGGTGGAGATCGAGTGACTTGGAGAATTCGGACGAGACATTCCCCGCACGAAATTAAATGGGGTAGGTAATATGTAGTAGTAGCACTTTGGTGCAACGTGTTCCGACGGCTGAGAGGACATTTCGCACGCATTGTCTGCCACTTGCACACAGACCTGCCGAATTCGAGCCGAGCCCAACGGTGCTTCGCGTCGGTGAATGATCGATTGATAACAGGTGTTTCCGTTGCGTGGCAGAGGCCGTCGCCCGAAACCAAAAGGAAAAACAAATTCCCTGGAGAAGGGACAATTCCCTTCCTCTTGCCTACCCCCGTAGCATTTATAATAGCATAGCTGTAAAAATTGCTCCTCCGAACCATAATAACCGCGGAGCTCTCCATATTACATCCACTCGCGTGCATTATGAATACATATATTTAAGGACGACGTTCTGATGGTCTCACTCTCATAACTTAAAATGGGAATTCGAAGAAACCTTGCTGGCAAAGCATTAATTATGTTTTCCCGAAAGCTACCTGAATTTTGTCAAAATTATTTACCGCAGATTTCTTAGGATATTTGATGTGGAAGTGGGCATTAAATTACATGGGCTCTTATGGGAACGCGAGGTGCGACTAGCTTTATTCATCGAAAAGAACGTTTTCTAGTTAAGAATTTAAAAAAACAAAAATAATTTAAATCATCAATAAAATAATGTATGAAAAGCATTTGATGTACTTTATTTTTATTATTTTTGTTTTTCTTATTCTTAACTAGAAAACGTTCTTTTCGATTAATAAAGCTAGTCGCGTTCCCATAAGAGCCCATGTAATTTAATGCCCGCTTCCACATCAAATATCCTAAGAAATCTGCGGTAAATAATTTGACAAAATTCAGGTAGCTTTAGGGAAACATAATTAATGCTTCCAGAGCAAGTTTCTTCGAATTCCCATTTTAAGTTGAGAGTGAGACCACCGGAGGTCGTCCTTAATTTTCTATTGCCTTTCAAGTCCGCAACAATGTAGCGGAATATTATTTGGCAGCCGTTTTTTTAATCATCTTCCTCAGATCATGTAAAGGTGACAGAATTGCACTGTATTGCACCTAGTTACTCTCGCGCTTTTTCGCATGAACATGAAATTAATATTCGTCGCAGTGAATGTTATTTTAACTTTATACTGCTTGGCTGGATTTTCAATAATATCAATTGATAGTTAACTTGTGAAAATCTATCTTTATCACTTAGCGAAAACTTTTTTCTATTTTCATCATCTCGCTTAAATACGTTCAGGTGTCTAAATTACAATTATTTTGTTATTATGTGACATTCGTGTATATTATCCAATTCGTTAAAGACTTCGAGATTGAATTCCAGTAAAAAAAACACGTGCACTTTAATATGCATGTGAGATATCCCAATGAAACAGCTAACTTCATCGATCGTTCTTATTATAAAATCCAAATGTGTCTTTTTCTTTTCGTGATCCAGCTGGGTATATATTTTTTGTAGTGGCACCCACTCAACTGTCGGTTCAAAAGTTATGTAGACTCGAGTTTAGATACCGATTAAGAATTCCACGTCGTGCAGCTTCCAAGGTCCATGCATGGGTGAAACTTTTTCTGACGCGTCTCCTTGTTGCGTATGCCTGCCTTATGTTTATCTCTTTCACATGCTATTCTTTTAGTTCAATTTGATCTCTTAGCTCAATGAATTTAAGAATTCAGGATAATTTAAGAGGTACTCATAGTCTTCTCAAAATTTAATATCTACTGGTGCAAGTAACATCTTTCTGATAAGGTTACATTGGGCTCGTTCAGTCATATATGTGGAATCAACGAATCCGTACTTCTAAGATCGCAAACTAACGAAATTAAATAAGTTATTTGTTCAACTAAGTTTCTCCAACCGTCCTGCCAGCGTCTTCAGGCCAGTACTGAGTCAGTCTCGCCGCTTCCGACCTTCGTAGAAGCGGCCAGCATGTTGGCTGGGGAAACTGTCGCCAAGACAACGCAGCGCGGAGGGAATCCCGAAAGCTGAGCCACGCTATCATAACTTCACTGTTTATCTACAAGTATTACCCGTTGGTCTTAACTTATTTTTGATCCTCTCTGTTTTCGCCGCTCCTTGCTGGCTCCCTGGTCAATCGAAGCAGCAGCACCAGACCGCTTTGGCTTTTGACGCCGGCCCCAACTATTTCACAACCGTGGGAAAAATTTTATTTCTATGCCCCTAACAAAGACTTTATTAACGGTTGTGATTTCTTAAAACGCGTGTTAATTTGAGGGATGCTTTGCAAAACGGTCCTCCTGCAATTGCAGTGTTCTTTCCTTTCCCGCCTGGAACTCAATATTGTAGCAAGTCAGATGTGGCTGTTTTGCAATCGATTGTCCGCTTTTGGAGGAGAGTCTCAACGCTCCTCATACTTTTCCGAATGTTTTAAAGCTTCCGAACTAACTCGATCTCTCGTTCCATTGGTAGGCGATCGGCGCCAAGGTCACTGCGAGGGAGTTTCTCGCCAGCCGCGGTGCTGAGATGTGAGAGACTCGACCCGACGACCCCTCGTGACTGAATAGCAAATCAGCCGGAGTTGGCTCCTCCGCCCTGGTTTGCAATTCATAGGAGGAGGCTCGGTGAGAAATATGCGAGCGTTTTGAAATGCTAAGGAGTTTAAGCGGGGGGAGGTGTACTCATCACGTGGGCACTTCCTCTCGGTGAAATTCCTCGCGCCTTGGCTTGATGTGTAGTGGTGCTCTCGGTGCAGCAGCGATCAGAAACCCGCGTCGACGACGTGATGTCCCGATCAAGAAGAATTTTTCCTCTCATGTCGTGTTAGTGAAACTGACTCCGTTGCATGCCGGGAAATTTTGAAGCATATGCTGAGGAGAACTACGAATTTTTTGTTTGGCCATAATGCTACAGAAGTTACAGAAACAAATTTTAACCAGTGGACGCGATTTATCGGTGGGAAAGATGCATTCATATGTATGTGGAAATCATGCGGCTGTTATTTTTCAAGCCGGGATTATTTCGGCGGGGGCAGATGCTATGACACCTTAGAAATCATTAAGATGGGAAACTGTCGAGAGGCGTACTGTATCGAACGAGGGCTTTGAGTGAACTGGGGTGGTTGCCATCTCTGTGAAAAGAAAGGAAGGAATACTACGATTCCACACTCATGGGTTCAAATCACGGTTCAGATGAATGTCCGCGGGGTGTCACCACCTTTGAATCAATTGAGGTCCCATTGACAGGAAGTGGGATACCACTCCGCATAAAATTTTATTGAACTTATATGTTGAAATTCGCCATGAAAAAAAATCATTTGACTCGACGCTGCAATGTAGACCGGGGAGGAGTACAACTTTTTCGTATTAACCCTCTCCGTTGAAACTCGACTTGAATTAAGAAGGTCAGATTACGCACCAGACCGGCAATTGGGAGATCCGGGTCCGAATCCCGGTCAAGTCAAATAATTTACAACATGGCGAATTTCACCGTCTTTGGCGTACATCTTTGGACCCGTGCGCGTGTACCACGTATCATTTGTGCAATCGCAATGATTGGAAATTTTTTTATAAACTAGGCCTCATAGTAAATAAAAATATCTCATTTCTAACGACACCAAAATATCAGTCGCTAATTGCTATACCTGTCGAGATATTTGCTAACAAACTGAACCCCTATCCAAGTGGGATTTGACGGCAGAGAGGCGTTATTAGAAGGATGAGGAGTTTCTGACATGAACAGTTCACATGTAACTGTGTGTCGTTCGTATTTTTTCTCAATTATTAAAAAAAGACATGATTATATCTCGCATTTTATAAAATCGTGGGAAAACTTTCGGTTGCTTAGGCGTTTTCAGCAAACAAATAAATGAAGTTCAAGACTCAAATGTGATATATTTAGTAAGTCACATAGAAATTTAGTCTCAAAGAAAAATTTGTTTGCGTCCTCAATGTAATTCAATCTACTCCACGCTTCCTACAAGTGCTTAAATTTTAACATAAAATCCGATTCGGGGTCCCGATGGAAGAAAACCCGCGAGGAATCTCGCTCAGCGTCCGTCATGTCTCTCTCACCCTCTTTCTCTCTCTCTCCTTCTCGGGCTCAGATTTCGCGGCGCTGTTGACGGGCAGGACGACGTCCGGTGAGCCGCAGACGGGTGCCGTGGCCACGGGCCGCTTCACCTTCCACCGCAAGAGCCTCTACTACTCCTTCTACCACTCGGCGTCGCTGCCCGCACCCACCAAGGTGCACTTCCTGGACGCCGAGGGCAGCATCCTGGACGAGCACCAAGTGGCGGCCGACGCCTACCAGAACGCCACGGGCAAGGTGTGTGGAGTGTGGCGACGCCTGCCCAGGGCCTACCGCAAGTACCTCCGGGAGGGCACGCTGGCCGTGGGCCTCGTGTGGGACGACGACACCACCACCCTCCTCTCTGGCCGCCTCGGTCGCTACAAGGCCCTGCCCACGGAGATGTTCAGCGCCGTGCTGGAGGCCGTGGACGGCGGGCCCGCCCCCTCGCCGCTGAGGGGCGCCGGAGGCACGGCCATCGTCTCTGCGTCCGCCGCGACGCCCAGCATCCACGTGCAGCTGCTATTCAACGGCGCCTTCTCGCCGACGGAGGTGTCCGACGTCCCCGTCGTCGTGCGCCTCGAGTCCGACAAGGTTTTGGTGTTCGAGGAGGTCGTGAGGATCGCGAAACCCGATCACGTGAGTGTCTTTCGCGATGCCTCCCTTTGCACGTGTGTGCCTCGGGGGGCAAGAACAACGCCTTCCTTAACAGTCTTCGGCTGGAATCGAAAAAAGCTCATCGTCGAGATTCATAAAGTGGTTTTTTTTGGCTTACTATGAGTTGAAACTTCGCATGGTCATTCCACAATAATTGGTGCTTGAAGTGACGCGTGTCATTTGTCTCAGTTCCGAAGCATTGAAAGTATACGAGGGCATCGAAGTTGAGCAAATTTTACACAAATCGTTCCCCTTCAATTTCCTGTGAAAATCACCGTGGCAAAGGTGTACTACTAAGATCCAGGACTCCAAAGGCCTTTGGAGTAAAACCATAGAATAAAAAATAGTATGAGCTAATAAAAAATGTATTAGCCTTTGACTTCTCGTGATATTTGTGTTTTTATTTCCATTTCTACTGCTGTTGTACAATAAAATGGCAACTCACACACTTTTTCAATCTTGGAGAGCTTTTTTCGATTTCAGCGCATTCGCCATCGGTCGGCGCCATCACGTGTCAGGGCCACGCCCCCTCTTGCCTGTCAAAACGAATTATTTTTCCTCAGTGGAATATCGCACTTATCGCTTTAAACGTGATATTATCATAGAATAATCACATTTTTCTGTAGAACAGGCCATCATTGAGTTCTTTCGCTACTGTTAACTGATCTACTAAGAGCTGTTATCTCGTATCTAGCTGATCCTAGCTCTAGGATTTTAATTTCGGCGACTCTTTCAATAACAATATTGATGGTATCAGTATCTAAACCTATTAGTAGCAACAGCTTCTTATGTGGTTAAGGTTATTTAAAATTGAATATTCCTACCGTTGTAAATGAAAAATATTGTCTTTCGATCTTTTTTTTTCGTTTTTTTCTCCAAGGCTGGGAAAAAAGCGGAAAAAGCCATTTTTGCCCAAAATGGTGTTTTTTCTGAGCTTTCACATCACTATTTACGTCATAACATAGAATATTCCCAATAGTTGACATTTTTAGGGGGTTTCGCACGTACGGGCGCCAATATGACAGAACCTTAATAGGGATAGCCGAAGTTGAAATATTTTCCGTATGAAAGTGTTTTGTCTGTGTTTTGTTGTCTCAGAGGTAGAAATGGTAATAACCTATTAGGATATGTTGGACAATTTAAATGGAATTTTAAATGTGAGATAATTCCAAATATGGTGAATAAACTATTATGCGAATTTAATTTAATAAGAGAAAATTCTGTAAAACCCATTGCGCCATGTTTACAAGTATTGAATAAATGTGAATGACTGAACATCAACTCAGGAAAGCCATAAAGAGAGTGACTCGGGTCGAGTGGTGTAAGGTGTTGTGATGAACTCATAAATGTCTTCTCCTTGACTCGGGTTCCTCCTGAAGAGAGATATTGAGATAAGAGTGCATTGTTAAGCCAAGTTAGCCCCCCATAGCGTCGTCGAAATACGCGCGTCCTCTTCACCCGGGTTACGAATTATCTGGCAATTTATGCGTCATTCAATAGATGGCAGTGCGTCGCGCCATTCACTCCAGCCTGAGCTGGAGCCAACGACCATATGCTCTCTGAGAATCCCTTCGTTCTCTGCCGACGACCGCGAGGATTGTCACGCGAGCAACACCAACTACCACAAGCCATACAACGGAGCGGAAGGATACGACACTAATCGCTGCTAATGAATTTTAATTTAAGATAAAGCCGCCAGGTAAATACACCTTTGAGCAAAATACAGGTCTCTAAAGACGTTTACCTGATAAAGCTTGTCTCCAAATGATATCTCATTCATCAATAAACTTCGCAGGAGAAAATTAAACTTCCAATACTTGCTTTAGATTTTCGCATCGATGCATGTGAATCGATGATGTTTATTGTGTAAAAAGACCAAGTTGATGGTATCGAGATACATACTTATTAATAATTGCATATGATTGAGTTTTACGGAATAGGAATTCGTATTGTATGCGGCCTACGAATCGAAATATATAATTTTGCCGTTTTCTCATCTATATGGAATAAAATTAATTCGTTTAACCCTTTACGTTGTTCCGTATTATGATTAGGATACCGTCGTTAATTGTGAGAGTTACATGAATACTATATTCTTTAGAGACATTTGTAAACTCACATGTGTACGTTTTCTGAAAACATAGAAGAAACACGAGATATTTTTATGCGCCTTGATGCCGCCATCTTCGTACTATTGGAAGTCATAATTAACGATCCAGCTCATAAATGAACCTAAAGTGCTTCAAAAAACGGAACTTAGTGCATATCATCGAAGCGCAATTCATTTGATGAAAGATATTAATGCACAATTTCTGTACCCATGCAAGAATAGCAAAACTACAAAAAATAAACAAAGTACGTATTTTTGAACATCCAAAGCCAGATCATAAATTGCAATTTAATTTTTTTTTGCTATTATCCATTAATTTCTTTATTATTAATAATATCATCATACAAAAAATCCTCGGAGTGCGAGGTGGCCCAGGGGAAGGAACTGGCCCCCTTACCCTGAATGTGTGAAATTCACACGCCTGCGGCTTAGTCCGGGGTGAGCTCTACCCTCAACTATCCAAACCAACCTTCGAGTTGAATCACTGAGTGAGTGAATAATAACATGCGGTTTGCATGCGGTTAGCTTTCTTAGCGCCGTGTGCCGGGCCTTGGAGAAGGAGAGAGAGAGAGAGAGAAGACAGACTCTTGGCTTGTGCCCGTTCAAGTATAGGTCTGGTAGTCTGGACAGTGAGTGGTCCATATTTTGTTTAAGGTGGAGAAAGAATGTTGACACCTTTTCGTGAGAATGTTCTCTCGCTGGAGATAGGTGTTACTCGTCTGCCAGGCGTTCATTTATATCCCGTGACTCACGTTAAAGGTCTTTCATTGTGAGGGCGAATCATTTCTTAATTTTGTCAAGTGATTAATGTGCATTGCACGGTGGTTTCGAGACAGAAGATGTACGTAGAAACACCATTTGTCATCTGAATCATTCTTTTCAAGATGAAGTGCGATTATGTGAGCTCCAACTTTAATATATTCATTTACAGACGGCGCTGTTGAGAAAATTTCGCGAGAAGAAAGTCATTTCCCCAGGCTGGGACCCAGATCCCTTTCCTAAGGTTAATTGTTTTTTCTTCCATTTAAAATCTCGCATTTGTGTGCACATCAGTGGGTGTCAACGCAGTTTATTTTATTTATAGCCATGCTCATATTTATCTCGTATTTCTAAATTTGTATTCCTTTTTGGATGCATTCTGCAGCTAGCTTGAAAAGCTTGAATTTCAAAAGCGTTTACTCTGAATATTCATAATGAAAGATACGTTTCCAAAAGCAACGTTTGTAACATTTTATGATCGTTAAACTAATTGTCATATTACAAGATAATAACTACCGTGAATTTTACCATAATTTGCAATACGCTTAATTCCTTTGTATTTGACATTTTTCAAGATTAACTTTGAGGGGATGATGCACCGAACCTCTTTATCAGGGCTCGAGCCCGGTGCCCTTGCTACGAGAGAGCGCGCTATGATACGTGTGAATCAGATAATTCGTGGATGTTCTCTCTCTCTTTGCTCAACTGCCCCGTCCACTCCAGCTGTCCGCTCAGAACACACGAAGTTGGTCACAATGTCACATCGCACACAGATATTTTTTTTATTTTCAACGTACTTCAAGTACGACGTTCCCGAATGGTTGCCTTTATGTCCGTCGATGTGGATGTATTTTGTGAGTGGTTATCTTATTGTTAGATACTTAGATCTGTAGTGTTTGCGATTAGTGCATTAGAGATCAACGTACCAAGGTGAAAGACGATTTTCACAGACTTCTCAATACATTTAACAAATGATTTTCCCTGAAGCTGCCTCCACTAATCAGGCAAGGTGCAATGTAATTCTGGAGTGATGTGAAAGAAACATTTGAGTAAATAAAAAGGAATTTAAAAAATCTGTAAGAAAATTAAAGAACTGAATTACTGGCAAGTCGCAAGGAAACGAGTTGACGGGACTATCCTTTTATCTGAAGGTTAGTTTATTTTTCAAAACCATCGCATTTATCATATAAAATTATTTAAGGGAAATTCCTTGTCAAAATGCGCGAACATTTACCTCTCCCTCATCTGTTTTTTCATGTTTTTACATAATCATTGGCCATCTAGAGAAACTTAGAAATTTAATTTTTTGCCGGATATCGATTGTGGTTTTCTAGATATCGCTATTCATTTTAGGCGCGACTCGCAAAACGTGTTTCGACACAAAATTCAAACATTCCAAAGACAAAAATTCGACACCTACAAACTAATTGACGCAAATTTCATTATCAAATGCACATTTGTCGTGGTGGGCAAGAATAATATTCAGCTAAAATAATCCAAAAGCTAGTAGCTAGCTCCAGAAAAAAATAATTTAGCATGCTTTCAATACTTATAAACTATGTTAATAAACAAATTTTCACAGTTTACAATCAATTTTATTAATCGTATTCCCAAGGCCAGTCCATCATTGGCATGAGTTGAGCAGCCTACTCCCGACCGCCCCATCCCGCATTAATGGCAATGGAAGACGGCAAATGTTTGTTCCTTGTCGATCTACTCAAGCAGCTTCACTATCTTATGATCCGTATCCCTAAGGATAGTTGACATTGTTCAAAACATCGGTCTGTTTGGTTAAAAAAACTTACGAAAACTTAAGTAACATTGTGGGGGTTCATTATTTCAATCGTTGTCTTTCATGTTGGAGTTAAAAGTGGTGAAAATCGCCTCACTTAATGTTTGAATGGCCCTTTGTGTAAATTTGTACGCCATTTTTATGTATTGCTATTTTATTATCTGTTCACATTTAACCTTAACAATGTGTGCACTTTGCATGATGAATTTCGTACTCCCAATAATATCTCCCAAAAGAGTCTCAAAACGACGAATGCACCCCCAATCGTCGGTCATAATAATTGTAATCGTCTCTCCTCCCTCCCTCTCTCGACCCAGGAGCTGAACGTGATAGAGGTGCGGTCCGCCGTCAAGGCTGGCGACCTCCGCCTGCTCGCCCGGGGCCGCCTGCACCTCGCCCTCTTCTCCCGCAAGCACCCAGAGTATCGGCTGGAGGGCGTGGTGCTGACGCGCGTCGCGTGCGACCTCTTCCAGGCGACGCTGGCGCCGCCTACCGAGGGCGAGGCGGAGGGCGGCGCCGCCACCAACGCAGCCTCGCCGCCCTCCGCCTCCCGCGCCTCCGGCCTCGCCTGGATGTTCCTCGCCAGGGACGGCGCCCTCCTCTACCGAGTTCGCCTCGACGACATGGACGCCCCGCTCATGTCGCTCCGATTGGCGTCGCGGGCGCCCCCTGGACCGCAACAGCTTCAGCGCAGGGGGGCGGCCCCCCCTCCGAGGAGGCACGAGATGGACGAGGACCTGACGCCCAGCTTCCGCGACGGCTGGGCCAACGGCTCGCTGGACCGGCTGAGCCCTAGGGAGCTGGAGCAGCTGTACGGCGGCGAGGCGTGGGTGGTGGCGGTGGGCGACGACCCGGGCGGGGCCTCGCTCAAGGGCCGGCTCACGGTGCACCCGGCGGCGGGGGCCAGGGCCTCCGAGGGCCCCATCCTGCTCAAGAGGAACGACCTCTCCGCGCCGGCCGCCCTGGCGGGCATCGCCTGGGTGGCCGTGGACACCGACTGCAACCTGCAGTACGAGGTACGAGTCTCTCTTCGCCCGACCAGACTCCCGATCTCGCGGACCGTGGAAGTTGACAGAAGGGAAAGAGGATTACAATACCGATTTCCCGTTCAAATGTCCTCGACGCGTGAATTTCACAAAACCCTCTCAGAGTCTCACTCGCGAGTTGAGCCCAGCGCGAAATTAATATTTTTTGTTTACGTCTTGGTCGGGGGATTTAAGTTATTTGTACATGCATGCGTGATTGTGTTATACATGGGCCGCCCTCCCCCGTAATTCTTGGGAAAATAAATAAAATTGCAACCATGAAGTTTGTCCTTCAAAGCAAATCACCTTTGAGGTTTAGAACTACGTTTCAAGTGCTTAAATTTTTTTATTAGGCCCCCCGCTTTGCTTGGTGGTATTCCATGCCTTCAGACCCCCCGGGGAAGTAGCCCTTAGAACAAGGATCTCAATATGCCCCTGGTGTTACACCCATTGCAACACGCATGCCCGGATGCTATTTATGTGTGAATCTCAGGACTCTCCTGAGGTCCACTGTTCGTAGTGCAGCCGCGTCATTCTTCCACCAGATGTGATCGTGCATTGCTCTCTAAATCGGTGAAGCCGTGCTCGGGCGGTAACTGTAGCGCTATATTCGTGTTCTTTATTCATATGGAAGTAATTTCTGTACTCGAAATGAAGATTATTTTACTGGTGATAACATATTTCACGAGTTATCGAATCCTGCAGAACACAGAATTGAATTAAAAAGATACCTCGACCCACCGCTAGATGTCCTTCCTTCGTCTTCGAGCCGTGATTTCATAATAATGGGAAGCATGCATGGCGATGGCGAGAACAGAAACGATTTGTTGGTCGAAAAATATATTATTTATGCGAGCCACACACAGCACACCAGATATATATTATTTTGTTTTTTTACCTTAGTTCATGGAGTCCTTAGATTGGTCAAATGTAAAGTTGAATAAAATCATCCATATATAGTGGATTGTATTAAATTTTAGACTTGAACTTCAAGTTCAAACAAACTCAGAGATCAAGGCTCAAATTACACTCTCTTTTGTATTTAATATTGCCGCAAAACCTTTGTTGTATAATCTCTTATATCGCCTGAAATTGCACCCATCTCGTTCTCAGATCGACTACTGCTAACAATTCTGCTCGTGACAGATCCCGTCACCGAAAAATGCAGCGCAAAATCTCTTCGAGTCATCCCTCAATTACCTCACTCTATACTCCCCATAATTATGTGACGTGTTGCGGGAAAACGTGAATAACACTGGTTTCAATGAGCTATATCACTTTTTTTCCTGATAAAATTAACTTTTATCTAAAATACACCATTATTTTGCAAAAGTAGCCAATTGAAGTGGTAGTGAAATTTTTCATGTTCTTATTTGATGCTTTGACATTGGATAGTGATTCCGTTCAGAACAAAGTGATGAATCTTTAAAAAAAGGTGAAAGTTTTTTATGTCAATAGTTATTTTATACTAATACGCAATGCCAATAATGGAGTTAATTGATGAAACAAACGATCTACGAAATTTAAGGTTCCTTTTATTGTATACATCACTTGCTTTTACAAAGCTTATACTAAATCAATCAAACTTATTATTTACTGATATGTATGGCCAGTGGCAGACTCCGTCAGAATGAACCTATTATGCCGGTTTATTTTCCAAAGATTTCTTTGTAGAAAGTAACTTTTTCCT
The DNA here is from genome assembly GCA_963573305.1 of Pyrrhosoma nymphula. NCBI lineage: Eukaryota > Metazoa > Arthropoda > Insecta > Odonata > Coenagrionidae > Pyrrhosoma > Pyrrhosoma nymphula. The sequence goes on from OY754329.1 coordinate 3,874,042, forward strand.
GACTCTTTGTAAATGTGAATGTCGAAGTTTTGTGTTCAATACGACACGTGAAACCCATGATGAGTGAATAACTTTGATGAATAGCTTATTCCAGCTTGTATTCGGAATGTCTTTCTCCCAAGTTATTCTTTCTTAATATAGGTATATTTAAACAAGTGAGTCGAGCCACATTGATTTTTTTCTGGTGTTGACAGATGGACGTGCATACTTGCAGCTTACTGTATAGCATCGTAAAATTACTCAAATTTCATTTTATTCATATTCTGGCTACTTTGAAAAGAAACATTTTTCCTCTGTTTGGCGTATGCAGCAAAATCATAGCTTTCTTTTCACGCTATTTTTTCGAAAAATGAGCTTTAAATTACGCAGTGTTGAGAAACGCAAGAATGAGGGAAATTTTGGATCAAATAGTTTTTATTGTGAAAATCATATGCCAATATCGCGGAAACTATTTCTGAGGAGAAAATTCTCTCACAGAGTCGAATGGCAGTAATATGTGCCCATCATAAGTATGTTGTGAGTTAAGGGTCATTCAAGTAAGTATTAGTACGTAAGACGCTTTAGGGTGGGAGAGGAGTTCAACATGAGGGGTTTTGGGGGTCCGAAGCCATCTTACGTAAGATTTTATTTACTCGTGAGGTTGTATCACTTTTTCTATAATCGTCGGACGAAAAAATCTTAATTTGTAGTGCTGCAAACAGCTCTTACGGAAAGTTTTGTAAATATAGGATGTGTTCAGTTGAAGCACTACTGAGTGACCAATTTTTTTAGGAAACCGGAACTAGCCACGTTATTTACTTTTAAGGCCGTTTTACACGGGGAACGTCATTGCGCAATCTGACGTATGTCCGAAGGCGAAGTCAAAATTGCGTCGTGTAAAGCAGTGAATTGCGAGAACGCATGCGAGAATGCATGGATGCGAGATGGCAAAATAGCCCCTGTTCTAATTTCGTTCATGCATTCGCGCAATTGCCCGCCATATTAGAAATTAATGCAGCTCTAACCTGCGCAATGACGTGCCCCGTGTAAAACGGCCTTTACGGAGTCACCCGCAAGTACACGTAAACGCGATATTCCACAGAGGAAAAATCATTCGCCTTAACCAGGATTCGAATCTATTCGATTATCCACAGGGGAGAAGGACGCCTCGGTGTAGCTTAACTGGTTAAAGCACTCGTCGCGAAATCGAGGGATCTGGGTTCGAATCCCGGTGGTCAAGGCGTATGATGCTTCGAATAAGTATAGCACTATGGTGACTACAGGGTGAGACAAACAGCTGTTTTTTCTGTGTCAGATTTAACAAAAATTTTTAATACTGGTGTTCCGACGGGAGAATTGGGTAATCGATCCAAGTGGTCAAATATCCTTTCTTATATTTTACGTGATGAGCACTAATGGTAGGCATCCAATTATATTACGTGGCGTATCCTCGGAATGGCCTGATTGTACATTTTTTCAGTGCTAGTAACCAATGGCAATAAAAACCTTTTGATATTTTCCAGTTTTTTTTTTAAACCGACCACAAGGCTAAATTCTGCTTCCGCCATTAGTATCATCGATTAGTGCACTCGGATCCCGAAGTGTTTCATGTCAACAGATGGCAAACGTTGTTTTGATCGCCACACCTTCTGTATATCTTGTGCTCAGTGTACTCATGGGTAGCCATAATTTCCCAAAGCATCGTTCATCGAAAAGTTGATCTCTGTGCATGCATCCAAAATCTATAATAACTCGTAAGACAGTGATGGGTTCATGAAATATTGCTCGCTTACAGTGGAGGGAGGTCATAATGTATCCAAAATCGTCTTTCATGGCCCCTCACGAGGAAATTACTGATTAATTGAAGTCAAAATGCGATGGCGCTGCAGTCGGTTCCCATGGCTGGAAAAAGTGTTCATGTAAATTATACTAATCGAGAAATCTGCATATTTTGAACTGTAATTTTGTTTTTTATATTTAAAGCTTGCGATCAAGAGGAAGTAGTATTTATTACATAGCAAAGCAGTCTATGAGGAGGAATTCAGTATTTGTCTTGATTGTCACACCGTAAGTTGGCGTGGCAACCCCCAACGCATATATCTAGTGAAGGTTGCATAGCAGCTGGGTTAGTCACACGTAGCTCGTTGCCGTAAAATAATAGCATCCAAAACGTGACTGTTTTGAGGCACTGATTTGGATTATTTGTCTCGCCAACATCATACTGCTCGAAATAAAATTAATGGTAGTTCAGCCGTTGATTTCATTCTTTTTGCTACACATTTGGAACCGGATTGGTTTAAATTTCAAAAACAGAGACAGCAGAATGAATTGAACTGTTTCGAAATGCATGTTGAGCATTTTACGTAGACTTTATTGCTAGCAAAGGAATTTGAGTACACATTGCTGCAATTCCAAACTACATATGGAATCATTCTGCAATTTCATAGTGCATCCTTTCTTATATTCTTTGTGGTGTGAGGGAAATTGCACATGCATTAAAAATTGAAACTCACATAGCAAAATTGGTTGTTATGCTATCAAAAATCCGTGACTTATTATTTTGATAATCTCTAAATTTCATATTACAAATGCAATCAGAAGTACCTAACTTGAACAAATAAAAATGTTAATCATGGTACAAGTATGTATGTAATAAGATGTCTCATCTCAGTAAGCACCTGATACATGTTTCGCAATGTGCAGTATCTGATAAAATGATAAAACTCAGATCCTCGTTGGTTGAGGTCAAACATTTTTCCCCTCTCACAGTGCAGTTAACATGCTGTTTCATATAAACAGTATATGTACATTCACTACTTGCAATCATCCATAATGTCTAAAATCTGCCTCTAACCAAAGTCATTTACTGAAGCTAACACCAGATGCTTATTTGGAATGCCATTTTCAGACTTAGTCTGAATTTCCAGCATTGGGAAACTTTCATGCCATAAAATAAGAGAGAGTAATTTTTTCAACCTTTTTTCCGTCATCCCCTACACTTGTATGTCAGCATTTGTTTCGCTAAAAATTTTTCACTCAACATGTGCGGGACAATCATTCCAGATAACTCTATCAGGACTGGAGGACTGGGTTGGGCCAGGGGACAGGCCATTAAATCTCTACCTAGAGGACACTCCAGCTATGGTCCCAGGAGCTCCAGTGTCGCGGCGCCTCCTCGATGAGTTCCGTGGTCCCCAACTTGAAGGTTTCACCATTAACCTCTCCGACAGTGAACTAGCAAGGATTGAATATGGAGTGGCATTCCTTGAAGTTGTGGATCCTTCTCCCTCAGCTACACAACAGTCACTACTTCGGGCCAGAATTACCCAGGTAAAAATTTAGTAATGTGCACCATACCTGGCATGCAATTTTTTTATTATTATTTTTCTACTTTTGCCATTTTCTAGGTCATCACATGGTATAAGTTTAGTGCCCAATGGGCAATGATCTATGCACTGCCCATTCAATTGCATAGATCATTGGAATTCCATAATTGTACCCACTTTTTAAGGCAACAATCTCTGATCCTATGCCTTTATCAGTATCATATTAATATAATGAAGAACTTCACTCATTTTAATAGTATCTCATATGTCCTTCAGCCTTCACCTGTTTTTTCTTCTCCATTGAGAATTGGAAATTTCTTTCAATCACAGGTCCGTGTGCCCATGTCCTGCTTACCCCCAGAAACGAACAGCCTCACAACGCAAGATGACAATCAACTGCCAAACTCAAATTCTTGCTATTATGAAGGGAGTTTCTACAATGAAGGCGATCAATGGATTCCCAGCAGGGAGTCGTGCACAATGTGCAGTTGCCACCACAGGCAAGTCAAATGCGAGCCCGTGCCCTGTCCTCCAACGTCCTGCCCACGCGGAGTCATAGCTATGAAGAAGCCTGGCGACTGCTGTCCCACATGCTCCAGTAAGTATTTGAACTATCTGTCAGGATTCTCACAATTTCTGTTCTAGTTGTCGTACTGTACATAAGTTTCTGAGAGCTAAACAAACCATGAGGCATTTGAAAATAATCTTGTGAAAGTGATGGCAAGTGTCAAATAAAAGTGATGACCTCTATTCTTATTGATATGAGAGCAACCATAAATTTTAATTTATTTTAAATACTTAAAAAAATCATTATTTCCCAATATGTAATTAGTTTATTCAGAGTGGCTAATAGGAGAAAAAGTCAGTATGTTTTTTTTATGATGACACTTAATAGTAGGTCTGTTTCAGGACTTGTGTCATGATTAATTATTTGATTTTGATCAATGCTCTTGCCACCATTGCTTGAAAAGAATTTTGATTTTTAAGAAGAATTTTAGATACCTAGCCCGATGTTAGCACCAAACTTCAGACTGATCTTAGCACAGCTACCTATAATGTAACTTTCATAGAAATGTATACAGTAATGATTTGAATGTTATTAACAGATTAGTAACCCCCTCTTACAGTTAAGTTAAATCTAATTAAATCTGCATTATGTGTCATTAAAATTTTTCATCCTAGTTCTCTGAGAAAAATTGTCATTAAATAATTTTTCCTAAATTTTTTTTTTTACAGACTCTACTGGTTCTCATGAAAGCAATACAAGTGAGACTCGTGGGTGTTATTTAGGGAAACAGTTCTACAAAGCTGGAACAAGTTGGCATCCTTATGTCCCACCTTTTGGTTTTGACACCTGTGCCATCTGCACATGTGATGTAAGTACAATTTTTTCAAGTTTCCAGAAGTTCACTATTCACTTAGAAGTCCTTCAATTTTGGATTTCAGGCTTAGTGGCTGAACAAGGACATCAAATATTCACAATTTGTGGATTGTTGCAAAAACAATTTCTTACTTCTCATTATTTATATTTTCTTAAATTGTTTCGACCAGGAATCGAAGCAACTTTTGCATTCATTTAATTTTGAATGCTATAAAACTATATACATATCTATGCAAAGGTTTCAGTAAAAGGCACTGAATTCCTTTGTCTACATGCCAGTCTTCTAACTGGGAATAATATTCATCATTATCATGAAACTCCAATTGCCCATAGCTTCCAGTCTTCACCAATATATGTACATACATTACTGTCTATGCCACACATATACTTATTCCACAATATCATATTTATGTTTTATAGATATATGCTATTTCCAGGGATGGGAAGTAATTGATAACAAGTAATCCATTGACCGGCAATGATTACATTTTATGTACTTTCACTCATAATTATTACTTCTTGTACCTACTAATTGTAGTATGCCCCAATCACATTTTTGGGGTAATGTGCCTAACCCTGGCTATTTCCCTCCAGGAAGCTTGTTTAACTTGGAGCTACGTAACTTTTCTCCCAGTAGAAAGCCTTTGCCTGGACTAGTCCTGCTTTGTTAATTTTTCTGACTTAAAGAGCACTTGGAGTTAAGAGCACTATATGAGATTTACTGTTCGGGTTCGTTGGCTCCACAGGTTCAAACCTTGAATATTCGCTGTCCCAGGATGCAGTGCCCCTCCCTCAGGTGTGCTGAGAGGGAAGCCATCAGGCCCGACAAGAAGGCCTGCTGCAAAGAATGCCCACCAACCGTGGCACATGACACAAACCAGCTCAAGGACCAGGGTAACCCTCGCAGTGAAGAGGACATCCTGGCTGCTGGTGGGTGTAAGTTCACTGTCGGAGGGCCGTTTGAAAATGGGATGGAATGGCATCCAAGGATACACCCTCACGGAGAAGAGAAATGTGTCAAATGCCGTTGCAAGGTACGTCACACAAGATATCAGCAAATGTTCCACAGTATTCCTCTTTTTAGTTGCTAGTGTAGAATATTCCTCAAGAGGGTGAATCATAGATTAAAGAAGAAAGCAAGAGGCATCTTGATGCGTGAAAATTCATACTTTTTTAAATCCCCCTATCATGGCATTTGATCTATACATTTTATGAACAATGCAGTATTTTGGAATTTTATTCCCATATTTATATTATTTTATTATTAAATATTATTTTCATTTTTCATGTGACTAGATAAATCAGTGTGATACCAAGGCAATTCCACTATCAATATGTACCTGAAAAAATCATTTGACTTGACCGAGGTTCCAATCTGGATCTCCCAATTGGGTATTTTCCAAAATTTTAAATTTAAGTATACGGATCTTTATATGTTACTTTAACTCGCACAAGCTTGCAGAGTGAAAATAGTTTTAAAATTGATTCAATATTAATTGAGATATTTAAGATTAAAATAGTCAAAATTTCAATTTTTTTATGCGGCTGCGAAACGAAACCTGATTGGCTTGACGTCATTTTTGCTGAGCGATAGACCGAAGTGAGGGAGAAAGTGAAGAACTGTAGATGAGACCGTATATTTATAGAGTTTTCATTGAAAAACAAGACTATGGCGTGCAATAGTATTATTAAAGCCACATCAGATAATTTACCCGAAGTGGATATGTTTATGGTAGGCTTTTTTATGGAGAAGGATGACTGATTTAATGCTGCCGAAATTCGTGGAGCTAAAGTCCAAAAAATACCTACCATATCATATTTTAAGTAATAGTCATGGTAAATTTAGCCCTCGTGAATAATGGCATTTCTTAAGTTGATGTCCGTAAGAATTGTCGGCAATCACATTAAACCAAAATTAACATTTACTATGGCTAGCAAATTCAATATTTTTAAACTTTAGGCTGTATGGTTCACTTCGGTCAAAACTATGGTGAAAGTTGCTATCTTGTTTAAATTACACTACTTTTGGTTATTAATATGAACTTTATTAACTGTTTTTCCAGTACACTCTTAATCATTATGATACTTCTTTCTTTATCAAAGTCCATACCAGTCCATACAACAGTTAACAAACAGTATATTAGTAACATATCAATATAACACAGTAATAAGTTTACTTGGAAAAGTTTATTTATTTATATGCGATCAATATATGTACGTAATAAGTTGGTACATATATTAAAATGGTCTTCACAACAATAAAGTTTTGTTTTGCTCCGGACGAAATCCCGGCATGCCGCTTGACCACAGAGTTTCTTTCTCCTATCATCGTTTGGAAGCAGAATAAATTTCTTGTGCAGTGTTTTCACCGATGTATTTGTACATTGTGGCTCAAAACACCATCTATAGATGCCATTTAAAGGCACATCAAGGAACAGGAAAACATCCAAAACTAATTTTGCTGCACTTGTTTCCACCGTGAGCATAAGAAAATGCCTGGGTCTAAATATGAACAGCGAAAATGACGTCACAGGTCATTTGGTTGTTTTCGGAGTATGCTAGGGAGCATTCGTAACCTTCGACTTTCTTTAGCTTTTAAAATCGAAATTCTTACAATTTGATAAGAAAACTTTTAGCCAATGCAATAAGTTCAAGTAACAGAATCAGAATATCGATAGTTTGAAATATGTGGAAAATTCCCAATTGTTGGTCAGGTGTGTGTTTGCCCATTGAGCCTTCATTCAGTTAAGTACTTGATTCTATACGTATAATAAGCTATAACTATCCATTAAAAACCTCTTTGACAATGTCTCAACCATATACACTGCTAGTGGCTTGAGGGCAAGCATAAGTGCTGCCACCTACCCCTTGAAACCATCGCAGGGCATCAGTAAGGGTGACATTGTCTAGCATTACCGGGGTGGGGGAGTTGCACTGGGCTCGTCGTCTACCTATGTTGAAATAAATTGTATTTTCTGAAGTGGGATTTAACATGGTTCTTTTCTCATTACTTCTGCGATGGTGAAATTCCATAGGTCAAGCCTTAGACCATTCATTTCATCTGCGTACATATTTCTGTTACTCGTAAATCACTAGGAATGTCAGCCAAGTAATGCATTAGATTAATGTCCTAAGTTTTGTATTAGTACCGACCACTGCCAAATACACTTTGGTAGGTACTGCCACTTTGAAATATTAATTCATTCTACAAGGCCAATTGTTCGGTACAAATATTGCATAACCAACCCAAAAACACTAGGACTTCCCAATTAGCTATGGCCGACATTGTGGCTGTAAATATAATTATTGATGTGTTGTTCATTTTTTTATATGCCATCGGAGAAAATAACTTTGAGAAAAATCACGTTAAATATTCTGAATAGTCATTAGTAAAATGAAATGAAACATTTAGAATTCTTGTTGCAAAATCAGTAATAGCCTGGATGCTATTCTCCCCATTCACCTCACACTCAGATGCAAAACTGAGTCAGTTAGGACTCGCCACTAGCTTGATTAATCCCATTTCATATCTCTCTTTCTGAGGGCCACATATTTGGAAGTACATATTCTTTCAGAAGCCTTCTGGCAAATATTAAAATTTCCATAACAATCTGCTCTAAGGGTATGTTACGTTGCTGATGGTAGATAGTGAATTCAATTAATTAAATAGTAAGTATTTAAATGTTTTGTATTTAGGTAATTGCTGGGGGCTGTGATAGACATTGAAAAACTTCCTTGCCCACTCCTCTCACTTCCATATTGAATATTCCAATCTCACTTATGACTGAGTAAAAAGTTAAGCATACTCTAATCCTAGAGAAAGGCCCAGTATATAAGTCAATGATTGTCATGAGGATGTGAGTTACAATTTAGACATTGAGATTTTTGTGTAATGTGATGACTTTGCTCTATTGCTATGACTTTGCATTGCTCTATAATTTGCATGATCTCTTAGGATGGATAATGTTGTGATTTTTGTTTTAACGGGATTATTTAGTTGCTGGTTTTGAGTTGGATTGTCTGAAGAGTTTGACTCTATGCTATGAGGGCTGTCCAAAAAGTAACTTACGTTTTGAAATATAAAAAACTCAAGGGAAAGAAATAAATGTAAAAATTTGAAAGGCACACACTCAAACTATTTGTTTACATGGTCACCATACAAATGAAGGCACTTCCTTGTAATGGTGCACAAGCTTATCGATTCCATCCTCAAAGAATTCTGCCGCCTGACATTTTAACCATTTATTCACGCCTGCCAGCAGTTCTGCATCGCTGTTGAAGTGCTGTGTTGCGAGCCATGTCTTCATTGTTGAAAAGAGGTGGTATGTAGTCACATGGCACTAGATCCAAACTGTATGGTGGGTGATGAAACACCTCCCATCCAAAAACATCCAAAGAGCTCTCGAGTGCTATTGGCCATGTGCGGGCGGGCCTTGTTGGGAAAAAACAAAACATTTGAACTCAGTTTTCCCGGACGCTTGTTTTGAATTGCTCGCCTTTACTGTTTTTTTTCTGTTTCACAACTCATCTGTGGTTTTATTGTAGAGCCACGTTCAAGAGAATCAACAAGAAGCACACTCTCCCCATCCCTTAAACATGGTAACCATAATCTTTCTCCCTAACAACGTTTGCAGGCATTTCCTTGGTTTTCTGGGAGAACTTTTGTGTCCCCACTCCATGGACTGCCTTTTTGTCTCACAATTTACACGTTTCACCCACGCCTCGTCCCCAGGTGTGGCATGATTGAGAAGTGAGTCACCATCTTTGTTGTAGGCCTCAAGGAATGTCAACGATGCAGCCAGGCACTGTTTTTGTGGTATTCTGTAAAGATTTTCGGCACCCACCTGGCACAAAAATTGTGGTAGGCTAGCTTTTTCACTGCTATTTCATGCAGCAAACTGTGTGAAATTTGAGGAAAAGAAAGTGAGAGCTCTGTAATTGTGGAGCGGTAGTTTTCTGGAATCTCTTTGTTGATTTTCACTGCCAGTTCATCAGTCACAAGGCTAGGCTGACCAATGTGATTCTCAACATGAACACTGGTGTGGCCATTAAAAAAAAATACACCACTACCTCCCTCTGCCTTCACTGATTATTCTATCCCCGAACGCTTCACAAATTTGCCAATGAATTTCAATTGGTTTGTGGTTTTTTGCCAACCAAAACCTAATCACTGAGCACACCTCACAGCTGGTGGGATATTCTATTGCAGCACACATTTTACAAATTCACTGTGAACAAATAGAAGCAGCACAGCCACTACCACACACTACCACAGTTAAATGTGGACACTGAGTGTAGCTACGCTCTGTCACCTAGGTGGCGGCTCTAGCCCCAGTCGACTGCCATGGTGGGATAAAACGTAAGTTACTTTCCGAATAGCCCTCATATTTAAACACTTAGGCCCAGTTTTATTATCTCTGGTTAAATATTTTCTCAGCATGAAAACCAAAGTTAATGAGCTCTCCTGTCGATAAAGCTCAAGCTAACTAATCTAAAGTGTGATGTAATAAACAAAACCCAAGCTTTAGGTTAACATCAAGTTAAGGAAAATCCTGTGTCAACTTGCAGTTAACATTAATTAGACTCCGTGAAACCAGGCCTTAATGAGTCATGTCCTTTGTCCCCACCTTCATGTGCATAGTGTTAAAGCAGAAGTATCAAGTGCACCTTTCCATCGTCAACTTTCTTTGCAACATACCCTTTGTTTGTTTGCATGGAAACTGAAGGAAAGAACCCTCATGTGGGATTGATGGTCTTTTCAATATCCTTTTATTTCTCCTTTGAAAGGACGGTGTTGTCAAATGTGACCGAAAGAGATGTCCGAGGTCAGCATGCAAGCGACGCTCTCACCATGACAAGGATGCTGCAAGAGAAGACGAGTGCTGCTCTCGATGCCGAAGGAATCGAGCATCGGCCAGGAGCCATCGGAGGGGGGTGCACTCCACGGCACATGCCAAGAGTTGAATTTCATGGAACATGTGTCTATGAGTCTGAATAGAGGCTAACTCTCTGTACCACATAATGGGCATAGTGTCCCTCAGTTTCTTCTTGCCCTGACTCAATTCGCCCCTGTCTGATTTATTTTGGACCATTTCGATGAACACCTCAATGGGGTAGCAGCAGCGAGATTGATGAATATGTGAATACAACCAAAGAAGACTGAACTGAAGGTCAGGTGTGGAGACAACATTTCATGAAGATGTGAAAGTGTGTATTTATTTATACATGTTATTATGTATATTTTTTGTTCATAACCTAAGTGTGCCATTATGTCTCCTGCTTCTGGTGTCCGCCCTTATTAGCCAATTTAATAGGTTTACTAAAAGGGTGGTAGCAGGATCCACAGGTGGTGAGGAAGGAATGGAATCTAATATTTATTCCAAGTTCAGATCAGTGTTTCATCGGTCGTGCAGTACCTACCAAGTGATTCATTATTAGGAACTGGAAAATGACTAGTGAGAGCACTGAAGATCACTATTTCCCCATTGTTTTTTTATTTGTTGCCTACGCTCATATTTTATGATAGTTGTTGCAGTCCAAATAGGAAAGTTACTCAATGAACTTTGATGCCTACAATGCCCATAATTCTAGTTATCATTATTTATGTTCTTTGAAGAATCTCAATGCAGTATGATAGACCTATGTGGTTGTACTCTATGGGGAATGGAGTTTTTAATGAAGAATTTTAACAGACTCTTAAGGAAGACAAGAGTAGTGGCCTAGCCATGATTTTAAATTGTTGGAACCACCTTTCATTAGGGGAGAACCCTCAGGAGTGTCAACAATGACAGATGGGTACGGAGGAATGAGAGGGACTTGACGGCATGAGTTCTTAGCACAAGAAAAGAGAGTCCTTATCACCCCCTGTAATGAGTTATAAACCATATGTTATGCATAAGTATGCCATAATTTGGTTCAGTAGGGCCCTTTAAATGTACTTCCACCTGAATTTGGCTGAAAGGCAAATGTGAATTTGTATCATGTGACAGAAATCATGGGAGTTCCCACATTTTCTGGTTGTCTACTATTCATAAATGTATTAAACAGTTGTAGATAATTTATGTTTGTGTACTGTTCACTGTACCTGTATCTCTAGATGGAAGTGTAAATGGATCCATAGTTAAGTGTACATTTTCTATGAATAAGTGTAAAATGTTGTGAGTGATAGTTTGCATACATATATTTCTGTACATTTGATTCAAGAGCAATTTAATCTGCAGACTTCAAATTATGGATAGTAAGCCACTATAAATAGCTTGTTAACCTCATCAGAAAGTTTATATTAATAATTCAATGACATATCAACTGCTGACATAGCAATCTTATTTTACGACTGTGTGATTGAAATAATCTATATATTTACTAATGGTAATGTTTCCTGAACAGAGAATATAAATCTAACTAGTGAAGGAGCATAGTGTTTGTGACTTATTATTTTATGCTCCTTTTCTATTATTTGATATCTACCGTGAATATTTTAGTGGCCCAGGTGTTATCATTTTAGTGTCTGTCCATACAATTTATCATAATAAAATGTTAGGGAAATTCTGCAATAGGAAATTCAATTTCAATAATTTTCCAAGACCTAAACAGATCCTAAAAACTAAGTTTGTGTCATGAATGACCTGTTCTGACACATGAAAACAGAGGTAATGTTAATTAGATTTATTCCAAGTATAATCTCTAAAAATATTAAGTATATTGTTGTCATGTATAATATTTTGCTAATGAGGCTATGAAATACTTTTGCTGACAAGGATTGTAAAAGTATTATGACTGTGATGAAAATGGTGTTGAGAGTAGCAAGAGTATTTCAAACTGGAAATCTTACTCGGGCGATTAGCAAATTCAATGTCTGTGATCATTAGATAGTACCTACAATTTCCATTGGCAGTTTTCATTTAATAAGAAAGATAAAATTATCATTTATGAATCAAACAGACTTCTTAGAAGATTGTAATTTATAAAGGTACCTAGAGAGCAAATGGATTTCAAGAATAGAAAGAAATGTCATTTCAGCTCAAACAAGCCATCTTCGTTATAAAACGTTTGAAGTATTTACTAGAAGTTGTGATATTCACAGGAGTGACTATGTCATGAGTGAATTCTTTGGAAGACTAATGTTTTGGTGATTTTCTTATGTAACTACCCTAATCTTATAATGGAGGGCACTCATTGTTTTATGATTTTAACTGAAATGCAAGTTTACATTCACAAATGCAATGGAAGTACTGTATTTTAGGGAAAATGAAAAACCATTCTCATATGCATTGCAAACAAAATTAAAAGAGTTTCTTAAGCATTTTAAAAATCGACTAAATCATGGAAAAAAGGTTGCTACGAAAGTAGAAATTTTAATTGTTACGACAAAATCTTTTGAATGAAGTCCAGAGTTAAAATCTTGGTAAAATACCTGTGGTTCCCCAGAGAAAATTCTTTAATTATGCCCAACTGCCTCATTAATTCACAGCAAATTTAATTTCCCTAATGCCCTATGAAAACACATCCACAATTATACACCAACCTACCTCTTTTTTAAGCCTTGACTACTACCTTTTGGCTTGCATGAAGAAGATGACCGACAAGACATGTTGGAACTGCTGAATCATATGTTCAATAACTTGCCTCCTTCTTTGTTGAAGGAAATTTCATTACTGTGCACTCCACCAGCAGCATATGTAAATAATCATCCTAAACAATGAATTTGTATTTATGCTTGTAAATTGTATCTTTATTCATAATAAATAATGTAAACAATATGCTCTCATATTGATTTGATTTTTGGCTTGGGAAATATCAATAGTATATATGCAGTCTTTTTGAAAGAGTGATATGTATTGAGGATGCATAACTATGCTGACTTAATCCAAAATAACAAAATTTAGGACTCACTTTATCGTTACTGGTATCACATTGAAGAAGCCCCTAGTCAAGTCACAATTGGGTCAAGGCCTTTTCTTCTTCGCCTGACCAATACACAGTGGTGTACATAACGGGAGGATACCCCCACAGTTAGGATAATGTTGAAGTACACAATCTCATCTGTAAATCCAATAGAAAATTGTGCAGCATAATAATTTAATAATAATTTATTCCATCCTGGAGACATTACAGGAATGTATTGGACAGGTCAAGATAGAAAAGATGAAAGTGGTTGACAAAAAAGGCACAAACAGATTAACACTACAAAAAGTACTCTTCCACACTATAAAAACACTTTGACATCAGGAACTTCCTTAGCTGGCATTTGAATGCAGACATTGTTGGAGTTTTTTTAAATGCACTGGAAGGGCATTGTACAATTTAATACACATAACTCTGGGAGAGCCTGACGAAGAGACCTTAAAATTTTGCTGAATAACATGTAGATCAGTTATATGTCTTGTATTGTGTTCATGGTAACACTCATTTTTTACAAACCAAGATAAATTTTCCCTGGTAAAAACCAATGTACAATAAATATAAATAGATGGCTCAGTAAGCTAGTCTAATTTTTTTTAAAGAGGTCAGCAATGGCTCCTGAACTGGGCATTACACATAGATCTTACTATCTTCTTTTGAATTCTTAAAGTATTGATTAGTAAGGAGGAAGAACCCCAAATAACAATACCATACGACACATGAGAATAAAAAGATGCATAATAAACACTTTTGAGCACTTCAATACTAAGTGAGTGTTTAACTGTGGACAATAAATAGTACTTAGGCAGAGTTTAATTTTTTAAACAAATTCTCAATGTGGTGAGACCAATTTAATAGTGGGTCGATTAGGACACCAAGAAATTTAACCCAATCCCCCAGTTGAAGATCTGCATCAATGCAAGAATGCAATTTATGAAGACGTCTAGAGGAAGCCGAAAAGAATAGAGTCTGTGTTTTCTTCTCGTTCAAACATAGTTTGTTGACCCCACACCAATCAGACATCCTAACCAAAGTCTCATTGCATACCTCCACAAGGCCATTATAGCCTGGTTGGTCACTTAAGAAATTTACATCATCAGCATACATAACTACCTTATCACGTTCTTTTTGCAGCAGGGTCACTGAAAGGTCGTTAACAAAAATGAGGAAGAGGAAAATATAAGAGGAAACAGAGAGGATTATAAGGATCATATAACATAAAAGAGGAAAAAGAGAGGATTAGACAAAAGAGGGAGGGGCACCGGAAACCCTATGGGACCATGCACTAAACTATGCAGTTTTCTAAAGCGTTGCATGGGCTATAAGTGAACAACAGCTCACGTGAACTCTTGTCTGTCATCTTGCTTCTCTACGAATTCATTGCGAATTTGATTTGTTTTAAACTCACGTCCAAGTCACTCCATTTTCACACTCGGTGGAGACTGTACTCGTTGTAATGATAGAATTTGACCTTTCAACCTTCCCATTTGTCCTAGGAGTTGCCGTGGCATTTTTTATATGCTTAATCTGATTTTTGTCGCAAAAGCCCTTGAACTCTTTTGCTGTGAAAGCAGTTCCTCGATCAGAAATCAAGCGTGCTGGACATCTGAACGAGCTAACTATGTCACTGAGAATTTCACAAAGCGGCTTTCGTGTTTCTCACAACTCTTAACATGATGAACTTGGTGAAATTATCTTGATGTTGGAGAACATATTCGTTGCCTTTCTTACTTTGCGGGAATTGTCTCAAATGGTCTATGTGGACCATAAGGAATGGGGTAGCCACTTGCTCCATCATATACAGTGTACCCTCTCTCATGTCTCCCAGTCGCTTATGGTAGGCACGCTCGATACACACTGCAATATATCCTTCTCCCCATTCTTGGAAACCAGATATATCTCTTCAGATGCTCTTAAAGGTTTTCTCTTTCTGCACACTGCCCAATGTCATCCTGACTTCCTTTCATGATACGCCAGGTGACACCTCTAGGGACAACCGTTTGGACTTCTCCATCTCCTTTTCGGCACACATGGTTGCCTCTCAACGTCTAGTCTGTATGCACTTGCTGTTCCTCGAATTGCTAGTCGCTGGTTTTGGCAATATTTCATGAATTTTCTTAAACCATGGGTCTTGCATCTGCAATGCTAGAAGCTACTCTCCCTGATTAATTCTCATGGTCATTATCTTTATGTCGGCCATCTCTGGTTCCTCGCCACTTTCGACTGGATTCTGGCAGAGGGCATCTACATGGCTCATGTTTTTCCCTTTTCTGTATTCAACTGTGAAACCATACTCCTGAAGTTGCAACCACCACCTTGGAAGTCTAGGAATCAATTCTCTCTAATTGTAAGACATTGCTGTCTTTAATGTATTACAGTCCACAACAACATTGAATTCTCTTAATAAGGTTGAAAAATTAAAGGCAATTTTCCACAGATGGAAATTTTAAAAGACTTTATTAAGACCTAGGTTTCGATGCTTTACACATCATCTTCAGGTAAAAAGTGGACACAAGTGAGCGCTTGTATTCCAAAGGAAGGGGATGGGGGGGGGGGGGGGGGAATTGTGTTCATAGGATAAGGAAATGAGAAGGTAGCTATATCCTACCAACTTCATTTTCTTTGCAAAATTTGGTATACAAGAGCCCATTGTGTCCACTTTTTACCAGAAGATGATGTGTAAAGCATCGAAACCTAGGTCTTAATAAAGTCTTTTGATGGGTAACTGGAATACAGAGGTGGGGAAAGAGAGGGATGGATTTTAAGTTGGAGGCTATGGGCTAGGGACAAGAAATGACCGCAGTGAGAATTTTGTTGGAGAATGGAGGTTTTGTTGGGATTAGTAGCCACAAATGCTTGGTTTAAACAACACCCCAGGAGTATGTACGCACGGAAAATTACGGGCGATACTGGAAGATATCAATTTGATTACATTACGGAAAGGCCATTATAAAGGCCAAATTTGATTACATTATGGAGATTTAGAAACTGAAAAAAAAAACTCTGGAAGCTATCCAGTGGCGGAACGTGGAAGCATTGACAGGGTTGAAAAGGAGGAATACCAGGAGCTATAGTTGACAGTCCCGTCCCTAGGGTAGTGCTACAGGTGCCGCTGCACTGGGCCCCGCGCCCATGGGGGGCCCCGCCGGAGTTTGCCTTTTTCAGTAGGCGCAGGGAAACCCTCCTTCGCGTGTAAGGCTCGGGTGTGCCCGATCCCGACGATCTTACACAACCGTACTTTTTGGATCTTTCCCGCACCGTCTAAAAGAAGCCAACTGGAGTGGCTCCATGCTTGTGGGCCCCGCTTACGGAATATGGGACTGTGGGCACCTTTTAAGTTTTTAAAAGGAAACGTAACGTAGAAGCATATTGCATACCACTACAGATTTCACAAAAGTGAGGTTTGCTAGAAAAAGGAAAGTCTAGGAAAATGAATATCATGATGGCGTAAAAGAAATTTCTCCAGAAGATAACTTTAAGTTTTTTTATTGACTTCAGGAGACCAATCTATTACATCATTCAAAGAAAATTTGGAGCAGTTTCAGAGATGATGTAATTTTTTTTAATTTTTGCTTGACATAAAAAAATTGAAATCTTGAAATGACAATGAATTGTTGAGTAACTGAAAACTTTTGAGAAAATGTTAACCTTAAGAGGGATTCTAGAGACATTGATCGGAAAGAACTATTTGATAAGTCAAATATATTGAAATGCATTGTATCAGATAAGCTATCAGCCAGAAGAGAAATCTATAAGTGAAGCTTTATCTCAGGCCTGAAAAAATGAACCTTGACTTATTACTTTCATAGTATTGCGGATCATTTTTACGATTTCCGTAAGTGTTGCAAGCGCTGAAGGAAGCTTCTCAACTTTAAAATTAATAAAGATAAATTTGAGATCCCATGCCCCAAGATTGTACAATGCCCCAAAAACGCCTAAAAGATCTTGCAATCATCTACATACTAATACCCTGGGAGCCGCCGCGTGGGCGTGTGGCAGGGGGTGTTAGGACATTAGTCGCGTAAAGGAGAATGTTATAACAGGTGGGTGAAAAGGCGAAGTGTATTTCGGAAGTGTATTTCAGTGGATCTCAGTTTGTATTATGATCACTTGTTGTGCGTGGGATGAACGAATTTATGCACCTATATCTGTTTGGGAATGTATTTCTTTTATTTTACCTTTCCTGTCGTACATAGATCCTATATAGTGCCGCGTCAAAATGATATTCTCCGTGTCACACCGAAACACATCGGAATTTCTCAATCTAAGCCTAGCGTGTCTAGCCTCTTGAGTAGGTATGTAGTCAACCTTATCCCCCTATGAAAGCACTTAAACACTCTTTGTTTGCTCGTAGCAGTTTTTTTTTTACGAAGCGCACAGCTTTTCTTTGTATTTTATTTATTTTTCGAATCAGATCATTCTGTCCAGGATCCCAAATGCTCATGGCGTATTTGAGGTGTGGCATAACCAGAGCGAAGCAGCACCTCTCTTTCACTTTTTCATCCGAGGATCTTCCTATAATATGCGCTTGATAAATCCTAGTTTCTTCAATGCTGTGCCACAAATGCTAAATATGTGTGTTCTCCACGATAGGTTTGAAGTTAAGGTAATTCACAGATATTTTACTTCATCTGACGACTTAATGTTTACTCCAGCCACGGTGTAGACATGGTGTCGGTGTGTTGACTTCCGTAAGAAGTGTACTGCTGTGAATTTACTGAGATTTAGTTCAAGCCCCAACTCCTGGCACCACGAGCTGACGTTAAAAAGACGCTGATGATAGAACTTCTAAGTCCACATTTTCGTCGATTTCGCGATATATGACCGCATCATCTGCAAATAATCTAAGTTTACTGCTAACTTGAGAAATTAGGTCATTTATATAAAAAATGAATAAAAGGGGGGCCGATCACGCTTCCTTGTGGGACGCCGGATGTCACGCTTATCATATCCGAGCTAATACTGTCAATAACTACTTCTTACTTGCGATCACTTAGGAAGTCACGTATCCAATTCACGCATCTCTGCACATAAAAATTTAGCTGGTAACTTAGACTTCAATGACATAAGAGATTAAATGAAAGTCGAAAGGTAGATTTTTCACAATGTGTACCATTCGTTCATCTTTGTTATTTATTTATATGTGAAATGCCGTCAAGGTTCTCTTGATGTAAAAAGTTTGTTTTTCATTACTTTTTAATTTTTAATGTCACATAAGTCATAAAAATTTAGGTACCTATATTACTTTCCTCAAATTTCAGTACTCTTACCTCATTAAATAAGGTAAAATATATACGTAAGTTTCTTGAAATCATGAGCCCGTTTGTCGAATGATTTCCTTCTTTCTTTGAAATATGTTTGGGAAAAAATGGTACAATATTGTAAAAAAAATGTAAAAAGTTGTATCATGGACATAGCGAAATTAGGAGGCCCCCGACTTACGTTTGCACAGGGCCCCTCAATCCCTATAGACGGCCCTGGGTACTGCAAGTTTCGGAAACGATGAAAAAATTGCCTAGCAATGAAAATGAAAAAAGATCGAAATTTGAATACTTTTTGCGTTTATACTTGAAATAATTCAGTTTATGGATCGATATAGAAAAATAAGTTGCAAAAATTAAATATTTTGAAGCTGTGGTCTCATTTTGGTGGAAGAATGAAACTTGTATCTCAATTATTTTATATTTTAATGAATGAATGAAAATTACTCTACACGGAAATTATTCGTTTTTCCCGTTAAATTCCATTAAAAAACAAAATCCTATATGGGCTCAAATTAAATGGAAAATATTGTGATTTTCAATTTTTTCCTGATTCGATACCAAATTTAAACCCTCCCCTGCAAATGTCAACCTTTGTGCTACCTTACGGGGGGTGGGGGGGGGGGAGAGAGAGAGATGGTATTCAGTGGACCAATAACCACGGCTAATTCCTTGATAGCAATAATATTTATTAATCAAAAACCCCGAATAACCAAAAGAATACAAGAAAACAAAGGGATAGGTACTCCTTTTCGGGACTGGGGGTTTCAAAGGAATGGTTGGGGATCGGTAAGCGATGCGCTACCTTGGACACACGGCGGTGGTGAGAAGCAGCGTCGGCCTTGTATACCGGGGAGGTCCGCTAGTGGTGACGCCCGAGGCTACAAAAAGCCTCGGCACGCCTGTGGCAGGCCCTTATATATTCTTTTAGTGGCCCCATTATCTGTCGGGACCACTCTGCCACCATTCGACAGCACTCTGCCGGCGCTCGCCCCCAAAGGAGGCCTCGAACTCACTCCTCTCCCAGTCGTCTGCTCCCGCGGACGGCTCACCTTCTAGCTCGATTAGAAATGCCCAGGAATTCATATCAATGAGGAAGTGAGTCAGCCTTGTAGCTTTATATATATTAAGTAACTAGTAAATGGGCGCTTGCAGTTTGCAAGCAAAAGGGGTAAAGTGTATGATAGTACATTGCAAATCATTAAAAATGAAATCAATAGGGTCTTACTGCTTATCATATCCAAGTGTTTAAACTAAAATTGCTAAATATATGTACCAAAACTTTAAACTCGGTAGAAAGAAACTTAAACCTTGGTCAATTGGACATATTGTTATCTAAGTTCCATAGTTGTAGGATTTTTTAAAGTAAATATTCGAGAAAGACCTTCGTTATAGGTGCATGGAAACTTTAAATTTTGCTCTTTAAATAACATAAAATACTAAATCTTTTCTGGTCTGGAACTCGGGGCAAAACCCAAGATTATTTTTATAGATTAATGCAATGAAAAAATATAAAAGCCTAATAAATATACTTACAGAGTCCACGAAAATTCTCAAAAATGCAAGTAATAAGTAAGCAAAAAGAAATGGTGAAACGTAGTAATTGAAAATTGCAATCAGATTGTAAGCAACATTTAGATACCGATGATATGGTTATCTGTAAAATATGAAACGCGAGAGCAACATGACTATGACCCTCATCATACTTATGAAGATTACGTGCTATACCAAAGCCAATAAAATGATCAAGAAATTCTTGAATGCCTTGGTTTTTAAATTAAAATGATTTGCAACTGTAATCTATGTGGGCCGAATTAATATTTTTTCGCGGACCGCATAAAATATTTCGTGGGTAGCAAAACTGCGGGGGGTTAAGCTGCGGGGGGGGGGTTACGGGGTTAAGCTGCGGGGGACCCCTATTCTACATATTGAAAGTTAATGCTTGTGAACGAAAACTGTAATAATCTTTAATGGGTAATCTATTAATAGTTTACAGCTCATGGAAATGATATGTTTGGGTACATTGGTGACCTATGAATATAATAACGAGAATCTAGCATTAAACGAATGGGTCCATGATATACGTATATATGCTTTATTCTTCTTGGTAATCGCCGGTATCCACTACAATTATGTCTTCTTTAATTTACATGCCATTGAGTAATATGGAAGGAATATATCTGTAATAGAAAATTACTACATTTTTTGGCAGTTTGAAATTCAATCAACGCCAGCCTAACTAAATACAATGGAATTTATCATTTCATTTTTTATTTTTGTAGATTTCAATTAATGTAATTAAAATAAACATTTAAACATATGGCGTATTACTTGAATTCATAATTTCAAAATCCAAGCGACAATGAAGCATGCATAGTACCATAGAGTAAGTAATCTTATATATACTTACTCTATGATAGTACATACATTATCGTTATACATGGATTGGACTTGTAGAACGGCGTCTGGAGGTGTATTTCAGAAAGGTGGTGCAAGGATTAATGTTTTCCGGAAAAACAGAAAGAAGTATACCCAGTATAAGGTTTTGTTTCAGAAGTAAAATGGAGGAATCCCGTTAAATGGCTAAAATTATCATAACTTTTTTTGATGAGAAATAGTCTCTTTTCTATCTATTAAGATGTTAATTAATTCAGTGCTCCAGCAAATACATTTTCTAAGCATCCTTGTAATGATAGTGCTAGTTCCTATCATTAATAGTTTTTATGAATAAAGGGTTATAAATGACCACATAATTTATACATAACATCATCATAAAACGTTGTAAAACGTGTATTTCGAAGGCATAATATCGTTAAAAGCTATTGAAATACGCACCGAGAAGGCTAAATTCCCTGAAATTCAGCTTTTATAATCAGTGTATAAGGTAGGTACTGCAAGTTTCGGAAACAATGGAAAACTTTCCTCGCAACGAAAATGAAAAAAGATCGAAATTTCCATTAATTTTGCGTTTAAACTTAAATAATTCACTTTATCGATCGATAGAGAAAAATCGGTTACAAGAATTAAATCCTTTAATACTTTGGCCTCATTTTGGTCAAAGAATGAAACTTGTATATTAATTATTTTATATTTTAATGAATGAAAGAAAATTACTCTACACGGAAATAATTCGTTTTTTCCCATTAAATCCCATTAAAAACAAAATCCTATCTGAGCTCGAAATGAATGAAAAATATTGGGATCTTCGATTTTTTCCTGGCTCGAAACCAAATTCCAACCCTCTGAAAATTTCAACCTTGTAGCTCGATTAGAAATGCTCAGTTATCAATGAGTGAGTCACTCAGTTTTGTAGCTTTATAATATAAGTATATAAGTTGCATATATTACTAGCGGGTGGTACCCGTTGAAATTCAACGGGTGTGAAAAACATTGAACGCATTTTGTAAGAAAACCACAATGCCTGAAGAATACTGTCAGCGCAGTTATTTGAGGAGTTCGTAACCTATCTTGTATGTTGTGTTCGTTGTAGCAGACACGCTGACCGTTTTCCAGGTGCACGGAGAGATGAGTGACTGTAGGTCCTCTTTCATGCATGGGAAACCTAAACATGGACCACGCAGACTCATTACTACTTAAATAGCACCCAGGTTGATAGATGGTCACCACGTCCCTCAAGTTCTCTTGAGCCGTCTTCTGAGTGATTAACATCTTGATCGCTTCCCTTGTGTTCATAAATATATTTGCATTCAATGACTTGATTGAGTTGCGAAATTCAACATCGATATGTGCGTTGAGTATCTTAATCAGGATCGGAGATTAGGTTACAATCCAGCGGTAAACAGCGTCAATTGAAGCATTTGCAGCAGCAGTCATCTTTATTTGACCTATGAATCCTTCATTACCCAGACTGCGCCTTCGGCATAAAGGGTAGCCATAATTATTGGTTTCGGTTGCTAAATAAAAAATCTATGGTGATTCTTAGTTAACTTCCTGATTTTCATGCACGGATGTCGTTAATTGCGCAGAATTTCCGTTCTTCTTTCGCGTAAGGAGCATGTAGTGACGTCATTATAATTTTCGCCATCTTAATACAGGTTGAAGAAGAAGAACAGATGGGTCTGTATATGAACCAGATTTATAGATGGTTACCCGTCCATAGATTGGGTTAGGATGACATTTATGCTGTTCTTAGCGTAACGCGAGAAACACAACGGGGAGATGATCATGAGATCGCTCATGGGCATGTCTTTGAGCATCCAAGTCTAACCTTTGTCGTTTTTCTTGCAAGGGCTCATTTTCTTGCCAAGAACACATTCCTCTTGCTCTAGAAGATTTATTCGAAAGTTTTATCTTTTTTCTATTAGGCATGTTGATGGATATATTTTTAAGTCCAAGGAAGGGAAATACAGCGGCGAGTGAGAGTCTTGAAAAGGCAATGCGATGATTGAGTGAATGTACCTAAGTTAACTGCACTTTTACACTTTTAAACATATTTAAAAAAATCTTAACGTTTATTATGTGGGAATTGGTCTAAAAACTTCGTATTCGTAATAAAATTCAACGGGTGTGAAAAAAATGAACGTATTTTATAAGAAAACCACAAAGCCTAAAGAATACTGCTAGCGTAGTCAATTGAGGAGTTCGTAACCTAGTATGATATTCGTTGACGTTCCTTCGTTCGTTCGTAAGATGTGGGAATTGGTCTAAAAAACTATTCGCAGTCGAAATGAGAGGCAGATGGTTCCACTACGTGTAATACATCTAAGTATTAAACGATAATAAACAATGCCGTGTTTGTTGTAGCAACAGAGGCATTAATTATCATTACTATTTACTGCACATAAATATTCTTCCACGTTTAATTCCTTTATGTGTATCATTTACTACATAAGTGTTCTCTCATATGCAGTGCTCCTCAGAGAGCTACTTTGAGAATAGACATTGAAGAGTATAATTGTTGTAAATATGCATTGAATTTATCGATTACCCCCAGAATCAAGATAGAGGGCTGGAATGTTTTTTATCGGATGGCTGAATAAGTGAAGTTTTTAATTCTTTCAATCGATTTTCTTTTACGCTTCGTAATTCTCTGAAAATTATGTTAATAGCTGAAACATCTCACATTTTTCTCTGAAATCAACAATGACATATTTCCTTGACAACCAGATATTTGAATTTCAAAGGATATTCACGCATCTGGCATTTAAGTTTTCCTGCCGGCCCATGATAGCACGTAGAAAAAAAATTTGTATAAGAAGGGCCCAGAGTCCCAAGGGCCCCATGATAGATTGCTTCGGGGGGTAATCGATAAATTCAATGCATATTTACAGGTATACTCTTCAATGTCTATTCTCCAAGTAGCTCTCATAAGGGAACTACATACGATTGAACACTTATGTACAAAACGATACACATAAAGGAATTAAACGTGGAAGAATATTTACGTGCAGCGAATAATAATGTTAATAATGCCTCCGTTGCTACAACAAATACGGCGTCGTTTATTATATTTTAATACTCAGATGAATTACACGTAGTGGAACCGTCTTCCTCTCATTACGATTGCGAACTGTTTTTAGACCAATTCCCACATAAACTTTACGAGTTATTTATGTACACTTAAACGTGTTAAAATGCAGTTTACTCACATTGACTCAATCATCGAGTTGCCTATTCGAGTCTCTCACTTGCCTCTGTGTTTCCCCTCCTTGGACTTAAAAATATATCCATAAACATGCCTTATAGAATAAAGGGTAACCTTTTGAAAAAATCTTCTTAACCCTTTCCTGCCGGCGACTACGAAAGGAAAATGTTTTCCGTGCTACGGGTAGCTTGCGAAATTTTTAAACTCTGCTCTGCGAAGCACTTTTTGGGGTGGAGTGGCCCAGGTACTCTTGTCCCTCCGATTTGGGACCCTACTTAACGGGGCGCCCGGCTATTACCCCGGCCACTGGACTCGACCCTCCAACCCTTTCTTAGCGGGAGTCCACGGTCAACTCATTGCATTTGCAGTGTTTTTTAAAATTAAATATTGTCTATGATTTTTAACAGTTTACACTTGTATAAGAATAACTTACATTTTTTTAAGAATTGTAGAATTTTAAACGGATTTCTAGCGTTATTAGTAACAAAGTTAGGACTTTTCCATTTTTACAGCTAGATAGGACGTCTCAAAATTTTCTTTGAATAAACCTCCAAATAATACTTCCCATCCTTCTTTTTCATTCTGGCTTTGGACCAACGTAAGCGAAGTTAAAAGTATGTTTTTACAATAAATATTACCTAAAAATACCGGAATATGAGTAATTACTAAGGGGATCAATGAAGGAATCGGAAAATAGAGGACATATAGTGAAAATAGGCATTCAGATTGTAACAAACACATACGATATGGACAATAAAACGACAACATTTCTCTTTTTGCGTACTTTTCATCGCACATGAACACACAAAGCTTTCACACAAGTCCGTTAATAATAACACTAAAATTTCGTTTAAAAATTGCTTATGCACAGAAAAAAACGAAGAATTCATTTCAAGGCATAAAAAATTGGAGTTTACAATAAATTTTTCTTTGCAAAAATCATTGACAATTCAACCACTTCAACGCGGATTCCTGCTATTATGAGGATCGTAAATGAGTAGGAGGGTCGGGCCAAATGGCCGAGGATTAGCTCTAAGGACTCGCTAAGCTGGGTCTCAGGCAGGGCTTGAATACCTCCGACCATTGCTACCTCAGCGGTCACTTCCCATCCCCCGCGACAGCTATAGCCGACGTCCGTTCGCTTGCGTTGAAAAACCCACGCCAGCTATAGCCGACGTTCGGTCGTTTGCGTATGAAAATGCTCGTCGGCTATGGCCGACGTCCGGCGCGAAAGGGTTAAGCATGAGGAATGTCTTCTTTGCGAGAAAATGAGTTCTGCCATGAAAAACGACAAAGGTTAGCCTTGGATGCTCAAAGACATGCCTACCAGCAATCTCATGATAATCTCCCCGTGGTGTTTCTCGGATTACGCTAAGAACCGCACAAATTTCATCCTAACCAAACCTACTGACGGGTAACCAGCTAAAAATCTGGTTCAAATATTGAGCCATTTGTTTCGAAACTTCAATCTGTTTTAAGATGGCGGAAATTATAATTGCGTCACTACATGCTTCTTACCCATAAGAAGAACGGATATTCTGCGCAATGGACGTCATCGGTGCATGAAAATTGGCAAGTGCACTAAGACTGAATCACCATAGATTTTTAATTTTGTAACCAATGATTATGATTTAGCCATTAGAAACAATGAATATAGCCACCCTTTATGCCAAAGGCATAGTCCGAGTATTGAAGGATTCATAGGACAAATAAACATCGCTGCTATTGAAAATGCTCCTTTTGACGTTGTCAACCGCTGGATTATACTCTACTCTCCTATCCTGATTAAGATACTCAACGCACATATCAACGGTGAATGGCGAAACTCAATTAAGTCATTGAATGCAAATATATTTATGTACACAAGGGAAGTGCTCAAGCTGTTATTCACTCAGAAGACGGCTCAAGAGAACTTGAGGGACGAGGTCACCATCTATCAACCTAGGTGCTATTTGTTAAGTAGTAATGAGTCTTCGTGGCCCATTATTGGGTTTCCCGTGCATTAAAGAGGACAAACAATCACTCAACTCTCCGTGCACGAAAGGGAAAACGAACGAATCACAACAAACAAGATAGGATACGAACACCTCAAATGATCACGCTTGACAGTATTCTTCAGGTTTTGTGGTTTTCTTATAAAATGAGTTCAATGTTTTTCACATCCGTTGAAGTTCAACGGGTACCTTCAGCTTTTAAGTAGTAATAATAAACTATTCTTATTATAATATACTATATTATAATAATAAACAATATATTTCTTCCTTAAGCTATAACTTTCATGGCACCAAACCAACCCAGTCCACTGAATACCATAGTGAACATTACGTAGCCATTGGATTGTTCAAGTGTTTCTCTCGGCTTCAATTGGAGAAGAGATTTACAATCGAGCTTAAACTTAACCTCGTTAGTTCTAAAAGGATTTGGTAAGACAGGGACGAAACTCACCCTTGGTGAAGTATGAAGAACTTAACCATCGGCCTCGCAATGGCACTAAGTCCTGAGCGTGGACAACACTAAGGATGGGCAGAAAATACCCGGTATTCCGTAGATGGGCCGATACAATTTTTTTCTAATCCGGTATTACCGACCAGTATTTAAAATCGGTACTACCGTCGCGACGGTACCGGTACTAAAAATTACGGTATTTAGACAGCGCTGCCATCTTGCTTCAACGAACGGAACTAACTCCAAAAATGTAGGTACTAACTACAATAAATTTTCAAATGTTCTCGTAATATGTGTCTTTTTTCTTATTTATGTAACCGCGAAGTTGAGATATGTTTGCTATAATTTTTGAAAAAATAGGAAAGTATAAATTTCTGACGCATGCCGAAAACTAGTCAATTGATGATTTTGAAGCGTATAAATGCAAGTATTTATTCGTGTAAGTTAAACGTTAGTGCGACCGCAAGGATTGACATCACAATATAAGAGGGGATTTTACTTGACCACAACATTAAAACAATACCGATCGTTCTTCATGTGAATTAAAATCATTCCAACAAAAAGCGACGAGCGCAAACATCCAGCGTAAAGTATTTATACTGAATATAGTCGATCGATGTATTACATTCCCCCGATGAATGTTTATTTAAAATGCCGATCGATGTATTACATTCCCCCGATGAATGTTTATTTAAAATGCCGATCGATGTATTACATTCCCCCGATGAATGTTTATTTAAAATGCCGATCGATGTATTACATTCCCCCGATGAATGTTCATTTAAAATGCCGATCGATATATTACATTCCCCCGATGAATGTTTATTTAAAATGCCGATCGATGTATTACATTCCCCCGATGAATGTTCATTTAAAATGCCGATCGATGTATTACATTCCCCCGATGAATGTTCATTTAAAATGCCGATCGATGTATTACATTCCCCCGATGAATGTTCATTTAAAATGCCGATCGATGTATTACATTCCCCCGATGAATGTTTATTTAAAATGCCGATCGATGTATTACATTCCCCCGATGAATGTTTATTTAAAATGCCGATCGATGTATTACATTCCCCCGATGAATGTTCATTTAAAATGCCGATCGATGTATTACATTCCCCCGATGAATGTTCATTTAAAATGCCGATCGATGTATTACATTCCCCCGATGAATGTTTATTTAAAATGCCGATCGATGTATTACATTCCCCCGATGAATGTTTATTTAAAATGCCGATCGATGTATTACATTCCCCCGATGAATGTTCATTTAAAATGCCGAAATTTCTGTGTATCTTTTTGGACTTGTATTCTTATTTGCTGAAATACCGGAAAATTAGAGCGAAACGTATGTTAATTTTTAATCAATTAAAATATTTAACGTATCACATAAATACCGGTATAACGGTATTTTTGTCGGTTCTATCGGGCGAGTAGTATTATTGCTTTTTAATACTCAACAAAAAAATACTGGTACTTTTTTTTAGTACCACCCATCCCTATCTGTCCCGAATTATGTAATTGGCATTGTGTTAAATTTAATTAAAGCTGAAGCAACGAAAATAATATTAACTATCCCGCATTTTAGTATCTATTTGTTGTAATTCATTCGCTCATATTTAATCATTATTCAGGTAATTTCTAAAAAATGACTTACAATACGACCTCTCATAACTAATGCCAAGTGTTCGCTAAAAAAATACATGTATGTATGTACACACATCCACGTCCATCGATCACGCCATTCCCTTGGTAGTGGTACCATATTCAGTTCTAAGGCGTAATCTCGTTTTGAAATGACCGACACACCCGGTCAAAATCGTGACTTTCTTTTATGAACATATGACATCGAGACGAGGACATTTATGTACGGAGGAGAGTACGCTTCGGAAACAGCAAGAGCAATAAGACTGTGAATCTTTATCCGTGCTACAAGATGACTACATACTGCAGTACACAAGATATTGATCCACGGTAAAGATGTCATAAGGAACTGCATGCTGCCCATTGGACAGATGTCAGAAGAGGCCCAGGAATCTTGTAACAAATTGTCAAAGCAATAAAGGCAAGATTTTGTCCGCAAGTGCTCCAGAAAAAAACCATGAAAGACGTTCTCCGAAGGATGTGAATTTCGTCTGACCCGGTCATTTCTAGCGTAATGAGACTTGCCAAAAAAAAGGTTGCAGGCGTTTGATGGAGAATCCCTGCAGTTGCTACCAAGTGGACGCCCTTGCTGCCGTTAGGCGGCTCTTATTCCACACATTGATCTTTGTTTTGAGCTTTGGCTCTGTGCACTGCTTCTTTTTTCCCCAAATTCTTAAGGCCCTTCCCTTGCCTAGTTTACATGGTTTAAGTGCCCTTTCTCTTATACTTGTCCGCTTCTTTCGTTCTGCTTTCCCCGAGCTCTTTCATCTTATCTAAATTACTTTCTTTTAATTTTTGAAATTAGTTTTCGACCTGGTTTTTAATTATTGTTTTTAACGTTGCGATTCCTGTTTTTTGGTACAATGTATAATTGTCGAGCGAGTAGGGGATTTGACGCATAGACCATATAATATTTCTTTCTTTAACTTCTAATCTTTGTGTTAGGCTTTTTTTTAATAGACCAGCCCAGGCAGGTATAGCATATAATAATTTTGTTCGTATATACTTGTCAAATATTATTTTTTTAGCGCTTAGTTGCTTTATTTACAACTATCGGAGTTAATCCCGATCTTGCCCTAAATACTTGTCCAATTATCTTATCTAATTGATATCTAAAGTTTAAGTTACTGTCCAATGTTATTCCCAAAAAGGTTACTTTCTCTTGCCAGGCAATCGGTTGCTCCTTGATTCTAATACAACTGCACCTTGGCATCTCTACATTTGGCCTCGTAAATTGTATCACCTGAGCCTTTTTTGTATTTAAGTGACAGAGGCTGTACCAACGGACTATCTCACCAAGGTTTTCCAGTACATGCCCAGAGGCTAATTTCGCTTTTCAGAACATTGATGGAATTGCCGCGTCATCTGCGTATAAAACAATCTTGGTGTGCCAGATGTCCATGTCCCTCGGGAAGTCAGCTGTATAAATGTTAAAAAGTAGCGGGCCATATATGAAACCTTGTGGTACACCGGCAGCACTTTCGGTCAGTACTTTTTTCATATCCCCATTTTACAATAAAGCTTCTATCTCTTAGATATGCATCAGTCTATTTAATTATCCATTTGGTTATTCACATTTCGTCCATTTAAAAAATCAATGCCAAACTTTGTCAAATCCTTTGGAGACGTCTAAAAACACCCCAACATTTGTTTCTTTCCTGTTGTAACCATCGGAAATAAAGTCAACTACCCAATGTATTTGGTGGGTAATTGAATGTACTTTTCTGAACCCGTATTGTTCTTCCAGCAGTATGTTATTTTTCTCCATATATTGTGATATGTACGGCACTACCGCTCTTTCGAGAAGTTTCCCGAGATTGGAGAGCAGGGATAAGCGGCCTCATGTTATGCGGTATAAGATTCTTTCCTCCTTTCTTAGGGATGCATTTTATCATTGATGTTTTCCATATTTTTGGGAAGTGTCCTGTTTGCATTTATTTATTTATTATTCGTAATATGTACTCTTCTGCTTCAACGGGTATTTTTTAATTGGCCTCATTTGGTATCTCGTCTTTACCAGGCGCTTTTCTATTTGGTAGATTTTTAATTATTTCCTTTAATTGTATTCAAGTTATATTGGGCATTTCCTCTTTCTTTAAACCATTCTCCCAGGCTTCTTTATCTATTTCAATTTTGGGGCTCAATATACCAGGTTTATTTGGCGTGAATACTTTCTCTATGCTTTCCGCCAGTTTCTCCGCCTGTTCCTTGGGTAGATATTCTTTCTCTCTTCGCCACATACGAGTGCGGGGGTCACGTGGCGGTATCTTTCTAAGGTTTTTGGCGAGCTTGTACCGAGCCGTCTTGTGTATTCATTGTGGCAAGTTGGTCATTCCACCTCTTCTTCCTTATTTCCACAATTGCCCTTTTAATTTATTTATTTAGCATTGTAACCTTATTTTTTATATATGTTGTGCCGATTAACTTATACCTTTTGCATGAATAATTTCTTTCTTTTATTTTTGATCTTATGTCGTCATTTAATTTATCTCATCGGCCAATCTTATCTTTTTTTCGCGGCATGGCTGCTTGCATGCCCTTGAATATTGTCTTTCCAATGTTTTCTGCCATTTCATCAATATCGTCACCATCGCACTGGTTCAGGTAATTGCTTATTGTCTGTCTAAATTTTTACCAATTAGCTAGGCCATAGCACAATGCCTTTTTGGCTGATCTGGAAGTAGGAGGGGCGATATAGATTACTACCGGGTAGTGATCGCTGCCCGGTCGTTAATTGTGTATGCCTTTGTCGGCCTCCTAAGTCCCTTTATACCTGCAATGTCGATCATAATAGTGATGGGTCGGTCGTGATTGATCGTATCCCGAGATCAATTTCTCTTAAAAGATTGATCGATGAACTGGATCTCTCCAATGACCGAGGAGTTCATCTTTACCGATCACGATAGGAATGATTATTGCATGGCATCAAGTATCGATCATGAGATGTGAGACCGACCAAACTATAATGAGATAAAATAAAGAGATGACTCTGAGGTGGCAAAAATTATTGAAAGAAGTGTAATAAAAACTATGCACTAATATCTATCTATAATACCTACATTGCTTAAGTACAGAAAAAACAATCATTACCCTTTCACTGAGGATGTAAACTGCCAAACTTAAAATTCAAGAGCACCCATGTAGTCAATAACATAATTTCAATTCGTATTGATTCTAAATTTTATATAATAGTTGAAACAACGAACTAATTGCAGTCATCAGTCTTATCCGACTCTTGCGAAGTTTATGCAACACTTTAAACTCATCTCCTGTCATAACACATTCATTAGGAGCGTAAGTCTATCTAATACAAATTACCTTTAAATGTAAAAATATCACCACAAGAACACACGCAATACATCACAGCACATATAACATTTGTAATCACTGAATTTCCATAATTGCATTGTCACTTAAACACACGATAAACCTTCGTTTCAATATTCCCAACAAATATTACGTCTCTTGCACAAGTGAAACTTAGTGATACCGACTGTAATTGAAAATTGAATTTAAGTGCTGCAGTCGGATAATTTGCTTTAATTTCTTACAGCCAAAAGAAAACGTTGATCGGTTCGAACTACATTCCAAAATACACTTTCGTAGAGTTCTATGCTACTATTTATCGTTGATTTTTATAATGAGTTTTGAATAATTTTTGGTCCATAAAATATGTCACTATTGAATAGTTTTGTAATCGTAAGGGATATTTCTAACATTCTTCTTAATTATGCTTAAAATAAAAAATCAAGAACACTGTGTAAGAACAAAATAAACCTTCGAACGTATTGCACAATTGTGCAT
This sequence comes from Pyrrhosoma nymphula, assembly GCA_963573305.1. Lineage (NCBI taxonomy): Eukaryota > Metazoa > Arthropoda > Insecta > Odonata > Coenagrionidae > Pyrrhosoma > Pyrrhosoma nymphula. Next base: position 3,906,394 of record OY754329.1, read on the forward strand.
TCAATTGTTTTGAAGTATTACCAACAACTCCACGGAAACCTGCACTAAACGAGGTAGCTGTACACATCGGTCATGATTACAGTATATACTCGCTTTGCTCAATATGGGGCTCCACCCTCTAGAACCCCCAACGTCTGTGAGTGTTCAAAAGAATTTGACTTTGGCACCATGTTGCCAGCGAACTATAAGTGATAGAGAGTAAGGATGAGCATAAAGTTGTAGGCCTCGATGAAATCTTAAAAAAAAACAACAGATTTGAGACCCGACTGCTAGTTTAGAAGCTACAGTGGAAAAACCGAAAAATCCAAATTTGGCACCATGTTTCCGGCGAACTGTAAGTGTTAGAAAATTACTGTCATAAATGTTAGGACGTGATGAGATCTAAAAAAGCCGCCCAACAGATTCGAGATCAGACTCTTAGTTTAGCAGCTACGAGACGTGAGGGAAAGAAACATTCGAAAATACCTCTTTGGCACCATGTTGCCATAGAACTACGAGGGAATCCGTGTTTTTGCTAATTATCCGTAAAGATCATGCCAAGGTGCATACCCCTGCCGACTTTCAAGGTCATACCTACACTGGCGAGGGCGTGAGGGAAAGAAACATAAGAGAGTTTCATGAATTAGCCGACTTTGGCACCATGTACCCAGAGAACTACCAGGGATGAAAAAAAACGGATAGCAGAGAAACGCAGGCCTGCATGAGATCTAAACAAAATCGCCCAACAGATTCGAGATCCGACTTCTAGTTTAGAAGCTACCGTCGAAAAACCACGAGTTTCACGAAAAGCCGACTTTGACACCATGTTACCAGAGAACTAAAAGTAATGGAAAAGATCGAATAGAATAAAGTTGTAGGCCTGAATGATTTCTAATAAAAACCGCGCAACAGATTCGAGATCCGACTTCTAGTTTAGAAGCTACAGTCGAAAAACAGTAAGTTTCACAAACATCCGAATTTGGCGCCATGTTACCAGAAAACTATTGGTAAAGTCCAGGTGTTTACTAATTACTTGCAAAGGGCATGTCAAGGCGCATGCCCATGTCAAGTTTCAGAAACATTTGACAGTTTTACTAAAATTCGACTATGGCACCATGCTACCAGAGTACTATAAGAGTTATAGAAAAAAACAAAAAGCATGAAGTTGTAGGTCACGATGAGATCTAAATCCTTGGGAAAAATAGATTTCAAATCAGAATCCTAGTTAAGGAGCTATAGTAAAAAAAACCGTAAAAAATGGTAAACCTTCACAAAATGTTGTGCCTGGTGAGAAAACTACGAAGCGTAGAACACCAATGTTTTTTTAATGTTTACGAAAATTCTATTCCCTACTACGGAAATTTCGTCAGATTTCACATCCGACCCACCGTTCAAAAGATATGAAGCGAAAGTCTACTTTTCGAAAAGTCCAAAAATCCGCCATTTTTTTGGGTCAATTCCGGTTAAACGTTCCATGATTTCGGGATTTTTCCTCCGATGAATTCTTTGAAGAAAGGTCCGTGAAAAATTTCAGGCTCCTAGCTCGTCTGGAAGTGGTCGGGATTTTGTAGACGTGAGTAAGTCACACATGCGGCTGTATAGTATTAGGAATCACGAATGGCCAGCGAGAGCAGCGTTCGTTACGATTTTGTATCAATCAGGACTTTCCTGAGAGATCATTGATAGTAGGCAACTTGAACAGATCACTAGCTGGAACATCAATCAATCATGACCCTACACTCACGATCGAATCACAAGTGGGAGTGATAGGCGACATCTCTCAAAAGACCGGCTTTGTCCATCACTAGTCGATAATACTATTCCCATACATTCTTCTTGGTTCATCACGTGCTACTATCTTAAAACTATTATTTTGTGTCCATTTGTAAAATGTTCGTCCGTTGGTGTTTTTCCTAGGACAATTCCGCTGGACATGTTTGCAGTTAAAATCGCCGGAAAAGACCATTGGAGCGTTTTCGTTCAATAAAAGGTCAAATTCCGTCTCTAGGAGTTTGCTACTTGGTGGCAGATAGCAGGAAAATGCATTTATTTCTCCTATCTCTGTCGTGATTTTTAATCATACTGCCGCCAGATTCGTCATACTGCTTTAATTAATGTCATCTGTCAGGATGTTGTCTTTGGTTAAGATTGCTACCCCACCTCTAGCCTTTTGTCTAGGATTTATTTCTTTATCCTTCCGCGTCACATTATAGCCTGTCACTTATTTTCAACTCTTTCAATGAGTCTCCGTCACAAGGCATACATCTACGGAGTATTTATTTAAGAAATTCATTAACTCCGGCGTCTTATTTTTTACGTCGCCGTGGTCTTATTCCACAGCAACATGACCAATGTTTTCTTTTTATTTCTTTTATCCATGCTGTACTCCGGATTCCATTAGCATGCCCGTCACAATTTGCGTCATCATTGATTGAAACATATGCATCTCTTGCTGCAGCATTTCCACAAGCATCTTTATTGCATTTAAAATGGCAATAATTCCGTTGTTTTCAACCACAGCGCCCTTGCATTGGGCTGCGTCACTGTTATCTGGTGGATTATTGCTTGTTTCTGAGACATTCACTTCCTTCCATGTTGATTTCCTCTCGGACTTTTTCCCTGCTCTCCTGTGAGGCATCGATTTTTACACCGAGTCTTCACTCATTCCTTATTGATTTTTTCTTGATCCCCAATTTGACTGCCCATTGTTATTTTCAGCGCCGTGCGCTTCCCTTTTCTCATTTGTCTTTCTACCCACACCTTCGGTGGGGGAGCTGGTTTGATATTTCCCGCATTATTCTCCCGCATTATTTTTTATTTCTTTTACTTGTTTTTTTCCTTTTCATTATTTCTGCATGCTTTTTATACTTTTCGCAATCAGTTTAATTTGCTTCGTGCGGGCCTCCGCAATTGCAGCAATTTGTCTCTTTTGTCTGCGGGCAGTTTTTTCCCTCATGGTCCCCTGCATACCTGTAGCATCGTGGCATCGCTTTGTAGTATCGCGATCCATGGTTATATGTATTACATATGTAACGGCGCTGTGGGTTTTTGCATATGTATTCTGAAATGATATTGGGTGGCTACATAGATATTTCATTTTTTCTACGCGTTTTGGATTGAAATCCTTCCCTCTTTGGACAGCCATTACGTAAATGTCTTTCTTGCTTTTGGAGATAGTCTTAACCACGACGCATGGGATTTTAGCCTCCACTAGCTCTCCCTTAATACAAACGACTGAGGGCCGAAGTCAAGCTTTTGATAAATGAATCCAAAAGTAACTATTTCTCTAGTGCCCTTTCCGGGCTTCAAGAACCGAAGCGCATCTGGAAGGAACTACGTCAACTCGGAATAGTCCGAAGCCGGCAAATTTCTTTGGCCTCTAATCTCACAGTGGATGAACTTAATACTTATTTTACATGTCTAGTAAACACTGATCAAGATAACTCTCCTCTTTATTCTCCTCCACCTAATTTTCTCGATCCCGCTGTACCGTTTTCTGACAAAAATTTCTATTTTCAGTTTATTACTCCCGAAATGCTAAATAAATTTATCTTTCGGTCCAAATCCAACTCTACTGGTGTGGGTGAGATATCATATACCATGATAAACAAGTCTTATAAGGTCACTATGCCATTTATTCTTGACCTTCTTAACCATTCACTACTATCCTGCAAGTTTCCTACCCAATGGAAGTCCTCTTTGGTAACACCAATAAAAAAGGTCAAAAATCCTTCAAACCCATCTGATTACAGACCAATCTCTATACTGTGCACCATCTCCAAAGCTCTAGAACGTATCGTCCATTCCCAAGTAGTTGAATTTCTTTCCCAGGAAAACAGTTTTGACCCATTTCAATCGGGATTTCGTAATAATTTCTCCACTCAGTCTGCTTTAATAAAAATAACGGACGACTTACGTCATGCCATAGACAAAAAAATGGTGACAGTGCTGGTATTATTTGATTTTAGTAAGGCTTTCGATCGAGTAAACCACACTATACTACTTGAGAAACTGAAAAAACTTAACTTCTCGTGCTCCGTGCTAAATTGGTTCTACTCTTACTTAGTTGGCCGTTATCAAGCAGTGAGAGATAGTCAAGGTAATCTCTCAACTTGGGCAGCAGTCACCACTGGTGTACCCCAAGGGTCTGTCCTTGGCCCCCTATTATTCTCTCTGTACATACTCGACCTTCCTAAATGTCTTAAGCACACCAGTTACATGCTCTATGCCGACGACCTCCAAATTTATCGCAGCTGTTGGCCATATGAAATTGACGATGCAGTATCAAAAATTAATGAAGACATTTATAGAATAACCGAGTGGGCCACGCGTCACGACTTCATCCTAAACTCAAGTAAAACTAAGGCTATTATTATCGGTAGTTCCAGGATGCTACGTAACATTAGCCACATTACGACTACCAGAATCGTGGTTAATGGTATCCCTATTCCATACTCCAGTAATGTACATAACCTAAGGATAACGTTGACTGCTAACTTATCATGGGATTGTCATGTAAATAATATTTCTAACAAAATTCATTCTATACTTTACCAGTTAAAAGTTCACAGAAACTTACTTCCTTTTAATACTAGAAAAACACTTATATCGTCGCTTATTTTCTCTGTAATAGATTATTGCTGTCTTGTTTATAACGACCTCAACGAAGAAAATAACCTCAAACTTCACCGGGCCTTAAACTCCTGCCTTAGGTTCATTTTTGACCTTCGCAGGGACGTCCACATCACCCCCTATTATAAACAACTAAGATGGCTCAACGTCAAATCCCGTAGAGAATACCTTCTGGGATCCTTTTTGTTTGTTCTATTTAAAAACAAATCACCCAAGTATCTGCATGATTTGTTCCTTAGTTGTCCCTCTGTCTCCACAATGTCCACTTGGTCTGATCCTAATCAATTGTATTTTCCAGGGCATCGCACCACAGCATATAATAAATCATTTCTTGTAACAGCTTGTCACATATGGAATAAGATGCCAACTGATATTAAAAATTGTAGATCTGTTAAAACATTTAAAATGAAATACCATGATTATTTACTTTCCCGGGTATAACATAAGTTACTCTTATTATTATTTTTTTTCTTCAAATTTGTGTTCATGTTATTATGGTTCCTTATTCATTGTATCATTTTTCTATTGTTAGTTATTAATACATGAGTTTTTTTGTGTTAATTTACATTTATAGAATGATAAAAAGTTTTTCCTTTTGTACTTGAAAAGTTTGAAATGATGAAAAGTTTGTCCTTTTGTATTTTTAAAAGATTGTGCCTGCAAAGTGTTTTATTATTATATTTGCTCTTTTGGATTTTTTGTCCTGAACAATAAATATTTTTCTTACTTACTCTTACTTTAATGAAACCATAATAGATTCCCTCGTCTAACCCGTGGATGACGTAACTGACCACTCCTCCCTTGGCGGGCCAGGTGTGAGTAAATGCCCCCTTTTCTTCTAGAAATGCTATTACTTCGGCGTACTAATCGTCTTTGTTTTTCGTTTGCAGCCTGGAGCCTTCTAGCGTTTTCCTAATTGTAAATGACTTATCTTTCACCATGTCACGTATTTATTAAAATAAATTCGGTAATTACAATGATGGGGTGAACTCTTACGGCTAGACAAATACAAAAATTAAAGTGAGTCTCCAATAGCGGGGTCCCATTAGCATAGTGAAGGATCCTATCTGGGTTGTGTGAATGCGGCTGTGTTGGTCACTGGCGTGGAAGCATCCTTCCCGTAAACTATCACAGGGGGGTATTCTGGTGGAGAGAGGCTGGGGTTGGTCTCTGCTGTAAAAGTCCCATCCCGGCAAACCAACACAGCAAGGTTAGTGATTTCTGACGAGTGTTGCCAATTGTTTACGGCTATTGAAGACTCCCTTTAATTTTTGGAAATTCAGTTATATTCGAAATATTATATATAATTATTATTTAAGGTGGCCACTGTGACCTAGGTGCTCTATTCTACCTATTCGTTTCACTGGACATGTCTCTTTAGGGTTTTTCTTGTTGGTCTTCGATCTCCAACAGTGGTTGAAAAGAATTGTTTGTTTCCACTGGATGGCGGCTCTCCTGCGGCGGCGTGTTTATCCTCTTTCTAATTTCTAAGCACTTGTTCAACTTTCTCAAATAGCGCCTTGCTGCTTGCTACACCTTCGTCTTCCTCATGTCCCTCCACGAACACTTGGTTTTCGTCAGCCACTTCAGGGTTGCTGCCGTCACCGGGTTGCTGCCCATTATATTCTTGAGTGTGGCTTGTCAGGGCACTCCTCCTCTGGATCTTTCCATCGTGTCACCATTCTCTGCAGGTCTCTCTCCTGGGCCTTGGCGTCCGCGAACAAAATGTTTTTGATATTTGGCGGCAGCGCAGGTCGATTTTTTCCGTTGTCATTTATTAGCTGGGAGCTTTCTTCCGCACTGTCATTGACTTTCTTTTTTTTAGACGGGGTTCATTTTCTTCCGTGTACACGTTTTTCATTGGAGAGCGAAGCATGGAGACATGCTTGTGCTGTGTTCTGTGTCAACTCTACCAGCGTGAACAGTCACCATAGATGTGTGGCTGGAATCATTCTTTCAAGCTGCTCGAATACCTTATGTCCTGTGATGGGTGGTAATTGCATTAGATCTCCGAATAGTAGAACATTTATACCACCAAACGGATCGTCGTTATTCTTGAGCTGTTTCAGGCGTGAGTCTATCATACAGAGCATCTCATAGGCCACCATCGATATCGCGTCTATGAAGAAGAGCTCTATGTCTCTCCATTGCAGTCGCATTGTTCGTAGGAAGTTACCAGTCATAAGTGGTAGGTTATTTTGTAGCCTTCCATCCTTCTGAACTGGCAACTTTAGTAGGCTATGTATGGTCTGTCCACCTACAAGTCGCGCTGCTACTCCTGTTAACGCTGCTACCTTTATCGCCTGTTTTCCATAGTGTCTGTTGACTTGGTTCTTGAGTAGGTTGAACACGAAGGTCTTTCCAGTTCCAGCTCCTCCTGCGATAAACAATCTCTCGCGGTATGTGCTGCCATTCATTTGTTCTTGGATACTGCGAGTGATGTGAACGAACTCTGCCCCATGTTCCATCGCTCGCTGTGCCGCTGCGAACTGATCGTCTGTCATGGCATTCTCTACTGCTTCCTCTTCTTCATAGTCCTCGGTAATTGGCTGTGGTCGTTCGAGTATTTGGAATGCATGGACCTGGTTGAATGCATTCTTCAATTGCCGGTCTATTTCCCCATGGGTCTCCATGTGTCTACTATTTTCCTTCAGTCTTTCTTCTCGAGCTAAGAATGCCTTTCGTGCCGTATCGAACTCCTCGATGAGTTCTCGCTCTTGTCGATACGGCATGTACTGGTTCTGGGGAGACTATAGTAGTAGTAGTTCTCGGGATCGGTTTCTGCCATGAAGAATGGGACTCGTACAACTGCTGGAAAGTTTCTGACTGTCATCTTCGTATTGTCATTGAGCTTGATGAATGCCTTTTGTTTGCCAGTTTCTGGCTACAAATAATAAGCATAATCGTCAATACCCTCTTCACTTTTGCCTTTCTTCTTCTGATAGTGTGGTTAGAAGAATATTGCAAATTCAACAAAGCTCTGTGAAATACGTCATGCGTCATGTTGTCCCGGTGTCTCAGCAGCTCAGACTTCACTTAAATTTTTAAGCCTTTGTTCCTCTGTTGTTTCAGCAGCTCTTAACTCTAACATGTTCAGTCTGACTTGCGAAACACGTGCTTGATGCTATTCCGGTGTCTCAGCATCTCCTAACTGTAAATGATATTGACGATCATTTTCCAATCGAGCATCACGTTGCTCACTTGTTTCTCTCTCACGCTGATTTTTCGCTTATCTTGTCTTGCCCGTTTTGACTCTTCATTTTCCATCGACAATTGTTCCTGGCGCTTTAGTTTTTTCTTTTCCAGCCGTCTTTTCCGTTGAGTTGCAGTTTCTGTCTTCATAGTTTTTCCAGCCGGTTTGTTTTGTTTGATTGTTGTATTGTGTTCCCACGATCGATCGATCCCCTCTAGATATGCACGTTCCATAGGAAAAATACTTGAGAAATTGCATAAGTGATAAATTTATTCTTATAGTACGAATTATAGTATAGTAGTTATCTGTGAACAATTCTCCACGTATAGAATTAATTAATTGATTGCTACTTACTGATAAACTAATTGATATATCTGATCATACATTCATGTATTATTATCAAAATACGTTTATGCCCAATATACTTATACTTATTTTTTGTTTGAAGGCTTTCGCATCTTTTCTTGTCTATGTAGGATATATTTTTCGGAAGACGTTAGCCGTTGGGGCTTTTGCTGGACCCAAGAACCCTTTCCAAATCCTGCTAAGGATATATCCATCCTCCTTACTAAAATGTTTTGGCCTTTTGGCTATTTCTATGGCCTCTCGTATTAAGCGCGGATGATATTCTTGCGTCTTGGCCAAGACCCGTGTTTGGTCGAATATATTATTTTATGTCCAGGGCTGGAGGCGGAATGTTCGGCAACCGCTGATAATGTCCCATTTATGTTGCTCCGTCGCTCTCTTGTGCTCTTTAAGCCTTTTGAGAGATAGCTTACTCTGCCCCACATAGCTTCTGCCGCAGAGGAAGGGAACCTCATACACACCCATAGACTGAAGGGGATGATGGCTATCCTTCGGTGAGGGCAGGATGTTTTTGATTTTCTTCACCGTGCAGAAGCGAGTCACAATATTTCCACTCTGCATGATTTTAGCAATTCTGTCAGTGACTCCGGAGACATCGGGAATTTTTGCGTACGCCAATGGTTTCTTCTTGCGGTCGTCATCATTATAGTTTTGTTGCCTTTCTTTCATTGCTCCTTTTATGAAGGAAGTGCTGTAGCTATTTCCTTTGAGGGCTCACATTAAATGTTCCATTTCTTTGTCAAGATTTTCGGCATCACACACAATTCTGGCGCGGTGGCATAAAGTTTTAACTACGCAAGATTTCTGCATTGGATGGTGATGGGACACCGAATTCAAATACCTATCGGTGTGGGTTTCTTGGGCTTATTCTCCTGATGACGCTACCAGTAAGAGAAGCGAAACGTTGAGATTTTCATAATGAACAAAACGCAGCATTGCCCGAAAGCATCATCCTACATATAATTATACTTATTTTGTACTTTTTAGTCTTTGTATTAATTGTGCAACTGTTCTTTGAAATTTAAATTATTATCATTCCTTCTCTCGCTGTATAAATGCTAAAATGGTGGTTGCAATGAATTGCAACAGCGCTATGACTACGAGTAGACAATGTCATGCGGATTGCGTCTTTATAGGATAAAGATATATAAAATTGAAACCATTTAATTTTAGTAGATTAACTTGGTAATTAGTGAATATAATGTGACTGATTCATGTATTTTCATCGAGAGTAAGTAAGTGTACAATTTTTCAGCTCGATTGAATATTTGAGAAGTGGGTTGGATTTCGATAATACAAGATTCCATCCAGACAAACAACAAACAAACAGGGCAAGTTAAAATAAGCGTGGTATAAAACAGAGGCGACAACGGGCACCCTTCTCTTACCCTGTAATTATATATAACACTCCACCCTGGTTCTCCATCAGCCACCCTCACCTTTGCCTTCTTCCGATGTTTCTGATGGAAGTCCTCTCATCTCACCAATCTATTTCTATTTTCATGAGTATGTGCATTATTTTTTCCCAGTTAACGCTGTCAAATGCCTTACCGAAATTGACGAAGCAAGCAAAAACGTCCTGATTATACTGATACTCTCTGTTCCCGCGTAACCCTCCCCTTCCTGAACCCAAACTGGTCCCCGCCTAAGTAGTGAATCGATCTATACTCTCCATATCTTGATGTTTGACGAAATATTTTTAGTGCATAGTTTTACTTAAGGGACAATGTCCCTGTGAAAATAAATTATTTACCTATCTATCTTTAACTTATTATTATAAATAAAACTTATACAGCGTGTGGCGTTAATGTAAATGTTCTATAGTCCTCGCATCTTGATGCTTTCTTCTTCTTCGGTATGGGTATCAAGATTGTTTTCACGAAGGCCATACACCTTCCTCGTAGATTCTAAGAATTAGATCTAAAAACTTTCGTCTCCTGTTACTATCCAAATTCTTTAATAACTCCGAAAGGATGTTACCTTCTTCTGCAGCTTTCCTTGTCTTCATCTCCCGTAATGATTTCTCTCTATTTCGCCGTCGAGTATCTCCGGTCCGGGAGGTTATCTTTCTCTACTGCTCTCTCATCCTCTACATCTAAGTTTACAGATTTATTTTCGCTATCGTATAGATCTTACATACGTTTTCTTTCCACCCATCCTGGATGTCTTCCTGTTCAATAAATATCTTTCTTTTTCGTTGTTAACTTTTGATATCGTTTTACTCTTACCACCCGATAACATTTTCACTTTAGCGTATAGCGCTCCCACTTCACCTTTTTTGTCGTTTTTCCATTTCCTCGCATTCTTTTTTCCTTTTTTCAGTTTTCCATCGACCGAATACTAATACACTCTCCGGAGTTTATTATTTGGTTCCTTAACTGTAGCATCTCTTTGCTTATTTCGGAGTTTTTCCACTTCCTTCTACCCTCTAATCATTTCTCGTTTGAGCCATAACACCTGTTGTTCTCTTTGCCGCTCTTACTACGCCTGTTCTTATTATCTCCCATCTTCTCTCGCTTGTTCCCACTTCCTTTCCTTCACCTATTATATTCCTGTGTCCACCAGCTCCTGGGAATCCCTCCTTTTTTCCCCTTTCATCCTCCTACTCCATCTTCCTCTCTAACGTTCTAAAATCACATTTCATGATCATTAAATAATGATCCGAGTCTGTGTCCCCCGGAATTTTCCACGTGTAACTGCGTCTGACGTGATGTTTAAACTAACTGTTTTTGTTATTACAAATTTATTTATCCTGCAAAATTCGACTGCCTCCTCGCCGCGGCAATTCCTTATCCCTAACCCATGCTCTACCACTTCATATCCGTCCCCTCCTTCACCTACTAAAAGAAAGATTACTGAAAATAAAAACTGGCCATTTTCTGTCCGCGAGGGAAAATACAGGGTTGTTTAGTGCATTTAATTTAAATGAATGACGTAACGGGAGGGATTAGGAACGTATGGTGAATTGTTTCTTTATATGTATTTTGGAAAAATTAAGGAACCCCTGTAAATGGAAAATTGACGCGGTAAAAGCCCAAACATATACCAATCAGCAAATATAATTGTGAGGATATTATTTGGTCTGTGCAAAGCATGAATTGATTTATAAAGGAAACTTTCAGGTAGTGTTTTCTTTACTTTTTTAGATGAAGTTAGAACTGGTGTAGGAAACATTAAGGGTGATTAATGAAATTATTTGGACAACTTAAAAGAGTTTTGTTATGAATGGGTAACAGAAGTGGAACTTAATTGAATGATTAAGATATGGAACATTCCAAGTAGTTTATCATCAACTCAATTCTAAAATAGTACAAAGACAACATTCTCAAACTAAATACACTTTCGGTCAATTCCATCCTAACTAGAAATGAGCTCTAAATCCTTGTGCACCTCCTTTTCTAACTCCTAAGCCGCGATGGAGGATTGCGAAGAGTTATATAAGGTTGGCCCCAATGAACGAGGCGATTCAAACTGGAACATCGGTATTTGGAACGATAGAGGAGTTTACGGAAAAGAGCATGAGTTGTTGAATTAAATAAAATAGAGACGGGTGGATGTTTTGTGTGTGTATGTGCAACTAAGTGCGGGATGTTGTTACTACTGATGACGGTGGATTGCAATGGTAGACAGGAGTTTACGATAGGCTGCACGGCAATCAGGATTTACACCTGTTCCTGAATGAGATAGTTAAAATGCTGGCTAGGAAAAACGAGTTTGTTTTCCCTAGTATAATAGTTTTCAACTTTAATACAATATGAGGAATCAAAATAGTCTTACTCAAATTGGGTTTACACCAAACTAAATTCCCTCAGACAAGCAAACATGTGTGAAGCACGGAAGAACCATGCCACGAAAATACAGGGATGTAGTAAAATTTCTAATGGATAAATAAATAAACTCTTAGATAAACTTTCCCGAAAGTTTATCTAAGATATGTTGATGACATTTTTGCTATCTTTGATACTAAAAAGTATGATTTAAAACAATTCGTGAGTGATCTAAATAGTTTATTTCCTTCCATTAAATTCACGTACGAAACAGAAAACAACAACCAACTCCCTTTTCTAGATCTCTTGTTGACCAGAAACAGTAAAAAAACTCTAATTTGATATTTACCGTAAACCCACACATACCAATAATTACATTCATTCTGATTCTTTCGTTCACAACAGCACTAAGCTCGCTTCTTTTCATGCTCTTGTCAATCGCTTGCTTAACATCCCACTAGGAAAGAATAATTACCTTAAAGAGCTTAATAACATAAAGCGCATTGCAAGATTAAATGGCTATAAAGATTCTGTAATCGACAACATTGCTAAAAAACATAAGTTTAAGAGACTAATACAAAATTCCACTACACTAAGAAAAGATGAAACTACTCGCTACATTAAACTGCCTTACCACCCGAAAGTCACCAAAGGTTTGGAAAAGATATTTAAGACAGTGAACACCAAAATATCTTTCAGTAATAATTATAAACTAAAAAACATATTAGGGAACACCAAAGACAAAATAGATAATATAAATAAGTCCGGTATATATAAAATTTCTTGCTCCTCATGCGACCTGGCATACGTTGGGCAAACTCGTAGAAACATTAAAACCAGATTTAAAGAACACATGGCCCATTACAGATTCAACCGACCGGAAAAATCCAGCATGGCACAACATTTAATCGACACAGAACACGAAACATCAGAACAAAACCTTCAACTCATCAAACAAACAGATAATCATTTACTTGACGCCTATGAAAGCTTATATATATACAAACTTAGAAAAAACCTTCTTAACAGCGACAAAGGCCCGATTTCTTTCTCTCCATTATTTTCTATTATAGAATAAGAAGTTCTCCATTTTCACCGTTTTTAATCCCCACAGTTCACTTCAACGGTCAGTTTGTTTTGTTTCCCCTTCCCCCTCCCCCTCTTGACTCACTACAACGGTCATTAGCTTCCACCCCCCCTTCCCGCCAACGGTCAACATGACTCCCACCCCCCTTCCCTACTTCAACGGTTACGTTCCTTCACTACCACATCTATTGGCCATTGGCTCCCTTTCTCCCACCCCTCCTCGCCTCCCCCACTCTCCACTTCACCCACATTCCCACTGCTCACCAATGACCTTTTAGCCGTTACCAATTTTACCCCCCCCCCCCGCTTCCTAACCCTTTTGTCCCTTCCCTATTTATTCTAGGATTGTCCTCCTCTTCATTCACTTTCAACCTCGTGTTGCTAGTGTTTTTCCCTTCAGCTCGCTGAAGAGGACCACTTTGTGGTCGAAATACGCGTATACGAATTTCACCCTCGTTCCCTGTTTGTTGTTTTTCTATTTGACAACGCTCTTTTTGAGCTGTTCTCCCAGAAATCTGGGGCCCTGCTGTGTGTGTGAGTGAGTGTTTTGTGTGATTGCGTGTGTGGTTGTGTTAATAACTTGGCAGCCTTAGTAGAGTCACTACAGCTCTCCGAAGGATCCCAGGTTATAACCCAGGAATCCTTAGCTGGGTCTCATTAGCCTACAAAGGATTCCAATTGGGTTGTGTGTGTGTGTCTGTGGTAGTCCCTGGCGAGGAAATTATTTTCCCGTAAACTACCACAGGAGGGTATTCTGGTGGAGAGGCTGTGGTTGGTCCCTGTTGTGGAACCTCATTCCCGCAAACCAACACAGTAAGTATTTAATTTTTTTTGACGAGTGGTGCATATATTTTACGGCCATTGGAGAAATATTTTATCTGTTTAATCTATAGAGGCCGTAGAGCTCATCTACCTTGATTTACAGTTCTTAATATCAAAATATCAGGGGTACCGAGGTAAACTCGGTAAAAATAATAACGATAATTATTTTTAAGCAATCGAAGGGGAAAATGAACGCCTTTGTGATCAGCTGAATAATATTAAAAAGCATTTCAAACGCCTCCCTTTGTATGACAGCGATTATCGTATATTTTTTAGTGTTTCTTTTCCAACAATATTTTTTGTTTGTCGCGAATGCTATATGAAAAAACTGTAATCTACCGCGTCTAATAACTCTTGTAAAAGTTACGTATACAACATTCCAAGAAGACAGGAGTTCAAACGTCAATCAATGCCAATGCATTCAAGAATTATCCATGATCCTAGTTTATAGTCATGACGAATGCTGATCTTACTTTAATCTGATGGCGTTGCATTGTACAACCTAATTGACTTTCGCTTGAGTCCAGTATAATTCTAGGAATGTGAACTTCTCGGTCAGAATATTTTCCATTTATAATCTTAGTTTTGATATTGTTGTTGCACACTTCAGTTATAATTACGATTCTTCTATAACAAATTACTTCAGAGGATTCGAACTTCAGTAGTTGCGTTACATTAGAATATTTTAATATCATTTTAGGTCATGTGGTACCCAGACAGCACATAAAATTTTGTATCTGTATACGACGGTGGACAAACAGGATACGAGAATTGCCATTTGAAATGTTCGCAAGAGAATTTTATGAAAATGCAAGCACTAGTTCTCGGGAGAATGAGCATACATTTTAAGTTTACCCTTGCACATAACATGCAGAATTAAAACAACGTAATTAATGCGCATACTTCTTTGCAAGAAGGATAAATAACTTTAAGAGATATTAGTATCCGCTCGTACATAATTGGTACAGGATACTAGTATCTTGTCCTGACAGGTCTTGTACACGGTGCGATGGAACTATTTGCAGGCGCGGAGGCTCACTTTGGAGCGGTCACCGACTCGTTCGCCGTTTGTTTACATATGAGAGTTTGTTTACATATGAGTTTGTGACTGTGTTTCTCAATACACTAGTCGGAAATCAGAAGTATTTACTTACAAATAATTTTAAAAGTTGCGTGAAGTACCCTACATTCGTATTTCTGGTAATTGTAGTGAAAAATAGGTTTCTTTTTACTCTGGTGGCATTATTTTTCGTGCATCGTTATTTTATGTGCAGTTCTTTGTGTTGAAACTCATCATCCAAGACATGTCATCATCCATCATAATCATACGCAAAGTTTTCCTGGAGGATTTCCACTCATTTAGATAGCAAATTAATTAATTACCAACTAAGTGTTTTCGGTGATAGATACGGATTTCATTATATCGAAGTCATTATTTGGCTATAAGACTGTGATATATAGGGTTTTTTAAAAGGAGCAATGCCCACTTGTCGGCGGTTTTCAAGATTGTGGAGTTCTAAAAAAGAGAATCCTGGCAAAGAAAGGAATCTCATTGTAAAAGAAAGGTGAGTGGATTTAAATATGTTGAATATCAATTTCAATATCTATTTTGGAGGCTTGATGCAAGCATTTTAATGTTGGAGACATTAATGTGTTGTCTTTCAATTCGTGGATGTGCTGGAACACATTATTAAGCTGATAATGAGAGAAACTAATAATTTCATATCTTTGTAGCATGAGAAAATTGTGATAATGATAAATGATCCAGTGATTTGTTTCAAATCGCTCTTAATTTGGCCAATGTTATTGTAATTCCAATTACTGTTGTCAGAGTTAACTTTAATATTATTTTCATTTAGGCGTCGTGTTTCAAAGTTATTCTCCCCCCGACGATGTGTAGTTCTCTCATTTAAAGAGCTTTTATGTTCTTCTTATACTCGTTGGAAGAAGTTAATTTAACGCAATCCTCTCAGAATTCATAATACAATTGCTAGACTAGATTTTTGCTGACACAATTCGAATTAAGGATTAATTGACACGATTAATTAATTAATCGGTAATGATCCTTACTGGCTTTTCTTAACGCATAGGTACGCATTAAAGATACATTGTCTGTGTAATTTCGAATTCAGTGTTATTAGCATTTTTAATATGCATACAAAACGTTCTTTGATGCGGAAGGAAGACCGTGAATGTTGGAAGTGTACTTTCGTGTATTTCAGAAAAATGTGCACATGCGATGGTGTAGAAACCCATTCCCAAGCAGTGATATAAGTTTTTAATGGGCTATATATATTTCAATTACAGGTGGATGTGCTTACCTACTTGAAATGACTGCATTCATAGTTATTTTAAACTTAATAAGGAAGGAGATACGTACGAAATAAGAAATGTTGATTTTAGCTTGGACACATTCTGACATGTGCATCAAAGACTATTATGTATTTTTTGCTTTAAATAAAAATGAAGGTATATAAATATATACGTATATCTTATTTATTCTTTCTTTCCTATCCTACACTTATTATTATTGCCTTCTTCTGATGTTTGTGGGGTAATTAGGAATATTTTACCTTACTATGGAAGTGTCCAGCAGATTATAGGATTGTGTGCTATTTCGGCAATTTAACGAGTAATTAGGCATTTGTGCATCTGAAATTCATTGGAAAAATATTAATATTTAAAAGCTAGTGAAAAAATGTGGATGACATCGGCTATTTGGTATTCGTGCGCGCCTAGCAGTCGTATCCTTTCGTACACGGTTCGTAGCTGACATTTGACTAATAATTATCGCGTTCGTACACGGTTTGGTATTGGATCGTATCTAGATACGAAAGGATACAACGGGTACTAGTATCCAGTTCGTCACTGGATGGTATCTGCATACGAATTAGATACGACGGAATCTGTGCTATCTGGGTAGTAAATTTCTAATCTCAATAAAGGATTTCGGAAGTAAATTGAAGGACTTCTTCTTGTTGGCCGTATAGTGAATCTTCATACCTGTGATATAAATCTTATAGTCTCCAGCCATATCTCACAGTATCTATTTTGCAATTAATTCTGAGTTGATTTCGTTAACATCTTTGTTCAAAGAAGCAAGTAAACCTCGTAATTCCATTCCTTCCAAGTGTTAACGGTAGAACCTCGGTATGCGTCATTTTGACCGGTTTTGAAATTCAGATCGCTTCCATTTAACGTGTATTAATTAGTTCTAGCTAAGCATTATTAGTATTTGCTTTTATTCTTTTAGTAAGGCGTCTTTGTTTGCCAATTATGAGCCATATGACCTTCGTCTTCCCTTATGAATGTTGTCACTGACTTCCAAAGATTCTATGTTGAAGATACTGCGAGGATATTGGATCGATCGAACGGAGTAGAACACGTAGAACTGTGGTAAATTTGTTTTTCTTTTGATACTCTATGGAATCATTCTGCGCAATTTTATGAACGTGATTCGGATCTTGAGAAAGCATGCGTGTTCCCGGGGTACCATGAATGGTTTCCATAAAGTTTCTCCGGATCCCATGGCCGAGGTGAGAAGGTAGTTGGAGGCGGAGAAGGAAGAGCGGATACGAAAGGAGGAGGCGAAGGAGGAGGAAAGAGGATAGATATAGCGAGGCTAAAAGGAAAGTAGAATGCGTTCGCTCTGAATTGACTAATGGTTATTATGCTTAAGGATGATCGAGAAGAGTGTTCAAAGACCCAAATCAAACGGAAAGCCGAGGATTTAAAGTCAGAAGTAGTGAGACGCGAAGAGAGTATGCGAGTAGGGCAGACGGTCGAACGGGGTGAGGCAAGTCGAGAAAATGGGTTACGGGACAGTCGTTTCCACCCGCTAACTATGAAGTGACCGCTCATTTTCTTGATAGCATGATGTGAGCCCGCTAAATGGCGACATGCGTTATATCCTGTCCCTGAAACTTATTATGAGTTGAAACGAAAGTTTTTTGCATCGGTATTGGGGTAGAAAACCCACGCGTGGAGACGACCCAGTAAACACAAAATGCTGCAGACGCGAATCTGATGCGCTGCGCGGTAGCGCTGCAGCTATCACGAAAGCGCTTCTGCAGCGCGCCTAGCACTCCTAAACTTCCCTTTTTTGAATGTCGAATGCGCTGCTAACGGGTGTCAGGAGCGCTGCACAAGCGCGTCAGGAGCGCTGCATAAGCGCTGCACAAGCGTGTCACGATCGCTTCAACCTGCAAAAAATAGTTTACTTAAGGACCGAAAGTAGATGGTATCTCCGGACTGCATAGACTCAACTTCATTTTCGCATCTACCTACGGTCAACCTCACATCTATCTACGTTATAAGCCTATCACGCAACTACCTACGCCATATCCAACTATCAACTGCTAGGTCTGTTTCTTGAAAGTTGTATATGTACGGCCATTCCCGTGCGTAAATGTGTTTGCGAGAACTAACTTTTAAATATCAATGCCGTGATAGTTTATGGAAACGTACCATCCAATCACGATATCAGTTTTCAGGCATTAATTAACTGAAACCTATGTTGCCACATTAAATGAAAATAAAGCCAATATTAATAATAATAAACAAGATGTTTTCCAAATGCACACGTTTGCTTACTTTTCAATGAAGACGTAACTTACTCGCGCAAATGCTACGAACGTGAATATGCATGTATACGGGTCAATCCATATATAGTGGTCCAGAGGAGGTTGCTTGATGATTTTTAATATTTTTTTATATTTTTACCATACAAATTACCATTTATTGTGAATACAAATATGTCATTATTTTATTTTTTTCCTGATAGTGGCCATTTTTATCATAACGAAACACCGATTTTAGGCGATTTCAGTGTTCTGCAGTTAAAGCAAATATCTCCAATTCTGTGTATCCTAGAACAATCAAACAAAAACCAATCGATTTAGTAAATAATGAACTTAAATAAAGGTCGGGTGATGTATCGACCTAAAATCAAGTCTAGGGTCCAAATATTGCTTCAAAGTTTTCATCACTTAACTAAAAAATCAATTTTTACAATTTTTTACATAGGAAGGCAGGATACTTAATGTTTGTAATTTTTTTATTTGAAAGGTATAAAGCCATGATTTAAGTTTGCAGAATTTTAAGGTGTGGACTTCAGTGGTTTTTTTATTAATTTTTTTTAAATTTCTTGATTTTTCAAATTTTCCAAAGTTTAATGCCCATTATCTTTGTTGGGCATAAAAATAAAAATTTGAAATTTGGCCCATTTACAGTCCTTTAGATGAGGAATAACCAGTATTTTGTTTAGTGGACTCAACTACTTATAAAGATATTAAACATTGAAAAGTACCAAAATATCGACGAAGTCGACATCAACACGGCACCATTTAGTACCCTCTTAAGCAGGGGCGGATTAAGGGGGGGGGGCTACTTCCTCCCCTCCCCCCATAATTCCCGGGAAAATAGAAAAATGGTAATCATCAAGGTGGTTCTCCGATGCAAGTTTTTATTTCACCAGCTCAATACACAATGTTTAAAGATAATTGGAAAATATCTAAAAGCCACTTGTCTGAACAGACACAGTATCCTCGTTGCTCGCAATTGTACTTTAATAGGCCTTTTGACGAACAGTGTTGTGAAAGCTTTGGTGCCGTAACGGAATAGTTATAAGCTATTATACTATGTATGCAGACCTATATACACCTTTTTAATATGTATGCAGAGAACAGTGCCGCGAGTTTGGGCAGTTGAGCCGTAGTGCGTCTGCGAGAGGGGAATACAGTCTCCACGCCCTATACTACAGCATTGCCTACTATGCGACACCCTCTGCTCTCGTGCTCGTCGCGACATGTCAGTTGTCCGGCTCTAGCGAGTGTATTGTTTCAGTTGTAGTGAGTGACAAGTTCAAGAGTTCTTCACATATTTAGGACCCTGCGTCTTTTTTCCTTTATTCTGTGATATACCTGACGTGCAGATCAACCTTTCTGCCAGAGATGGTAATTTCAGTCTGTTAATTACAAAGACATAACTTATTTGCGCTTTCTCGCGCTCGCCATTAGGGTCGGACGGCCGGCTTCAAGCTCGGGCCCACATTAGCCTCCATTGCTATTTATCTGCTTTTGATCAAGGAATTGAACACCCACCTACTGGACTTTCATCTTCATTGTGTTATCATAGAAATGCTGTCAGAGGTCCATCCACCGTAGTTTTGTCCCCTCTCCTTTTGATAGCAGTAAAATTGAGGACTCTCTAAGCAAAATAATTTTCAAGTATTACGCTACAGGGTGAGAAAAAGATGCTTATAATGTTTTTTGCAACTCGTCGCAGATGGAATAGTTAAGGTTTACTTTTGTTTACAGGCGTCTTCTTCTAGTAGGCCTGGTACAAAGCGGAAAACTAATAGTGCCTCTGCGGACCTTCGAAGCTTTTTCTCTCGCGTCCAAAAACAAAAGACGCCAGAAGCAGCAGGAGGAAATGCATAATTTGTTAACATCATGCCTTCATGCTGCACAACTGACAATAAGACTCAAGCTGAGTCAATGGTCCTTTAACAATCCCATCCACGTAGCCACGAAAAATCGACTGAAGCTTCAATTTATTCACTTCCTTTGGCTAAAAAAATTTCAACTGTGACATAGGTCTCTTCATTGTACCAGGAAAGGAAAGACCTGATGATAGGAAAAAAGCAGAACTTTTGGGAGGCCCTTGGACATCCACAAGCGACTACAAGTATCCCTTTTCAACTCATAGGAAGGGAATCGCGGAAGAGCGTCGTTACGTGAGGATAGAACATCATGAAAAGTACCCTTGGCTTGTGGTTTCTCCCTCAATGAATGGACTTTTTTGTAGGTATTGCCCTTTTTTTCCAATCAACGGCAGCTTGCGGTACAAATTTGCAGTTAAAATCCCTCGATACAAAGCCGTTAAAGTTTTCAAAACTGCTAGGGAAACTAGATGATCTGGAAAACCACCAACACACAGTCTATCACAAAGGTGCAGTGCCCAGTTGGCCCTGAATTTTCTGGAAAATACAAAAAACCTGAAAATCAAAACACAAGCCAACTGGACGGCTACAGAAGGGAGAAAATCAAGGAAAATGGAGAAAATCTGAAGCTGATACTTAAAAATGTGATTTTTCTTGGCCGTCAGAACATACCATTCAGAGGTCATCGGGACGACGCGACGGTGCATTATCATTGGAAGAGCCCTTGACGAATGACGGTAACTTCCGAGCATTACTGCGTTTTCGTTGCTAGGTATTATAAAAAATTATAAAAATATTAAAGAAAATAGTATTTTCTGAATATGTACTTATATTTTTATTTCATTCCAACTAATTTTCATTTTGTACGGCATTAAAGAAGATTTATTTCAAGGAGTTCGAAATCCTTGTGTAGGCTGCCGCGGGTTGATGTATAGGAAGATGAAGGTCTTCCGCCTTTTGCACCGCGTTGGTCTATGTTTCCTTGGACAACAGTTTCGTCGGCTTCTTCTGGTCGGTGAAATTAAGGTGCAGCTATTTGTCGTCTTATATATCTCAAGCGTTAGACCTGACTCCAACGGGTGAGATAACACGAAAAATGGCTGCACCTTCACTCCACCGACCTGAAGAAGCCGACTGAAACGCCGCCGAAACTGTCGTCCGAGGAAACACGGTGTAAAACCCGGAAGACACTTCACTTCTTCACAAGAATGGCATTCTTTACATCGTTTTTTTACGTTTTTCAAATTTGATCAGATAGATTTACTCAATAATTTATCACATCTCTTGTATATAATATAGCCACACCAAAACTACTTTCCAAGCGCTACATTTCTTTTAATTTTCCGAGGGAAGTCCACCCGGACCTCTATTTCGTTGAGATGTATTGAATACCCCCCCAGGCGCCGCGTGAAGTAGTGAACCGCCCCCCCAAAACAACGACCTTAATCCGCCCCTGCTCTTTAGTAATGCTTGATGCCTTTAAAATCATTATCATAATTCATTAATCAGTTTTTCACCTCATTTTACAAGTTATTCATTATAAAGTAAACATTTGGTATAGTAAACTTAAGCTAAAATGTAAATGCAGGCCTTACAATACAAAGAATATTTGGGAATTCAAAGAAACTTACCCATATATTAAACTTGGTCATTCCATAACTATATACCAAATGTTTACTTTATAATGAATACCATACAATTGTATGGTAAAAATATTAAAAATCACCAAGCAACAAATTTAACTTTTTCTGGACCACTTAATATGGATTGAACCATACTCAATGTTACGAATGTGGAAATGAGAAAACTGATGAATGTACCAATAAAAGCATAACAATAATTTAGTGTACAGCGGAAATTAATTACACAAAGCTATCAATGAAGTGTTGTTACTGGCAGAACCCAAGTCTCTCCGATTCGTGTCATAGCTTTCCCATTTATGCCAAATTTTCGGTCTAAGAATGAACCACAGGCTAAACATGTTACTATATATCAAGGATATATTTCATTAAATAAAAAAACAAAGGATACACATAGTAAATGTTTAAAGAATGAGTATTCATATCTTCCTCTTTCGATTGAGACTTTCAACATCTCCCCTTATTCAAAAGACTACCTGCAGCGCTGTGGCAGTGCGTCCGCAACTTGCGGCTGCTGCACTTCAAACACGAGCAGCGAATGCGCATTAGATGCGTTTCTCGATAATTCGCTCTATGAGAGCGCTGCTGAGACGCTGCTGACGCGCTTCAGTTGACATGTGCTGCACTTGCAGCGCTGACATTCTTGTGAAGCGCTGCTGCAGCCATGTGTGTTTACTGGGGAGAGCGTTAAATTGCCTAGGCTAGACCAACGCTCGAACAAAGACGTAGGGCAGCTTGCGAGGCATCGTCTTGAGGCCCCCTGCCTTTCTTTTCTTTTATTCCCAGCTAGGGAATAAAAGAAAGGCAGGGGGCCAAGGGATACAAATTCCAAGTAGGAGATCAAGTTCTCAACCCCAAGGCCATCCGACGCTGAAAAGAAATTATTCCATGAATATTTTTCCCTCTCGGGTCCGCTCGCGATACTCGGGGTCGAACTCGTGTTACCTGGCCGGTAAGGAAGGAAAATAATTCGAGATTTACAATTTTGGAAATCTAAAACTGTATCATGACTCGGGTCTGATTTGAAGTTTGGTTTCGTTTTTGGGAGTGTTTTTTTGTTTGGGTTCGCGATTTAGCTAGCCAGAGACGGGTTCTCTGAGTTGAGTTTTTTTGTAAACTGCGGAGCCCTTTTTTGAGTTAAAAAAAAGCTGCAGCCACAGTTTATGGAGGTGCAATGTAATGGTCCTGGTCCCTTACAGAGGAAGTCCCCCCCCCCCATTAATATGGAACAGATTTGCGTTCTGCGAATAATTTTAAGTTACGCATTCAGCGCGAAGGTATTAATTCTTTTGACTGTTGAATCACCAAGTGAAGTTAAGTTGGGCATTAAGATGAGTTAAGTTGGGCATTGTTGCGAAAGTGCAGTATGTTTGACTATAGTGAAGTGACCTATTTCCCAACCCTGTGTTCATTCATCACGTGATCGCCCTCCCAAAAGGGGATAAAAAGGAAGGCCATCGGTGCATGAAGGCAGTCTCTCACTTTAAAGGCAAAAAGGAGAGAGTTGAGGAGGAGGAAGCACGTTGGAGTACCTGGGAAGAAGGACTTGGGAAGGGTGTAGGGGAGAAAGGAGGTCAATGGCGTGAGGAATTGAAGGGCTAGCGGCAGTTGGCGGACGCCAGGGATTGCACGGAGGCATGTGGTCCCTATGCTCACGGGCCCGCAAGAGATAGGAGGAGATTTGCCGCATTCCATGAAGACTCCGTCAGACTGGAGGAATTACCCCACGGTCCCAAGGGAACGATATAAGTAGCCGTCGCACCGCGACTGACTCCCGCATATCCTTGCACCCGAGAGAAACCCCCCCCCCCCCCCCCGAAGCAAGTGTCCTTACGGCGGACTTTAAAGGTGTCCTGATTTCCCCCCCACCCCTTTTCGTTGGCCACAGGTTTTTTTCTCTTTTCCCCTTCGATTTGTCGCTAAGAAAAGAAGAATTCAAGACAAAAGTGATCGGCACCTTCAGTGCCCTAGTAATTAGTTCAATTGGATCGATTCCCTCCCCCCACCTGCCCTAGTATCAGAGGACGTTGTCACAACGTTGTGACCAAGTTACAATGGGAAAAGATACAAGTGCACACAACGTTGAGGCAACGTGCATACAACGTTGATTGCAACATTGCATGCACGTTGCCTCAACATCCGAATTTCCCTAAAAACCATGTTGGTGCAACGTTATCAGTGCAACATCGCTCTAACGTTATCAGTGCAACATTTTTAAGGCAACGTTAAAAAATTTCCCTAGCTTTAGCCATCAATGAAATTATCCCATAATTAACATTAATGTTGATAATTTGTCAACAGACGGTTCTTTCCTAGTTACTCAGGTAAAACTTTCTCCCTTGAAACTCCCTTGCCCTCTCCACTGACTCTTCCCTGCCTTCTCAAAATAAAAAAGGGAATCCTCATCTTTAATACTATGCATGTTATTATCACACGATGAGATAAGTATGTACATTGTATTATCCTACCAATTATGTACCTTACTACTTTGTATTTATTTTATTATGGTATGTCCTATGGCTCTAAGCACACATCCTTGCCCCCGATATTGTGTATCTTGCATCTTGAAAGTCGTATATATATATGGCCACTCCCGTGGGCTAATGTGACTTCGTGAACTAATTTTTAAATTGCTATTACGTAATTATAGTTAGAGGAAATACCATCCAATCATGATAACAGTTATCAGGCATTAATTAATTGAAACCTATATTGCCACATAGTATGAATGTAAATGCAATATTACTGAGAATAAACAAGATTTTTCCAATTCCCACATGTTTTTTACATTAACGTTCACAAGCAGACAACTAACAAGTAGAATACATTATTCAAAATGAAATATATATATTTATACGTGAAGACAATGTTCACGTGCACGAATGCTAAGTGTCGCAGTTTGCTAACCCCTGTTTAATAATTATAGATAAAGAATAATTTAAATAATAGCTCACATCAACATTGCATGCACGTTGATTCAACGTCAACTGATAATGTTGTGCTTGGACGTTGATGCATTGTTGTGGCAACGTGCCCGTTGTCATGTAACATTGTGTACGTTGATGCAACGTTGTGACAACATCCTCTGCTACTAGGGTATTTTTGGCCATGATGGAAAAATATAGCGAAAGAAAAAAACAGGTTTTTAGGTAAGAATGTCAGGCCTATCAAGAAAGCCAAGATGACTGTGGAAAGAAAGATAATATAACAAGTTATTTAAA
The DNA here is from genome assembly GCA_963573305.1 of Pyrrhosoma nymphula. NCBI lineage: Eukaryota > Metazoa > Arthropoda > Insecta > Odonata > Coenagrionidae > Pyrrhosoma > Pyrrhosoma nymphula. Next base: position 3,931,542 of record OY754329.1, read on the forward strand.
TATTCTATGATAAAAGTAAGTTTGGAAAGAGTAAAGGAATGTGGGGAATGGAATAATGATAACTTGGTCTGACATATGTCCACACTGAGAGGAATAGAGAACTCAGAAATGACGGATGAAACGTGTTGTAAAATGATGATGATTATGAAGGATAATGGAAATATAGTGGAATGAGCTGATACTAGGATAAGGAAAGGAAGCTTTCAAAAACACGGAAAGGTAACTGGCCTAATGTGATCATTAAGATACAAATGCCATTTGTATTTCCACTACATTGTATTGATAATGCGAATGGGTGAGAAGCAGGATGCTGAATAAATACAGATAAATATATGTGGAATACTGGCCATACTCTCAGCTAATACTAGCATGAAGAAATGAGGAAGAAGAATAGAAAATATCAAGCAAACAAGATATGGTATGGAGTCAGGGGATGGCTGTATGAAATTTGAAAAAGGCAGAGTTTTAGGATTTCTGAAATAATAATTCAGGGGAAGCTAAATGAAGATGGTTGCAAGGGTGGAATAAATGCCCGATGAGAGGGGAAGGCGGGAAACAATAAGCATTTGACTCAGAATGAAGAGAAGTAGAAAGTGCAAATAGTCGAAGAAAATTAACTATGGTTTGATGCATGGTATGTGATGTTGCCTCTGTTATTTCTTTATAAATTTTGGCTGTGGATTGAAGTTTAAAATTTTTATTCTTTTGATAATTGACATTCTGTTTACATTATTCTCCATAGCAAGAATTATTCCAGTGATGGTAAATAAATAAAAATATGTCGATCACACATTCTGACACTTCCCCTAGGGAGACCTCATAGGCTTCATCAACTACATTTTTAGAATCTTTTGTGCTTCTACTGAAATGATAATACATATAAGGGTCACAAAAATGGTATCACCTCTTTCATTCCTCTTGTATTTGGTGCAAATCCTATAGTTTTCCTTTCTTTAATGTCCACAAAGGCACACATCCCTAACTACTGCATAACTGAGACTTCACTTTTGTTTTGGAATTGTGATTTGTATTGAATTTTGATGTTTTAATACTTTACTCCCTCTCCATTTCTTTCGTAGATTATGCAGAATTTAACACTTCAGCTGATGGTGACCACTCCACCCCTGAAAACACTTAACCTAACATGCCTTCCAACAGTTATGCTGAGGAGTAAATTAACAAAATTAAGGAGCATTTTCTTAAATTGAAGACTTATCCCCTGGGAGTTCAGAATGTAAGAAACTACAATTGTTTCAAAGTAACACAAGTGTTTAGTGCTCAATACCCAAAATCTCTGTGATGCCTCTCTTGTTGTGGTTTACTATCAAGGCAATGCCTAATTACCACGTTCATTTTGGGCTCTTACCATTGAGAGCTCAAAGAGAGGGACAATCTGTCATATTTACTTCCATAGACATGGGTCTGAGGACTGAAATGAACGTTGAGTGTGGGCACTAATAGCATGAGGCAAGTCGGGTATTTAAAGTGTCTCAAATGACACTTCTTTATTGGTCTTAATTGTAATGGAATGTAGCGTTGACTTCCAGGCTTCTTTATTGTTAGCAAGAACAAAGTTCCTGAATCCTCAAGATCACTGTGATTGCTGTTTCACTTGCTGTGGTTTATTACCAGTGAGAGTCATAGAAGTTCTGTAAACTTTTTTCTCTTATCTAGTTAGAGTTTACACACAATTACACTCTTCTGATGTCATTCTCATGCTGTAGACTGACATCAATCAGGAAATTATGGCTGGTGCCTTTCACGTTGATGGTGAGAGAGTATATGTACAAGGAATATACATGAATTTTCTGTTACCTACCAGAAAATGTATATTTTTCAGTACCAATTATATGAGTTATTTCCTATATATTTAACATGACTTGTAAGTCATTATTGGGTAAAGGAGAATGAATATTTGGGTTGCTTTTTTATGTAAATTAACTCTAATAATAGGGAAGGGTTGGGGAGGGAGGGAAGGGAGAGGGGTGTAAAGGAGGGACAGGGATGATAGATAATTCAGTGTTTCTAAGCTGTGTGATCGAGGCATCGGCAGGGAGGGTGTGGAGGATGGTGAGGTGGAAGCAGGAGTGGAACTGGAGGTTGTGAGTGGAGGCGTGTTTGGGGTCTGGGAGGTGGGAAGGGGTGGCTCAGTGTCCGTTCATTAGAATAGACAGGGGATTGCAAGTCTCGCCAACGTAAAAAGAAGGGCATACCCTACACTGTAGCAGGTATGCGACATTGAAAGTGGTGTAGCTGCCATGAAAAGAGAAGCTTGGAAATGGGGTTGGGTTGTTGGGACTGTGGAAAACAGAGATATTACGTATTAAAGGGCAGGTTTTACAGTGAGGTTTACGGCAGGGAAAGCTACCAGAGATTTCAGGAGGGATCAAAGTGGGAGGACAAATTGGTGGGGATGTGGAATATTGAGGTTGGCCAGTCATTTGTAGGTGATGGTAGGAAATTTGGGAATTAAGTCAGAGGTGAGTGGGCTGTTGCGTAAAATGAGGAAGTGACTAGAGGATGAGGTTAACGTAGTGAAGCCCCAGAAGGAATGTGGTGCAAAGGTTCAAGGGTGATTGGGTGGTGGGTCTAGGGTGAGGAGTATGGTGGAGGATAAGATGCCACAATCAAGGAGAGAGGAGGATTAGCCGTGTTTAAGGAGGGGGTTTTTAAGTTTCTAAAGTGGTGGTCGAGAGCATTTGTGGAGTTGCAGATACAGTGCGCGCGAATATACAGGGAGAATGTAATGGAACGTTTGGTATGGTAAGGGTGGCAGCTGGTACTGTAAAGCCTTTTCCCCACCCAGTCTCAACATATGTAATTCATTAAATTCTCATCCTGTCACCCTCCTCCACCGACGCCGTTTTTCCTCCTCTCTTTTTTCCTTTTCCGCCGTTTTTCCTCCACCCCCTCCCAACATTGTTACTTTGATGCACTCCTCCCGTTCACGAACTTTCCCCCTCCTCTGGACAGATAGGCGCAATGCCACGTGCGCATCCCAGTTCACCCCACCCTACTTTGTTACTTTATTGCCCTCCTCCCATTTATGAACATCCATGTGAACATACATGAACATGTAGACAGCCAAGCGCGACACCATGTGCTCCTCATCCTCATCCCTCACATACACCCCATCCCTCCCTACACTTCCCTTATCTAGTGGAGCAGTACTTCGCTTTCTTACGCTGAAGAAGGGCATACAAGATGTAATACTTTACTTTTCTCTTTTCCTTCCCCCAACCCCATGTGTGTATATAATTATATTTTTTCCTGACTATCATGTACGTGAAAAATAGCATTGGTAATTTTGATGTGAACAGTGTTACATATTCACCACCACTACACAAGGACAACAAATTACATCCTCTACAATTATGTACAAAAGTTGCTAAATTGGGAACCAAAGAAATGGGCATAAAATTGTTTTATAAATTGCCACCATGCGAGAAAGAAATTTCAAAAAAATGCCTTTACATCAAAATTGAAAAGATATTTACGAAGAAAATTTGTTCTATTCTATTGAGGAATATTTCAATGATGCTGTAGACAGTGCTGTGTGTGAAAACATTTAATTGCATACGTAGACATTCATGCATAAATATGATGTGCCCTATATCTTTATCATATTAATGTTTTAGATCTCTGGGCAAATAAAGTTGTAATTATTATTGTTATTAGTGTAGCAACATGCTGTCTCACAGATAAAAGGCAATCCTTGCTCTTCATCAAATGATGCAAGCCATAACTCTTTAACTGGAATGAAGTGAATGGTGGTCCATTGAATGGCTGAGAATCACAATATTAGAATAAAGAAGTTGGAAGTTCAAAGGTCCATATTGATATTTATTTTTTCATGGGTGACATTAAACCTTTCAAATTGTTTTTGATGTACTGGAGTACCTGGTGAACAGCATCTCTGCCACTAAGTCCTTCTAACCACGCCATCTCAATAATTACATCAGATGCAACACACTTCACCACCAAAGATGCCTTCAACAATGGAGGTCCTCTGTTGACCCTTGCAAATGATTCTTCAGAAGTTGAACTTGGAATAGGTCCTTCACTCTCCGAGTCAACTTCCTCGGGAGCATCTGTTGTTCCCAGTCGAGGTCTTTTAACGCGTGGAGAAGAGGATCCGCCGCAGCACTCACTCGACTTCAAGTCTTCTGACGGCTTGTCCCCGCCACTTGCTTCAATGCTCGAACCTCCCACCTCCTCTTCACCCACATCCTCCCTCGCTTGATCCTTAGCTCTTCCTTGAGCCACACGCCTTTTGTGGCGCTGCCTAGCCCAAGTGTTTCTCCATGCAGTCAATGCAAAGCCATGCATGACTTTGCTCTTTTTAATTTCCTTACACTGCAACTGAAAATAGAAAGGGGGATAAATCTTCTCCAAACTAAGCACTAAGATGATGACTTAACGATAGGTTCCAAACTTAGGTCTACAGTCATATTTGGTACTGTTTGTTGATATTTTTCCTTTATGAAATATAACTAAATGACATTTAACCAAGCGACTATGAAAATATTTTATTCCATCAGGGTTGCTACACACCACAGATTATGTAATTCCATGACTTTTCCATGGTTCGTTCCACGACAAAATCTTAAATATTTCCACGAGAAAATCCTTCGTTTGGAGTGTTTTAAAGAAAGCGTACGAATCGGAGCACCACACATTGACACGTGCATTCAGTAAGGGAATCAAGTTTCCCAAGAAGCAGAGTGTGCCGCCGCTATCACTCTAGCAGGAAAAGGGCTTCCTTTCTCTCGGTGCATTATTCGTATGTGTCAGCCACGACGAGGACCATGCGCAATTGGATGAGAAACAGATATTCTTCCTTCCTCAGCATGAGTTTAAAGAAAAGGTTCAGAAAGTTTAATTTATGGAGATAATTACATAATTGCTAAATATCAAATATGAGCACCACTGCCACATTCGGGCAAGGTATAAAAAAAAGACACACCAGTGCCTGCAATAGTATTCCTCACAATTATTGAAAACAATTGAATTTTGACATTTGAAAGAGAGGCTTTAATTCCGCCAACACTGATTTATCAGTTCCCATGACCTCTCCAAGTTTTCCGGGAGTCAGTAACAACCCTGTCCATGTATTTGAACTACATACTGTTACACTTCGTACATGAACTTACCTCAAGTCGACTGCAGATCTCCTTCAAGGACGCTACTACTGTCTCCAGAGCATATGTTTCTCCTTCCATCTTTGGCAAGACAAAGCTGTAAGGGGGCTTCAATTTTGACTTCTTGTTGGCAATCAAGCCATCCACCATTGTTTTCACATCGTCCTTGAACGTCCACGCTAGTCCCCATCTGGTAGTGCGGCCTTGGCACAACTCGTAGCTCCCGAAATTACAAGCACCAGCAGCGGCTATTTCAGTCTTCAGCACGTTGACATTCGACTTGTGGCCTACCATTGTTGTATACAAACTAAAGTTGTACATTTTAAAATTTTAGTATACAATGATAACAGAACAACAACACACGAAAAACACATAATGGCAGTTCATGACAATTAATCTGTAACTATTTAGATAAAAAGGTAAAGTATGCATTGAGTTTTTATTTGAGACTAAAGGAAATAATTATTGCAGCAAAAACAAGACCAGACTTACATTGTAAAGAATTTCAATTTTCGCACCAGTGCCACAAGTGAATTTCACGTAATATTTTCCTTGAATTTTTGAGTTTTCATTCATTCAAATCTAAGAATACACGTGTTATAATAATAATAATAATGTTAAAAAATGAGTAGTGATAATATTACGACACTAACCAATAATGGTTTCTAATCCTACCATAAATTCTTTTGTCCTCAAAATACAGATTTTATATGAATGAAATACAAGTACGCTAAAATGCTTTGATGCCAAAGAAACACCACTGAAAAGGCAGCGCAATGTACATTACATTACCCATAAGTAGGGATGTATTAATAATAATTTTTATTTATCGTTCAGGCAATATTTTGTGGAACGGATCTAATCAAGCATTGCAAAAAATATAAAATGTTGCATAGTTGAAAAATAAGTATGTAGACATAAACAGTAAGTACTTACTTTGTACTTACTTTTTATGTCTACATACTTATTTTTCAACTATGCAATATTTTATATTTTTTGCAATGCTTGATTAGATCCATTCCACAAAATATTGCCTGAACGATCAATAAAAATTATTGTGTACATACTTCCTTACAAACATTATTTAATACTCCAGTACAAGAGCTAGGAAGCCAAAAGGTATCACAGGACAATAAATACAAGTGTATGTATAGCACCATAAAAGCCAGTCCTGATACATCCAAGCCGAAAAATTCATCTATGCTATTGTTGAAGGATAGAGGACTAATCGAATCGTCAACACACCGTTAGCCCTCTTCCTCTCTTACTTGATTTAAAGGGGGGTACCATCACTCAATTATGTCGCCAAGTAATAATGCTGACACTCTAATTAACACTGGATTTATTGGAACTTCCGATACACAGGACCTCGTCAGGTCTGGCCGCCTCTGCGGACCTTCTCACAGTCTGTCTCTCCGTGCTTTAGTTTGCATCCTAACACCACTCGCTCTCCCAACGGAGTTCCACGGCCCTCACCAGGGGGCTCTCCCGACGGCCCTCACCAGGGGGCAGCACCTCCCTGGGCTGCAGAGCAACCTGGCTCCATAACACTATATAATGGGTAGGACTGTAGTCACCGCCAGAAGCTTACTTGATTTTCTAATCAGGCCTTAAAAGGTAATATGTACTGGATGTGTGTCCTCAATTATTATTAATATATTTTTTGTCAATGTTGTTTGTAAGTTCACCTCTCCACTTTCTTTTGTTTGGAAATCAAGTAGTTCTTGTTTTAGGACACCGGCACAAAATGGACTGTTTGTTTTGAAGTTCCTCGCAGAATTCTAAATACAGTAGAGCTTCAATAGTCCAGACGTCAAAAATCCAGACAGTCAATAATCCGGATTCACATCCGGCAGAAAATAAGTTGAATTGAGTACAACGTACATATTTGTCAAAAGCGTTGATGCGAGACTCGGTGGGGTAGTCAACCTCTACAATGTGGCGGTTATGGTTAAATTAATGGTTTTATTTATCTGATCAAATTATTTAACTACAGTACTAAATTGAATTACTGTTTTTATGGTTTTAGCAAAGTTTCTTTATGTTTTAGGCATCAAACGGCCTTTTTTTGGTTCTGTTCGAAAATCCAGATTTTTTGATAATCAGGACTGGGTCCGGTAACAATTGATCTGGATTATCAACGCTATACTGTATGTGTTTCTTGAAGTGTTCTTACATATGTAATTAACATTCTTAAGCCCAGCACATTGAATATTTTTGCTTTTTCTTTTCATCTCTACAGAAAGTAACAACAAATTCTTCTTTCTTTTGAGTATCTTGATTATGAGTGTCTGCCCCAATTGGGCCCCAAGGTTGATTGATTTCCTTTAAGAAAAGAATGTTGTTCAAAAACATTTATCGATTATTCTACTCTTCATGAAGAAATACATACAGTGTTCATCTATTTTTACACCAAAGAGAGTCCTAATAGCTTTCTCCTGTAGTAACAGTGCTTCAATGTGCCCACAGAATAATACCACAGATAATTTGGCTTTGAAATATGCACGATAAACACTTATTCCAGATTTTTTTATCCACGCGAAAGCTTAAAAATTTTTATTGACTTGCAAAAATGACTTCTCCAAGTCCAAAAGAGAGCTTAATGGTTTTTGGATTGTTTGCAAACAATTCATTATCTCTGAACCATTCGTTTGACATGCTTAACATCTCTTCTGCCACTCTCCAAGTCTAGTTGCAATTCTTACGAGTGTTTATCAATGAGGTGTTGTCTTCATAAAAGACAGAAGATTGCCTCAAATATTGGGGTAGGTCATTAATACAAGGAAACCCAGGCTCAAAACAAGAGATTCATTCGAAAAAATTGTCATGCTAAACCAATGTGTAATACACCATTAATGCACAGATGCAAAAATATTTTTGACAATTTTCTTCAAATTATTGTATGTTTCATCTACCAAGTTACCCAATTCCGGGAAAAATACCTAGTAAAAATAAATCTTATGCTAGACAACAATATTTTTTTGCTGGCAACTATAAAGTTGCCACTGGGCAGTTACCATGTCAATTCATACAGAGAGCTTCGAAGCTTATTGTAGTTGAAACTTTTTTGGTGCTGGAAAAATAAACATGGAAAGTGTTTTATTAAACAAAGTGCCAGACTTATGTAAGTTTGACTTTAAGTGGTAATGAAATAAATTTACTTATTTCTTTCATTGAGCAGAGAAGCCAAATGTATCATCTAGAAGCAAAAGATATGTACCCATAGTCAGAAGTATATGAAATTCAAGTACCGTAGAATGGGGTAACTTCGGACACTGTGTCTAACTTTGGACATTAGTACAACTTTGTAAGTGTGTGCTTCTTTTTTGGAACTAAATTGCATTACTAGCACCCGGCCGGTTTCAATATCTAAACAATGTTGTAATAAGTGGAGAGAATGTGATTTTCGCTAGTTCTGTCGGCCCTTGAAGTTAGCGCAGACGTTCTTACTTGCGATCCTCAAATCTGAAATTCGGAGTACTTCAAGAATGAAGTACTGTAGGAAGTGGTATGTAACCATTTGAAGCATTATGTATATCTTAGCGCATAACACATTTCTAATTAACATGCGTAATGGAAAATTCTAGTTTTTTTTTATGTAATAAATTTATAGTGGCTTCAATAAAATTTCAGAAAAATTGGGGTAGCTTCGGACATCGGGAGAAAGTATGTGAAGATTTTGGGATGACATCCATATGTACACTATTCTAATTTACAATTTCAAGAGGCTGTGATGGCAGTTGCGGATAAAAAAACTATCCACACGGGCTGCTGCAGAAAAATTTCAGGTTCCTAAAAATACTATTTTGGACAAAATATAAAACTGTCATAATAAATTGGTCGGTAGGATTAATTTTCTAGTATAGAGCTCTTTCGCGCAACGTCTTTTTCTATGCAAGGCATTTTCAATCCAGTTAGCGATACTTCTAATATGATATCCTTCTTTTACAGTTTCTATGCATACAAATGTGTATACAAATTATTATAAATATCTGGTTTTAACTTCGTAAATCATTATAAGATAGTACCTACTTTTCCGGCAAATCTGCTGATGCTCCTGACGATGGGGGCCATGTAGGACACCAAAATGCCAGAAAAAATGGGACCTTTCGCCCAGTTGGACACCCCAGAAGCTTTAATTCACAAATAATCATTGAAAGAAAAATATATTTGTCAATACATGTAATGAGTAAAATTTGAGCATACCAAAATAAAAATGAAAATTACGAAATATTTGTACGACGCTCCTTGTGATTGCTTGATTAGTCTGATTGATTGATGCGATGGACGATCAGTTGTTTCATTGTTTTTGATGCTATCGTCGGGAGTTAGGAAATTTAGGCTTATTTCAATGGAGCAGTTTAGTCTGCTTCATCCAAATTGGTTTCGGGAGGCTGGTGAGGATAAACATCTACTTTTTCTGCGACCGATAAAGTTTTGTGCCGTCGCTTCACGCCTCTGGCATCGCTCCGCCCGCTAAGATCAGTGGTCAATAGCTGTGCATACCTCGCTAAGAATTCTAATGAAGTTTCTTACACCTTACAGCCTGATAATAAGCAATTAAGCATATTCAAGCATGGATAAAGCTCTGGATAAGTTAAGTACAGTCAACCTTGCACGCACAGTCGATTTTTGCAATCCTTCTGTTTACCTGATTTTTTTTCAACCATAAACTTGTGTATAATAACGATGCTGGTAATTATTAAGGCCATGCTATTGGTTGAGAGTCTTTATTTATATTTATGAAATTCCAAAGTTACCATACACTGGGATATCATTGAAGATACATATGGTTGTCCGAAGTTACCCCACTTTATGGGGTAACTCCGGACAGTATTTATTTCAATAAAAAAGTAACAAATAAAAGTTGCACGTTTGTGACTTTTTAATATTTCGTAAATTAAGGTTTAAATATAAAAAATTATTTTTTCAAATTTTTAGTGTAAAAAATACCACATATGGAATGCAAAAAGTACAAATAAATGTCCGAAGAAACCCCATTTTACGGTTTACGTGCTCACTATTGTTTATTCTTATTGTTTTATCTTTATCTCTATTGTTTTTAGTATTATTTCTCTGATTTATATATTGCAGTGTTTGTCATATTGACTGTATTCATGTACAGACGAGGGGTTAGATGGAAGAAGGGACTTTTAAAGTCTCAATCTCGCCCCAATAAAGACGTTCATCTATCTGTCTATCTATCTCTTCTACCTCCTTAGCACCTATCTTACATCTGTTGTATCAGGTAATTTCACCCCACATAATATCTAATAAAGAACTTAATGTCTCTTCAGTGCATGTGTTCTTCTAGAAAAAGGAATGCTAGTACAAATCTTTAACTCCCTACACACTTGGCTAAGCGACATATTTTGAATAAACAGCATTTCAATATTAATTTAAGATTAATTGGGCATAACCAAAGGGCATTTGTTTTAGTGGAGCTGGTAAGCCTATACTATGCATGCAGAATCACAGATGAAGTCACAATTGTATATGGTATAACACAGGAATGAGAGACTTTGTAAGTTATCGTTGCATGAACAAGGATGTAATCAATTTATAAAGAGGCATTTCCTATTTTTTTTTAAATTTCATTGTAAAATATACTTTTTGGAGTATTGGCCTTTTTCTTTTAAATAACCAATACTCACATTGACATTACCCACCCTGTAATTTCAGCCAATAGGGATCCAGGGTATTTTTTCCTTTTTTTAGCAAGCTAAATGATGGATAACCTCATGTCATGTGGTAGGTAATGTCAATGTGGGCATTGATTAGGTGTTTAAAAGAAAAAGGCCAACACTCCAAGAATTATATTCTACTATAATATTGTGGTCGATAAAAGAGAAGAATTTCTTATATTGATTTCATTGACTTTTAATCAGTTGACACTGTGCAGAACAGTGTTGACCTCAGTACGTTCTCCCTCAAACAGCCCGTCCCAGGTCTATTTGGCATATGTATTAAACACCTACATATGTATAATGTACACAGCTATTGAAGTTTGGGCAACCTAGCCTATGCCAATATTGTACTACCGCATTGTAGACACCACCAATTACTATGGCATATGTGAAAAGCTCAATAAAGGGATACATTAAATCTTTTCCAGAGCAAAGTTATTTCTCTGAGGCAAAAAAAACAACATAGAGCTACGGCCTGCACAAGTCTACAAGTGTTCACGGACAAATACCTGCATTTTGGCACCCATATTAGCCCACTTGCATACGAACGTTTTCCGCAGACTAATTTTATTAGTGAAATAGAGAGGTTATCCACCATTTAGCTTGCTAAAAAAAGAAAAAAAATACCCTGGATCGCTAATGGCTGAAATTACAGGGTGGGTCCTCAATGACCCACCAGGTATAAACCCCTAAGGGATCATACACAAGACAGAAAATGGGTGTATACAGGGTGGGTCCTCAATGACCCACCACCCCTAAGGGATCATACACAAGACAGAAAATGGGTGTATGATGAAAGACCACGAAGTAAAGATGCTTATAATAAAGTTATGATGGGAATTTTCAGAATGCTTATTTACATTAGTTTGAGTACAATAATAACATTATCACTGCTATATTTACGTTGCTTAAATTTTTGCAACAATACTTTCATTTAGTTGGTGGCCTCAATTTTGCATTGGTCACCAAAAAATCCATGGCAAGTGTGACAGTATAATTAAAATATTATAAAAAATAAAGTATAAAAAGTAATATGTTCCTTTTACTAGATAGGCTAGTAAAATCCTTTAAAATATTACCCATGAATTGCAGAATGACAATGTCATTTTGATTTTACGGTCACCTTTCTCACAAGACGCATTGCCAAAAGTCAGAAAACCCGACCCGAGAAAATCTATGCCTTAAGCTTTCAATGTGGGTCAGGCAAGTGCAAAAAAATACAATGCCTGAAACATTTTCCTTCACTAGCTATATGGTGATTGGAGATGTTTTTTTTTCCTTTCACGCTGTCCTCCCTGTAATTCTTAATAAAATGTTTTATGACCAGGTTGAGCTTAGCAGGGGTTTAAAAAGGAGCTGCCCACATATTATATTTGTTTCATCGACCCAGAGAAGGATAATGAGGATTGGAACAAAATGCTGACTACAATGATGAGCATGGGAGCGTTTTTATTTAATGACTGAGGAATAATGCACTGGGAGCATTGCACTAGCAAAAGAAGCATTCAAAAACAGGTGGGAGCTTATGACAGGGAGCTTGTGCAAGAATGTAAAAAGGTTAGCAAAGAGTTTGATGTGCAGCTTACCGCTCTACAATAAAGAAATGTGGGCTTTGAGGAAAGAAGATGAGAATAGGAAGCAGAAGTTCAAGATATGCGAGGTGTGGAGGAGAATAGAGACGGTGCAGTGGACAGAAAGAAAGATGAACAAGGAAGAGATGGGTATGGTGGGGGTGAGGAGAGGAAACCTTTGGAGGAGGGGGTGAGGGGATCCAAAAGGCTTTGGCAGGATGTTGCGTAAGCGGGGAATAGGCTTTGAGGATGGGATGAAGAGAGGTTTGCTGTGCTGAAGAAATAAATCATGTCGGGAGATGGTGGCCTTCACCTGTAAAATTCTAGAGGACTCTTTCTCTCATCCATTTAAGGCTACCTTAACCCGTTGATCACCCTAATAATCAAGCTCCCCTTGCAATGACATCAATTGCTGCCAGCATTTTAGTTCAAGTGATGTCTAGTGCATGTTTGTTAGTTCAACTGGACACTCCCAACTGAGCCACAGTTGTGAATGATTTACTGGAAATCACGAGACAGAAAAAAACAGGTGCGTGGAGTGGAATTGGTCCCTTCACAACCATTACTACAGTTGAGCCGGCGAGAGTTGTCCGATGACAGGCAGAAGAGTCTAGTTAGGGGTAGGGGGCAAGGTTGCCAGGTCAAATAGGGAAACGCCCACGCCAGAGGTAAACAAAAGGCTTCCTTGAGGTAAGGAGTCAGGAAAGGCGACGGGAGGGAAGGGTGTACGGAAGGAACGCGGTCATCATAACCTTTTTAAGCTATTCTTTCCTGCGTCTCAATCCTCTCTGAACGAATCGTGAACGTGGAAAAATTGCGATTTTCTGTACAACAAACCGGCTATTGAAGCAAATATACAAATATGCTGCTAATTAAAATGCTAGAGGAGGAAGAAAAATATTAGGAAAATCATAGAAATGACTCTGGTTAACCAATTGCTGTTTCTGATTTGATATTTATTATTTCGAACAATTTTCCTTCTAGCTATTCTATTTCCTTTTTAAAAACAACATAAGGGTAATTCTTTCCTTAGGGATAGTAAAATTTTCTTGGGATATTTTCCTTTCTCCTTGATTTATTAACTCCAGCGCAAGCAACATACACATCACAATAATGGAAATACGCCGACGAATTCCGTTGGTGTGCACTCTCGCGCTGATTTGAAGTTTCTAAGAGGAGAGATATGGAGATCGCGCAGTTTTCTGACTTCTCCTGGGCCTTTTCCTACCGGGTGTCCTTAAAACAGCAGCTTGTGCATTCTCATCATTGCGGTCACCATATTTTTCTTTCAGGATTCTCCCAACTGATTTAGAACTAATTCCGCAAGCTTCAGCAGTTCTTTCCATCACCCTCGTCAATGGAATTATGGGACTGCCGTGGAGCTTTTCCTTCTCAAAGTATTCGTAGATACGATCAATTCACGAGTTTGTGAAAACGATGTCACACCGTGACCACGTTTCTTCCCACTCATCCTAACAGACTAAGCGAACAGGGAAAAATACTTCGATAAACGAAGAAACAGCAGCAGAACAGCACAAAACACTCTCGGAGGCTTTCTACAAGCACTTCAGTAAAACACTCTAATTGAAAGCGCCCTGAAGTTTTACTGAAAACGTAGGAAAAGGCACCAGAAAGTTTCAAAACACTACTGCAGCTGAACGAACGCACGCAAGAGAACTCAAAATAGATAAGAATGAAAAGGGTTGTTTTGGTGGTTCATATGCATGTGACAACGTTGTATGACAAGGCGAGGGTGTGGGGTGCATTTGGGGGACAGCTATTGGCTGCGCGTCAGGGTTTTCCGCCCCTACCAACTTTCTCTTTCTCGCTGTCATCGGACAACTCTCGACGGCTCAACTGTACATGAGTTCTTCACACAGCCTGGGTAGTCATGTACGGTAAAGATCCATTAATGAAATGTGGGAAGAACCTCCCATTTTTATGTAATCCAAACTGAAGTACCTATTTTTATATGCAACAAAAATAAAACTGTACCAACTCATAGTAGTTATATTAAACTTAGTTAGGCTCCCATTTTTCAAATTTTAAGATGAAAAATTTAGATTTCTCCATGAAATGAAATTTTACACTGTCTACAACCCTTTCCATCTGAGTAGCATAGTCTTATCAATTCAAGCATGTAGAAATGCATAATACTTAACCATTCAGTTGAAACGGGCTGGGACAAAAAGACAAAGGCTGAAATCAAAGTCCAAAGCAGAAATTTCTACAGCTACATGAGAACTTCACGGCCACTAAATTGGGAAATTAAATAACTTCTGGAATCAATAAATTTCAACAAACTGTGAAACCTACATAGAAATGTGGGAATATGACTGAGGGTATGTGCTATTCTGCAAGCTCAGACCTCTGGGACTCAGGGTGCTCGTACGATCCTCCACCAAGTCTGAGTAGCCAACCCCAACTCCCCGTGGTGCAGAATGGGTGCCATTCACGGTAGCTGAAGGGGCTCTGACAAACACTGCGGCCCGGCTGGACAACGGGTGGCCACTCTGATTCTTCCTTACTCATAGGATGAGTCGTAGCCAACGCAGAATAAAAAATGCTTGTTTCGCGTTTCGGTTTAAGCCCTTTGCCTATTCATAGCACTAGGGTCAAAAGCTGCCCTGTCCCATACCCTATTTCTCCTATCCTTTTTTCCTACCTATTCCCGCAGCCTTCTCTTAGCTGGGGTATTAAGCGCGAGCTTGCAGACCCGGCGAGGAGGTTTGGACCCCGAGTGGAGGACCCACTTACCCACTGAGGGTATGTGCTAGTATATACCCCTCTATTTGCATATGTATTGTATATGTCTTTTACAAAGAGAATGAAATGATTATTTGAATTTAGCTCATATTTTAGAGATCAAACATATTTCATGATATTTCTCCATGCCGTCTTCTTCATTCTTACTCCGTCAGGCAAGGGCCATGTTGAAACACCCATTCCCGTCAGGATCACCGAAGTTAAGCAACAATGGGCCCTGGGGTTGGATGGGTGACCCTCCTCCATACCTCTACTGCAGTGCTCTTGTCCCCTGTCTGCAAGTGGCAGGCAGGTTACATGTGTGATGGCACAATGGACCCAAAGACATCTGAGTGTGAGGAGGGCTCCCGAAGGCCCTCCCCCATCCCATGCAATTTATTTTAATTTTATACTCTGCCATCTTCGTCTTCTTTCTCATCCACGATCTTCTTTATACGATAGGGTTTCTGAAGAAGGGGAAGAAGACAGCGTGGAGATGGGAAAAGATGACCTGGAGAAAGCAGAAGATTTGGGAAAACTGGAGGAAGAAGACCAGCTGCCATAGATGAAAAATAAGAAGTAGACTGCCTGGAGAGGCCGGAAACAGAATGGCCTGGAAGAAGCCCAGCAGTGAGGGGAAGAAGAGTTAAGGCGACAAGATGGCAGAAAAGAAGAAAGTAGTTAGCGGGAAAGGACAAATGAAGCTGGAGGAAGAAGCCCAGCTGTGGACGAGGAAGAAGACGGCGGAGTAAGAATGAAGAAGACTGCATGGAGAAATATAAAAAAATATGTTTGACCACTAAAATATGAGCTAAATTCAAATTATCATTTCATTCTCTGAGTAAAAAAAAAACAAAATTTAAAATGTATGCCAATAGAGGGGTAAACACTAGTACATATCCTCATTACTGTACTCTTTGGATGTAATGTAATTATTTTTTAAAGACAATAAAGACAGGGAGAGAATTTGGATGCATTCCAATTCTTTCCCTATTTTATTTATATATCTAAAAATGAAGTCAATATTTATGCTTTGTGTTCTATATATTGTTTTCATAAGCCTTTTCTCTTTTCTAAGATTGCCAAGAGTCTTGAATAAACATTCCAACCAGCAATATGTGCATTTATCTCTGCTAAAGTATAAATCCTCTATTCCCCTGATAGATAGTTAGAAACAAATCAAGTTGAGTACTAATTAAAATGCCAACATGCCCGGCAGGAAATAGCATTTCTTTTTATACCAACCTTACTCTAGCACCAAGTTTTTTGCTGTCAGTTAACATTTTCCGAATGAAATGTACTTCCCCTCCATCGACAACCAGTTCTCCCATTGACCCAGTAGGGGAATTACTAGGTGGTGTTCTGTTGGCTGATCGGTTGTCCGAAGCAATGACATCCTTTTCACTGCCAAAAAACGGCGGGTTGCACATCGTGAATGTATAATGTTTCTCTTCATCCAAGGCACCATAAAGTATAACGCTGCCTTCTACTCGTTTAACTAAAAATGTTTCAGGGGAGAACAAAGAATCATACACATTTCTCAATATCAGAGGCTGAAGGTTAACAGAACTCGAGACCGTAGAATGAACATACCTTCAATTAAATGCCCCAGATCATTCGCTTGGACGTTTCTTTTAGCGCACTCCACACTTTCCTCATCTATTTCTGTAGCAAGCATACGCCACCCTTTGGTTTTCCCAGCTAAAAGTGGATACACACATGATGCCCCCGTCCCTGTAATGTCAAAATAATAGTCATATAAGTACTACCTCTGTATCATGGTGAGCACAGAATTATGCATACAAAATCAAATAAATGTCGCTCACATGATAAAATACCCAGCACACATATGCGAAATATTCTCACCTATGTCAACTCCATATATTTCTGGCGTAGTGTCGAACTTGGAAGCAGCTAACAAGTCTTCAATCCAGAGCAAATAGTTCAGCCTTAGAGGCAGCGTGGGGACAAGTCTATTCAGGGGTATTTCTACAGTCAAACTGAAGTCCTTTAACAGCAGTGTCGTCGTTAAAGCACGAAGAGCGGCAGGGTCCTTGAAGTCAATAGTGACCTTACCAGACAGCTCCTATAATTTAAAAACTTTTTGAGTGATGAGGACACTCCAGAATCAAGACAACCATGCAATTTTTCTATCTGAAGGATCCCTTGCCTGCTTAGAGTACTTGCGGAATTCCGGGTATTTGATAGCGAGTTCTTTAAAATTCGGTGGAGTTCTATAAACATTCCTAGGGTGCATAAATTTGTTCACGGACATTGTGGTCCCACCAGGTCACAGATAATATGGAAACAACAATCCTCGTCCCTTTGTGACAGAAAAAACTATTTACGACTTGAATATAGTGGTAATAAAACTCCAATGTAAAACATTCGTACTATTTACCACTATTTACAAACAAATACATTGTATTTCGTTATTCAAGTATCAACAGCAGGGCGCCATAGGTGCTCTATAGAGGTTGGCCAAAGCACCCTCTTGTTTTCTATTGGCTGGCCGCTTTTTACCCAGAAACCACTCTGACTGGACTCCATTATTGGGAGGATTGCATTCAAAGATTATATACACGGAATTGCAATGAAGAGTACGCTGACGAGAGCGTGAAGATGTATGTATTCCGGGTTTCTTTCCGCATTTTTCCATTGTACTGGGACCACACTAGATTAAACTGTAGACCCAGCACGATGGTCCAACGCGGAAGACATACATCTTCAAATTCATATAGCCGCGGAAGCCTTCACCATGGAAGAAGGACTTCTTCCATGTCTTCACAAGGTGCCAATGAGGTTTAACTAAAGTGTGGTATCCAAGAGCGTAGCCAGGGAGGGGGGCGATAGGGGCGATCGCCCCCCCCCCCCCCCCCCCCCCCCCCCGCTCCCCCAACGATGGAGAAAAAGCTCAATTTTAATATTCTACATTCAAATTTTTATAAATGCAAATCAAGCACGCGTAATCGGTTTTGGCGTGTTGTAGGTAAAGTCCTTATTAAAGGTACGTTTTCCAAGGAACAACTGTGGCGATCATCACTGGTAAAGAGTCGCTGAGGTGATGGGGGGGACAAATACTAATCGCCCCCCCCCCCCCTCCCAAGAGTTTTCCCTGGTTACGCCCTTGTGTACCTAACGGTTTGATGGACAAAAAATAATGTTTTCACTATGCAGAAAAACATTTGGAGCATATTTTAAACATATCTATATTCTATTCATCGATGTAATTGTTTTCTGATTCCCGTATTTTGAACAATGATACGAGTTTCTATGGAAACGGCAACTCCGAGTCGCTCATATGTAAGTACATGTAATGAGTTTTGCATACACGAAAGTCTAATCCATATATCGGTTATGGTGATGGTGGCGCGGTAAAGTCATCCCCTATCAGTTCGAAGGTCGTTAGTTAGAGATCTTCTATAGTAATTCGCAACATTAATCTAATTATATCGTTTTCAGACGATTCCGTCTCCTACCGAAGAATTCCCGCGAATGCTGACGCGGTTCTCTCGTCGGACAACGTTAACTCGTGGCGTCTTGAACGGGGGCTCGATCTTAACCTTAGTAAATCCACGGCACAGGGGCGGATTAAGGGAGGTTGCAGGGGGCGGCCGCGCCCCTCGTAGTTCCTGGTAAAATAGGAAAATGTTAATCATAAGGTATTCCATACTCCCCTAAAGTAACTACCCACCCCCACAAAACAACGACCTTGGGGCAGGCGCGCACTAGCGCGACCACGACCTGTCGCACACGACCAGTTTTAACATTGCAACAAATGGAGCGACGCGCAATAGGCCAAGTGCGACTCGTTGGTCGGACCCGAGTCGTCCGACCAAAATGTTTGAGTTTGGTCGTCCCCGACTCACCGGTCGTTGCGGCCAGAAATAACCAGAAATAACACATTGTTAATGGGGCGCCGCGCACTACCTCCGACTCGACCATACTATTCCCCTGATGCCGCCGATAAAATTAAATCGTAGGTGTGGTCGTGCTCTGGTCGGAAGGTGTGCGACAAAGATCTGTCGCGGCCGTGGTCGCGCTAGTGCGCGCCTGCCCTAATCCGCCCATGTCACTGCAGTACACTTTTTATGACAGATATCATACAAACGCCACTTCCATCAAGGAAGGGGTAACTATAAACGAATCAGATGAAGACAAGTACTTGGGAAAGACGTTGACCACTGACCTATCTTCATATGTATATCTACATATTTCCATGTTACCCGTCGCAGAGTCATGTGGCAGGGGGTGTCAGGACATCAGCTATTGAATAGGGAAAAGAAGGGGCGGGGAGGACAGATATGTATGGTGTGTGAGCGATGAGTAGTGTTGCCGCGAGACGATATTTGGGGTCAATCGCGGCTCCAATTTATGCAGTAGGGCCAATTGCCCCCCCCCCCCCCCCAAACCCGGTGTATTTTATTTATTTTTTCTTCATTTTACTTATAGTTTTGTTACGATTTCCCGGGACGAAACCCCCGGTCTCCCCTTTACCTGGGAAGTGTTCCATTCCTCCAGAGCCAGTGGTACCCCCCCCCCCTTTCCCTCACTCAGTTTAACATAAAACATAGTGCTAACATAAAACATATCAGCTGAAGATACATAGTTGAAATACAACTCCCCTCTATCCTCTTTCCCCCCCCCCCCCTCCCCTTATTTTCCAGTGCTCCCTCCCCCTTTTCCATGGCTGGTGTCCTAACACCTCCTGCCACATGCGTCTGCGGTGGCTTCTTCAGTCGCTGATGCACACCGCGGGAAATAGAGGAGAGAAGAAGAAGAAGAATTATATTATGCGATCGATTAACTGGAAGTAATACAGTTTAAAATTGAAAAACTTATTTGGTAGACTTGTGTCACTGGCGGTTGCTTTACAAAAAGCGTAGAAATGGATTAATTCTAGATAAAGAACAGCTCTACCGGTTATTGTTTTATGCCGTCAAAGATTTCCGGAAATCATAATCTTCCGCATATCCATTGACCGGATTCTACGACTCAGGACCTTTCTTCCTCTTCATGGTCTCTTTCATCTAGCTAAAATGATCATCTTTCGATCCTTCCTTGCGTTTATCTATTCTTTTTGCATCTTCATCTTAAAATAGTGAATTTTCTCCATCCCTCTCAATATGCTCATATCGATAATTTGCTCAGCTACTCTCCAGGCTCGTTATAATAAGCCTCGGGAGGAGCTGAGTTTCATATCTGAGCAATACCGTCTTTACCATAAGGCCACACGGGGCCCGAGCCCAGGGCCCCCTGCCTCACAGGGGCCCCGAAATGTCGTTGTATTTGCTTAGACAGAAAAAGGAGCTTTTATTTAATAATATATTTACCTAAGTTCCATTTCTCAAAACATTTAATAACATGTATTTTATTTGTGCCAATAAAGAATAATAAATATAAAATCATAAGAGAAAAACATTTTTTCTTGTCATTCACTTTTTGTGTGCCCAGGGGACCCGACATGTCTTAAGACGGCCCTGTATGTGAGCCAAGAGAGAGAAAGAGAGATGTTTTGAGGAAAGAGTATTTGAAAAGCACAAATATTCGCACTCTTTCGCAAGAAGTTACAGGAAGTTTTGGGTTGAGAAATGTTTTGCCAACTTGATTTGCGTTTAAATGTTTTTAATATAACTCAACTAATCTTTTTCATAAAATGAATTGATACACTTCCTTGACCCTTCCATATTGAAGCAGTGTACCACGATAGTGACAATCCTTCGCAGTTGATGGCAGATATATCTACACAGTCATATTTAAATCTTTAAATAGAGTTCAAATTTCACACCATTTCGAAGAGTGTGAGCGGTTAACCAGGCCACCGCGCTACCCATCTGTCCGTGGTGGTTCATCATAATCCTATCAGCGGCGCTAGCAGTACCATTAGCCAGTGCGACACGATGAGGCGAACGTAAGATTTTTGTATTTCATTCGAGGAGAGTCGAAGAACGTCTTTTGGTGTCGGTAGTGTATGGATATCAGTGCTGGGATTACATTGTAACTTATTCACGGTAAGTCCATATTATTTCATGTGTTCATGTAATTTTATTATCCTGCTTAGTTGTGTTAATGAGTAATGGACCTTTACCTGTCGGTTATTTAGTGGTAAACGGTCTGGAACATCCGTCAGAATTCATCAAAATGGCTGATTCTTTTTGTATCCGCCTCCACATATTTTATGTTGGATTACCAGTAACTAGTGTATTATGCTTGTCATTGTGTCGGGCGAAAACTGTAATAGTTAAAACAACTCGAGTCGTTCTTATTCATACTTCAATTTCTTGAGCTTTGATATCAGCCATTACCATTGTACGCTACGTACTGTTCTGTGGTCCGTTGAAGTCGTCCTTACTTAATGTCCAATATTATCTGCCGTGTAAGGTGTACGTATGTATACCATGTATTATCATGAAAACATGTCCGAGGTGTTGTAACATCGAGGTATATTTTTGTTTAAGGCCTAAGTTTTATTCATGTCAATAGTTGCTTTGCATATTTGATTAGTGTTATGATATAAGATCTAATAATGGGCATTAGAATTGATAACTGTAATTTAACGTTTTGTATGTTGTCCTATTGAAGTACGTTTTATTTATTATGGAAAATCTGAGTCTTAGTTGTTTTGTTCTTTTGTTGTTCTGTTGTGGCTGAAGTATGGCTTGCTTGTGTTCAAATATGATCGCTATTAATTAGCTTCCAACGATTTAGTTGTTGAAATCATGGAGTGCTACCGAATACTTCTTGGCCAAATGCTTATTAAGGTGCTTATCCGTATGTTTTACCTCATGAAATTGTTAGTTTCAGAAATGTACATCCTGTCTTCAGTGCTTCAAGGCTATAACCATCAATTAATAATCATTGGAACAAGTACTAGTTTTTCTCCGCTCATTTAATGAGCGCGTATGTTTCATTTTATCATATCATCGTCGGTGAGAAACTAGTCGTAATAAGCATTAACCTAGTGTTTTTGTTTGGATTATATAATTATTTATTCCTCTCTTTGATGGCAAGTCAGCATTTCTGTTATCTTCTTTTCTTATGAGGTTGAATTTTCTTAAGTGTTCTTCCTTGTTGGTAAGAGTGTAGTATCGATTCAATATTTGAAGTTTTTTGTTTGCGTTAAGTTGAAGAGCCGTTCAGAAATTATTCATTTCGTATTCCCTGATATAGGTTTTACTTTTAAAGGATCGGATTGATGGTGAAAATGGAGCAGCTTAACAGTGGTACCTATTGTATATTTCTATATGCCCTTAGGATTCGAGTCTAAAAGCGTTTATCCTGGCGGTTAGAGTTAATATTGGCGTCCAATTCGGAAGATTTCCTTAGTCACTTCGATTCTTAACTGACAAGTGGGCGTTGCCGATTATTTATTTTAGTTCACTGCTTCTTCGAATCATTTTTCATCATCAGCTGCACCCAATGGACAAGTGCTTGAAACAAATTTCTTATAATTTTGTATTCAATTTGTAATGTTACCGTCATGTATTGAGTAATTTCGCTTATTGTTGGCGATGAACATTTTTTTGCCACTTGCTGTTCTGTCGAAGTTACATTCGAATATTTTCCCCGTTAAGTAATACATTGTCTTTATTCTTCATCGCTACGAGACAGATAAATTTGTGAGATTCCGCAGAGGATTTATAATGAGTGGCGGAATTAATGTGACCGTGATCGTTCTTTTGATCCGCAAGTGGGGGAAGTAAATTAGGATCGTTGAAGGCGGCGCTAAAATTCCCGAACTCTGACCATCTCTTTGTGTTGCATTCGGATAGTAAACAACGCCATGACGTTATTGGTAATGTTTGCCATTCCCATGCATTGTGTTGCCTTATGAGTCTGCCAACCTCATCTTGGAACTTCTTATGCTCTTCCGGCTAAGGAGAGCATCACTTTCCTTCGACTATGCTTTCCCCACCTTACCTACTTCGCCGTTCACATCGGAATGGGCCGCCCTCAGAACTCTTCGAGTGTTCACGCGGCGGAATTTTTAATTGGTTAGCTCGGAAAACTGGCTTGGGAGAGCGAAAGTTTATCCATTGCGATTTAATTGGGACAAGGTTGTTTACAGGAAGAAGCTGCGAGAAGCCTTTTTCAATAAATTCATCATCGGCCATTAATTTATATTGCTTCGTGTGTAAGCATACCCATTTTTAAAAACGCTACCGTCTTCTTTTCTTCATGCTGAGTGATCGATTGGCATAAGCCACAATCGAACGCTCATCATAAACGTTTCCATCACTATAAGCTCTACGAACGCATTCGCTTTAATTTAAAGAGGTGTCGCAATTCCGAATTTTGAGTTATAATGTTTACAGTAAACAATTAAGCGCTCTATATCTGCTGTTGGAAACGCTCTTCGCCGTCAATTTTTGAAGTTTTGGTGCCTTGTTGCGTCTGCTTTGTAAATCAGGGGATTTAAAAACACTTGAATGTTTCTGTAACTCCTCGGGGGACATCATCGAACCTTGAACGGGCAGTTGTTTGCCCTCCACTCCTATAAATTATCGTCAATTTTTCCAAGAGCAGGGCAGAAGTAATTTTTTTATGGTAATCGCGTGAAAGTTAGTCATCTTCGACCATGGCCGATCCTCAAACTTTCATATTCTTACTTATTAACTTTATTAATGCTAAGTTTAGAAGAGGATTGGGGTGTGTGTTACACTTTTCGTAGGCTTGAACGCTGTTCCATCTTTCTAATTCGCTTGTCGCTCAGTGTGTGTTGTTTGACATGGAGGGGAAAACGTGGAGATATTTCGTCGCTTCTTTCGTATTTGTTATCTTTCGCGCATCGTCCTTGAGCCAATTGGTTGATGTTTTCTGTTCGTGGGAAAATTATGCGTTCTCGTCTATTACGATGGTGCTTCTTTTTTGTTTGTTCTAACCTCGTATTCTCTTCGCTTTCATTAATTCGATTTCATATAATCTAATCTTCATACCTGAAGTGATGGTTTCAACTCAGTGGTTGATGCGATGTCTTAGTTTTTTAACGCCACTGGTGAATCAGAGAGTGAACGACTGTGATTGTAATGGCACATAACTGAATTAGCAGTTTCATTTTCATTACAATTTAAAATGGAAATTAGGCAGCCATATTAATGAATGGCTTAAACTAATCATGACAATTCGTCATTCTCTCGTCCAAAACCATTTCACTTTCTCTGTGTCTTATCTGCGAGTGTATGTCTTCCTTTTCATAGCCAACTACCCCTGTTACAGGCCCTTGAGGCGGCTCGCGAGATGGTGCGTAAATGTGGATGTTATTGTCTAGAACAGGAATAGATCTATTTGATTCGCCTTGTAGTCAGTCATCTTATCACCAGTTTAGTCCTACCGTTAGGCCGTTACGGATGTCGTGACTGTTAATGCTCAAGCCATCTGGCCCAAGGTTTTGGTTTCAAATACCACTGGGGGTATTGGTTCTTTATTTTTCATTTTTAAAACGTAGTTTTCCATTGGGGCGACAAGAATTCCACCAGGATATGCAGTCACAGAGGTTGTAGATTGAATTCGGTTGTGATGTAAATTTTTAAAATATTGATGGGAATGCTTCACGGATGCGAAATCACTATGGTGGCTTTATAGTGTACAGTTACCCATTAGTGTTAGTAGTGTTAAAAAGGTTTGTCCAGCGATAGATTTCGTGACGATTAGAAATGCAGCCGCGGTGAGAACGACTACAAAGTTGCGCATGAAAGGATTTTCGCACTTGAATTCTTTTGAAGAGACTCCCGATGTCATTTCGGACTAATAATAAGCCTTGGAATCGGGCTTTGGTATACCTTGTCGGCGTGGGTGATTTCCTGTCGCGGCCGCGCACTTTCTCATACGGCTACCTTCGCTGAATTTGGGTTCCGTGGGAAGAGCTCATTGAAGTTCTCCACCATCGGTTTCTGTCTCTCCTTTTTTGAAGTCTTAATCACTCCGCCTGTGACTGATAGTGAGCATATCGGCCAAATTATCAATGGTGAGTGCCTTGGAGGATTGTGAAGGGTGTTGGGGGTGAAGATGGACTTTCAGGAGACGAAGGTAATGAGATTCGCTTGCCGTAGAAAGGGGAAAATATCAGAGGGAGTTAGAGGGAAGGAATAGTAGAAGCAAATGACACAATCTGGGTAGTGTTCTTGGGGACAATGGGCTTGGTAATACCGAACATAATCAGACTAATTGCTGTGGCTAATGAGGAGGGAATAGACGAGGGAGACTAAAGGTCCAAATGTTACGTTTGGATATAATTATTTAATTCTCAAATGTGGAGTGTTGCGTCGTGTATGATTTGCAGATTTGGCTATTGCGTAAAGTGGGTGTGTGGAGACCTTTGAGATTAGTGTGTGGAGGAGGAGGATGATGGAGAGGGGGAGATGAGCTCAAACGAGGTGGTGGTGTCGAGAATAGCGGTGAAAAGGAGAGATAGTTTCAATGTAAAAGGACACGGTACTTGGTGGATGGAGTGGGTGTTTCGAGAGGGAAATGAGAGGTTGTAGAATGAAGATATTAGGCACTTTAGGACGTAGATAAAGGCGGGCACATACGATGCGCGTTAAAGAGACTTCAAAGCTGTCTGGATCGATTAGTGACGACTTGGCAATGGAGGAGTGGATAAAGTGAGGTTTTTTCTGAAGACCCTGCCAATAAATTTCTGGAAGACCAAATGAATATCCTCCCAGCGTACACCCTCACCTGCCCCGCCCCCTCTGCCCTTCACAGGTAGGGTTTTTCCTCGGAGCAGGCGAGGAGTGGGGCAAAAGCGGCCGTGGGTCACTGATCCGGGTTTTATATTTTAGTAAATAATGAAGGCGCGACTGTCAAATAACCAGGTAATGGTGACACGACGAATGAAATTCAATCAGGGCAATGTCTCTTTCTTGTTAAAATAAATAATTAACATTAATGTTCTTGCAATGGTTGATCACGATTTATTTTCTACTGGTGACTTTTCTACAGTATGTACACTTCGGTATTTATGATTTACCTGGAGATTTTGTGATGTACATTTGTCGTGTGGCCATTATTGCGTTAGGTATTTCCCTGTTGAATTGCTCAATATCTACGTTTAAAAGTATTTATTAAAATATTTATTAATTAAAGATATTGATTGCTGTTTATAAATTAAATAGATGTCTATCCTAAAGTAATTTTGGTGGATAAGATCATAATAAGAAATATTGTAGCCGTTTGTAAGAACAGTTGGGTAATCCTTGAAGTTTACTTGGAGCCCACCTACCTCATATGGAAATAGTTGAACTAATATTAAGTAGTTTATGTAGCGAATAAGTTATTTACTTAACCGCGACTATTAAAAACATATATGTGATCGGCTGTTCACATTGTTTTTCTGTACGTGTTGGAATGAGCTCCTGTTGAAACGAATCCTCTCTTTTCCAAGATCACGGTATAGCCGTATTACTACGGTAACCATACGTGACTTTTGGGGACAATCTCTAATACCGAGTTTTCGGTGAATTTTGCGTGTTCAAATATTGTGCTAATTTCTCTCACAATCAGTGCTCATGATTTGGCCTGAAACAAAACATTAATCCATATCAGTATATCTGGGACTGTCAGTTATGAGGTTTTGGTGTAATGCTGACCCACCTTAATAAATCAGGGTGTGTCGTTCAAGGGCAACGTAACCTTAGTCACTATGATGCGATGTGTTTGTCATATCCACGCCGCGCTCTCCTTAGCTCTCGAAGTTGGTGATGGGCAGGTGGGCCACTTGCTGGCTTGATATTATGGGTGCATCTCTTGGGTCTGACTAGGTGATATCTAGGTGAGGGGGGGGAGAAGGGGGCGCGCCATGGTGACCGTTCTCCCCTCCTCCTCCTCCTCCTTGACCCCCTCCCCTCCCACGCGTTCGCTCTTGCCTTTCTGCGCATGGCCGTTTCTTTCAACTGGATGACGTAATGTCAAGTTGAGGGGTGACGGAATATCCAGCAGCTATGGCGCTGTCCATAAACCTCGTAGCTCTATTCTAGACACTTTTGAACCTCCCCCCCCCACCCCCCCTTTCACGTTGCTCTATCGTGGCTCCCCCCCCCCCCCATCCATAAGGTGGCTCGTTGTTTAAAAAAAATGTATGCATTAAAAAATTAATAACGACCTCAATAGTTCATTAACCTTGAAAATCGGTTTGAATTTTGTCTTTCGAGAGATTGACATAATAAGTGCAATGGCATAGTAATAACTTGCCGTGACCTGTCATCCACAAAAAAAAACATTGGCGCATGGCGAGTGAGACTCTTGGAAAACCGTGAATGCGAGAGAAATGGTCCGACTAACTACTATTATTTAATTTTGCGCGCGCTTTAAAAAAAAGAATAAAGACGCATCAATATAAAACCACGTATCCCTGAGTATAATACCCCACCCCCACCCCTTCTCCCCCAATGTAGCCCGGCGTAGCTCTTCATCAACCCCCTCGCAAACAGGATACGCGGTTTATGGACATCCCCTGAGCAGTGCCACTTGTTTTTTTCCCGATAGATCGTGGACTTCGGGAGCGAACGAGGTGTTCGTTGGCATTGCCGGTTAATTCGCATTAAAAGTATGTATACCTTGTCAGACAGTTGGGACTCGAAGGTATCTATCGATTTCTGAGCCGCGATCGTAATCCTTCTGTATCACTTGATGAGACGGAGCTCACCGGGCACGGAGTGTCCCGTGTACAATACATACATACTACGTCCACGCACTCCATCCAGAATCGCCTCTTTGAGGCGGCGTAATGCGAGAGAGTATTCGACTTATTGCTGCTTTCACGTCCTCTCAATTGCCCTCATCGGAGGCGGTATTCACGACTGCTCACGTTTTTTTGCGTCTAAATTGTATTATTATCTCCTCCTTTCTTTCTCATTATTTTCCTGGATGAGGTTTCTTCGGCTTAAATTTCATTCAATGTGAAAGCGTTCAGCGTTGAAGAGGAACTAAGAACATGGGTGCAAGCGATTGATATCGCTGGTAGTATTCGCTTGGTGCACATGAATTGCGTTTTTATGTCATAATTACTTGAGCTATGTCGTGGTTTTTTATTGTCTGTTTCATGGCGTGGATTATATAAATATTGGCTTCGTTATGGTTATCAAGCCACCTCTGGAGTGTTTGCGTGTGTTTCTATTTTAAGAAAAAATAAGAATTTATATGGCTGTAAACTTGGTTACCTGGGTGTACGCGCTCCAAGGTATTTGGATATTGAAAAGTGAATTCGGGTCACGAGACGTGGTTGATAATGATTAGCATGGCGAGAAGGCTGCACACAAAGATGCTCCTGACTGGATTACCTTTTGAACAACTTAAAAATCAGTCTTGACGACGTTTTGTTGCCTTATTGCGTGGAACAAGTATTTATTCTTTCTTTTAACGGTGTATGTTGTTTTTGATCTAAAAAACCGTATTGCTTAAAAGCACGCATGATGTATTTAACGTCGGAAAATAGCCTCGATTGAAATGTGGTAGTCCAAATTGGAGGATCCAACCGACACCGTAGATATTTTGCGTCCTTTTAAGACTCGAAAATTGCTGAAGGAGGTACTCTCCGCCTCCGAAGGCATTCGATATCTGGCAATAATTTAGGAAACTACAAGTCAAAAGGCCAAACCAACACGTTCCCCAAACTACACCACCACTTTTGTGCTTGGTGTTGCCTATATTTCAACCCTTGGTATGATAGCAATTCTCACCCAAGTTTTTGTGATAACCTTGTGTTGACAAGTAGATAATCATAAGGTTCTTGAAAGAATGTTCCCAATCTTCGCTGATCACTCTCTGATGAGGTACGATTGTGAATAAGGTATGCACTGGCACTAAACAAGATCCAGTAAAGGATAAGTACTAAGTTGCATTAATGTATAGCCCTTTTTGTTGTTTGCCACTTATTAAAATTAGTAGGATTTTTAAAGATTTTTATTCAAATTGCCTTCTATCGCCTTAATTATGGATTGTTGTCAGGCCCTTTGTTAACGTTTTCTTATGATTACGAATTTCCCACGCTTAACGAAGTGTGGTGTTAGAATTCCTGCTATTAATACATGAAAGGAAGCGTATTGGTGCAATGACGCTTCTCTGTGGGACTCTCGATGTTCATTTGTTTTTGAGGAAACATGTTCCAAAATGACCCTTCTTACGCGATCTCTTCTAGGGCTCTATAATCCAGACTGAGATTCGGTTTCGCGTTTAGGATTAACGTGGTTTGTGATTGGTTCCCAATTAGGTATTTCACCATAATATTAAAAATATTGCGGAATTTGGATCACCTTCAGGTGTTGTGTATGAGTTGTGGCCACCTTGGTTCCCAGGTGGTGTTCATCTTTCACTTGACGACGCGGGAAAATTTCCTGTTCCCCTGCTCCCTGTCTTCGAGTTCATATCGTAAAGCGAAATTACTGTCTCATAAAGGAGTTAGTTTTCAAGTTGCGCACATCGTCAACTACAATAAGCTGTATCTGGAATGAGAGGATGCGTCGAGTGGTAGGAGCTTGTTTTTATGGCTAGAGGCATGTTTTCTTTACGTAATGATCGAAGTTATATTCCGGTCTCATCAAGCTCTTCGTCACATAAAATAGTCGCCGATGCCGCTGTTTGAATTGCAGTGCTTCCCCATCCATTTGCCCTGCGCTGTAGACGTCAAGGAATGTAAATTACGTCCTCGTAGGGAAATAGCCCTAGGATGTAATGGCTATGGGATCATATCATGCTTCTCGGCATTCAGGTCGTCCAGGAATCCCTGTGTGGCCGCTCAATCAACGTCTTTTGCCGTGAACCGATGCAAGCTGTTGAAACCAGAGGAGCTTTGAAGTTTTTTCCCATCCCACTTATCAGAGCGGGCCTGTGACGTGGTGTTTTTCAGCTCGATCATGTAGAACGTCCGTTTGTATTCCCATATTTGGGCATTTACCGGAGAAGGAAATACGGATCGAACTCGGAGGATAATGTTTCCATTCCAGCACCTTTTATCATGAACATACCTCCCTAGTTTGACTTCACTAACTGTTCATATCTTCGTGCAACGTCAAGTTTTTACTATTCGAGTAGTTACCTTCAGACCACTCATTGGCGCCTAGTGTCTAGTTGCCAAGAAATTGTACCAGTATTTGCCAGTTGAAGAAAATAGGTCAGCTGCAGCTATGTCATTGCTCCGGGTATGTGGTGAAACTTCGCGTGTCCCCAAATAGCATGTGATTTTTCGGAAATGGAAATAGCTGAACACTGAAGGCGTTTTCTTCCTTTTACTGTGACTGTTCTTTAGTTTTAATGTATGTATCGAAATTAGCCCCATTCTTTTACTTTTTCATAATGTGGAGCTAGGGGGGCTTATTTTATTTATGGTCATCCTCTGCGGGTGTCCCGAATATTTTTCGTCTAGCAGTCGAAATTATTATTGTATGTACATGTGGCTCTGCGTCTGCATGTGTACGAGACTTCCCCCTGAGCCGTCGCGAAGGAGTTTCATGGCACTATTGGCCACGAAGGAGGGGAATGGAATTGGATGGACCGCATTGAAGTGTGTACGCATTGCACCTTCACGGAGTGTCCATGCCTTTGTAGTATCTTCGCACTTGTGTTTGTCGTGGTCATGGTGCGTTGGAAGAAGAATTATCTGTACCTTTATACTTTTATGGTGATTACTCTTTCGTTTAAAGGTTGTCGAGCGGTCCTTGAAAACCTTTAAAACCTTGAATTATCCTTGATTTTTTGTATCCTTAAACTCCTCGAGAAAAAGCCATTTCTCTGAATTTTCCTTAAATCTATAACCATCCTTGAAATTATATATTCCGATCACCGAAAGATAAAAGTCAATTTTATATGCATGAATTAAGTATTTAGGCTCAAATTCTAGAGAGTGGCATACAGTTATACAAACAACTATACGATGTCAAAATCTCAAAATTATTAGCTTAAGACTGTAGATCGCAGTACCACTCACAGAAACGTATACAGTCCCCGAGCCCACGAAATGAATGTATGATATCTATGTAGTATTATACAGCGAATATTATACATGTGTGTCATTGATCATTATTGCGGATTAGGTATTGTCTCCGCGCTGCTATATTTCACCCGTGTATTCGAATATCCATACAGTGGTCCTGCAGTTGAACTTTGCATTTGTAGAAAAAATGAATTTAAAAAATTTATAAACGTACTTTTGGTCAAATAGAAGAATTAGAATTACGAAAAAGGAGGAGGAAAAAGATTAAATACTTCGCACAATTCCACTGGAGAAATTTGTTTATTGAGTCAACATGTTTCACTGTACTGCAGCACCCAGTCCTGATGATGCTGCAGTGCAGTGAAACATGTCGAGTCAATAAACTAATTTCTCCAGTGGAATATTGCAAAGTATATAATCTTTTTCCTACAACGGAATTGCACAAAGTATCTGCCGCCACCAATAACTTCACGAAAAAGGATTTTAGAAATTGCGAAGGAAGAAGCAGATATTCTTGATAAATAGGCTGATAAATTAAAGTTAATGTCAAAATTAATATAAATAATTTTTCAGTGTTTTAAAAAGCACTTTTTTATTTAATAAATTATAGAAAAATTATAATTTCAGTTCGAATATAGCTCAAATTTATTTTGAAGCATCCTTCTTTGCCTCATCCCTTTGAAAAGTGGTCTATTTTATCCTTGAAATATCCTTGAATTTTGTACTAGATTTTCGTTCGGCACTCTGGTGTACTAGTTTCTAGCTCTTAAGGTAGTATTAGCACTTTTGAGGTGAAGTTCTTTAGAAGATAGAAAAAAAATGGACGTGACTTCACAAAAAATCCAGTAAAAATTCTGTTAACCCCTTAAACTGGTTGCGAATTGTCATAAATTGATGCGTTTTATTGCCGACTTTAATTATTTGAAAATCGCCCTTTTGACTTTCTTTTCTGTCTGGAAACCCAAATATTTTACGTGAAATAATGGAGCTGAAAAAGGGTCATGTTTATCACACGCAACATTAGAACGTTATCTGGCAATTACTATCATCTACCTCAGAATATGAAGACGTTTACATCTGTGTATGCATTCAAGACAGCTCTGAAACAGTATTTATGTTCTAAATATTAGAAAATAAAATGTAGCATTTACTTATTTCTTTGTTTTATTTTTTGTAAATTATGTAATATTAGTGGTTGTTTATACAAAGCATTGTGTTATGCCTTTAATATTTTTATGTATTTTTTCCAGAGACAATACCAACCTCTAATATTATGTCTCCTGCATGTCATTATTTAGCTATTACTTTACGTTGTTTTTGTAAATCTTATCAGCAGCTTAAAATATAAATTAATGTAAATACCGTGTACTTGTGCTCCATGAGATTATATAGTCCCAGAGTAAATAAACTTTATCTTGTCTACATCACACCTAAATACTAGCCATTATGCCGGGCTGGGAGCGCGGGTTATTACCTATTTAGTAATTTGGTTACTTTTTTCGCCTTCGGATCGGTGCTTTTTCTTCGCTGAGGTCACTCTTTGTTACTTTCGACGCCCGACGATTTCCGCTCTACATTTAATCTAGAATTAATATAAAGTCTCAGTCATTGAGATAATTTAATACTTGAAAGCTGAAGCACCATGTGGCCGTAACGGACTTTACCAATACCAAGGTACCAAGAGAACTCGACTCTCTCACAAATGTATTAAGATATATTCAAAAGTGCGAAATAATTAAAAAGTTGACATTGCGACACAGAGCACGTTTCGACTTGGGGGATAGTATTTCTTCTCAGATTTTGTGAAAAATTTTTGTTTTTTCTTTCCTCTGTAGCTCTACTGCGAGATGCACCTCTGCATACGTCTTGTGTATCTCTCTCTCATAGTCCCCTTTCTCTGCCCAACTCTAGAGCCGTAAGCACACATTTACCCGTAATGTATAGGGTTGTGCTGTCGGGCAATGCTGCGTTTTGTTCATTATGAAAAACTGGAAAAGTTTCGCTTCTCTTGCTGGAAGCGCGTCATCAGGAGAATGAGCGTTTACCGGTTTTAGTTCGCTCTTATATAGCATCGATGTCCGTTGCACCATTCTTGGGCCGAATTGAATATTTTTCGGAAGACGTTAGCCGTTGGGGCTTTTGCTGGACCCAAGAACCCTTTCCAAATCCTGCTAAGGATATATCCATCCTCCTTACTAAAATGTTTTGGCCTTTTGGCTATTTCTATGGCCTCTCGTATTAAGCGCGGATGATATTCTTGCGTCTTGGCCAAGACCCGTGTTTGGTCGAATATATTATTTTATGTCCAGGGCTGGAGGCAGAATGTTCGGCAACCGCTGATAATGTCCCATTTATGTTGCTCCGTCGCTCTCTTGTGCTCTTTAAGCCTTTTGAGAGATAGCTTACTCTTACTCTGCCCCACGGTAAAACTATAAAATAAATACCCGTAATATAAAAATATATTTTGAAGAAAGTCTGTGTGTGCACCCAGGAATTCTCATTTATCCCTCTTTATCATTTTTTATTTTTTTAAATACTGCCAAACAACGGCGGAAATATTTATAAGAGATTTAAAAACTAGCGATCTACTATAGGAATGTCTCTGTAATTGTATTCAGTTGACAAAACTGTTATTATGTCTTTTTAAAAAGTGTATTTTGAACGATAAATGTCGGAGGAATCCTTCATTCTCATTTTCCATGAATTGATTAGCTACAACGTGCGAAGAAGAATAAGTACCGGTTGTGGGCATTTGAAAATAATTCTATCATGGCGATGTGGTTATATATTTTGTGCAATAATGATTTTATTGTATAAAACTGAGTGTATAACTGGAGCATTATTGTGGAACACAACAAACGTTCAAAGACCGATCTTTATAAACTTTATGTTATTTCTGATAAATATCTGGATTAATACGGCATATAGTAACTTTATATTATAAGAAAATGTTTTCGAGAGTAATGAAAGATATATTCTCGTAATGCGTTTAAAGGAAATTACGACTTTTTACCGAATCCCTCTTTACTCTAAAGTATATTCTCAAATGTAACTGCCACTACTTCCGATGTAATGGTTCATTATACTTATTGCTGATTCTTGTAGAGTTCACGAGGCTCTTTTGGAACATGTAAGTTCTTACGTTGTTGCTTGAGGGTTCAACGCATTATGTTATGAATAGTAATTCCCGCTTTTTTTACAATTTGGCTGCCCCTGACTCCATTTCTGTTGTATTTTCGATGTTAATCTCCCATGATATCTTCCGTTATGGATGACATTATTGAGTGCCGGGGACTAAGTAGTATATAATATTCCTCCGGCAATAAGGAGTCCGGTTCCTAAGGCAATATTCCTCCGGCCTTAAAATGTCCAGTAATCGCCTCAATGCGTTCATACAGGAGCCCCTCTTGACTAATGACGGGAGGTCGCGCGGCTCAGCATCCTCAAACCAACCTTTTCCACATTCTTCCTTTCTTTCTCTCTCTCTCTTTCAAGACCTGTTAACGCCATGGCGTCGGTCGAGATTAAATGCGAGGGGGGCATATGAGGAGCCTTCAAGGAGAGTTGAAGATTTTTAAGGGGTGCTCGCTTGCGTTGCCCTTGGGGCGTGTCCAATCGATTTGCGGTGGTCACTTACTTAGCGGGGCGGGCCGTCCTCTTCCCTTCTCATCTGCGAACTGTAACCTCTTTCCTTTCTCTTTCAGAACGCTTGGCATTTCGGAGTGCCATCAGCTCATTCGCCATTCCCCTGCTGTTTTTTTCCTTTTCGTCTAAGAAGCGCTCATTGTCGGTTTCCTTGGTTGCTCTTGAGGATTCGGAGGCTGGTGGGTGACCAATCTCTGCACGCCATTATGTCGCCAGTCGGTTCGTTAGTGACAGGCGTGTCTGCCTAATGGATGATGTCGTCGTTTGTTATCATTGCATACACTTTCAAAGAAGTAGTTTAAAGTTTTGGCGAGGCCGATACTATTGGTGACTACTTCGCCATTTTTCTCCGCCAAAGACTCATTAGTAGAACATTTACCTTGATCATGTTACTTCTAGAATTTATTATTTTATTCACAGTTACCTTTAATGATTAAACCAGTGATAATGAGTGGAAGCAGTTCATTCAGGTTTTATGTATTTCCTTCGGCTGTTCTCTGAGTCCATAAATATTCGGGTTTTTAATCATCTGCGTCTTTCACCTCCTGCACCCCTCTCTTTTGTTACTTAATGTCTTTCTGATCCTTCGTATTTATTCAAGTGAACGCTGTTTGATTAATAAGTTAGTCGATGATAATGTTCTCTTTCTAGGCTTTTCTTTAAAATACACAATATGCATGTTTCTTCGTGGGAATATATCATTCAGTAGGCTTGATCTATTGCGTTTCCTTCTTCCATTGTTTATCCTCTTTGTTAGTTTATCTTCTCGGAACATGTTTGACCCTTTTTTCTGCCGCGTGGTTGCATTTCCTCTGCGTTCATGTTCTCTTTTTAGGTTACCTGAATTTCAGACCTGCAAAGTTTAAGTCAATGTTTATTAAAAACAGGTGAATAGATTTTTTGAGCACAATAACTAGAAATTTATTGGACTTAATATTTAATTCCATGCTATTTTTTTTCAATTTATTTGTAGCGAATGCTTTAAAATGATTTACACTCTCCCTTTTAACTGCTTATCGCCTCTTGCGAGTATACTACAAACTCTTACTTATTTTCGTGGTTTTAATTCTGTCCTGGAGCTATTTCCCCTCCAGCAGCATTATTGTCTCTGAAAGGCTCCGAAATAACATTAATTACGGAGGTGCTAATGTATAGTGAGCGCTTTCTCGACGTCCTCGTAGTAGAAATCGGACGCGTTCCGAAAACAGTGATACGTACGTAGTTGGACCTTGCTTCTATCATTTTGCAACGTCCTAGTTGTGATCACGATGGCCGCCCTTTGGTGTG
Source organism: Pyrrhosoma nymphula (assembly GCA_963573305.1). Taxonomy (NCBI): domain Eukaryota; kingdom Metazoa; phylum Arthropoda; class Insecta; order Odonata; family Coenagrionidae; genus Pyrrhosoma; species Pyrrhosoma nymphula. Next base: position 3,967,543 of record OY754329.1, read on the forward strand.
GTCAGTGTTTTCACCTTCCCCCCCCCCCCCCTTTCCTTGCTTATCTTCACAATATCGTGGTTCATATCGGAAAGATAGATAGTGATAGATTTTATGGATATTAGTGATATTTCTTTTCTCCTCCTTCTTGAACCTTATCAGTGGGCACTGTTTTCCTGCTCCCTGTTAAAAATTCGCTCGATAGGTGAACGGAACATCTACGGGTGCAAGATTTTGCAAGTTAGAATACGTAGTCAGGCGGAGGAAAGAACGTTTTAAAATCGTTATAGTCTGTTCTCCAGGTTTTAAGAACTATACCGTTCAGCAACGGCGGATGGCGCCACTAGTACTCGACTACTTTGTTGACTAGGTATAATAGACAGATTGAAGGCATTAATGAGACGTTATGTTTAGAGTTAAGCAACTAGCATGGGCAGCTAGAGTAAAATCTAAGTATATCAAAGAAGAAATCCCAGGAGACAGTGAAGTCATTACACATGAAATTTTAAAATAATCAAATAATGTGATAGGTCCTGTATATAAAATAAACTCGTAACAAGTATGCGAGTGGAGAGTAAAAGATTATTATAAAATACTTTCAACTATGCACAAATAAATGAAAAACATGTGCAAACAGAGTATAGATAGTAATAGTATTTTTAATCGAGAACTACTAAATAACTGCTAACGCCACATCCAACACTTCCGAATGGTACTTCTTCGACCGTGGGGAAAGAGGCTGCCACGATATCCCATTACACATGCTATCGCCTGATACGATCATTCCACGGAAATTAACCCAAAACAATGACAACCCCTCGGACTCGGATTTTGTTGAAAATATTTTCACAGGCTAATCTCCTAGATGCAATCACCAATGTAAAAATGTTCTTGTCTTATCAGTCAAAAGTTTCCGAGATATGGAGGGAAAGGTTTTGAAAAACTGCCCTGAGGTGTCGTTTCCGGGGCTCGACTTTAATGGTGCAGCATATGCAGAAAAGAGTGACAGAACAGTGGCAATTCAACTTATCAGTGTCAAATTCTTACCACAGTTCAATCGAAGTACGTAGGTTGAGTAACAAATGTTTAATGATACTAGTATTCCGTGGTGAGCCTTCCTAAGCTCATTAACTGGTAATTAATCAAGTCTTTACCTTGAAAACATTGCTTTATGTTTTCACAATTATCACCTTAACGATCAGCAGTGATCTCTCCTCCTTTTTTATAATCGAACCAAAATAATTGCTCTAAAAGACTGTGACACTAAAATATGCAGTTTGGCAGTTTGCTTGCTACTCCGATTGTTTTTCATCTAACTTTTTTTGTAGCCATGCACAGAAATTTCTTTACCGATACTGTGTATAACTTTTAACTAGCGCATTACTAAACATGGAAATGCTTCAAATGCTAATCAGAGTAAGGCTTAATAACTTTTCCAGTGAATATGCCTATTGTTCATGTAAGTAGTTGCAAAGTATATTTATATAATACTAACTATTGGTAGCATATCTATAGTGTAGTGCATGCTTGTGAGGCTTCGCCTTTTGACAAGCATTAGCGATTTATGCAAATGCATCAGTAGTCGTAGTTACACTAACTCTAATAGGGTATAGTGTAATGGATGTTGGTGACTACGCACCCCCTGCCACACACCCTTGAGGTGGCTTGCAGGGAATTTTATAGGTGTGATTACGAAGCAGTAGTTTACTCAATTGTGGATGCTAGTTAGTGTTTTGAAAGGTGCATTCTTTGGGCTATCAGAGTACCTGACTAGACAAAGATGTGAATATAAGAAATAATATGCCAAAAACATAGCGTTGCGATACGTTTTGGGAAACAGTTTCCAGCTAATACTTCACGCAATCCGTATCATTCACTCCCTGCCTTTTGCTAATTATTGATTTTCCACGGAGTGTAATGTTTCTGTTTCGGCTACTTAGTTTTAAAAATACTTACGCATATATTCAGTTTCCTGGAGCCGCTTTCATATTCCGTACATATCCAGCTGACATCCTCATGAAATAATGCCGCATCATGTTTCCCTTAGAGGTATTTTGTTCGCTCTCTGCATTTTATGCATCTGAGAGTTAATAGTATTTTTTTATGCTTGGGGTTTACATGAGTGGAGGTTTTTCAATTTTCAACGGATGTCTTTTCCGAAAACTGAAAGTAAATGGATGTTCGTGGAGTGGTGGAGAAGTATTCTCGGTCTCCATTTCATTCGGGACGACGCGTGAATGAAGTTCTCAAGGTTGATTCTGCAGTCCCCGTTCATATTCCACATTGCGATATTTGTAGCCCGGGTTCTAGCTATATAGTATCCGCGCGCGCAATCCCGTATCGCTCTTTGTGCGCCTTTTGTCAGTGAGGTCAAATTGTCTGCTCGTCCTGCAGCCTTTCTATTTCTTCTTCACCGCGGGGTCTCGGTGCTAGTGGTGATCATTACTCTTGTTTTATGCATGCTTGGGGAGTTCGGTAGATACCCCCAGCATTGACCTTTTGTCAGTTGAGGAGGTTGTGCTCGGGGGTGGATAAACTTCCTTAGCGATCGATTCCTTGCGATGAGATTTCCTCAAGGAAAAGCCGTGACCGTTTGGGGGAATGGCTCGTGGCGGGAAGTATATTTGGATACATGTATTTGAATGCTCGGGGGAAGTGGCCCTCTTTGGTGCAGCCGGATTGGGAGTGAGTGTCCTCTGCGTTTTATTCCGTTGTTTACGCCGCTCGCAATTGGTTATAATTGTATAGCCTCTATGTAATTTCCTACTCCCGGCATAAGTTACCCTTTTTTAAAGTGACTAGCGTATAGTATTAATCATTGAAACTTAGTACTTACGTTTAGGCCTTTTGGAGTATGGAGTATGTCAGTTTTCTCGTAGTTTTATGCGCCATTTTATTGTCCTCATAACTTTTTTGTTTTGTTCTTTTATTCAAATTATGTATATTTGATTTAAGTAATGAGCCAGTAATTTATCCAGGTAAATCTTCGTAAAAATTATTGGTACCCATTTGTCTCGGTGTTATTGAATTACCAAGGTTTCTTTTTATTGTCAAACATTGCTACTAAATTCATGACGCATTATTAGAGGATTACGTATTGTTTATATGCTGCTCTGTTGAAGATGAAAGGTGACAGGCAGATGTAAAAGGATGACAAAGAAAATCGGCCTTACCCTTTCAAAGTCGATGTAATTAGATGTGTAGGTGAATTAGTCTGTTTTTTTACTCAAGATTGATTTTTTTTCGTGGGTATCAGTTGATATTCGTGTTATGCAAAGCAGATATCATATTAACTATGTTCTTATACTCGCTGTTTTAGTTCCCATTTTTGGAACGCTGCGTCTTCTATACTCTCTAATACTTTCATGTTTTTATTTTGTTCTCCAGTCAATGTCTGACATCCTTAATGTGATTGACAGAATATTCTTCAAGGGCCAGAAGCTCTTGAAAGGAATAAGGACTGGTGGTATGAAACAGGCAAAATTAAATTTGGAGACTAAGTTAGTGTGTTGTGTCCCGCTATGTTACACCGAGGTCAGGTCTGCAGCATTTACTTTTTTTGTGGCCGCTCGACATCGTTCTAATCGGCCCTCGGGAGGATTTTGGACCATTTAAAGGGCGGCGTTTTCTCGCGAAACCAGCGGAAGGGATGCCGAGAGTCCATTGGATTTAAAGGATTTGCTGTGCAGTGTACCGGCTGGAACCCTCATCTCTCACGCCCAGAGTAATGTCAGAATTGAGTGTATCCCTCCCCCACTGCCAGTGATCCTCTTAGGTGATCGTTTCGTTCTACGCACGCGGTGGTTGAATTGGATGTTTCGGATTGTCAGTTTTATGTCTGCTTGTTTTGAGGTTTTCCATCGGAGTCTTTATTTTCAATCAGCTTGTAATTTGACTGGCGGTGATGATAGTTTGATGAGTGTAGCTGGGACCAGAAACGCTGATGTTGGGCTGTGGTTGTGCTCGTGGTTAAGCTAGACGTTCAATCGACATGTCTCCACGTGAGCCTGTCAATAGATGGCAGTGTAATTCTGATATAGCACTCCCAATAATTGCTACGTTTTAGGTGGCGTTAACAAAATGAATGTCGTGTGTGTCGGTACGTTACGGTTTGGTGAGACGGCCAAGTGTGGTGGAATGGTGGTCTCCTCTGTGGCTGCGATTAACTCCATCGAAATGCGACGCGCCGCGGCGTGAGGAGGAATGGGGAGAATGATGGTCAGGGAGTGCAAGACTCAACGCTATTATTATTATTATTGTTATTCGATTGTGGTTTGAGGTTTTCGCTTGGAAGAGACGCTGGCATCACTGAAATGATGGATGGTGTGTACTTCGTGCCTCGTCCAGTAGGTTGCATTGAAGTCGGGCGAGGGATGACATTCGTCACTATTTGTAATATTTGCATTTCAATTTCGTACTTAAAAATGAACGACAACGATGTATGAAACCTCTTTTTAAAATCGCCTATTTCATGATTGATCACCTCACTGTACAAGATGCATCATTTAAGAACTTCATCCTTTAATACAACACGTCGATCGACTAGGTAAACCTCGGTTGATGACTTCATCACTTCTTAAGAGGACGCAGTACATAATTTTTTTTCCTCCTCCGAGGGTGAGGTTAGTTTTCTTGTTGACCAGTAGAGCTACCGAAGTCAGTGCCTACCTAGTCGCCGCATTTGTCGCGAGTGTAGCCTCTACGTACATTTACTTTGCGTGTAGAGGAGGGGAAAACCACGAGCCCTCCCTTCCTTCGGAAATGTTTTTGTACCACGTTCTTTGGGACGTCTAAACGGACACGCTGTTGTGACTTCAGCGCGGGTGAGTTTGACTTGGCTCATGGATACTAACTTGGCCGATGGCCGCATGGCAACAGCGGACCAGTCACTTTTGCAGCTCGGTAGTAGTACGATACCGAAATGATGGCATGCCGAATGACGCGCTTACCTGTGGATAAGGGATAGCGCGGTTCAATAGCATATAGGTGTAATTACGGTAATCTAACGGTTAAGGTATGCTAAAATGGAAGAGAGTAAAAGTCCTCTAGATTTTTCATGGTGCACACCTCCATATACCTTCATAACTTGAGCATATCTGAATGCGTATTACGTCTTTTATTTCATCCAATCCAGGAAACATTATCGCGCGATCATCTCTTTCCTAAACAAATTTGGCCCTCTTACTGATCCTGACTTTATTAATACTTCGCCCTATGCACTAGCCTTCGGTTAACTAATAATAAGAATGTCTTTATAGCATTAGAGATTCGATTTAGTGTCATGAAAGTCTAGTTTTTTAGAGGAATAGGACAAGAAAATAATGTTTTTTCACGAGGGGACTTTCCCAACTCGACTCAATGAACATGGCCATAGGCAATTAGTTGCGATGAAATAAACTCAATGAACATAAAATATTGCTGCATACAATAGCTAGGGAGAATACTACAGAAGGAGTTGACCACACTAACTATTATAGTGTAAGTCAGCACAGTTATAAGGAAAATCTTGCCCCACGGCATTAACCTCACAGAAAAGTCCACAGCATATAAAGCTACTTACGAAATATCCAATATAATATTCTGTAGTATGAAATTTTGACTTGTCTTACGTTTATAGTTAGTTAAATTCGTAATAAGCGCTAAATAGTCGATATAAAAATTATTCCGGAACCACAGCCGTCCGTGCATTGATGTCAGCAAGCTTCCTAGCGAGAACTTAGAACCACCTCGGCTCTAACATCTGTGGTGCAATCTAAGCAGAGCTGTTCTCCATGATGGGATACAGAAAGAGAGATATTGAAAGAACACATCATGCTGGTTATAATTGTTTTATTTCTTTTGCTTTTTGCATTTCAAATTTCCTTTCTGATCCCTCTCCCCATCCTTACGTTTGAAAGATTCACAACGTCTCTTCTCTTGGGCTGCCAAAATACTGGGGGAATTCCGAATCGGCATTGACCGGGAAAATTTCGAATCGCCTAACTCCGGAAGCATGCATTCAAAATAGAATTGTTATAAGTTGTCCACCATGAATATCTCCCAGAAACCATTGTCCCTGAGGATCCTCTCCGCCTTCAACCCCTTCTTCGTCCACACAGCAAAGATGCATAAGTCTCGCTGAGAAATATGGAGCTGGCCTTGTATCTGAGAGTGGTAATTATGCTTCCGGTTTATTCTCATTCCTTTATTCTTCATCCTATAAATCAGTTTTACGATCGCCTCTTCTACACTCATCTCTGCAGCCGATGATGGGCATTTTATTTCCACAATCCCCCACTATTCCATCGGTATTTGCTCCTAGGAAAGGGTAAAAAAAAGTCTCAATTATGCTGTTTCCAATGACGCGCGAGCTTTTTCCTCATTTACCCTTCCGTACTCTTGGTGAGGAGAATCGAAATGACGGTAGATGATTGATTTTACTACATTTTCGCAGCCAGTGTGTGGAAGCGTTTTACAGACGCGCCCAAAAATCAAGGCAGTGAGCATTTTCTGACGCATCGCAACCCATTCCACGCTTTCCCTCTGTCGTATCGTTTTCCTCTCTATTTCTTTAATTTCTTCCTCATTAATTTTTAAAGATTCCTTAAATAGTTGAAAATAAATGTTAAATTCCTCAATAGGCATATCAGGCCTTTCAGGATTGGGACCGTAATCGAAATCAGGCTTTGTCCCCAGTTGATTAAGGAGGAACCTGCGCCCTGAAGTACTGTATTCATTCGAAGAATTAAATATCATCTGGTGGGGGAATTTAGGATTAATATATCATTTTATATATTTCTCTTCGATCTCGATGTTTTTTCCTTCGGTTGGAAGTAGCAATTGCCTTCAGCTGTCTTCTTTGGAGTGACCTTTTGTAGTAGTACCCGGGACTCACATTACAAATATTTTTGTAAAGGGCATGCAAAGGATTTTCCGAGTCAATGCTGACCACAGCTCTGGCACATCTTCCTCTATATGAGCGGGTAAGAGCAAAATTAACTCATTTCCCGCCGATAAATTCTGCTATGATAGCGTTGTGATGCTCTACAGGACTGTTATCGTGAATAAGGCTTCGGCTGTGGCGACTATCGTTTTGTGCTAGGTTTTCAACTTTTCATACACCCGACATCCTTTTAGTGCTAGTACATATGTTGTTTTTTCTTCCCGGGGCGTTTTTTCCATGACATAAATATCCTATATCTACACATCGCTCATTTTCTCCAAAAACATGGCTAGGCATATTGAGGATATCCTGTTGCAGTAGTTAATTTTTTTTCGCTAGTGCCACATTTTGGCATTTCCTAAACTTGACAGCTTTTATGACCGCCATTCTTAAGTGTAAAATATAATCGGCGAATAATTTTATGTTTGGCGGTATTTTTTGTATGTATGGTTATATGTTTTTGAAAAGTATGACGGATGTGCTTTTACCTTTGCTCCTCTCTCCATCGCGCTAATTTTTCTCCCTTCCATATTTTACTCGCGGCAGACAAATTCAATTTAATGCTACCATCTATGATGCTACTATGCCTCTTATTTATGCGCTGATTATCAGGAGGCATTTAAATGATAGATGATACAAGTATAGTAAGCTAACAATGCTGTAGGAGGCAATGAAATCCTCAATGTAGAAGTTTCTCCTAAAGCGGCCAATGAGCTCGTTAGGGAAAACTGAATGCGAGAGCAAATATCCCGATATCTGCTGCTCTTGAGCGACAACCATGCTCCCCTCACGCTTATTTCCCCTCTCGTCCCGCAAGCGAGCAGAGAAAACACCATATCTGAGATAGTGTGTTCAATTTCTGATGGAGCGCTCGCGGCGAGAAAATGGAGAACTGCGACGGCAGTGGGAGCTATCATAGACGCCCATTACCGCGCTGGAATTCATCAAAACTCACGTTCGCTTTTCCTAAATTATACATTTATTTGATAAAATTTCGCATCGGCAGTTGGCGTATCAACTACACACAGGTAACTGTTGGGGGCTACCTAGCCATATATGGCGTTCCTTGAATCAGAATTCAGCAGAATTTCGTGCGAATAGCCTATATTTGTTATAAAACCCTCCTTCTAATAATTGATTTAGAAAAAATTTGAAAAGATACCCCCCAAATATCCCTCATTGGCTTAAATAGCACAAAGATCTTGAGTTGAAATAAGCAAAATTGACTGAATGAGAACGGAACACAGGAGAGTCTGCAAAATAGGGGTGTACTGCGTCCTCTTAAGGTTTCTTTATCATGTGATACGGTCACGAAAGCCTGTTTTAATCTATAACATCGACGAGGTTACTGGACGAGGAGGCTCGTCTAAAGATTTAACTACACACAACGGATAAGTAATTACATTTAAGTCCCTATCACTGTTCCCAACGGATAAGTAATTACATTAAAGCCCCTATCACTGTTCCCATGAACATCCAATGTCAACATTGACTACATTGAATAGCTTAGTACCCCATAGAAGTCTGTTAGAAAATACGCGTAACTCAAAATATACAATAACATACAGCAAGGAAACCTTAAACAACCGATATGGGCTAAACTTCACCTGATGCCGTTACACGAAGAAACTTATAAAACTTGCATCCAATGGCCGTACAAGTCCCTAATCCGTACAAGAATCTCGCATTTTAAAGATGAAAATCAAATTTAAGAAAAACGAACCATTAGTGGAGGCACTATTCTCAATCACGCTCAATTACAGGGAAAAGACAGGGAAATGAAATGCAACGGAATTGGACAGGGAAAAGACAGGGAAACGTCTGGGATCTCGAAATCTTTTTTGAAATGTGGGAATTAATAATTAATTAGTGCCATATACCGTGCAGCACAGTGCCTCTTTGGTCTATGCTCTTGCTCCGTTCGGCTGGTGCGCTCACTCGTGCATGGGCTCGCATCAGACCGGCTCTTCGACCTTTCCTCTCACTTCGCCCTCTCCGCTGGGCTAGCGACGGCTTGGCTGGACCCGGCTGCACGGAGGGGGCGTGTTGTGAGACTGAAAACAACACAACAGGGAATATCGTACTGTAGGAGTAAACCTTTTCAAAATAAAGACTTCCAAATTCTACCCTGCATGGCTTGATGCTATCCTTCACCCTGAGTGGCAAAGCTGGTTGCGGGCAGACGAACGGGATGTGAACTCTGCTAAGTGCATCGTGTGTAAGAAAATTTTTTCGCGGAGTTCAATGGGCAAGCGGGCTGTGTCAAAAGCCATGCTGTGGGGAAGTGGTATCTCAGTGCTATCCAGGGTCGTCAACGTCAGGGGAACTTGACTAATTTCATCGTCCGAACACCACTACAGCAGGTATGCAGTATTACTACCCAGACTTTTTGTATGATGAACAGTACCGGTATGGTTTTCGTTATCCAATGGGATAGTTTTTTACCATTCTTAGCATTTAAAAGTTAAGCTTTTATTATGTATGCTGTATGTTTAGGTAGATAAGTTTTTTAGTTGGTCATGGCGTACGCGTGTGTGTAGCACCAGCACTCCCTTCACACACCCCTCGACCATGCAGGCAACATGCTAGCAGTTCGGTAAGGGGCGGATCAAGGGGCCTATTCTATAACTCGAAGCTACGAAGCTTTCCGGTGAAAAGATGCTTCAATAAGCTACTTGCTCCCATCGGTATTCTCTATCATGGAAGCTACAGGAGAAAGAGCTAGCAGAAGCTACCGGTAGCTTATTAGGCTCCCACCTGTATTCTGTAAATGTCACGAAGCTACTTCTGTAGCCCCAGTAAGCTCCCAGGGTAGCCTGTAGGATCCTGTGGTCTCCACGTCGTTCATGGTGCCTTTCAGTACAGTTTCGTTAAGTATGGTTGGCAGATTGCAATATTTTTGAAGTTAATCCATAATGTCTTCAAGGATTCTCCGGCACGCGGTGCAGACTTTACACGCCTTACTGAAAGTGATGAATTTACTCTCAAATTTTGCCATTGCCGATGGCTTGAGAATGGTTCCGTGTGTGCAAGAGTCATTCCAATACTCAAGAATTTGAAGACCTACTTTCCCACTATGAAGGATATGCCTGACACATGGTCGATTAGGAGTGCTTTGCTGACCCTCTTCTGCTGGCGAAACTTCATTTCTTTGCGACACTAGCATCACCTTTTGAGCCGTTTCTCAAAGCGTATCAGACGCTGAAACCAGTCATCCCATTTCTTCATGGTGACATTGAGGATTCTCTTCGAGAGGTGTACGGGCGGTTTGTGAAGCCAGACATCCTAAACAAAGCGAAGACAACCTGCAAGCTGATTAATATTAATGTAGATGATGTTGTGAATGGTTTGAAACTGTCCCAAATCAATATTGGTGTGGGGGCAACCCTTGCTCTCCGTGATGCAAGAGTGAAGGACATCGAAGAGGATATTTTTGGGTTGAAATGTAAGAAGAAGAAAATTAGAAGAAATTAGAAGAAAATTAGAAGAAAATAGTTGAGAGAAGCCCAATATAGTACAAATTTACCAAAGTCGCATCATGTCTGGATCCTGACAAAATTCTTAAAAAGCCTTAGTAGAGTAAAACAGAGACGTGGATTCTTGTTTTAGGGTTCTCGTGTCTGCAAACCACATGACCACTCTGCAGGCAGACCGTGCTGGTATCCAGTTCAAAAGGTTTCTATCCCAGTTGGATAAAATACAGCTCACGGGATTTACCAGGAATACAGATGGACTGGACTCATTCTATGAAGCCAACTTAACAAACGAGAGGACTTAAAGGGATTGTTGGCCAGCTGTTTAAATTATCCTGCTGTTCTGGCACGGTAACACCTTTGTCGAGAGTGGGTTCTCTGTGAACAAAGACATGTTAGTTGAGAACCTACATGAAGACTCTCTCATTGCTCTGAGAAGAGTTTGGGATGGGATTTTTCATGCGGGAGGCGTCAGTGGAAGTTGATCGGAAGTTGATCAGATATGTGCGTGGAGCAAGCGCCAACTACAGAACTGCGCTTCAGAAGAGGTGAGAAACTAAAACTGTAATGGCGAAGAAGTGTAGGTTACAGAGAAAAGGAAGAAAAATGAGCTAGATAAGTTAAAAGCAGAGAATCAAGCCCTGAAAGAAAAACAGGAAGAAGTAGAGAAAAAAAATTAGAAGATGAAGAAATGAAAATCTTTGCTTTTTTTAGTGTAATTGTTCGGGTGTTACCTGAATAATTAATTTCTGTTCATTTAATGTAAGACAGCAATATTTTCACAGAAAGTTCCTTATTATTTAATTAGTTTTGTTTGATCTTTCAAGTTAGATGATCGATTGGCATGTTTATTTTTGTGCTGCCTGTACAGTCTCAGTTTTTATTGTTAATTCTTATCATAATATTTTTTCATAAAAATATAAGTTTATTATGATGAGAAGTGTGTGATCTCTGCTCCCATTTAAGCAAACTTATTTAGGTGCACTTGCGGGACGTATTGAAACCCTATAGTTAGCACATTTCTTAGGATATTATGGAGAAACCTGCTAGGGAAAACAGGGAAAATACAGGGAAATGATTCAGAAAAAGTTGTGGGCACCCTGAATTATCGCAGCCGGTCGCAGTTTCAAACGCTTTCCGTGAAACGATATCCTTAAATGTCGATGTGGGTCCCGCTGTTCTCAGCGAGGTAGTTACGGATATGGCGTTCCGATATAAAAATTGTAGTATCAACTCTAACTCTACACATTTATTGAATGAAAAGCATACAGGAAACATCATGGGTAAAATAAATTTTATTAGAATTATAGCAATTAATGAACAATGTTGAAAATGTGCTAGAGTTCTGTCTTAGCTAACAATAAGGTGTGAACAAAGTGAACACCTCGGAGCCTCTTTGCTAAGTGCCAAGCGGCTCTGTGGTGTTGTCATCACTCGGAAATGTTTTCCCTGCAACTCTTGGGCAGCGGTGGTGTGCTCCTCATTTTTCGCCGTTCATTTGTCTAGCGCGACCGATCGTCCGGGCAGAGCTGCGCACCCTCGCAGCCGCTCCTCGCGCATTCACGCCGCGCAGTCCTTCGCCGCGCGAATTCCTCGAGTCCGCATGAATCTCGCGCGGTGATGTCAAGGAGGCCACGTGTTCCTCTCTCTCTCTCTCCTCTGTGCGCATAAGGAGAGAGAGACAGGTGGCGGCGGCCAGTCCCCTCACGGCGCGTATTGATCTCTTCTTCCTCCATCCTGGTTTTTGCGGCGTAGGATGCAGGTATATGGGGGCGGCGGGGCGTGGTGGGACGGGGAGGAGATTGCATCTACCGCCACGCCACTTCGTCTGGCGTGGGATGAGGGTTCTCTCTCGAAACGAATGCCTCTCTGCTGAGGACCCCTTTTTCCGGCGGCCCCGCCGATTCCCAAGAGGAGTTCCCTCAGGGCCGCAGCGGGTTTCCCACTCGCCGGCGCCCGCCCTTTCTCGTTCGTTGGGGCGTTCCCCGCCCCCCCCTCCCCCTTGCGCTCAAGCCGGCCGTCAGACACGCGCATCCCCCCCACCCCCTCTTCTCCCGCACTCGTCGGACGGAGACACCAACCACCACGGGAGGGCTGCGTGAGTTTGGCGAGTCTTCAGAGCGCGTGCTGTGTTGGTCGCCGCGTGGTCCGAAGGCCCCTCTCTCCCTCTCCGTCCACCACCACTACCACCTTTGAGCCGCCGCCGCCCTTCGTCTCCTCGTGCTTCGTCTCGCCGTTCGGCCCGTCCGGCGACCACCACCAAGTAGCCAGCCGTTGCGCAGCGCTCAGTAGTAGACTTGGGTGATTCCTTCTCCCTGCGTCGAAATCACGAGTCGTTTTTCCCCTCCACCCCACCCATTTGCTTCCACGTTTCCGTGATCTGTTTTTGGATATGGTGTGTCACTTTGTCGATTTCCGGTCGATGTATGATCGTCGTTGATGAGCATGCATGCCTGCAGTCTTTGGTAGCCCTATACTTCTCATTTTCTTAAGTTAACGCAGTTCCTTTCGTTTTCTTGTTGCATGCTTTCTCATTTTTGTTCATTTTTTCTCTCCATCTTTCGGACAATGTCTCTATTGCTTAAATAATGTTTATCATTAATGCATCTCTCTTCGTTTATGGTGATAGCAGGATTATAATAATATTACTGTGAAACTCTTGTGTTATCTTTTTGGATGTCATTTTTTCACTGTATTGAATTAAAAAAGGAAAATTTGACCAAGTGTGTTTGGATTCTTCTTTCGAATTGTGTTGAGTGCACTATATCTGAGCAGCACGTAGATATCGGTTTATTTATGTTCTCGTCATATTTTATTCATAAATTCCCTGGTAAATTTGATTCAGGACCTATTACATCCCAGTTATTTCATGTAGTTATCATTTTTCATACTGACAATTTGTTTGATTTGACAATGTGCAAACCCGAGTTTTGGTTTTGCTAAATTAATTCGCTTAGCATTGCTGTGATATCTGCATTTTTGTTTCAAAATTGTGGATGCCAAATCCTTTTTGCGAATCGTCGCTAGATGCAGTGGATTGCTTGGAAATATTATAGCGCCTGACGCCTGTGAAATGACATATCACAGGCGATGAATTGGTTTGAGATGCCTTGAAGTACTTTGAGTTCCTCATACTAGTAGCCACTGCTATTGGTGCTAGGGTACTCATCTGCTTATAGGAGTTTCCCTTCAATATTTTTTTCAAGAAAGCTAAGAAAGAAAATACTGTACGTAAATATTTCTGATGAAGTAGTTAACTTTTTTAATATTAAACGGATAATTTATTAAACCCAACAAAATTTAGTATTTGAATAATTCATTTCCGCATCGAGTACAGTAAAAAAAACCTTTCTCATTTTATCGTATGGGCGTGTGATTGTTAAAGTGGACTCTCTTAGTGGTCAGTCGATACAGAGTTGACATTTTTCTTCTGTTAATTAATTTTATTCAATTCATCAAAATTATTAACTTCACTCAAGCAAATGAAATATAAAGTAATTACAATTTTTTTTTGTTATGGTCAACATACCAGTATATATCGCGTGGAACAGTTAGGTATTTGCTTTCTCATAACATCATCTGTGAATATGAAGTCTTTACATGTTAATGTTGGAGCAAATGTACCAGGATACCAGAATGAAAGTATTAACGAAATAATTGTTGCAGTTATGTGTATTCACTATATAAATTATGAATAGGAGCAAATTATGCATTTAAATAGAACCTTTACGCCATTATACAGTTTTTTCGTATCAATTATGCTTGAGGTTTAAGATTAACATTTAAGTTAAGAATTAGGTGTTTTCTGATTTTGGTTTTTACCCTTGAAACAAGAGATACTTGTTCGTCCTTCAATATGTTTGGCCCAATGACTTATGAATGTAGATGTTGGGTCACTTTAACTGTGTAACCTGGCAATGAATAAGAATAACAAATCAATTTAAGTTTTATTTCTCGAAAAATGAAGATTTTTCTAATGTTTTCCTTGGGAGTGAAGAGTAAGTGATTGGAGTTAAATATACTCACTCATCCTGAGGATGTATTTTATGATTTCAGCTCAAAGATATTTTTTCCCAAATATTATTAATTTAGAAATGAGGGAGTGACAGCACGAGTAAAATATTCCCATGGGTGAAGTAGGCACTTCACTTTTATCTCTAGCGTCCATTTTTTATTGTCTACGAAAATATTTCTTCTTTTTTATTCCAGAGCTTTTACTTTGTTCTTCTTGCCTGGTGTATTTTTTTCCTGGGTGAACATTAAAACGTTTTATGTTGTATGGTTATTCTAATGAAGGCTCGCCCTAATCAAAGAAATAATTTTTATAAAGTCACTGTTAACTGGATAGCTGTCGTATAAAGGAGATTGAGGTTCTCGTGAGGAGAAATGGGGTGTAACTTTTACTTTTTTCCCCTAAAATCAACAACCCCCTCGAATTTTAAAAAATGTCTTCCGAGCCAGTTGAGAGTGTCGTCGTCGCTTGGCTGGACTGTTGTGTGGGAGAGCCTTCAAGAGAGACTCATTGGCATGTCAATTGAAATTCGTTGCAGGATTTATTCAAATGGCACATATTTAGAGTTAACACAAAGGAAATTCTATCCCCACATTTCATCTGCTGGGTAGGCAAAAGCAGTTACATGAGGAATATAGACTGTCAAATGAACTGCCTTCAGTTATGCCATCGCTGATTGATTTTCATCCTTCATTTCATCTGCTGGGTAGGCAAAAGCAGTTACATGAGGAATATAGACTGTCAAATTGAAGTTAACTGCCTTCAGTTATGCCATCGCTGATTGATTTTTTAAATAACTATTAATTATTCTTCGCAAGTATTGGTTAGAATTAGGAGTGCAATAAAATTTTGTGTTGATTTTCTGATTTTTTGTCTCTTTTTTTCTACTGGAGTGATTCTTTGGTTAAATTATATGAAATGTATACACTGGATTTTTTCCAGTGTCAGCTACCGATTTTTGAAGTGTTCTTAAGACTGACTTCTGGAACAATTTGCCTTGTCCTTTTCAGGGAGGTGATGGATTAATAAGAGAGGATTCGCCGAACAGTGCAAGACGAGCTTTCTCTCGCCCTCTGTGGTGGCGGCGGAAGCTGAGTGAGAGGAAGGACTGGAAGGAGGGTGGGAGGAGGAAGTGTGAAGGACTGTCAAAGGGGCGTGTGCGTGTGTGCAGCTTGTGGTGAGGGTGGCTTCGGTGGGAGGGTGACCGAGAGGGAAATTGAACCGCGGAGGAGGGCGCATCGTATCCTCCTCTCCTCCTGGAAGCACTGTCCTCTAGACCCCCCCTCCTCCTCTTGTGATTTCCCCCCCCCTCGTCCGCTCCCTTGAACGGGTCAGATCATGAAAATGGTGTTGTCTCAGCGTCAGCGGGAGGAGCTGTGAGTAGTCGTTCTTTTTTGTATTGTCTATCAGTCCTGTGCTTTGCTCATTAAATTTCAATGTCTGGCATGGATTTTAAGAGAGTTTCTGGTGAGCTGGTGATTAGCCATTGTGCTTTTCCCTTCTGTGATGCTGGCTTGGTGAATCATCTTGACTGCCTTTGGGCATGTAATGCGATGAATTAAATCAAGGTTATTTCAGCTCTCTCTAGCCTTCTCCAAGTGTCAATGGTGCAAGGATTTTGTACGAATATTCTCTTCACGCTCTCCATTGAGCTGATGGCTGTTGTGGAGAAAGTAACCATCATTGTTTTAGGATTCACATGGACCGTAGAAAGTGCGTCAGCAGCTCTTTTTATAAGCCGAGTTGAAGGAATAGTTTGTTCATTTGTTATACAGTCTTCTCTAGCCGAGGCCCTCGTGGCTGATGTGACTGAAGACAGTTCACTTAAGTGATAAGAAAATTGACATGAGTTCAGTTATCATAAGTCATTGTTGGTATTGATTATACCTGTTGGCATACACTTCCAGTTCTGAGTGACTTTTTAAGATTCTAATTGCTTTCTGCTCCCAATTCTTCCAAGCCTCTGAGTAAACTCGATAAATTAATCCGGCATCCATTGCTCTGAAGAGTTTCTTTTTCAAATATCTCCCATCTGTTAACTATGCCTTACTAGCCAAATGATGATTATCGAGGAATTTTATGGTCCCTATTAGTTAATGGCGTGTGAATGTCATATTCGATATCCATTGGGAAATGTGTACGTCATATAAAAGATCTATATACTTCATTCTGTAAATGTGTACGTCATATACTTTTTAGAGATTGTTTGTCGAGTATTTTGTCATTTTCCAAGTTTGATCTCTGCTAGAGAGAACAAGGATTCGCGTGAGCAATTGCATGTGGCAGTCAGAGGCATCTCCTAAAATCCAACTAGTTGGGAAAGCTAGGAGACTTAACCATCGGTATTGTGAATGAAGTCAGTAGAAGGCTCTATTTATACTTGGCAAGAGTATAAATGTTGGAACGGAAAAATCTTTCAGTGTACTCCATGGAATAATATTAGCTCAGATTCTTTTTTGCTCATTTTTTATGGCGGGAATATTATAAAGTTTTCTCGTGCACATCAGTTCTGTCAATGGTTTGCTATTTTCTTTGGTTACATGTCTGCGAGCATTTATACCCTCGGACCTGTTGATGGGATCGAAAATTTCTTCATATAGTAAATGTCTTTTTGTTGATACTCTAAAATACGTATTTTTTTGGGAAAAAATCTGGTTTGCAAGTTTAGGAAGAAATGTTTTGTCAGTTCAGTCAGACTTAAAAAGAAACCTTAGTTCAATGGATGCATGAATTCTTAATCTTTCCTTACACAGAATAGCGATTAAAATTCTAAAATAATGTGGTTATGTAATCGTTTCTCTCTCTCCTTGTTTTGCTATGATAAAGCAGATGACATGAAGCTTTGAACTTTGTAGCGTGCAACTGTAAAATTCCCATTTTTAGGCCGGGATATGTTAGTATTATTAATTCCAAGATTTAGAAAGTTACGCTCTTTATCCGGGAACCCTGGAAGACGCTTGGGGAAACCCAGGAATCAAGTAACCCTGGCTGGGCGTCAGTCTAACGTCAGTTTGTGGGCGTTCGCCGGGTCGATACTCGGTCGGTCGTGGATGGATTGGGAGGGAGAGAAATGGGGGAGGGGGCCACACCCCCTTCTAACCCCCACCCCATACCCTAGCCCACACACCCCCACCCGCGTTCGACGACGACGGGAGAAGCGGTGAGTTGGGGCGGGGGGGGGGGGGTCTTGGATGACGACGACGGAACGACCGCGGGGCTGGCATGGTGAGTTTGGGTGGCGAAAGAGGAAAGGGGGCGGGGGGGGGGGGGGAATCGAAACTCCTCCATTTTATACAGTTCTAGGAATAACCACATGATTAAAACACAGTTTTTCATCGTCCAGTAAGGTTTTATCCTCTCGCTTTCAATCATACGGTGTTTTTATCGAAGGTCCATCGTCACTTGAAGGAACCCTGGAATCTTCCTTTGATTGAGACTCGGGTGTCTCCGCACGTATGTCAGTAAATAAATTCGCCCTTCCATCGTTCTCATTGAGTGCCGATGAACCCTCGGACGACGTCAGCGAATGAGGGAATGAATGTTAAGCAAATCTTCATCCTTTCTTCTTCCTTTCCACCCTTACCGACGGCGAATTTCTCATCTCTTCACTGCCACTGCATTGCTTCTTTTGCTTGTGCATACTTTGCTTCTCTCTTTGTGTTCCTGCATTTTTTCACCCTCGGATATGACTTAAGTGGTGACGCGCGTCATCCACCATCATAATCACATATTCCGTTGATTTGATTTTCATTGAATCCTTAAAGTTTCTCGTTTCAAAATATGTTGTTTGGTATAAAATCAATGGTCTGCGAGTTTACTTCGTGGAATGAATACATCTTGGTCAAAAATAAACTTGGTTATATTCCACACAAATTTATTAAAAACATAACCGGTTTCGACCTTTACACCGACCGGTTACAATATTTGAAAACAGACAGGGCGGTATATATATATATATATATATATATATATATATATATATATATATTATATGTGTTGGTTGAACGGATGGTCGAATGGATGGTTGTTGTTTGGATTTCATTTTAAACGTTAAAATGAGTGAGGTAGAAAAAAGTTTAAACCAATCCAAAAATCCGGAAAGTGAGAGAATAAACTATTTAATTCCTTTCAACGTACCTACTTTTAATTATGCCTCTTTCTCGTTTCAATTAATGGCCAACTTTTCCCCCGCGCCGTTATGTTATACGCCGTTTTTATTTTATTTTTTTTAACGTGAAAATGAAGTGATGGAGCGGAGGACGTGAATTTATTGATCCGAGGAGGATTCAAGTGCCGGGCCAGCACGTTTCATTACTCGAGATCACTATAGAGTGGCCGTGCGCGGCTCCAGCGACGTGGAGCTCCAATCGCGAGCACACACACACTGCACTGAAACATTCCCGTTCTGGAGAATTTGCTTTTTGATGTCATGAAAGATGGCCTCGATGGATCACCGAATCAATTACGATCGAATTCTAGTCGCCAGGCGTAGTAATAATGTTTTTCTAAATCAATCCGTCTCTTCACTTTCGTTCCCTTACGCGTTATCATTTACATGTGGGAGATCCCGCTGTGTATTTATGACAGCATTTCCGATTTTTATATTATCTCGAATGCTGAAGAGGGTGGTGGATGGCATAGTGTAGGGGAAGGCGAAGAAAGGGAATAGGTTTAAGGATGGGGTTATGAGAGAGTAAGAGGTACGCTTTTTCCATCTAAATCGTCCATAGGTCGCTAATGATTAATCTCCAGTGTCCGTTTGGGCGCAACACCCTCACTTTCACACTCTCGGAAGAGGTTCGGTGTCTCCTTAAGATGCGTACTCTCTCGCCCGTAGAATGACGGCGCGCCGCGACGACCTCTAAGCACCGCCACCACCTATTTCGCGTTGTTTAGCTGTTTCCCACGGTTAATGGCCACTACTAGTGTGTCACTTAGCCCTGTCCACTAAATGCGTTGTACCCTTCTCGATTAAGTGTCTCCCTTTACTCCATAATTCAATTTTTGTCCCATAGCCACGGCAGTCAAGATTCTGTACGTGCCCTGCTCTTCCAACTGGTCGTTATTGGCAGTGTAGACACCCTCTGATTGGAAAAGCGAAAATAATCTTCTGAGCGAGACGAACCTCGATTTTGATTTCTCATGCATTTTGTACGACGCGATGGGATGACGGCAATTTTTCATCGCTATCTTATTTTTCCGTCATCTTAGAATTCTGGATGGATGAAATTATAATTACTGTGCATTATCTTGTATAATCACGTAGTCTGCTGATGTTGTGGTGCGTTGACCTATGAAAACAATTACATTATAATGTGTATGTGAGAAATACGCTTATCACCTAAATTGAGGATTACACGAAGTGCTTAAACACCTCGCCATACTGATATTTTACTGTCTGTATTTTTGCAATTGCACTTTTCTTGATATATCTCAAGTTCTATGTACATCCTACGGAGCTGTACCCCGTGCATAAGGTTTGCCATTCAGTAAAATGTTTAATATTTATTTCAATGCAATAGATACACCTTTGGATTTGTTGTTTTCAGACCTCGTCATCACGTACGTAATGTTGAACATTGAACCTCAGCCAGCAATTATGTCTTTAGGAAGGTGAGCAATGTTTTGTTCGTGGTCCATGCTATTAGGAGGGCATTTTCATTTATTATGATTTAAGTTGGTTTATTCAAAGTGTATTGGTTTAGGGTTTGATTTTCCATGATATATGGCGATATATGTCAAGTTATGTCTTTTAATTTGCCCTTGAGTTAAAAACTCGTTGGATTAGTTGGGATAATGTTTTCCCTGGGGATTGATTGTCAGAGAGAGGAGGACGTCGTCCTTTTTAACTTCAATTTACGCGTGAACTGTGCGTCACGATGGGCGTGGCCCTTCTCATTCGCTGTGCATATTCGTCGGGACCGCCCCCCGTTCGAGAAGCGCCTGTCAGTCGTGATGCAGTTGATGCATGAGAATGTTAAATACTCTGGAAACCAATCAACGTGAAAACTGTTTACACCAAACATTTGTTTACACGAAATTAAGCCTTGCTCAATTGCGGCCCCTTAGATTTTTCATGCTTATTATAATCCGTTTTTTGCGTAATGGTTAACTTGAAACTGTATGGCCTGCGGTAAAAAAATATACTCGCAAAATTCATCGTGTTACAGCAAACAGCATTTACTACTGGATTTTCCGATGTACCTTCTGGTTTCTGAGGCCAGGCGTCAATAACTTGAATGTCAACGCGTCTCTAATAATACAACGAAGTTTTTTTGAATAACAAGTTATAATTAAACCTACCGAACTTCTGTCGAGGTTTTCCACCGTCTCACCACTTGTGTTAAAATTCGCTCGTCGTCCATTGACGGTACCCTCAGCGTAATTCTGCCGTAATAGTTTCCACTGAATCACAATCACCAAATGTTTCGCGGGATTTCCACCGGGTCAGGTTTCTGGCTACTGCAGTTGCACAAATGAACATTCCGAAGCTGTATATGTGTGGTGAAAATAATGGGAAACGGGTCAAATCAATTGATAGTAAATAACTTGTCTTGGTATGAAAACTTTATTATTATTTGCCCACAATGTGCTAGGGGATAGTGGGAAATCGCCGGAACGTTAAGCGTATTTGACGAAAGCTGCAACTACTGAATGTGATATGCTTAAAAATGTACATATAAATTTATGTCGTCGTCTTACTGATCAGTTATTGCCAAAGTAGAATTTTTTTTTTCCTTCTGGTCCATAGTTTTGCTTTCGTCAGTCTCTCTCTAAAATGTAATAAAATCATGCCTTTGGATGGTTGCACAATGAGTTCGGTGGCTGCTTAAAAACGGGGTAAAGGAGAGTAAAGCGAAGGGCTGTTGCATGCGGTTGCGGAAGACAGGTAGAAAATAAGTGGGGGAGAGAAGTAGAGAACTGGATGAAGGAAATTAATTGAGAGTGGGGTGATAAAGGCTGAGTTAGAGGGGAGAATGTTGAGTGGGAGGAGTTTAGGATGGAAATGAAAAGGGTTTTTGAACTTCAGGAAAGAGGGTTTAAGTATTCCATGATATAGGGCTGTATATCTGGAGTGTTAGGGAATGCTTAGGGGTAGCTTCCCATTCAAGGGGTTTCAGCAGGTGGAGATGGGAACTCGTCGGCGCTCGTCAGAAAGACAGTGAATGGAGCGGTCTGGAATATTCGATAGTCTGCCGGTGGATAGCGCGTGTGCTGGTAGTCTCAAGGTAGTCCTTTTAGAAGGGATCCTAACTCGAGAAGAAGAGTGAAAGCATTTTAGATTTTTTTCAATGAAAGATCTTCGTAGGTAAGGCAGGTTGCCGGCCCCGGTGGCGGCGGGGTAAAGTCCTAAAGCGTGCTAATCCGAGGGTCGCGGGTTCGAGTCACGCCTGGGTCGGTTTTCTGCATTCCCCAGGGCGTGGTTGTTTTTTTTTTTAATTCCGGTGGTCCGTATGCCCCTGCGATCTGGATAAGCGATCTGCGTTTGTTTTGAATCGTCCGAGAGCAAAAACTTCCTCTTGTGCAAAGAAAAAATGGCAACCCCAATCAGGCAGCAAGCTTTTTAGTTGATTACCACGAGGAATCTTTTATGTTGACTTAAAGGACGATTACCTGAAAACACCTACCTTAAACGTTTCTAAAGGAAGTCGCTATAAATTCACGGATTTCTTTCAAGTACTCACTTTCCTTTATTCAGAAGTGTACGGCCTAAAACTATTTAGCGACTACTGCGACAACGGTAATGAACTAATACAGGCGCCGAAATAGAATTAGTGGCAGATTGCGCTTTTTTTTCTCTTCAACTCACTTTTGTCGTGTGTCGACTCACGTCTGGCTACTCATGTCTGTCGACCCTAGCTACACAAATTGATTGGAAAGCACCATTCGTTGCTTTTGTGGACTTGCGTCGCTAAATGGAAAGCACCCGATGAAGACTAAATGGGTTGAATTTAGGATTTTTTTTCTCGCTGATGAGGAATGTTTAATGTGTCGGCGGCGAAGGAGGTTGAGGCTTCCACAGGAGGGGGAGAAAGTGCTCTGCCAGAAAGCAAAATATTCTGCATGCGTCTCAGAAGAATCAGATAATTGTTCGCGTGAGATATTTGTGCTTGTTCGGGCGCGGAGAAGGTTGTTGCGACCTCGTTTAACCGATATGGGTTGAGTTTATATTCCCAGGAGCGGCGCCCGTGTTGTCTCTCATTGGGAAGTATATCTCGAGGATTTGTGTGAACACAGCGAATCAAGAGTCTCTATTGTGATCCAGTTGACCTCGTGGGTCTAAGCGTGGAGTCCTTAACTTGGCTGATCGCACACGTTATTCGCTTGAATAGTACATTAGTCATACGATATACCCTCTACGTCAGCTACTCATGCCTGGCAGTCAATTGCATGCTGTGTCCATGAGGGTTTTCGTTCGAAGTTTGATGTAAAGAAAGCAAATAATGCGAGATAATTCTCGTATCTCGCCTTCCTTTTTTGTGATACAGTTATTGAAGTTTTGATGTCGTTTTGCCTTGTGAATTCCTAGTCAATTATTCCTGTCTGAAGATTTCTTATTCTTTCCGTTTGCCCGTGACCCATTTTAATGGCTTTGGTCTTTGGAAAGGTAAAGTGGAGAAGAATTAATGGATAGCAGGCTGATTTCTATTTCAGTGTGCAGTAAATGCTAAATAATTTGTTGTTGTGTGAAAGTAAAAAGGTTTTAAATAAATTTAAGTGAGAGGTGAATCGGTGGGATCGCTCATAATATTTCCTTCGGCGGTATGGAACGGCGAAGTCGCGTAGGTGAGCTGGCGCTTGGGAAAAATAGTTCTGGAAGCCGGTTTTTTTCTAATATGTCAAGTTCATTTTCCAGTGTTGTTATTGTCGAGGTGAGCTCTATTGGCTGGGAGTGGTGCATAACCTTTTGTGTATTATTCTTGAATTTTATGGTCCCCAACTCGCAGGCAGCGAAGCGTAGCACGATGCAAAAATTGCTTTGCAGTTGTGTACGTACAAATCAGGAGCTGTCTTGGAGCTATAAATTCCTGGTGTGGGATTGCGACGGTAACTTCTGCATGCACGTCAATGAGGATTAATTTGTCCATTTTAAAAACGATCTTGGATTATTTCAGTTCCTCATCATTGAACTTAGATTGCTTTTCCTGTTGTGGAAAGTCACATTGTGACTTTTTTTTCAATTTGAATCTTATTATACAGTTTCAATGGCCTTCTCGACGAAGGCATTTTTAGAAACGCCAGTAAAATATTTATTGTATTAATTCCTTCTTCTAGGCTTTTGATGTCCGTATAAAATCTATGGTTTTCGTGTAGAGGTAGGAGACGCTTGACGCAAATATAACGTAGTGTTTTTTGTTGATGTGGGAAAAGCTGAGCTGCGAGCAAAATTTGCATTCTGGTGTCTCATCGTTCGTATATCTTCCACACGACTTTCAAGCGCTGGGGCTGCCGTGGATTCTCGCAAAGGCATACATCCGAGAGTGTGTGTGTATACATGTGTGTGTTTGGCTGAGTAATTACTGAGTGTGTGCGTCTAATCTCGTCCTTCGGGGCTATACGCTTGAGGTGGGCGTTGTTTCCATGCAGTCGGCTGTGGACTGCCTCTGAAGGAAGGGAACTTGGCTTGTCAGAGAACTTGATAGAGGATCTATTTGCATAACTATTCCATTTTCCGCCATGGAATTCCTTATGTAGGTGAAATAGAGATCGCCAATTATTCTTTAGCGAGTGCTATTGGTGCCTGTCGATGAATCTGTTGAAGTGACTCCTTTAATTGCGCACACCCTCTAGCCTTAGTTTTCAAGTTATAACGGTTGTAATGATGGTTCCAGCGACGTTCGAGGTCGTTTCGAATCGTCTACACTGGTCAATAACGGTCGACGATAGCGTTGCCGAATCTTCTCCTAATACTTGATTGGAGCCCTGAAACTACAGCTAGTTGAAACTAGGAAACGTGAGCTCTACGGCCTCTTAAAGTTACAAGGTATAAAATTCTCCAATGCCCGTAGTAAATTTATTACGGCCATTGGAGAATTTTATACCTTGTAAGTTACAGGTAGTTGGTCAATATTGCCGTTGTATGGTACTTGCCTGGTATGATTATAATTATCGTTGAAAAAGTTTGTTTTATTCGTAATGATCGCCGGTGGCTGCATCTCTTTTACTCCGGCTGCAATTAGTTCAATGTAGTCCTATGCACATGGAAGTCTCTTGAGGATAATCCAATCAATACCAATCAAGAATCAAAATCAACAAAAGATGTAGAAACTCCATCGAACACGTATTGACTTACACAGGGGCAGACATATGCTTAGATTATTATCCACTGCTAGAAAATGTTCTACTGAAACTGGAAGTTATTAAAAAGAGGATGACAGTAAATAGAGTAGATTTAACTAAACTTACAGACACTGAAGTTAAAGAAGATTTGAACATGAAACTCAACAATCTAAATATGACAGAAAAGTAAATAACGTGTACGAACCGTGGAATGATCTCAAACAAATATTTAAAGATGTAAGCGGAAAACATCTAAAATCGGACAAACCTGCAAGGAAACAAGCCAGAATGACTGACAATATTCTTCCAGTTAATAGATCAATGCAGAAAATTAAAGAAGGGTACTGCTCAGTACAAAACTGTTCTAAGGAATATCAGGAGCCGGCTTATCAAGAAAACGTAGTCCAATGTTCTCAGTTAATAACAACAATGAATTGGTACTTGACGAAAAGGGGGTTCTGAATTAATTTTCTTCTTTTTCATTCCCCCCTCCTCCCACTTGTGCTGCAGCTTCCAGTATCCCATGACGACACTTACACGCAATGTCCATCCGCCCGCTTATCGTGTGACATCTTCGAATTATCTTTGTCAATCTCTTATCTCCCTCGTAAACTTCCAAATCGCACATCGCCGGCCTCAGCGGGATTTAGCCCTCGCATTCCCACCAGAGGCCGTTGGATTCGAATTACGCAAGGCATGTTTGCTGTCTTCCTCTACTCGAGGCATGGTTGTGAGTTAATCGTTGTATTGGCGTAATCTGTGGCCTGAATTCATACACAGTGACATCCAGCTCTTGTTCTCTCGTTTTCCTATCTGCCAAGCTTTCCTGCTACATTCTCCTCCAGATTTCAAACGTAATCCATCTACCTTTTTTCTGCATTATCTTTGGTTTCTTCTCAAGGACTCAGGTGTCATGGTCATTGTGACACTGCCTCGATAGTTCTTTACATCATTCGAAAATGCTGTCCGCCAAGCACCTATAAATTTCCATCAGGAAAAGTCTCATCCCTGGACCTGGAATCTGTGCATGGTCCCCGGTTAGGGGGGCCACCGCGCAGACCACCCCTTTTTTCCGGTAGGCATGGACTCTCTCTCCTCTTGGCAATGTCTGCGCGTTCAATGCCATCGATGAGGAGATCCAATGCTGGTTTGCGATGGTGGTGTTTGTGCTGCCCGATTGACTCTTCCGCAGGGCTGCAAGTCGGTCATTATTACCATTATTGGTCATTAAAAGTCATTATTATGCTAAAAAGTCACTAAAAGTCATTATTATACCATGTTTACTTGCATATGGGACGAGGTTTTTTGTCACTTTTATCCGCTTGAAAAATCGTGGTTGTCCTATGTGCGCGAGCGAAGGATTCTTTGCTGTTTTTTTTTTGGGTTAGTGTCAAGGTCGAAATCAAAGTCACCTTCGTTGGATGGTGCGATAATAACATTGTATGACAGGTGACTTGTCGCTATTTTTGACTCTGTGTTCTTGACTTTGTTCTTCTGGTCTGGAAAACGTGTCTGATGTAATCACATTATATTTATCACTCAACGAAGTAAATATTTCATTTTACTGTTTTGTTACCGTACGTTTCTAGTCAGGAAGTTCATGCAAGTTATTTTTTTTTAAAGTAAGAGTTTTTTTTATTTTGCATTACTGTCATGTGAATAAAGTTTTATTTGACACATTTTTTAATACGTCGTTCAATTGCTTTCCCTCTTCAAAGCCACGATATGTACCAGGAAACATCAGAACCCTGCATTCTCTGCCCACTCCCCAAATGGCGGCTGACTGGACCCTAAAAATCCCTTGCAATGCGCGAATTGAAGACGCGCGAGTACAAGATATGTGTTCGAATCGCGCATTTTATGCAATTTCATTGCTTAGTCGGCCATTAGGCCGCCAGTTTGCGAGTTGGCGGAGAATGTAGGATTCTAGGAAACATGTGCTCAAGTATGTTTGGCCAGTTTCAGTAAGGTTTTTGTTGTATTTTGGTCATTTTCGGTCACTATTTGGTCATTATTTGGTCATTATTTGGTCATTATTTGGGCAAAAATAAGTCATTTTTCCATTAAAACCAACCGGTAGAACCGCTTGCAGCCCTGCTCTTCCGGTCTTTGCCTCTTAAGGGGCACCCTATACTTCCCCCGCTCACCGCGGTCACCTGAGAAAGCGGTCTTCAGGGTGACGCGGAGGATATTACTTTAACCCAACGACCCATATCTGTAAAACCTATGAAAGCGACTGAGTTAGAGAGATAAAGTGTCGAAGTGATGGGTGCAAAAATTTTATCTTTCCGCGCTTCATTAGTGTCTTCAAAAATCGAGCGAGGCATAAAGACATTAACGTACGTGCATTCCACTTTCCTCGTTTCCCTAATCCAGTTCCCTATTTTCCCTTTTTTCGTTGCTGGTTTGCTAACACCATTGCCACACGCCCTTGCGACGCCTCGTTGCGTAGATGATGTGTGTGATGGATCTGCAGCTCGGGCCCCCAAAACATATGAAGGATGGGCTTGCAGTATTTGGTCCGGCGGCGCGAGGGGTGGATATTCCAGAAATTCATACGTTCCGTTTATTCTTCCCCTCTTCCCCCCCCCCCGCCACTTCCCTACCCCTCGCGGACGGGGGGCGGGGGTGCCGGTGAAAGGGGCAGACTCTGCCCTCTCATTCATCGCTGCCCTTCTTCTGATCTCGGATTGTCGTCGTCCCTCCCTCCCGCCGCGCGGCCGTGAGAAGATTCCTCCCGCGACCTAAGATCCCAACTGCTCATATCCCTCTCTCTCTCTTGGTCCTCTCCCATTCGGGTCCCCCCCTCTCTCCTTCTCCTAACTTTCTCTCTCAGCCCCCCTTTCCAGCGCCCTCTAAGCTCGCACGCGACCGCCACGTGGTCTCCTCCCCACCGACAAGTCCCCTCTACTCCCCCCGCTCCCCCCCCCTTTTTCAGCCTCTTTCTCCCACTCCGTCATCAAATACTTCGCAAGGACGCGTCGCAATGGCGAGCTGCGAGATGATTCGCCTGCCTTCATCTGTTCATTGTCGTGCCGGCTTGTCTTCTTAGAGCCAGGAGGTTTCGATTTTGGAATCGTGAGCGTAGGGAGAAACGAAACTGAGAGGAGAGTGGTGTAGGGTTTGAACCGCACCGCAGTATTTGTTTTTAATTTGGAATAGTTTTTGTTAAAATGTTTTTATTTATTTTTGTTTTACAACTGTTTAATTGTTAAAATGTTTGGTTTCGAAGGTTTTGTTTTGGAGGGGGGGATGAGTTGTTAAGGGAGAGGGAGAGAGCAGGAGTGGAAGCTGCTCTGATGAATTAAAGAATAAAGAAAGCAGAAATGTGTTGAATAGGTGTTAATTATTAATGAATATCGTCTGACGCGACAGTGGTATGTCGAGCTGCAACGAACCAATCGTCGAATTGATGGCTGCTGCTGGAGTCTGGAGAGGAGTAAAGAGTGTTCAGGAGGGACGACTGTCGAAGAGCGTGTCAAAGTGCGGTTTGTTAAATTTGCAGTTGGAACTTTCGTGACTAATTAGAAACGGCGTCTTGTACGGATTCGGGATCACTCTCTGGAGCTGGGGGTGGATGGATAAGAGGGGAATGTAGTTCTGTATCGGAACGGAAGTTGGAAGGAAGGAAAACCATGATGCAGTGTCTTGAACAGAATTTATCAAATCAAATTTAGAATAATAATCTAACCATAAAATTGGACTTTTCACGTCTAATATGCCGCCACTGTATTAGACGGTATATACTATTTTTTAAATGAAAACGTGACTTCTATACGAACTACTGTTTTTCGTGGTTTGATTATTGCGTTCACCGGTGAGCTTCATATTTCGGATAGTGTGATTGTCCGATTCTCTGTCTTATATGTGGAGGATTTAAAAAAATACACTTCTAACTGCGACTCTGCAATCGATACAAAGGCTCGTATCATGATCAGGTCGCCTCGCAGAGACACTCTGTTCAAGCCCCAGTTTCAGTTATTCTCGAGCCTCAGTTTTCATCATATAATCATCTCAAGAATAATTATGATACATTTTATGGTTTTCTATTTCTAACTGTTCAAGGGCGTTCAGTGTAGCACTTTGACACTTTGTGCAGTATCACTGGGTTTATGTCACTAGCATGGTCATTTTCGCTCAAATGTTTCGCGAAATTGGACCTGGGATCATAATTCCGGACTCATCTTTAGTGTTCCTTTATCTAGATTGCTATAGCCCGTACGGTTTGGCCAATGTACACTGCTCCACAATTGCTCTTTCCACACTTAACGTATTACCACCTGAATTGGAAAGCTACAACCGCTCATCTTTGCGATTTCTAAGCATTTACCCAAGTTCTTAGGAGTTCAGCTGCCCTGGGGTCAGAAGGGAGTGGTTTTAAAATTTTGCTGGAGGTGCTGGATGAAGGGCAGTTGGAGGTCGTCGATGGTTGCGGACGTAAGGCATCTGATCGCCAATGATCAATTCACTTTCATGTGTACCCGTTTCTGGTTGCTGTGTTTTGATAGTGGTTATCTTAATGTTGAAATTTTTCTGAAAGTGGTTCATTAACTAAGCGCCCTATCATATAAGTGGAACGCCGTGTGTTCGTGGGAGTAGTGATAGGAAGAGTCAAAAGGAATAATGTGGTCGGGGTAAGTCGATTTCCAGGAAATGGGGAATTCATGTTGACCGCTAAGGATTGATATATTCTCGATTCTACATAGGAAGGGTACCTTTCATTCGCTCTAGTGCGCTACTCACTTCGTAACACTACAGCGCACTTGCCTTCCATTCGTGATTCAGACACTGCGCACTAGGTAGCGCACTTTATAACAGATCGGGAGCCAAGTTGACGTGCGCTAAACAACAGAAGTACGTCGATAATGGCATCCGTGATTGTTGTCAAGTTTGTAGATTTTCAGCAAAGGCGTCAGAGTTGAGTGTTGGTGTCCGTCATCCCACGTTGGATATTTTGTGCAGACGAGTGCTAAATAGTGGCCGTGGTCGGTAAAAATAATAGATTTCGACGACGAAAGACCGAATGCGGTTTAATACTCTTCATCCGACGGACGGGACAGTGTACCTTTTTGTGGTATCCTCGTAGTACTCAACAGACGAATTGTCCATGGAGTAAATATATATCTTCTACCGCCGCGCTGCCTGGATTGGAACTCGGGCTCTGTTCCAGTGCGCAAATTTTAATTCACAAACTTCTGAACGTTATTTTTCCAAATTATGTTTTCTGCTCCAGTACTTCTGATCGCGACCAATCCGACCCCCCTTGCTTAGTTGCGGTTTCGTGCGTGGCGGGAGTGTGGGGACAAAGGCGCTTCCGACAGCCCGAACGTCTCCCACCCCCTGTCGACTGCACCCAATGCAACCTCCCCCCACCACAACCCTTCCCCTCCCAAACCCACGCCTTTCGACATCGTCACTACTGTCGCGGGAGAGAGAGAGACCCCCCCCACGACACCTCCATCTTCCGCCTCCCTCCCACCCACCCCCTCACACAAGACGAGCGAGGATGCACTCGAGGCCAATCCACGTGTCAAATTATCCAATGATGGGCGCATGTCCATTTATTGAAGAAAAAATCCATTTTTACTACTCACGCATACCACCCAATAAGAAATTCATGGTAGAGTAGCGAGAAATTAAATTCAAATTTTATTCTGTAACTATAAAATATCAGCCTCTTGCCGAACTATTTAACGAGATTGGTACGTATTTACTTAACGAGATATTTGCCAAGAAATACCAGCCATTTTGCATATGGTACGGATATGTAATTCAGAGATACTTTATATGTATTTACAAAAATGAAGAATTTCTAACGCATAGATATCGTCAGAAATTTAGTTTTTGTCCTTTCCCAGCTATTTTTATGGGAAAAAACTGAAAATCAATATAACTCCCTTAATATGAAATATATTGGATTCGTTTACATTTATTATATTCTTCCTAAGACTATTGCCAAAATATTTTTTTAACGATTTTTTTATTACACCACATGGAAAAATAAGGGTTTTCGGATGAAAAAATCATAACTTCATGACTAGACACAATATCCGATTCGTTGAAAGTCATTGTGGACCGTCTAAATATTTCCTAAAACTTTTGTCTGAAATACAACCCTTACTGCTATGGGTGAGCAAAATGAGCTGAGTCAACACATATATGTATGTTATGCGAGTGGACAACGCATTAAAGTTATAACTTCGCTAATTACTACGTCTTTCCTACAGCGGGTTTAGTTATTTATTATTTAAAACACTAATAACAGCAAACTTTAAAGTAGCATGTACATTGGGTTCAATAAGCAGAATAAATTAAATATCACAGTAACAGATAACAGGAACAACAGTGTTCAACAACATGCAATCATGCTAGTCTGAAGCTGGAAATAGGAATGTTGCATGATGCGTTTCATACGTGATAGGTCAAGGGTAGGGTTATATTGCTATCGAGGGCGTTGAATAATGAAGGTAGGTGGTGGAGTACTGGGATCGTTGTAAAGTGATGTAATTTGGACATGTGTTGTGGACTCAATGTATTGCGAGTGGTGCTGGGGTGGGCTGCGGAGTGGAAAAGGGTAGATAAGATCCACAAAGCGGAAGGATGGAGTGCAGGGTCCGAAGTCAGCCGAGGTGACAGGATTTCCTCATGCGAGATGTCTGAAAGAGGGCGCGATGACGCACAATGGCTATGAAGAAATTAATTTAAGTGTTTTTGGGGGGGGGGGTGCAGTTGACCAGATGGGAGAGTAGTACGTATCTACTCAAGTGAGAGTGGTACACATTTAAGAAGCACAGAATTAAGGGCAAATGGGTCCGTAATTTCATTGAGTCGATAAAGAATCCCTACTTTTAATATAGCCTTTTTTGAAACAGATGTAATATGTTCATTTAACACCATATTTTGGTGAAAGGTGACCTCTACGTCATTGTGAGAACTGACAGAAGGTGTAGGATGCTTGGTATAGGAGTTGGTTCGGAGTAGGTAGTTACCTTAGACTCTTTAATTATAAACATTTAAGTACAGCTAAAAGACACTGAATGAAATGAGTCAAGTTCTATTTCCCATGTAAGTACTTCATTGTAAAAATAACATAAATTTACATTTCGTTGTGACATAATGTTAAAGTAGAGGTCATCGGTATGACGAAATGGTCCACTTACAACAAAGTTTTGCATTTTTATGTCGCCCATTACCAAATGTTTACTGCTAAAGTCAGAATTTTATATATTCTATTCCTGACAGAGAATTTTCACTTAAGCCCTTTGGCTTCGGTGCGACTCGGGTGCTAATTTATGTCTTTTGGAAGAATCCATTGCCAAGTAACAAAGAAACGTCCTTCGAAAAAGCTACCTCATTATCCTCCATTTCAATGGAGTGAGAAATATTCTAACTGGAGAGATAGTTTCTAAAACTCTTCAGCAAGTTAAGAGGGTCATAAAAAAGATACATTTTTGGCGATTTGTATAGTAAGGAATTGCTCCTCGGGACAGTGGCGAATCCAGGGCCATACCTCGGGTGGGGGGGCTAATATCTGCTAATATGCCATATAATCCGGGGGGGGGGTATGATGGAATATCCCCCAATGGATATAAAATGCGTTTTTGTATGCGCAAGAACGATGTGTTTTTTGTCTCGGGGAGGGCAATTGCTCCCTTTGCCCCCCCCCTATATCCGCCACTGCCTTGGGAGATGTATGCAAGGATGATCTCCATCGCAAAATATTACTTCCCTTATCAGTGACATCTCATTACAACCGATACATCTTCTGTTCGGAATCCTGTTATTCCTCATTTACATAAACGACATTAACTCTATATTGTAGTACATAGCAAAATTAGATGGTTTGCAAATGATTCTGTCACTTACCGATAATTTGGGACAAATGCTGACATAAATTCTCTCATCTTAGCTACGTTAACTCGTGGTGTTTTGAGTGTGGTATCGAACTTTACCTTAATAAATGCACTGCTGGAAACACTTCTTAAGAAAGAAAGGAATCACACCAACGCCATATATATATATATATATATATATATTCAAAGGGGGAGGGGTAAATATAAACGATTCAGATGAAGTCAAATACCTGGGAGGCACCCTGACTTCAGACCGAGTGTGGGATAAACACACACGAAATATTTTCGGCCCTGCATTAAAGAAACTAGTAGTTATTAAGCGAATACATAGTATGAAGGTCCTTTGATGAAAAAGTGTGAAAGAGAGATGCTGATGCCTTTTCTCTGGTTAGACCACATCTTGGATTCGCCGTGAGCTCTTGGGACCCATCACGGAAATATTTTATTCGCGAAGTAAATGAAATACAAAAGGAAATCCGCACGATGCGTTAAGAGCTGCTGCGAGCTATGAGGAAGTGTAAGCGGAGATGATCGAAGGACTAGGTTTTGGAGCCGTTCGAGACTCGGGAGTTTACGCGATAGGCTTAGGTTACTAGAAAATTCAGGTATGAGGAGTTTAAGTACAATGACACGGACACGGATATAATTTTGACCCCGCGCTGTATCTCTAGAAATGATAGAAGCGGCAAAATAAGAATAGATGCATTTCCGAACTGATACTTATACTGATACTTATAAAAATTACTTTTTTCCACGAACCATTACTGATTATAAAAAGAAGTACCATATAATCTGTTGATAATTATCATTAATAAATCAAGGACAGGCGAAGCTACCCTATTCGTCTATAATAAACTTATATCCTCAAAACTTCAGTTGTTCCCAACATTTAGGTTTTTGGGGTTGTATAAAGCATTTCCCTCGTCTCATCTCATTACAGATATTTCATTTATATTAGCATACACGTCATCACTGGATAAATATTTGGCCTTTGCTTTCAACATGAGAAGGATTTTATCGTCG
Source organism: Pyrrhosoma nymphula (assembly GCA_963573305.1). Taxonomy (NCBI): domain Eukaryota; kingdom Metazoa; phylum Arthropoda; class Insecta; order Odonata; family Coenagrionidae; genus Pyrrhosoma; species Pyrrhosoma nymphula. The sequence continues at coordinate 4,001,086 of OY754329.1, forward strand.
AAGCCACTGTCAACACTGTTTTGGTTTGGCTATTTGTTAATTGGTGACCGACAACTGAGGTCATTTGCACTTTTGATGGGTAGGTTGGCGAGGGATGATTTTATGTCGGGGAAGAGGGAAGGAGGGTGTGGAGAATTCCGACGCGGGCATTACCCATCTTTTAACAAAAGGCGCCAAGTGGACCACGTTTTGACGTCACGTCCGGTGGACGGAGTACCACTTAAAAGCACCCAAGTAGGGATATCGGGATTCCACTGGAAAATCTCCACCGTGATTCGAACTCGGGCCCTCGGGATGGGAAGGCAGTCGTCCAGCCACGACCCCAACATTATCCCCGTTAATACTGATTTTCATCGGCATAAGCGATAAGTATAAAATGGACAATATAATATCCGTAGAACCTAGTTCCAGTCACACGTTACCTGTCTGAATAAAATTCCGCCACATTTTGCCATCTCTCATGTATGGCAATGATATAGAGTCATGGAGATGGTTTATACATTTTATAATGCAATTAATATTCGAGGTGATCGTCGTTTAATTCAATTCCTCCGCAATTTTTGAACAATTTGAACAATTACTTGCTCCTTCTTCATTATGGAAGTACACTCGTCTCTCGGATAGAATTCGCTCCTATAGGAGCCGAAAAAGGTCGAGGGCGCCTTTCTTTATTTTGGTCGTGTATTCTGCGTGCATAGAATTTCCATTGCCATGCTCATTCCCTATTTACTTGTCTTCCAAATGTGCTTCTCTCCCTGCTTATCGCAAAGTTTATTAATAATCGCATGTTTCCTGTAACGACTTCTCTTTGTGGCTTATTTCCCTGCCTTCATGTTTTTTCCTAATTCACTTATTGATATGAAGGCGTGGTGAGAAACAAATATAGATGCAATTTCCCATTTCATGAGAGGCACATGTCCTACCCGTTTCTGAGGAACAGGGATTCTCAGTCAACAGTCGATCTTAAAGCTCGGTCGATCATCAATTATTTCTAACGAGTCTTAAGCTGTCGTAGTTATTGTTGAGGAGCTGCGTAAGTTTAAATGATCGGTAAAAGCTTGAGAGGCATCTTCATTCCACCGTATGCTGATAAATTTGATCGTTTGCGTGTTATGTTCGGAAGCGATGAGAATTTGAGGGTCCCAAGATTAGCAGCAAAAGGAGAATAATTATTATCTTTGTTCAGCTGTGTTGAAAGTCAATTCCTGGTTGAAATGGCCAGAAAACAGTCTTGTTTTTAATGGATCTCGGAGAGGATCTGTGTGATTCCTTTGAAAAGGGGCCCGGGAGAATGTTTAAGAGGCGAGTAATGTGTTAGAAGCCTTCCTTTGAAAGGGTTTATGGCTTGGTTCCTGAAGTTCATTCATATTTCAGGAATTATTCAAGTACCAGGTGTGCTTCTCCCTGTCGGAATTACTTGAGGAGATGCAGAATTCGCTTGTTTTATAGTTCTCAATATAAACCTTATCTGGCGGTTTTGCAACGTTATTGTACTGAACTAAATAATTGTAATGTATCCTAAAGAATTACCCAATTACAATTAGATACATATTCAATTATTAAAATGTGGTTTTTAATTACGAAGTGTTAAGCGAGTCGTGGTTTCAATTACAATGTTGTGTGAGTTCACCAGCTGCACTGGTGGCATCACCACGATAGCTGAACTCCTCCGCAACGTGTTAAGGGTGTTTCCTTGAGCAGAAGCTACTGCTACTGTGGTTCTGTTTTTTATCTGAAAGTTAGTGGGTGATGGTGGAACGTATTGCCTGTGAAAAAAAATCACGAGAGAGTAATGTCTAGAGATTTGGAAGGCAAGAGTGTAGCGACCACTCGGGTTGGAATCTTTTATCCCTTATGTGATCCCTTGTCGTCCCTTACGATCAATATTGACAATCCTGATAATATATAACTATTTTCGTCTAAGTATCCGTAATGCTGGCATTCTAGGTTCCACATAAGTTTCCATCGAGCCAGTGGCTTCGAAGTTAGCGGAGTTTTACACTTCGTACAGCTACGTGTGGTTTTTGAAATACTAACAAATTGTTTACAGTGAACTATTAAAAAGATCCCGGGCTTTTTAAATTTAAATCTGCAGATTGATTGAGTGACAGAATATCAAACGCCCGAACACCGGCAATCAGTTTCTACGCGCCAAAAACCGTGACTTCAAGTGACGTAGAAATAATCAAACTTTCAGCTCCACTTTACTGCATAAAATTCAGTTTCCTCGTTTAGAAGAAGAGCATCTCAAACTCGGGTATCTCTGCTGTTTTTTTTATGGACAGTACTCGAGACTTTTGGTGAAACAGAACGCTCGTTAGACGCAGACTTGAACACGGCGGGCTTGAACGTTCCAGTTGTATTCTCCCACCGAGTCCTACTGCGGCGGTCAGGATGGCAAGGCTAGACGGATAATCGATAGATTTCTCTTCTAGTTTCCCGAATTTGTATGATACTGACTAAAAAACCACCAACAAAACAAAAGCTTAAAAGGCCTTAAGTTCCTCAATAATTCGAGTGAGTGAAAAATTTCATTGTTTTTTTTTGTAATTTATTTTCATTTCCATCCGTTTATCGTCGTTATCAGTTAAAGTTACCAGAAAAAATATTTATTGTTTAATATTCAGCAGGTAGCTTGTGCAAATAATGGAAATACGTAACGTACTGGTCTCCCCAAGTAGCGGCTGCATTACTTGATCTATCTCTCTCTCAAACGTCTTGTCTCAGAGAAAGCAATGGCTGGTTGATGTCCAGCACTCCTTCTGGTTCCTTCAATTGTTGTAGTGGTATTTGTAGTACTTCGGAGAAAATTGTTCAAACAGCATGCAGCTTTGACAAATAGCACTGCATTATCAACACCCAATTCTATAAGCCTAAAAAGTAATCGCCACTTCTGAGATAAAATTCCAATAGTATTTTTGGCAAGAGACAGGTTAGGTGTGTAGAAAATTTAAGTAGGTAGTTGTTTTCATTGCCGGATTTGTGGTTGAGTAAAAGGATAAAAACGCTGTATTTCTAAATTGGTGCACGAGATGTATAATGTATGTACCGCTCTGATTTCTTTGTGGTGTCATACTGAGATGAAGATATGCCTCTCAATAGTATGTGTGTGTGTAATAAGGTGCCATTAGAGAGTTACTGTCAAGTTTTGCCACCTTTTTGCTGGTATTACGGGGATTGGTACATATTTGCGATCTTTATTAATGGACGATTTTTTTTATTTTCTCATCTGCCATCATTTAATTGCCGTAGTTATTTTCCAGTTTTCGTTGCAATAAAAACATCCCATTGCCCATCTTCAGAGGGACTCGAAAAGTCAGTGTCCTATCGCTAACTTTCTCACGGGAAGGTCTTGAGTTAGAATAACTTGGGTTTCGTTATTCCGCTGTAATCGTAGATTTATTACATCGATTAGAAATACCCTTAGTCTTCAGTATGCTAATAGACTTAATACTGCTATTTTCAGCCAAGGATCTACGTCAAAAGTGTAACTGACATCATGTTATTATATTATATGCATTTAATACAATGAACTCAAAGTAAATCTCTTTAAAAGTCCTCAATTTTGTTAAAGATGCCTTCGTAACAGTGATGATATTTATTATATAGTTTGGGCCGATTCAGAATCCTCAATGCAGTTATGTTTAGTCCTTGATTTATGTAAGCCAGCTGCTGAGTGTTTTTCCATTAAGTGTCCAAATCAGAGGCGATCACTCATATTCAGGTCAGTTATTAATTCATGTCTTTCTATTGAATACTCTAAAATCGAGTGTTTGCCTACGTAACGCTTCTGCGTTGATTATCCTGGTGAAATATTTGGTCATGGGTTTAAACGTGCCGAAGCAGCGGTGCTGTGGTAGCAACCGCTAACGTCAAGGAACTCACTTTTATTTCGTCCATTTTAACGCGGGCACTCGGCTTTCTTTAAAGTAAACTCATTTTCAAGTCAACAAGGGTGAAAATGCTGACGCGTAGTCGAGTCCGTCTTGCTCTTCTGTTCGTGGTTCTGCTGGTGAGAATTCATGAAACCGAGCGGAAATCGGTGGGCAACCATATGGTGGACTCCCCATTCCGCCGAGGAAATGGCTCCTACTGTAAATGTTCCTTGTCCTACCCTACGCAGACTCAATTCCTCTCAGAAAGAATTATTTCTTAGGAATTGAATCCTGTCATTTGTAGAAAGGTGGATGTCTTAATTATTTAGGGGGTGACACTGAGACACTTTAAAGACCATCTTCGTCCTAACCTCTTGTCACACGGTAGATAATGATGGAGACAATGTATATGGAATATATACACCGTCGGCATACGCATATAAGGCAATGCATACAGACCATTGACGAAGAAATGATAAGGCCGCGATTCTCCGCTTACTTTATTCATTATGTATTACTTTAATATTACCTCCGAAAACAGCCTCCTGGGCCTTAACATCGGGTAATACAACGTGTTATTAGTAGGGACATGCAAAACTCGCAAATGCGACAACGCGAATTTTTGCGCGAATTCTGGGGTTTTTCCGCGAAAACGCGAATTTCGTTTTTGTTGCGAATTTCAACATTTAAATCGCGAATTTCAACATTTAAATCGCGAATTTCAACATTTAAATCGCGAATTTCCTCATTTTCGCGGCCTCTGTAATTAAAATTGCGACTGTAAACATTTAGTTGGGCAGTACATATGGAAAATGCCTTTCCGGTACAACTTAATTTAGAAATGTTACTCGGATATAATGTTTCAATCAAGTTTGGTGAACATGAACAAAAGGAGTGAAAAATGCATGCCAAAAGTTTGCTATACAGGCAGTCCCCGAGTTACATAAGCCTCGACTTACATAATATGTACTTACCTAAGTGGGAACCATACTCAAAACGACGAAAATTACGGAAGTTACGGGATGCAAAGAGGGGTTGCATACTTTCAAGGGGCGCGTGTCATAGCATCAGCATAGTGATTTACTTTTGTGACAGTTTTATCACATTCAACAAAACTTATAATGCCTAAGTGGACAGTGACGGTAAAGCAGCGTTAGGCAGAATTTCTACAATATGGATTATATTGTGCTGATAACAAAATAATTCTTTGCCGTTTTTACAACACAAATATCTTGTGGAAAAGGAAGGACAGCTGCACGAAACACATATTGAGTGAAAAACATAAGGCTAATGTTGAAAAAAATTCTGCCGGTGGGAGTGGAATTAAATGGCAAGCATCCACAGTAATATTCAGAGTGGTATTTTTTTTACAAAACTACTAATTCCTTTCAAGGTATGACAACTTCTAAATCAGAAGCTGTAAAGTCGATACTAGTGCAGATAGCATCAAAGGCATCAATAAAACTTTGCTCTCTTGTAGTAGAAGACCCAAGTAGAGTTAGATTTGAAAACAGCTTTTGACCCTCAAGTAGTTCTCACAATGGAGATGAGCCCTGCCAAAAATACGAAATTGAAAAAAAGTTCATAGCCTTGAGTCAATTGAGATGGTAAAGTTGATGTTGGGGTTTGGGGAAAAACGGTGAATATTACAGCAACAAAATTTCCAGGGTTCAGTGGATATAATGAAAGCAATTCAGGTACTATAGTTGTTTGAACAATCTTTTGCATTTAAGTGCCTTGAAGCGATTTGGACCCCCTGTGTAAATGTGGACTCGGAGAGATTTCTTTCCTCCTACAACACTGCTAACAAATAGGAGAACAAATCTAAATGAAGAAATTTTAGCCACACTTGCAATTTTTGCATTTGAAAATACGGACATTTAACTGTAATTTGCCTTTTTATGTAAATTGGTTAGGTACGTGAAATGTACAAAAATATAAAATGTGAATACAGCATGGTATTAATTGTTTAAATTCTCCCTAATCAAACATTTCTTGCCAACAGGTGGGCCTGCTGGGAGGAGAGCTCTTAATTTACACCAAATATTTTGTCATGAAAATAACACCGATTTCAGGGTAAAATAACACCGCTTTTGCAAAAAACTAACACCACTTTTGGCTATAAAATAACCCCACCTTTTGCAGGTCTCTAGTTATTAGCAGACGAACACACTCATTTATGCCGTGGGAGATTAAAAAACTCGGAAGGCGGGACTCGAACCCACGACCTCCGGATTGTCGCCTGGGGACTTAACTCCACTCCACCACCGATGCCGGAAAATCGGCGCGGGTGAACCATCTTCCGGAAAATCGCGAATCAGTCAGTTGGTGTGTTTTTGCGTCGCAAATTAATGACACCCGCTTCTCATTAAGCATTCACCGCAATGATCCTCGTGGCTTGCTCCGTGTATCCTCCACTCGTGTCTCTTGTCCTTCCTTCCTCCTCCACCCTCACTCGTGTTATAAACACCTCCCCTCTTCATGACCCCCCGTGCTTCCGCCCTCGTGCTCGGAGCACATGGAGCTGGGATCGATCTGGACCTCGCCCGGTTGACGTCATCGGGGCTGTCCCCATGGGACGAGTGGGGGGGGGGGGGAGGGTCTGTTGTTATCTCCCCCCCCCTCCACCCCCCAATCACTCCCCTGCGCGCGCTCGATTCCAACGTCTCGTCGAATAGCCAACCGCCGCTCTCTCGCAACTCCCTTTGGCAAGAGCTGTCGACTTTTCAGTTTTATTTTTGGGCTGGCCGATCTAGTTAACATACGCAGCAGTAGATGGCGTTAGTGGTGTCACTACCCGCGAATTTCAAACCTACCGTATTCCCATTTTCGGAATTTGATTTCATTTTAAGTAGATAATGAACAACTGACATCACCCAAATTTGAATTGATTAATTACTCCCTGGATGCTTATTTGCAAAATTACCACTCAGGAAAAAATCACAGGCAGGAAAATAAAGTTCACTTGGCAAATAAAAATGATTTAATGAAGGGTTTTCCGTTAAAAAAATCAATTTTTTATGATATAATACGATAATTAAAAAACTAAATACACTTCACATGACAAATTGATTTTTGCATTAATGATTGCATAAACTTAACAATGAATATGAAACTAATCCGCATTTATGGTTCCTAACTCCTGCACTCCTGAACCCTGAAAACATTAATTAAACACCCTTATATAATCAAAAACATTCAAGGGAAAGAACTCGATAAAAATGTTTATCGCTAATGGCCTCACCAAGTACCTATGTTAAACTTGTTTCGGCAATCAGAGTTAAATTTTTTATCAAATTCTAACGTTAGAGGATATGGACGAGGTATATGTGTGAGAGGGAGGAAGACAGTATAGGATATCTGGATGGCATGAAGGCAGGGACGAAGATTTGAAGCAGGGCCAGATATATTGAAAAAGGGGTTGATTTTGAGGAGTTAAGTACAGTACTACTGTTCATGGACCTACCACGGGTGGTAGAACACCTTGAATGAATAAATCAAACACTAGAGGTGGTAGAGCTCATCTCAAGTTCCTGAGTGAAGCTACACTATTAGGCATGAGGAGGTCCAACATGTAGTTTTTTTTTAAAGCTAGCAAAATCATATTTAAGGTTTTGTGTAAATTTAAAATTTTAATGATAAATTCATTTTAAAAATTAAGTATTTCAGCAGTATCACACATTTATAAGAGCTTATACAATGAATCAACTGTGTTAATTAGCAAGTAATGAAATCACATGGGGCATGTATCACTCAATTACTATAGTTATATTGCATAATACATGATGGTGACATACGTACTTGACCAACCTTCAATGTTTTTTTTCCAAAAACCAATAACTAAAGCAATAAGAAACAAAAGCTTCCCTTTTCCTCAGACTACTTTTCTGTCAAATGACTTATCCTCATAGCATCCAATGGTTATTCAAATACTGGACATATTTAGTTCTTAAGATGTTAATTATTAAGTGTCTGGTGCAACAAATATGAGTAATCTCAAAATAAAAATATCATATCAGACTGAGGGTTTCTTTAAGTGATCCGAAAGTTCATCCAATGCAAAAGAAAATATTTTAAATATTGTTTCAGACAGAAAAACTAAGGAGCCATGCAGTTAATTTCTAATTACATGACCTATGTTTAAACAGCAGCCGACTCTCCTCCTCATCCTTGTGTGGGGCATGCCATCCAGAGGTCACCATTACTCATCAGAGATCTGCATGGATTTATGAAGAAAACAGACAAAATCATGTTTATAAACCTTACTGGATTAAAAGGTGTAGCATTGGGGATATCAATTTTTTTAAATCATTGTCATTTACTGAGAGATTAAGCTTTCATGTCTTAATGGTTAATTTTGGCAATAAATCTAACTACTCTCGTGAATTAACTTACATTAGGGCAAGCATGGAGAAAAAATTTAAAATAGTTTAGCATTGCCACAATAAATGACAGCAGTGAACATGCTACATAACCCTTTGGTTATAAGCAAGATCCCAAACCACAGGGAAATACATGAGTCAGCGCATTCAAAGCGCACTTTTTCAAACAATCAACCATTCCCGTCACCAATATTTCGCCTACACGCTCCACCGTTGCTACGACGCTTGAATACAATATGCAAGAATATATTAAGTGTCTATGCAATAGCGCTAACGCATAATAAATCATATGTTCATGGTTTCTGGTACCAATACCTACTCTAATCTCATTAAACATAGTCTATATTGTACGATAAAAATAAAACTTAAACGGAAACTTAGCACTACAATGCGATAATTTGTTTATTTAGTTGCTCGATCCACAATTTCTGAAACTGGATAACTACTACTTTGAGTCTGAGTTTCTATATCAATGCCATCATCCATCACTTGCATTTTCACCCAGTCTTGTACACATTAATTATATTATACAAACGAAACGAAATTCGTTGTTATATTGATTATGGGAACGGTAGGTGTTAATCGCTGAAGTAGATTTTCCCCCGGGTTACGTTACTCTTTATACCTTTTCCTAAATTACGTAGGAGCATTGAATGAATATAAACTGTCAAAACGTTGTGATCTTATAAAGCGTACTAACAGTGACTATCACCTGTTCAAAGAACTGCGGAACTGGCCGCGCAGTAACTTTAACGGAGTCACCCGCTGGTGGCCACACAATTGTATTGAAATTCACAGTGAACAAATCATTCGCTTGGACAGGGATTCGAACCCAGACCCCCCGATTTCGCGCCGAGTGCTCTACCAGTTAAGCTACCCAGGCGTCATCCCTCACTGTGAATTTCATGGAGGCTTTAAGTTAGCGAGATGTCTTCTCAGGTACCGTGCATACAATGCCATAGTACCCGTGTGCGAACACTAAGTGCTACTGTCCACGAGGTAAAGCCAAACTTTAAACACAAAGGTGTTTACTTTGACAAATTAAAAGAACTGCGGAACTGGCCGCGCAGTAACTTCAACGGAGTCACCCGTTGGTGGTGACACAATTGCGTGAAATTCACAGTTCACACAATTGACTATCACCTGCTAGCATTCAAGACGAGCATGATAACAAATAGGTGACAAAAGAGGAAAATTAACTTATCGTTGACTAACATGAATGACAAGGGAAGGTATTAAGAATGAAGGCGTAATTACAACAAATACAACACCTAATACAAGCAAGTCCACAGAAACTTACCTTGTGACTGTTGAGGGAAATATAAAAAACTTACACCCTTTCGACTATCGACCATTAACTGCACGAGTATTATGCATTTTGAAACTTTTTCTAAGTTTCCTGTGTACTTCGGCACCTTTTACATTCACTAAAAGGAAGATTTTTCACTTTTTTCGAGAGCTATTTTGAAGCACATCCACAATTCGAACGAAAAACAATTGACGGTGCGCGTGCGATTTTGTCAGTTGCTCACGAAAACCTGTGAAGACGAAAGAAAAACTGTTAGTGTGAAATAAGTATTACCAGATAAAACCATAAGTTGTAAAAAATAATTAGAAGCACAGGATACATTTTACTATATAATATATAAGTTATATAGATTACATTATAGCTTACCGCACCTATAGATAGAGCTAATAACACCGGAACGTCTTCGCCCGGGCTTGATGGACGGGCTTGCCCATGGTCTCCGCCAGGGAGAAGCACCTCCCGTCTTTCAAAAAAATTGCGCGCCCCCAAACGGGCTATTGTATCGTGTCGCGTCGCCAAACTATTTGTTTCCAATATTTTGTCGTTGGAAATTTTCCCCTGCTTAATTGAAAGACCACTGTTCCGTGGAGAACCCAATTGTTATAGGTGCATTGTCCCTGAAGCGACTCTTGCGATAGTAGCTGAGCGATAGTAGCTGAGCGATAGTAGCTGAGCGACAGTAGCTCAGCACTGGTAAGCGTTGTTTCAAATGGGACCATTGTCCCATTTGCTGGCGCGGCAAGCGGTTGTAGTTGGCGACAGTAGCGAGTCTGGTCTGAGGGCAGGCTCAGTCGCAGTCGCGGAGCGACCCAAAGGTTTTCCAAAGGTATTTCAAAAACAACTTCTTCTGCCTCGAACTCATGGTACCACTTCACTCGCAAGTCAGCAAGCAAATGAACCAGAATCGCTCTAGAACAATCACTTCAGCGGCAATGACGTGGTTAGCTACTATCGCTGAGCTACTGTCGCTCAGCTACTATCGCAAGAGTCGCTCCAAGGACAATGCACCTTAAGGGAACAATAAAAAACGGGAGAGTTACAATCAGGGGCGGATTGACGTCGTCATTTGGGGGGATTGCTACTTTTGGGGGTCTGGGGGGCAAGGAATACCGTATGATTACCATTTTTCTACTTTCCCAGGGATTAAGGGGGGCGGCCTCCCCCCCCCATGTACCCCCCCTTAATCCGCCGCCATGGTCGCCATTTAATTGTATTCGATATCCCACTAGTTTACGACTGCCTTAAATCGCTGGCGAGTTGAATCTTTAACTTCAGGTTTTAACTAGATGTTGTATTTTTGTAGTTCTTTGTATTTTGTAATCCACATATTTTTATTAGCTCCCCCAACGGAGAAAATGAAGTAAAAAAATGGCTGATTTTGAGCGCCTAGCCATTTTTGTTTTATTAAAGAAATGAGAAGGGAAAGTGATGCATTCATAAAAATGTCCATGGTTATTCTTCTACTTCATTACTTTACTCACAAAAGCTCTCCAATATGAGACTTTCATCCTTCGTACAGTGTTCTCAAATCGAAAAACATTTTTTGTGGGAAAAAAGCCTCAAGTTCAATTTGAGCAATAAAGGAAGTTGATGCGAAGATTTCCTCGGCGTTCAGCATGAAGAGTGACAGCTTTCGGGCGTTCCTCCACGTCAATGACACTATCATGACAGTCATTAATGGATACCTCGTGGGGGTTGGTACTCCCGAAAGCTGTTACTCGTCATAAAAATTAAATAAATGGAAAAGGAACTGAGCAAAATTAAAGGAAATGTTTTCCATTATGGGTAAATATAATGGTTGCAGTGTCTCCCCTCTATCGTAATTAGTTCTTAAGACACTAAGGATAGTGTAAATATCCTAATTATCAAAATTTCGCACGCGCCATCTTGGAAAAATGGCTGCCCCTAGAAAACGTGGAGGGATAAATAAAAAAAAACATCGTATTCCCATGCATGCGTAGGACTAGGTCTGGTAGGTGCGTACAAAAAATGGATTTAAAAAAAATGGCTATGCAACCAGTTTATTTTTCATTGCATATCATTTGACATGGAATGTCCCTTGTGTGTGTGTCCGATGACAAGTACTCACACACACGCACACTCTGTCGCAGGCAAGAGAAGTGAATGCCGTTTCTGTGTCGCCGTTTTCTTTTTGCACTAAGAGAGTGCGCGACCTGCTCCACGCCGATACTCTTTCGCAGCCCCATGTTTCGCCTATCAACGAGTGGATTCCTTGTTTACTTTGGCGATGATATCACTCTTTCAACAATCTGGGCGCTAGGCGCTGCGTTAAACGCACCTTTCGACTTCGCGCTCTCGCCCCGACGCAAGGCTCTCCTCCCCGCCCTCCTCTTGTGACTCCTCGGCGAACGTCCGTGACGACCGCACCCTAGAGCTCGCGTCCGCTGCTTCCAAACCTAACGAGACCGAAGTTACCGATGGACCAGGAAGCGGAATGCTCCCGGCCACCACCCATTCGGTTGTACATACATGCATACATACCAGCGTTCAGCATCCTTCTCCTATATTCATTTATTACGAATGAGTTCACTTAAAGGAAATCATTCGCTTTTGGGAACAGCCCAGAGCCTTAGTAGAATCAACTTTTGTTTTTTTTTCAATCTGTAATATCTTTTCATTATATATCAGGGATCTTTCGGGGTTTGCACCGGGTAGTTAGGTCCATGGCGGCCAACGTTTCGATGCTCGACTCGAGCTTCGAAACGTTGGCCGCCATGGACCTAACTACCCGGTGCAAACCCCGAAAGATCCCTGATATAAATCTTCGCCGGGAAAGCCTGAAATCATTCATCTTTTCATTAGTGTGTACCATTTTCTATCCTTTCTTCAATTCCAAGTTGTAGTTAGATTTTTGTCGTAAATTTCCGATATAATCGCGAGAAATAGCTTTCTATAACCGTGTCGTAGATTTTTCTAAAACACTTATTTGGAAACTGTTTATTCTACCCGTTGATCCCCCGAGCTAAAATACTTACCTAGTTTTTCAATCAATGCAGTAATGTATGTACAATCGTTTATTGGAGGCAAGCATTCTACACACTACTGCTAAATCACCACGAATGCACCACATTTACTCCGTCGGCGATGGAAAAGACGTGTAAGAGAGATTCGAACCAGGTACTCCAAGTTAGTGAGCCAGGGCTCTTATCTCGCTTCCACCGGCTCGCCCGGCACTTAATCCAAACGCTGTTAGCGTTATCCTTTTCTTATGCTGTTAGCTGTGGAGTTACCGGAGCCTGTGGATATATTATGGATCTTTCTGTATTCCGGTGAGTGAAAAATAATTTCTGAAAACGAGAAATTTGTATTCAAGATGAATTAAAATTGACTGGTGAAGTTATCGAAGTGAGGAATATTTTCATACCGATTTATCCATGCGTGCCAATGGTACGGATTAAGTAATCCTTGTTAGGCATGCAGTCATCGTGGCAATGCCGTTTACATCTACGGAAAATGTGTTCTTGTACGCATCGTCAAATCACACACCCACCTTCCTATTTAATTAAGGAGCTTCCATTGCGACTGCAGAGGTCAAAACCACCAACACTGTGTTCCACCGTTTCGTTTGTATGGTCTCAAAAACCCGGCTTTTCACCGAGGACGTGTCTTAAACATAATTATGGTACGCATTATGCAGGTTGTTGGACGAATATTTTTTTAAAAATTAGCTGCTTCCAGCGATAAAAGCGGACTTCAGCACCATTATTATTGGAACAACACATCATGGCTTAAATTCTTGCAGTAATTTACTAATTACTCTAGAACTAAGATGAGCAGGTGCCTACATTTTATTACCAGTCAATTTCCTGTGAGAATAATCTTCTTTTAAACAGTTTTTTGTTGCAAAGATGACATTTGTAATAACTTTTTTAATGTTATTTTCCCCATGTTTCCCCCATTCTCGAATTTAACACCACCTAATTTGAAGTCAATTAGCAAAAAATAGCAAGAAAATGTATGTTATGCTGTTCTTATGAAACAAGAGGAAACGTTTTTCAGAGTAGCCAGAATATAAATTAACTGCATTTAAGTCATTTCACGATGGAACCACCTTAAAGTAGTAGCGGTGAAATAGAGTTCCCCTACTAGTCATAATAGAGACCATATTCGTATTTTATGATTTAATTTCAGCGTCTGTAAGAAGTGTGCAATAAATATTTTAATATTTATTTTAAAAACATTCAAAAAAAATTCCGATGTGCAAAAATATAGTTTTATATGACCAAAATTCTAAGTAATTAAGTAAATATGTCTAGGTACGTAAGTCTTAACTTGACTTGATTTTTTAGTGCCTTACTGCTAAAAAGCCTTCAAGACGACAGGTTTTTTGTGATTCTGTAAAACTTACTGCGGTAAGTAATAGATTAATTTTTATAAATAGTTGAGAAAACATGCAAGCTGCACACCGTTAGTTTTTTGACAAAATCTAGGTGTTAACAAATTCCTATTTTCTTCAATATTCTCCCTCTGGAGCGCACAGCCGTAATCTATCTCATGGAAAGCAGCTTATACTTTTAGGCAATTTGCTCGTAAAGTTGATCGGAAAAGGGTTAATATTTTGGTATCATTGGAAAGATGAGAGTTTTTTCTTTAAAATGAGGCCAAATTCATCAAATTCTTGGTAAAGTGATTTTTTCGTAAAAATACCTTAAAAGAAGACGTTTAAATTGAACCAAAAAATGTAATATTTTCGTTGGTCATTTTTTTCTTTTCGTGCGTGCGAAGGTTTGAGAAAGGACTGTTCGGTAAATTCTGCGTCTTCGTGGTGACATTATATATGCGTCGCTCAATATTTTATGGAACCGCCGCCGTGGAGCATGCGTGGATTGTTTGGAAACGCGTTTCCGTGGAGCGTAACGAAAATTATGAGGGGAGGAGGATTTAAGATACTTCAGTGGCGGACGGAGTCCTAGTGTATGTATTGGGTAAACCGTACATTTATCGGCCACCCTACAGTTATTGGCCGCAAGAGCACAGTAAGAGTACAGTTGGGAAAAAATTACAATAAGGAATGCGAAATTTGCAATAGTGATTATTGTAAATTTTTGTCCATCTGTACTCTTACTATGCTCTTCAAATTACCATGTGGCGAATAACTGTACGGTTTACCCTCCCTCACGAAGTGCTACGCAGGTCGATCCCAACCTTAGAGTATATAGTACCTTAATAACTCTATGATCCCAACTGTCGTGACGTTGTGGCACGTGGTGAGGAAGTTCTATTGCGAGTTCTTAGTCCTTAGTCGGCGTGACGCCGAACGGCATGACGCCGAACGGCATGACGTGTGGGGGCGCCGCCCGAAGCGATTCGGGCGTTGTGTGGTAATGTTACTAACTCACGTAATCGAAGACGGGTGTAATCTCAAGTGCTGGAGGTCAGACTCGATATCAGAAGCGCCGTTAGCGAAGTAAATTTGGAAAACTTTGATGCGTATCGGAAATTTACTATAACTGTATCGTCGTAAAAATTATTCGTGCCTTGTTATCCCTCTCCAATATGAAAGTGTTGTGCTTAATGAAACTATCAAGTGTGCGCTGCCAGTTAAAAAAAAAATATTGATAACGTTTGCAGTGGAAAGCGTAAACTTATGGTTAAAAAAGAGGAATTTGCGGGAACTTCTTGACGATGATCTTTTGTTGTAATTGATGAGGTTTAACGTTAAACGAGAGCTTCCGATAGGATTACTAGCATTTCCCATGTAGTTCCCATGGATTTAAATTGCATTCCTCCCATTTGCGTGCGTGTAATCGGGTGCCGCTGCGGGCGTCAAGCGTGCTTGAGGTGAAAGATTAACTAATAATAATGAGGTGATAATTCTCATCGCTAAGAAGATATTTTATTTTGGTAGAATATACCCGTCAAGCACACATTACAGAACGATGTACATAATGAATAAAACACTTGGTAATCTTCCACAGATTTATTTCTTTGGCGCGACGCGTTTCACCACACTGTGGCATAATCATGTGCCGTGCACGTCGCATAGATCCTTCATCCACATTTCCCTTGCTTTTCTCGCTTTACGGTTTATTTCATTCCTGATTCTTTTGTAGCGAAGTTGCCCTTCTTCAGTATCCACAATTTTTATATTTTCTTCTCTCTTCAATCAAAAGGTTCGCTTGTTCTTCATAGAGTTCGTTCTTGAAAGAAAAAAAATATATATACGTACACACACACATTAATATACTATATTGTCATAAGTTACTGTAAAGTGCCCAAATTCGACCAATACCACATAATCGGGTTAATGTTGTCCAAAATTCGGGGTATGCGTTTATATTATAGAGAGTTCGTCATGTGTTTTTTTTTTAATCTCAACTTCCTTTTAGCCAACGTTTCGCCTTTTAACTAAAGCATCGTCAGGGCTTAAGGTGAGATCAACTTTCCTGCTATGACAGTGGTAACTATTGCCATTACAAAGGTAATACCCCCGCGATATAATCGCGATAACCCCGAACAAGTTCCGCCGTAAGGGGTAGTTTGAGCGATATAGCATTTCACATAAAATTCAATGAATTTGGCCACATCTTTACGAAAAATGTCTCATCTTTCCAAAGATACTAAAATATCAGCCACTTACTGCACTACTTTTCGAGATACATGCCAACTAAATACCATTGCCATTTTTCATGGAAAATGGTAGGTGTTGCACTCAAGGGAGACTTTAATTTAAAAAATGAAGAATTCCTAACGCTTTTAATGAGATCTCGTCATAAATTTAACGGTGTGCACGTATTAATTAGCAACTATTAAAGAAATCAATTGCCTCAGTGATTTTTTTCAGAATCGCAGACAATAAACATACTTCAAGTCCCCGGGCCTATGAGGTGAAAGGGGGCGGGGGAGGGCCCTTATTTTGGTTCTTCGCTTATATCTCGAAAACGGTGCGGCATCGTAGCGAAAAAATTACCAAATGTTAAAACTAATGCTTACGAGATTTCCTACAAAATAGTTTTTCTAAAATTTATTTCTATTTCTCGTAGTTATCAAAATATTTGCTAGCGAAAATAGCAGATTAATAAAACTCTTCTTTTCCTTACTTTTTTTTATAAACTTTTCCTTCCAGCGGCTCAGCCTTTAGTTTTACAGCTAAATTCTCAGAAATACAGTTTTAATTGGATTAAATTACTTTTAAAATGAGGTATCGTTTAATATTTTATCTTCTACTGGTGAAAAGTAGAAAACGGCACATCGCTCTTCCTTTGTTTTTCTAGGGTTATATATTATTTATAGCGGAATATTTTGTAAATACACATAAATGGTGAGTAAATGTGTGTAATGAACTAAATATACAGTATGATTTTGTATATTTACTTTTTTCATGCACTTTGCACACATGTTGAAGGACAAGCTGCTCAGTACTCCCAAATAAAAAATAGTTGGCCACAAGTCGTTTTTTCAACTTTCTACGAGGAAGTTCGGTAAGCTATTTCGTATTCTAAAGTATATGGCCCACAATATAGGCTACTACAACCCGTCAGACTTGGGTCATTCGGGGTAACGTCGATTTTAGAAAATCTTCCTTCATGGAAGAAACGTCTCGGACGACATATGTATTTTTTAAATAATACACGTAAAGCATCTTGACCCAATGATTTTTTTCTTCAAGGTTTTTTTAAACTTAATACAATTTTTAAAACTTAAAGCTTATTAGTATGTACTTGCATATTGAACTAAAAAGAGCAATTAGCGTTTTTTTTGCCGCTTTGCTCCTCCGTTTGTTTCCAAATGGACTGTAGTATGGTATACAGAATACATAGCAAAAGAAAAATCTTGATTTCGTTTGCATATTTGACCCACAAGATCATTTTAAGTAGTGGTGCTGCAGCGGATGGCGGCCGGGCCGGCGGCGCCCAAGGTGCAACCCAAGTAACAATTTTGTGGCTTGGTTACCTTGATGCTGTAGTAGGCGTTGCTTCGTTTTCCATATCGGACACTTTTACGTGGTTAATTATTTTCTCGTCTCGTATTGTATTCTCTCGTTAGTCCAGGGTATAATCAATCTGGCTCCACTAAAATACTTTCAATGAGGATCGATGTTTTTCAGTTACATTCTGAGAGCTGCAACGGCAGGGAATGGATGTGATCGTGGAACACGTATGCTGTGCAAATAGTTTTCAAGCATTCCTGAGTTATGAAGTTCCTTAAATAGCCAGGCCTCCCTTTCGACGCCATTCATCAAGAAAGCGGACTGCCTAAAGGCCTCCCATAGGCCTCTCAAATACCCTAGTTTCCGTTGCACCGTCCACAAGAGAAGTTGCCGCCGAAAAGGGAAGCGCCATGCCGCAGTTTGTTACCCTTCAACGAGCAAAACCGAGCCCCACGTCCAAGAACCTTATAAGAGGACGTTTATCTCCTACTTCGATCGTGTTATCAACGGCCGCGAAAGAAATCAAGTTCCAACTAGAGGGGCTGCAATCGCGTGGGAGGCCAAGAATTTCTAGTTTTAAAATGATTGTGTTAAATGGTTGTTGTGGGGCGAGTTTGAGTGGAAGGAGGGAAAAAACTGTGTTGGAGAGCGGTGCATATGCTAGAGAAGCAACTGCTCGATCGCTGCGCCACATACAGTGGATAAGAGGAAACGGCATTTTTTCACAAGATGGCGGAGAGGAAAAATCGCACTTCTCAGGTTTAAAAGTTTCCCATTCCTAGAGTAAATGATGCATTGTTGTGTTGAAAGTATTTTACAAATGCGCAAGGTTTGCATAATAAGTGAGGTGAATTTGGTTCCGATATCTCTGTTAAGAGTGGGTGAAATTACGAAAACGCTGGCGGGACGAAAGCTCACATTTACCGAGGCCTACCTCGCAACACCAGCGCATTAACTGGCGACCCGTAATTTGAGCAAATGACGATCGAAAGCGCACCAAGATTTCCGTCCTCATTGTAAGGTTCATGCCCACGTCTCTTGTAATGAATGCATTCCACCGTGAGCGAATCTTGTCACTGCACGTGTGCAACATTTCTTTGAAAAAACACGAAGGGAAGATTAGGGCCTCATCGACACAAACTGTGTCGCAGTTAAATCGAACTCCCACTGTCGTTGGACTGGAGAGGACTGCGGGGAGATTTAAAGCGACCTTCAGTTCCCGCCCAACGTTGGTCGAGTGATGTTGAGTTGTAATTATGTTTGAACCATTGCGTTGTTTTTAAAGATTGTGAGTGTGATTATCTTTCGCGATGTCTAACTGGTGTTTTGTGTGTGATGGAGACATCGAAGAATCCAGTGATGATTTTTCAAGAGTGACAGAAAAAGGAATATTCTCGCTTGTAACTGGAAGTAAGGAAAAGAGGGACAACAAGTGCTCCTAGCTACGTGTCTTGAAATCCCTCCCTAGTTCACAAATCATGCCGTAAAAACTACACCAGAGCACAAAGCATTAATGCGGATTTGAAGAGGCAGGCTGCATCAATATCATTTGAACCAACTGACATGGTGAGCTCGATCTCTTCACTGACTTCATTCGATTTCAAGAATCATTGCTTTCTCTGTGCAGACCCTTTAGAGAACGAGAAAAAGAAGGATCTTGAAAGGCGGAGAGTGGTGTATAACGTTCGAACATTAGCTACTATACAACAAACATATGAAGGCTGGTCTTGCGAGGAATGACAAGTGTGTTGAATAAGTTGTTGGTCGCCTGTCCTCCATAAATGATTTAGTCACCGAGGAAGCTGTTTACCATGATTATGAATACCATTTGAATTTTATTAGGCCCTTCTATCTGAATAAAGAAACCAAAGAAGAATTTGATGACTACTTTACCAGAAGAATGGAAAATATTTATTCGCACGTGGAAGAGAATAGCGACTGCCAGTTTTCCATAAATGGCCGCAGTGACTGGGAAAAAAGCAAATGTGAAAACTGCAAAATCATAAGTGCATAAAAATATATGGAGATTGTGTTACAGTGAAACCAGGATGCAACCGATTTTACGTTCCAATCATATGTTTCAGAGATGCAGGGGACAAACTGTTCAATGAAGCTTGGAATGAAAATAAGGAAAAAATTTGGCTGACAAGTGACTCAGGATTGTGAGAAAAGCTGAGGCTATCATTAGGCAGGACGCCTAGAGTCAAGTTTTTTATGTTAACACATACCCGCCTGGTGATAACTTCCTTGGGGATGCGAATAGTGCTCCTCCATCTCTTATACGGTTCATATAGGAGGTGTTGTTGACAAACACAAAGAGAGTCGAGGAAACGAGAAGGAATGCATCGCTATTGCACCCGCCATGACCTCTGTGCCTCCACCGCAGACCTTCCTGACCTCAGTATTGAGTAGCCTCTCCCTCCTACTTTACAGAAGATTTGCATCTAAAAACTTTGATAACTTTCTCGTAAGTTTGGGATTTTGATCATCTTGCTACGAAGCCCAAGTTTTAGAAATGTCCTCGTATCGTCCGTACTCAACCAATCTTTGAAACAAGATCATTCAATCAATTTGTTTTTGACAATGCTGATTTTAATAGTGACGGTCTGAATACTCTACTACACTCTGTGTCGTGGTATTGTTGGGAGCGGACTAAGACACTTGTGAAACCCCTTTTCTGTTGACCTCGAGACTCCACTGAATGCACCCCTCTTTTGAATTTGTCCTCCGTCGCCCATGACAGCTATATATGAAGCTATTATTATTATCATGGGGGCAATATGTTTGGACATCATTTACTGCGTAAAACGAAATCACTTCAGGCCACTAAGCTTAACCCGGCTCCAAATATTATCAGAAAAATGACAGGGAGAATTACCGAATGGCTATCGGAGAAAAATGTTTTATGTACATACAAATTTATAGCATGCTTAGATATACTCGGGCATGGAACTGTCTTTTGTGATCCTATGTCTGAAAAAGACCAACGTATAAAGTATTTTTTTTGACATAATTCTCAGATTTCAATAGGGATGTACAACATTTCACCGGTTGTGATGCGATTTTATCGCAGAATTGAAATGCTATGTGCTGGCAGAATGAAGCCAGTCTATTTTTGTAATGTGACTTTTATCTAGGTTTGTTGTTAGGTAGTGTAGATCTTAGTAGTAGTAGTACTCCCTAATACTTGAATCCTTATATGTTTCCTAGTACTAACAGCACGCCGTGCATTATTTCTACATAAGTCTTGAGTCTCTGTCCATTTATGTAGTTGCAAAATATATATTAATGGTCACTCTCCATTGTGATAATATCTGTAGTGTAGTAGTGCATGCTTGTGAGGCTTCGCCTCGTGACAAGCATTAGCGATTTATGCTAATGCATAATTAGTCGTAGTTACACTAACTCTAGGGTATAGTGTAATGCATGTTGGTGAATACTCCCCCCTGCCACACACACCCCTGAGGTGGCTTGCTGGGTATTTTGTAGATTTAAATGTATTTTCCTTGCAAGTGTGAACCGCGGTCTATTACTGCCACTATAGACCTCTTCTGCCATAAAAGTCAGCACTTACGCATGGAAGTGGCCCTTTCAAGCGACTTCCATAGCTACTCACTCTCTCTCATGGCCATGGGAGCCGCCTTAAAGGGAAAGAGTTAAGCCCCCTCCCCCCCACCACCACCGTTCGCGCTATCGATCGTGCGGTGGGCGAGTATTCGGGTATCTATAGCAACCGCCTGGCTTTTAAAGTGGGTGACATTCAAAACAGCGGTATACTTGCGTGCATTTCGTCTCTCTCCTGGAGAAGGAGGTTTTTCAAAGGTGTCCCGTCCGAGACAATGCTCTGCTTGACGCGTTCGCACAAGGTTGGATTGGTCAGGCGACCTGTGGAGGACTTCGTTGTGGTTGCTATCGACCTGGTAAATTTGGAAAATCTTTGAAAAATATAGAAAATGCAATGTATTAAGAATATATTGAAAAGTAATTGAAAATTGGGAGATACTGTCAAGTTGTCCTTTTTTATTTTGCTCAACCATTTCAGTGTAGATGACTCAAACGTGAACGTGTGCATTATGGGTGCATATGTGCTTTCCCAGGGGCGGGTGACTCTGTGCGTCAAGTGTCGTATTAGTTAACAATGACCTTCGAAAGTCTCGTCCACGGGAAGAACATAAGTCTGCACCAAAAGGGTCGTGTAATTGACCTTACGAGAAACTTCGTCTCCCCCGATGCCCTCTGATGTGACTCTTGTGTTGTAATTAACTCATCACAAAGGAGAACTTCTCTGCTTGCATTAGTAGACCTCTTTGCACACGAGCTGTCGTGAGGGTCGCGCTCGCCAGAGAGCAGCTTGGGAGAGAGCCTGATGGAAATGCACAAGCTCACGTGAGCCGTGGGTGAACAGGCTCCGATTCACCACTACGCCACTCTGCTCCGGCGATGCTCCTCAGGACCCTTCGTCCTAGTCTGTTGCGAACTCACAGGATGCCAGATTTGGTTTTCTTGCGATTGCAGGTCTCCTGAGCCTCGTGTGAAAGGCGTATACGCAATGAGACGTCGCAAAGCTCCCCACCAGTCGCCGGCAACCAGCGGGTTGAGCCGCATGCCGGCTCGAGAGCCTGGATCATATGGACTCGTCTGAAAGGGTCTTCTAGCTCTATCACGTTAACTTTCACGGCGGCTCAAACCCTGCCGGTCGCTTCAGCCCTCTGATGTGAGTCTTGTGTTGTAATTAACTCATCACAAAGGAGAACTTCTCTGCTTGCATTATTAGAACTCTTTCACACGAGCTGTCGTGAGGGTCTCTAGAGAGCGGCTTGGGAGATATCCGGATGGAAATATATAGATTGAAAGAGTCAATTAGTTGCCTCCCTGCGGATAATTTTTTTTCACCTGTTATTGTTGCGGAGTGGCATCGATAAGAAAACTGAGGTATCTGAGGAACTCTAATGTACAACCTTGACTCAGAAAAATTTGTATAAATTTGTGTTAAGCCAGGGGATTGCTTGGGAGGACCATAATTACCCATGGTAATTAGAGCAGCAAAACACCTGTCGGTGCAAAATTTATATATATATATATTCGAGTTTTGGATACCGATTAAGAATTAAATATTACACCTACGTGAATGCCAGTTACGTCAAACTTTAGCTTATTTTATTCTGAGTTTAACCACGCTAACTAATCATTTTTACATTACACCCTCGATTTTTCATCACGAGTGCCGCTTTTTTGGCGTTTTCTAACGGACCGCTCTCTTAGACATTTCATAAATAAGAAACTTAGCATTCAATCGCAATGAAATTTGTACACTGTGCATAACATTTCTTAATGCAACTCTTAAATATCAGTTCTTTCTCATTTACCATGACAAAAGTTATCAATTTTATTGAACAACTTTTTCTTTGTAGGTAATTGATGGTGCCAGAAACACGACCTTGGACTTGTTTTAAAGCTCTTTGCTCTATATGCATTTCAAAGAAATCACCATCGCTAACCCACGTTACGAAATGGTTTTTTAACCAATTATTAAACAACTTGAGTATTTTAGGGGGATGCAATGAGATGGCCCTCTGCCAGTCGTTGCGCGCGTTGCATTTTGCCACTTGGCGGTCATTTTAGATGAGTCATGGGATACGCCCGCAACCCCTTTTTTTAATAAAAATGTAAAAAAAATAAGTTGTAGGAGTAGTTTAGGTGTAGATGATCTTCACTATGTGTAGGCCTCACATTTCTTTTGACTTATTGAAATTTAGTGGCTCATACAAGATACAATGAATTTCATCGAAATGCTGATTATTAGACTGTATTCTAAGACTATGTTCTAAGTGCTAAGGTGGAAAGATTGGGAGGGAATTTAATTGCCTTGCCAAGCACCTTGGATAGCGCAACCATGGAGTGTAGAATTTTTTTTATATCTGTGTGCACAACGGAGGGTGATTTGGTGGGGAGGGGCGCACTGTAAATTTGGAAAGTTGCTTAAAACTTTTCTGTTTATTCTCCGTCGAAGATATAATAGCGCAGTTGAGCTTAAAAATCTGCGACCAATAGGATGCTGGCTAGCAAATGACCTATAGTGAGGAAAACATGAAGTAGTCGCGATTATGGTCTGTCCAAGATATTAGCGCCTTAGGAAATGCAGCCAATCTGTAATCACGTTCAATGTCCGCTGATGAAGCGAATCACGTGACCGAAGAATTCAAGATGGTGGCCTTTGTTTACGTCATATGATCGCGAAAACCTTGTACAGTTTCCATTACTTTCTTTGATAAATCAGTATATTTAATAGAATTATGGTACATGTTTAAATTATTTTTAGTGTTTCCGTAAGTCATTAGGCGTATTTTTGCTGCCACGATAACGCGGCGTTAAGGGGGAATTGCCTCGAAAATCGAAATTTTGGACTCTATGAACACTTATGCCCCGTTTACATGACTAGGTTTGGATGATTGTTAACATGGTGGCTTTTACTAACCTGCGTTCACACGTATTCAAGTTTACTGTAGTAGAGATATGGTAATAACCTCTGGTGAAGAGTAAAAACAGTTGAAGCGCCCGACGCGCGCGTAGCTAATTGAAGAACAATGATTATAAACACAGTTGAAGAAGATGGATATTATTGCGGAGCAAGTGGGATTATTGGATGGTGCTTCATGTCCAGAATAAGCTCGATTCCTTCCCCACGACATCACTGCCTCCACTCCGATCCTTCCGCTTTACTAAGTGACTTTGGAGGCCATTTTGTAACTGGTATTTGAACTGACTTCCGTTCACACAAGTTTCACATGCCGGTAACCAGCGTCAACCCTAGTAAAGTTATAGCGGTAAAAAAGTTTACTAGGGTTAGCTCCAACTTGCGTTCACACGACGAACTTTTACTTGCGTTCTGGTTTTCTAGCAGCGATGTAAGTTTTATGAACACTTGAATGGAATTTCGGAAAATTAGTACATATAAATGAGTCATTGCAGTGGTAATAAAAAACATCAAGAATGTTTGTTATTTTTGCCTCAATAAACCTTTTAAAAATGCCATTTTAAAAAAATAATTTTAAACCCATTTTCGGCCAAAGCTGCGAAAACGCAACGTTTATTTTTTGTCATATCCAAATTTTTCTGAAGGCCAATTTTTTCAAGTTGTCTTATTTAGTACATACTTATGTAAAATCAAAAGAAAAAAAACGAAATTTTCTGTATTTATCAACTCGGCCGGTAATGGGGTAACTTAGTTGGATATATAACCACATTTAAGCAATCGTGCGTTGGTGAGGTTTTTCCACCTCCTTTGACCGCTGAAAGCAATTAAATACAAGGAGTTGGGTGTCGCCCATGTGGGAAAGGAAATGGTTGCTTTCTCCCCTCCACCATGCCATTGCAGTCCCTTCTAAGAAAAGGGTAGAAAGATGTGCCGCTAAAAATTGGAGTGAGAGAGTGTCCGAACCCGGTCAACCCTAGTGTCGCCTTCAGGGGAAGAAACTTACTACTCTCGAGGCAATAGGCCCTTATTGTTTTCATTAAATCAGTACATAATGATGGAACTGCGATTTTAACTCTTCTCTGCTAATTTCCTTGTATTTTTTATAAGCTGGTTCTCATCTGTGATTACTTGTCGAACATTTCGTTTGAATTTCATCGACTGTTGTGTGTTTCTTTTTGTTTCTTAAGTAGTAATGGCAGTTCTTCCCATTACATTGATTTCGTAACATGTTTGGCAGCCTTGTGAATAGTGTTTACTATCGTCACTGTAAAAATAAAAGATGAGGGGTGATTAGACATTGTTTGACTATGCTCTGCGCTCTTTGTGCATAAACATAGAAACTGAATAACACTTGTGCTTTTAAGAAAATATCTCTGCGATGAGAGTAGATTCTGAATTTTTAATCTTCGAAGTAATTTTGGTGATAATGCACTATGCAGGTTATGTCTTGTGTTTTTTAAATGAAACAAGCACATATGTTGTAAGATTGTTAATGCATTTGAGGCAATGCAATTTGTTTTGTATATGAAGATGGTAACTGTGGTTGCCTCATCCAAACTGAATCATTAGCAATGTAGTATTGATAATGTTTGCAGAAGATTCGTCTTCATACATAATTAAGTGAAATTCTTAGCACTTTTCTACAATCCCGACTCAGGTATTTCAAAGTGAAGTAAAAAGTACCATCTGTCAGAAATTTATTGTGCTAAGGAGAAATGGTCTCCACTTCAAATTAACCCTTTTGCTCCTAGACTGTATCGACTCCCCAAAATGCACAAAAAATCCTTTCTAATCAGACCTGTGATCTCTATGTTGTTTCCTCCCCTTCACATTTTCTATCTTACAAATAAAATACTTTGTTCCGGGATTGCACTGGTTTCAAATCCAAATATGGCATAAAAAGTTCAGTCGAGCTTGCTAATCACTTTAAAGATGTTAATGCTCCACAAAATGCAAGGTTGATTCAATTCTATATAATTAACGTGTTTACTTGTGTTCCTATTTTAGAGGCCTTATATATTCGGCCCATGCCTTCCTTATGGGCAAGAGGGCAAAGGAACTATTAAAGGAGAAAAGACAAATAGTGAAATGCAAGTTAACGGAGAATCTTACAAGGGGTTTCTCAGCAATAAATGGGTGGAGAGCACAGAACTTTGGAAGCGAATATGTATCACGCTCATAGGGCATCTTGGCTTGGGAAATTTGTTCACTTTAAATGCCCTTTGCTGCCACCCTACCAAATTTGAATGAAATTGGCCAGAGTCAGTTAGTGAGTGTTCCTTGTTAGTGCCCGACTCTGTTTTTTTTGTCATTAATGGTGCGTGGGAAGAAATTATATAGAGTGCATATCATTAGTTACATCAATGACTGGACTATTCTTTCCTCTGCCCTACATTAGATGTGTACTGTGAGCACGTTTCTCTCAAAATTTCTGTAATTCGAGTGACATTGAAGCATATCTGTTTCATTCTGTTAATTTATAAGCTATACTCTACATTCCTACTGGGTTTTTACCATTTGTGTTGTCTTCAGTAAACAATAGTTGTGCTAACATTTTTGGAGAAAATGCGGATATCTATTTCTTTGGGTATTCTGATTTATATAACATTGAAATCATGAAATTAATATTTGATCATTATTTTGCAGGAACAAGGCCATTGCAGATTACCTAGGCAGTAATGGATATGTGAGTGCCTTAGAAGCTTTTAAAAAGGAGGCTGATATATCTGGTGATTTAGAAAGGAAATATGGTGGCCTTCTGGAAAAGAAATGGACTTCAGTCATCAGACTTCAGAAAAAGGTTGGTTTTGGCTCAGTCCCAAGTGCAAGGGGTGCTGCCTAGGCATTTTTCTCTGTGCCAATTTTATGCATTATTGGGAACTCATCGGACGTTATTGAAAAACTGAAAATTGAATAAAATCAGTGGAAGCTAATTTTGGATATCTAGGATCAAATGCCAGTGGAGGCAAATATTTTTTCTCTCTGGATTTTCACACATTCATGTGCATTAAGATGTCTAAAAGTGACTTCGGGAATGTTGGGGAGGAAATGTTAACCACACGCTAATGATACAAGTTTTTCCCTATCAGTTTCATGTTAATATTTTATTTCATAATTAGTAACTCAATAATTCATTTGAGTCTCGTGTAACTTGTGTTAAGCCATTTTAAAAAATATTTTAATGTCTGGCATATCAATAGTTGAAGTATTCATTTGAGGTAGACAAAGATACTATTTGCCTGTAATCGCTTGTGTAGTAAAAATATTTTTGCTAGCAAATCAACTGCAATTGTTACAACGTTGTTATGATTTTAATGCATACTACAGTGAAATCCACTTATAAGGCACCTCAAAATACCATCGTTTTGGATATACCTCTGGTCTGGGCTTGTCCCCCATAATTACCAGTTTGTTTTTCTCTTGTACTGGCTTTGTATCGAACTTAAAACGAGCCATTCCATAGTTTCATGCTCATATTTACAACACTAAAGTCACACCAGATCTATCGTTATTCGGTAGAAACATTTAAAAAAATTAGTGTGTTCAGGTTTCCCTTGCCAATTGCTGTATCGTCTATTGCGGCCCTTAGTTATCTGATGTATATATTTTTTGTTCACTAGATTTCTCAACCGCCATGGTTTCCCTTGATCACATCTACTTTTCAAGTGCAGTTAAATTTTGCCGAACATGGCTTCTCACCGCTGCGATTTAAATTTATGTGGCACCCAAATCTGTGCCAAGCTTTGCCGACAGTGGAATACAGTTTTTTTCTGAAATAGCAAAATCCATGAGAAACTCACTGGTGTTAACTTTTGATTGTACTTCATTCAAGACTCTTTTTGGCCAGTTTTTATGTAAACAATGATGCGTCACGTGATTTTCAACAGCCGTATACTTAGTATCGCCATATTTTGTTCTGTGCGTGTTCCGTGCTACTTCCGTGGTACCGTTTGTTAAATTGTTGTTTGATCATACTGACTCTGGCATGTATTTAGGTTTACATTTAGTCCACTGTAACATAACGGTTAACAGAGAAGCAGCTTAATAATAAACGTTAATGCTGGTGTACATATTATGACTGTGACAATTATTTTTTTTCATCTCTTTCTTTGCCAAATCAGTAGGTCTCGTAGAGTTAGGGCACTTAAAATATTGTTTATTGTTGTCCTAAGTAAATTGGTGCATTTTTGCAGCCACGATGACGATTGGACAGTTGTCCGGGGGATCGAGATAAC
Organism: Pyrrhosoma nymphula; assembly: GCA_963573305.1. NCBI lineage: Eukaryota > Metazoa > Arthropoda > Insecta > Odonata > Coenagrionidae > Pyrrhosoma > Pyrrhosoma nymphula. The sequence continues at coordinate 4,029,253 of OY754329.1, forward strand.
CCGGGGGCCGGATTGGTGATGGAAAATAAGTTTTTAGGCGTAAAATTAATTTAACAGTAGATTTATTAGCCCAAACCTGGAACCAGAGCACAAAGAAAATGAAACCTGTCGCCCAAGAGACAATGGTGATGGGACAGAGGAATGGAAAGGATAAGCTGGCTCCTTACATCAGGAAAGTCGGGGTCGAGGAAGACGACCTAGGCTGGCAGTGGCCGGAACTGAAGACGTCCACCAGGGCAGCGGCGGGCGACCGAGGGCGTAGGTACCAGCAACCGGCAAAGCCGAAAGCCGGAAAGAGGTCCTTGCGCCTCTCCTTTAAGCCCTGCCAGAATGGGAGCAATTCTGTCGGCAACGGCAGGACGTGGCACTGGCATGGCAGGGCAGTTCATGTTCATCTACATCTACATACTACCCCGCAAGCCACCTCAATAGGCATGTGGGGGGGGGGACACCAGCCGTTTACATATAAAAAGGAAACGCTCTAATGAAATTACGCCTAGCAATTATTAAAGTCCCTTATTGTTCGGGGGAAAAGCAAATTCCCATACCTATCCGTTCGGCAAAATATCTCTTAATTTATCATTTCTGTTGGACCTGGAAATATATTGGGGTTCTAATATGATGTTCTCTGTGTCACTCTTAAAAATATCTATTCTCAATTGCTCAAGCAATCTAAGCCTATCGCGCAGCCTCCGAGTCTCTAGCGGCTCCCAGCCTAATTCGTTTAACATTGTGTAACGCTGTCTGTACACTCGTAGCAGTTTTTGACAAATCGCGCAGCTTTTGTTGCTTTGGTTGTTGTATTGACGAAGCAGGCAATGAAGCAGGAGTAGAAGGTTGATTAAAACCGGAGCCGCCCTGTTCAACACAAAGGACGGCTCATGATCCTTTCATGTTTTGATGAACAGCACTTTATGGTGAAACTGGGACTTCAGCCTGTAACACTGCCAATGTGTTATAAACGACATTTATGACATTAGTTCCATAACATGATTGACATACTTGTAATTTGTGTTTACTATCAAAATTGTAAAGAAATACATGATGCATTAGTAAGCTACACATTGTTTGATGAGTTGCTTTGCTTTCTTTGAGATGAAACAGAAACTGGGGAATACTTTGTGCATTTAAGAAAATAAGTCAGCAGCAAAATAAGACTTATAATCCTTGAGAAATGTTTGTGAATCGGCACTTTCAGGTAATTTCTATCCTTTGGATCAACATTCTTAATTTTGATGAATGAAAGGAACATTCTCCTAAGTGTTGCATTTATGTTGTAGTAGCTGACAAAAATTACCTCAAAGCAAGCATTTTCCACTGTATCCTCTGAAGGTGGGGGTGGCGGTTGCCTTCTTTTATTAAACCTATTTTTTATTTTCATGTGAGGGTAATAACAATAGCTTTTAAAGGAAGTATGCTTTCACGTTAGGTTCCTTTGTTCCTCCTGTGTAATTCACTTCTGTTTGTATTAATATGAAGATGGCTACTGTGGACATCCTATCTGAACTTTATTAATAATAATAAGGGCACGAAAGCCGGACCACCAGCCTCCCCGTGGTGTACCTGGTAATGGGTTTTGCCAGCTAATGGTGGATGTCTGCGTGAGGGGCTATCCACCCCATGCGCAGTAACACTGGTTCCTCAAAAAGAATCAAGGAAAGCAACCCACAACCGGCCCCTCTCTGATGGGGGCCCTAGTGAGGTTGTGTGTGGCAATAGCAATACCACTGTTAATGGAGCTTGTATGCAGTGGACGAAAGCCCTAAGGGGCAACCTCCTAGCATGCCATGCTGCCAGCAAGCTGGATCGCGGGGAGTGTATGGCAAGGATGCACTTTGTGGTGTGAGATGCATCCGGAACACGACCATCTATCGCAGCAGAATCTGGGTGATTATACCAACCACCTGCAAAAAAAGGAAACTCCCCACCAACTGTCAGTTCAGAGGAACACACCACCGGCCAGACCACTCTCCTCGACACAGGCAGCCTCTTCACCGCCTGGGGCGAGAACGACATTTGTGTCAGTCTCTCGGCCAAATGGGGAGGAAGATGGTAGGGCCCTCTCTGAACTACGAACGCGGTTGTTAAGCACCATTAACTGTGGTGGACAACCTAGGCAGAGAGACATCCACCGAAAGATCTCTCTGTGGGGTAACCACCTGCCCCAGTTGTATGGTCTTATCGATGAAATCCTGACAGAAACATCAGACCTTTGGCAGGGTGCCTGCAAATAGGGAAAACAAGGAAAACAGGGAAATAACAGGGAAATGAAATGCAACTGAATTGGACAGGGAAAAGACAGGGAAACGTCTGGGATCTCAATCTTTTTCAAAATAAAGGAATTAATAATAAGTTAGCGCCATGTATCGTGCAGTACAGTGCGTCCTTGGTCTATGCACTCGCTCGGTTCGGCTGGTGCGCTCAATCGTGCATGGGCTCACATCGGACTAGCTCGGCTGCCGAAGTAGCCCCCTCTCTTTCCTCTCACTTCGCCCTCTCCGCTCGGCTAGCGTCGGCTTGGCTGGACTCAACTGCATGGAGGGGGCGTGTTGTGAGACGGACAACAACACAACAGGGAATATCGTACTGTAGGAGTAAACATTTTCAAAATAATAATGACTTCCAAATTCAACCCTGCATGGCTTGATGCTATCCTTCACCCTGAGTGGCAAAGCTGGTTGCGGGCAGACGAACGGGATGTGAACTCTGCTAAGTGCATCGTGTGTAAGAAAATTTTTTCGCGGAGTTCAATGGGCAAGCGGGCTGTGTCAAAAGCCATGCTGTGGGGAAGTGGTATCTCAGTGCTATCCAGGGTCGTCAACGTCAGGGGAACTTGACTAATTTCATCGTCCGAACACCACTACAGCAGGTATGCAGTATTACTACCCAGACTTTTTGTATGATGAACAGTACCGGTATGGTTTTCGTTATCCAATGGGATAGTTTTTTACCATTCTTAGCATTTAAAAGTTAAGCTTTTATTATGTATGCTGTATGTTTAGGTAGATAAGTTTTTTAGTTGGTCATGGCGTACGCGTGTGTGTAGCACCAGCACTCCCTTCACACACCCCTCGACCATGCAGGCAACATGCTAGCAGTTCGGTAAGGGGCGGACCAAGGGGCCTATTCTATAACTCGAAGCTACGGAGCCTTCCGGTGAAAAGATGCTTCAATAAGCTACCTGCTCCCATCGGTATTCTCTATCAGGGAAGTTACTGGAAAAAGAGCTAGCAGAAGCTACCAGTAGCATATTAGGCTCCCACCCGTATTCTGTAAATGTCACGAAGCAACTTCTGTAGCCCCAGTAAGCTCCCAGGGTAGCCTGTGAGATCCTGTGGTCTCCACGTCGTTCATGGTGCCTTTCAGTACAGTTTCGTTAAGTATGGTTGGCAGATTGCAATATTTTTGAAGTAAATCCATAATGTCTTCAAGAGTTCCCCCGAACGCCGTGCAGACTTTACATGTTTTGCTGAAAGTGATGAATTTACTCTCAAATTTTGCAATTGCCAATGGATTGAGAATGGTCCCATGTGTGCAAGAGTCAATCCAATACTCAAGAATTTGAAGACCTACTTTCCCCATTTGAAGGATTTGCCTGACACATGGTCGATTAGGAAGGTGAAAGAGTGCTTTGCTGACCCTCTTCTGCTGGCGAAACTTCATTTCTTTGCGACACTAGCATCACCTTTTGAGCCGTTTCTCAAAGCGTATCAGACGCTGAAACCAGTCATCCCATTTCTTCATGGTGACATTGAGGATTCTCTTCGAGAGGTGTACGGGCGGTTTGTGAAGCCAGACATCCTAAACAAAGCGAAGACAACCTGCAAGCTGATTAATATTAATGTAGATGATGTTGTGAATGGTTTGAAACTGTCCCAAATCAATATTGGGGTGGGGGCAACCCTTGCTCTCCGTGATGCAAGAGTGAAGGACATCGAAGAGGACATTTTTGGGTTGAAATGTAAGAAGGGTTTGGTCTCCATTGAGAAGAAAATAGTTAAGAGAAGCCCAATAAAGTACAAATTTACCAAAGTCGCATCATGTCTGGATCCTGACAAAATTCTTAAAAAGCCTTAGTAGAGTAAAACAGAGACGTGGATTCTTGTTTTAGGGTTCTCGTGTCTGCAAACCACATGACCACTCTGCAGGCAGACCGTGCTGGTATCCAGTTCAAAAGGTTTCTATCCCAGTTGGATAAAATACAGCTCACGGGCTTTAACAGGAATACAGATGGACTGGACTCATTCTATGAAGCCAACATAACAAACGAGAGGACTTAAAGGGATTGTTTGCCAGCTGTTTAAATTATCCTGCTGTTCTGGCACGGTAACACCTTTGTCGAGAGTGGGTTCTCTGTGAACAAAGACATGTTAGTTGAGAACCTACATGAAGACTCTCTCATTGCTCTGAGAAGAGTTTGGGATGGGATTTTTCATGCAGGAGGCGAGGCGTCAGTGGAAGTTGATCGGAAGTTGATCAGATATGTGCGTGGAGCAAGCGCCAACTACAGAACTGCGCTTCAGAAGAGGCGAGAAACTAAAACTGTAATGGCGAAGAAGAGTAGGTTACAGAGAAAAGGAAGAAAAATGAGCTAGATAAGTTAAAAGCAGAGAATCAAGCCCTGAAAGAAAAACAGGAAGAAGTAGAGAAAAAAATTTAGAAGATGAAGAAATGAAAATCTTTGCTTTTTTTAGTGTAATTGTTCGGGTGTTACCTGAATAATTAATTTCTGTTCATTTAATGTAAGACAGCAATATTTTCTCAGAAAGTTCCTGATTATTTAATTAGTTTTGTTTGATCTTTCAAGTTAGAGGATCGATTGACATGTTTATTTTTGTGCTGCCTGTACAGTCTCATTTTTTATTGTTAATTCTTAAGACAATATTTTTTCATAAAAATAAAAGTCTTTTATGATGAGAAGTGTGTTGATCCCTGCTCCTATTTACACAAATTTTTTTAGGTGCACTTTTAGGATGTATTGAAACCCTATAGTTAGCACATTTCTTAGGATATTATGGAGAAACCTGCTAGGGAAAACACAGGGAAAATACAGGGAAATGATTCAGAATAAGTTGTGGGCACCCTGTTTGGACGGTAAATTGCGTGGTCTACACTGCTGCCAAAATTATGGCTCACTCCCAAAAGAACACCTCTTCGGAGGACAAAGCAGCAAAGAGGCTGGAAGAGTTGGAGGCCAAGATCACGCAGGTGAGACGACAGGCGTCGAGAATCCAGTATGTGATGGAATACATCGTATCTGGGCAAACTTTCATTCCCAAAGTTCGGTGCATAGCGCCATAGAGTAAGGTATGAGAGGGCTAACGCCCATGTTCAGGAGCGTCATACGTTTTGACGTAGTTTCGGAACTGTTGCATAGATGTCACTACGGTCGTCGGTTCCTCAGCCGCGCAATTCGAATCCCTTTTCGCTGTGTCCCATGCGTGTCTCGCTCCGCGTTCATCCCGCAACGAAACCGATAGGACTTGAATTGATAACGGGGGAAGAACTGCTGACGCGTCGGACTGAAGGATAGAAGCCGAGAAGCTCCGAGAGCTCAGACAGCTTCGGCAAAGCTCCGAAAAAACGTCAACGTTTGCGGTTAAGTCGTATGTGTAAGAGAATTTTCAGGTTTAAGCGTTCCGTTGAAGGCTTATCTACTATCGCTATAGAGTTTATGGCTCCAGATTACTTGCTTACTTCTTTATCTTGGGTGCTGTTTAGTGGTTTTCCATTAGTATTTTAATAACATAATGACTGAAAATGCCATCGATGTTAAATTGTTCCCACTGGTGAAACGGAACTACAGAAGGTTTTCGGTATTTTGAGGATATGAATTCGCTGCCCAACCAATTAGCCAACGTTGCTGACATTACTTTTGATTTTAAAGGTGCAAAATAAATCACGGGAAGATAATATAAATTCCCACAGTTGGAAACAGGGTTTGATTCCAAACTTTTCGGAATTTATTCTTCGACGTTGTAAACGACTTTGACGAACAATCATCTACAATTTTCAAGTTACAACTTTCTGATATTGTACATGCGCATGTTTGTCATTCAAAACAATAGAATTGTAGAATATTTTATAATAATTGATAATAGATAATTGTCTAATTTATTCATTAGTACTTATTTAAACGTTTTCCCGCCCTACTCTGAAGTACTTGAAACATGTTTAACTTGGGTATGGAGGCAAATATTTTTTTGTGATTACGGCGGAATGAATCAATATTTGCATATCCCCCTGCAATCCGACGTAAGGGCGTGTGGCAGGGGGTGTAGGGAACCAATAGTAATAGCAAAAGGGGAAAACGTTTAGGGATCTGGATGGGGAATGGGATGATTGGATGACGTTTATATGTAAATAGTGTTTCTATTATGGTTGTGAATGGTTTGTGGGAAAAATAAGTTTTTAATCACTGTGTTCGACAGTCTATCTCTCTAATTTTGTCACTTTTGCGTCTGAATCGCAGAGGTAGTATTGAAATAACTTTATACCTGCCGTGACAGTCAGGAACTCAGTCGATTCGAATGTATCTAATGATCTTAATCTGGCGTGTAATCTTCGAATCATCAGAGATTTCCACCCAAGTTCTTCTAAAGCCGCTTGACACTTTTTGATCTTTCGTAGGGATTACTGACGAAGGTCGCTTGCTTACCTATGTATCTTGTTAAATTTACGAATGAAATCTTTATTTTCTGGATCCCAAATACTAGCGGAGTACTCGAGGTGCGGTTTTACCAATGAAAAAATGTATTTTTCTTTTACTTTATTCAGCGTTATGTATAAAAGCATTTTTTGCCGACTTCCGATTCGCTCACCGCATTTCAATCCAAAGCTTTGTTTTGATAGGTGAGGGTAAAGCTCACTCCGTACTAAGCCATTGGCGTGAGAAATTCTCACATCCAGGGTAGGGGGGCCAGTTCCTTTCCCTGGCCACTTGCAATTTCCCACGAAGTTATGACAGAAAATATCACCGCGAGGATTTTAGGTGGGAGTGGGCAGAGAGGCTTCATTGGGAATCGAACCCGGGACCACCCGGGCCGCAGCCCAGTGACTTCCGATTTATTCTCCTTTTCATACAAAAAACGTTCAACAGCAGCTGTCGGTGGTAGGCTAAAACCATTAGTGGCGTCTAAAAATTTGTCTCATTTCCCATTTTTAGTAGGTACATACCCATTTGTTTGTCTTTGGAATCGTTATCAGGTATTTCTTTTAAATGTTACTCATTGAGCTTGGAAGGAACCACCCGATTGTCCTTCTTCTTAATGACGCTCATAATTCTCAGCCCTTCCCGAAGCAGCTCTATAACTTGAGCATTTTTTTTATCCAAGCAGAAATCACTAGAGCGTTTTGAGTAAGCTTTGGTGTTTAAGGCATCGAATAAATTATTTATTGTCTCTATAAAATCAGCTGTTGGAAGTGCTGATGGACGTTTTAACTCTCCAGTGGAGTGGCTTGTGCGAATAGCAGCTGAAATGGAATAGCTGAATATTTGAGTAGCCAGCTTCACAGACATTTTCTGGAAAGAGTTGGGCCAAATGTGTGCAATAGTCAGTTTCCACAGAGCTCTAGTTGTCGAGCTGGATGTATCACTCTGGTAAACCTGGCGTATATTTTCAAAGGAAACGGTCTTTCCTTCCAGAACAAAATCACTATTCAGGAAGTTATTTCTCAAAGACTTCAAAGACAAAGACTCTCAAAGATGAAGAACATCAAAAATGCAATAAATTTTATTTTCATTAATCTGAAAATAAGGGGTTTCGACTGAAACCCCCATCTCTTTAATTGCTTTTCAATTGGTGCTGGCTTGGTCGCAAATGAATCTTCTGGGATGCAGGCCTACCATTAACAACTTTTCAATCAAGGACAATAAGAGTTTCCGTATATTGGAGCTAATGAGCCCATGCTCAGAAATAAAGTACCCTACAGGCAACTTCCAGTTTTGATGAATACCTCTGATGAGGAACACGGATGCATACTTTCCCACTTGTTTCTTCCTACCCAGATGCCCTAAATATTCAAAACCGTCAATCATGTCCAGGGAATTTGAATATTCTAAATTTTCCATCAGGGACATCTCATCAAATAAAATTACGCATTCTTTGCTAACATCCGACATTACGGAGACTTTGAGCTTCAGCTGACGGAAAAAAGAGTCGTTAAATCCTGTCAAATATCGTGATGTTCCGATCCACTTCCTCACTGTTGATACAGCGGGAATACCAGAATTTTAATGTTAGAAAAGATGGATTTTACGGTTCTCACTATTTTGTTAAAATAGGTCCCTTATTAGTTACAAGCTCAATGTCATAAAATTTAGATCCAGGAGCTAAGATCATGAAAGGTGAAAATTTCGTGGTTTTGACTACAATAATAACGAATTTATGAGTTTTGGTCAGCGTTTTTCGATTTCAGGCTCTATACGTCGGGGTCGAGACCAATAGGAGAGTACTTACCCGACCTGGAACCTTCCCACCCGTAATCCCGAATTCCTGTCACAATTCCCCTCCTCCCCTTGTAACTCACAACCTCAAGTTACTGAAACGGTCATCGATTTGATCCGACTGAGCAACAACCTTCCCTTTTGCAATGACCGGATGCTTGATTTTGCAGTGACTCGGCTCTTTAAGTGCCTCGGTTATTTGTAAGCCAGTAACTTGTTTCCATGTATATTTTCTTACAATACAAAGGCATGGTCGGCACGACTGATAGTTCCTCATTGTACTTTAAAAGAATTCACGAAAATGGTTCGAAGTTCATTTTGGAAGGCACCATAAAAACGGCAGATTTAAAGAGAAAAATTGCACTTAAAATTTGTCATATGAAGTTTGTTGTAGTATTCCGGGTTAGTAAAGAGTGCTAGTGATAGTGACCAAGGATGTGATCCATTTAAAAAGTTATCGTTTTCATTCTCACTGGAAAGGCGCAACACAATCGGGTCGGTAGATCGAAATTGGAGGAACAAAATGGTCTTTTGAACTATTTGGGACATCGTTTGTAAGATAGAAAACCAGCATTGGTGGAAATTTAGCCTGTGTATCCTCCATGCAAGCACGGAAAACAGATCGAATTAATATTTACCAATTACGAAATACTTGGCGTTAAAATTTTTTATAGTTGATTGCGTCTCTTACAATACAAATATTTCATACCGCTGCCCAACTCATACAGTTTAACGATAAATAATCACCAAACTACTTCTATCGCATTGTTGTGAGTTACAAGAAACGCAATGAAATAAGGCTTGAATTCACGTTCAGTCAGAGATTCTATATTTTTACCACCTTACTCATCATGATTTTCCATTGTCGATCCTTTCAAATTTGGGGTAAAGGGTGTAGTGGAATGATACAAACCATATATGCAGACGGACATTTTCTGCGGCATAACTGCAGACTCAATTCTGAATTAAAACGGGAAGTGAACAATTTGAACTCAGTTCCTTAGAATTAGAAAAATCAAATCGACGGAATATAACAAGTGGAGGTTCAACATTCCCCTACACAAAGATGAATGGACAATAAAACATTCGGAAAGCTGCCATTCCCCTGGTGCCGGGCGACTGGCCTAGGCCCGCTCACAGAGTAGGATTCAAGGCTCTGGGAAACAAGCATCGTTACCGTGGATTCAAGACATCCACTCCCGGCAGAACTCAGCCGCCTCGACCGTCCCCGAAGAGTCGCGTGAGCATTTTCCTGACGTATCAGGTTACGCGGGAGACTTGACCTTGGCAGGAAGCGGGAGTCTTTCAGGTTGATAACAGCAACACCATCTAGCGGAGAAAAAGCGAAACACATGGCCACCCAAAAAGTTATTCGCAAATCCCTATAAGCGTTGGCACTCTGTATTACTCTGTGATAGCGCGCAATCTCCGATACAACCATCACACACTGAATAATAGCATGCTGCTTACCATTAAGCAGCACACAGTCTATAGAGTACGAGCACTCACCACTGTCTGGAAAAAACTCCTCAAGAGGAGTAGGGCCGTGGGGGAAAATTTCACCTTTCTCCTTCACCTGTCCCGTCTCTTTTGACCACCTCCGCCTGTCGTTGAATCTCCGCCACCCGTCCAAGAGGTTGAACGTTTCTGGAAGGAGATCTATGAAACGTCGAAGCCATTCGACGGAGACACTCCGGCCATAGGCCTCTTTAAAGAGTTATGTGACCACCTCCTACAAGATATGGATGGACTTTTTTCAGTCACAGAAAGTGACGTGAAGAAGGCCTTCTCTGGCAAGAAGAACTTCTCGGCTCCAGGAGTGGATGCCGTGAATAACTTCTGGTGGAAGAAATTTACTTCCACCCACCAACACCTCGCCAGAATCTTCACGTCCTTTCTGATAGGTAGAGAACCCATTCCACCTTGGCTGACTGAGGGACGCATGGTTCTGATACCTGAGAAGGGAGACTTGTCCATTCCAAAGAACTACCGCCCTATAACCTGCCTCAACACTATACATAAGGCGTTCACCTCGATCTTGAGTGACCTTATCCTCCACCATGTCCATCCTGTGTGGGAGGAGGTGTAGGAGCAGAGTGGCTCAAAGCGTGGAATTGCGGGATGCAAGTATAACCTGCTCATTGATAGGTGAATATGCCAGGATGCCATGCAGCGTAAGCGAAACCTATCAATGGGCTGGGTGGACTGCAAGAAGGCCTTTGACACCACTTGGCATGATCTTTAGTTACCACTCTGGAAAACGCGCTTTGTTCTGACTTCAGGCAAGCGGTCAGTTTCCACAGAGTTGGTATTTGCAGAGTTGGTACTTTGGCATTTTCCAAGGCAACAGCTTGAGCCCCTTACTGTTTTGTATTTCCCTCCTACCCCTGTCCCTTAGGCTGCGACGAGGTAAAGGATACATGTATGGTGTTCCAGGTGACAGAAAGCATAAGGTCACCCATTTGTTTTATATGGATGACCTGAAGCTGTATGCTTCTAATGCGAAAGACCTTCGCACTGCCCTGGACACCGTACTGGAATACAGTGAGGCTATAGGGATGGAGTTCGGATTGGACAAGTGTGCATCCATCCACTTGGCGAGAGGAAGATTTTCGGAGATCAAGGAAGACGTGCAACTTGTTGACGGGAGAGTCATTCGTCACCTCGAGGACGATAATAGCTATGAATGTCTTGGCGGCCCCCAGTGCCGAATTCAGGAGGTTGCAGCAGTGAAGGAAAGGATCACTGCCAAATACAGACAGACTCTCAGGAACATCTGGAGTTCTGAGCTGTCTGGCAAGAACAAGGTTCTTGCCACGAACATGTTTGCGGTTCCTACACTGCTGTATACCTTCATATGCATGAAGTGGAACGTCAACGAGTTGCAGAACCTCGATAGGGGAACTAGGAAGATGATGACCATCTATAGAAGTCTTCATCCGAAATCTTCCGTTGCCAGATTGTATCTCCCTCGCAATGTAGGTGGTAGAGGACTATAGAGTCTGGAGTTTCTCCACAACAGAGTTGTCCTGGGTACAGCTTGCCGAGTGTTGAAAAGCAGGGACCCCCTGCTCAGTCTCGTGAGAGAGCACGAGAGTGCGGGAGCAGGGGTGTTTCTCTTCCAGGTGGCAAAGAGGGCAGCGGACAAAACCGGTCTCGACATCGACCAGTCATCCAATGGAAGCGCCAATGACACGACCATCTCGTCATTGAAGGCAGACATCCTCAAGCTCAAAATAAAAAAATGCCGAGCAGAAGGCCTTGCTCAAGGTGCATACCGGTAAGCCCATGCATGGATATTTCTATCGAAACATCAAAAAGCATGAGTTATCGAAGGAGCTGACGTATGCCTTCCTACGCTCTGCCGGTCTTAAGTCCGAGACAGAGGGTTTTGTTCTCCTGATCCAGGATGGTGTCATGAACACACTCGTGTACTGCCAACTTTTATTCAAGGTGAAAGTCGCGGACACGAGATGCAGGGCGTGCCGAGCCCTGCCGGAGACTTTGAGTCACCTTCTCTCTGGCTGTAGTTATTACGCAAGGTTGGCGTATTTAGCTCATCACAACACGGCCCTGTGGATGTTATACTTTCACCTTCGGCACCATTATGGCATCGATGAAACACCTGTGCTGCCCTATGCCCCTGCAGAGATAGAGTCCGTCGTGGAGAACGATAAATGCACAATCTGGTGGAATTACTCCTTCTTCACCACCAGGCAGTTAGAGGTGACCAAGCCTGATATAGTTCTCCTCGACCACCTCACACGCTCCATGTTCTTGTACGAATTTTCGGCTCTGGCTGAAACGGCTATGGATGCGAAGGAGGTGGAAAAGCAGACGAAATATCAAGACCTGCTTTTCGAACTTCAGCGGATGTACCCCATACACTCTGTGAAAGTAGTGGTCCTCATCATAGGTGTGCTCGGTGGAGTTACGGGCTCGCTGTTAAATAACATCAAGTGCATTCCATCCTGTGTGGCACAGGCGGAATCACTAGTTGCACGCATGCAGAAGGCTGTCATCCTGGGGTCACTCTGTCTACTGTGGAGGCATGACCCGACAGCAGCATAGCCTCTCATCTGATGGGCGTAGGATGTGGCAACGATTACTGCACAACCCCTCTCGAGTCTCCGGCCATAATGACGGCAATGAAACCTGATGGAAGGGACTCTGAGGGAAGTGTTACAACTGTAACAAATAATATATTTTTATTAGACATAAATAATATTCAATTTGCAATAATCAATTTATTGATGATGTTTCCAGTAGGTGTATAGTTAAATAGGTATGTAACAGAGTTTCTTCTTTTCCTTTCCCTTGTAATGTATTCTGATGATTACGAAGGTGTCAGGTAATTGGAGGGGCACATTAACTTAATTGTTAGGTGATACATATTGAATACTGTTTTCTTTCTTGTGATTTATTGAAATATAACAAGCCCATCTGTCGAAAGATCATTATTACTTTTATTGACGTAAAATTTGTTTGTAATAATGGCGATGCTTTATTTTTCCTCAAGGCTATTCATCGTAAATAATATACAATTTCATACACAAATTTATCACTCCCATGGGAGCTGTCTGCTTTCCTCTTGATGATTTACCTACTTACAATTAATGGAACTGATAAGCCCGAACATAGTCAAACATATGTGCGCAGTAAAGATAATTTCAGACTTCCGAATGATTTTCAAAGAACTATGTCTGCGATGTCTTTTGAAAAATGATTAAACTCCAATCTGGGAAACATAATGCAAATTGATGGACAAAACATTTGATACCTTATGATCAATGGTAGGGCTCACATTATGGATCGTAATTATGCCATGAACATAATTCTGGATATACAATTAACACGCATGATCGGATAAGCAAGTTCTTTACATCAATTTTATGCCTGTGTAAATAGGTATACATCATATCATAAACCTTGTCGTGATATCGTAGTGAATCGTTTCTTTAAAGTAGAATCAGTATAATGCACCACATAAGTCGTTCTGGACTATACAGTTGTGTTCCCAATGGTTTAACCATGTATTAATTGATATCTAACGCTAAATTTCATCAAATAACTTGACTTAGACAAAAATTGTTCGAAAATTTCGTTGATGCTTCCCATCGATGATGGCAAAGTGGCTTCATCCTATCTATCTCACCTAAAGGCCTTAGTTAGCTGGCACCCAATTGGTTGTATGTTTAAATGCTCAACTGTGCTATTATAATGGGCGATTTATAATGTCTTTGGCAATTTACCACTCGCATTTGTTGGCATGGGGTCCGGACAACGTCTATTTGGATCGCCATTGGAAATCTCTGATGCTGCCTTTAATTTCGCAGCGAGTAGTTTTCATGTAGTATATGTACAAGGTGGCCTCCTTCCGAGTCTTGACCTTCAATCGACTGCGGGAATTTAGCGATTCAGTTTGAATTACTTGTTGTGACAATGGCCTCGTGCATTGAGATTAAATTAGTGGTGATACAGCATCCAAGAAGTACACTAATGAAAAAGTAAAACAATTTTTTGACGCTCTGAAACCTAGATTGCCTTCAACCAGTTATGCTCCCTCTGAAAATTGTATGTATTCTAATGTCATGGTACTTATGCAACCATATGAGGCCAAACCCTAAGGTCAAAAAATAAAAATACACAAAGGTTAAACCATATTTTCGTCTATACGAAAATAATGTGAAGATTGCCATATTTTTTTGCTGGGAGCTTCAATTATGTGTGCAGAAATTGTAACTCATCAAGAACACTCCTTTCCTCTCGTAATAGTGTGGGTTGCCTATAATGCGGGTGTACCTCCGTCCCCCAAGACCCACATTATAACCGGATTTTACTGTAATAGGGATGGGCTGGTGATATGGCAATCCTTACTTTCCCCCTGAATGTGATTGGATAAAGCCTTGTTACCTTTAAGCCCTTGGGGAAAAACATGATTCAAGGGATAATAATCAATTAGCTAGTCTTCAATACACACTCGTTACAAATATATATATCTCTTCAAACATTGCAAGAATGAGGGAGCCTCCCAATTTTCAAAGGTGGACCCAAACCAACTGTTCTTGATTAACAGTTTCATGGAGCCATGAAAATAGTAGCATGGATGACTCTAATACTGTTGTGCGGAAATTCCATAGAGGAAAAATTACCTTAACCTTTATCTTAAGAGGTTTTTCGCCGGCTGTATATCTAGACTACTGAGGTTTTTTAAACTTTCTGTCACTAAAACGTAGTGTTTTAGAAAAGAAAATTATTACAAGAAAGGTATTTGTTGTATCACAGTAAAATAAAAATCGCTTTATAGAGTTTTTGCAGGGCTTTTATGTGACTTGATTTTATAGGGGTAGTAAATATAACAATATTTTAAATGAAAGTTTAACCCGTTCCCTTCTGAAGTTTAAATGCCCAAAAATGCGCTCCCTCTTAAGTTGGCCGAAACCGGCCGTAGATTCTTCTCTCAGGATACTGGGAATTTAAATTTGCCAAGCGGCCAGAGAACACCATACGGCCGGTTTCGGCCGAGTTAGGAGGGAGAGGGTTAATTATTGTTTATGTAAAAAAAAAAAATTATTTTCAAGGGTGAAGGCTTATTTTGCCAAAGAACAAGCGATTCCTCTACAAAAATAGTGTAACACAACGCCATTAGTTCAATTTAAAGTTTTCAAGTAATGGAATGGTAAATAAAAAAAAAAAAATGGAAAATATCCAAAGTATGACAACTGCCTATTTTCGTGAGTCACCGTTTTTCTCTTCCAAACACTCTGAAAGACAAATTTTTCAGCATAATACATTTCTGTTTTTTGCATGATAAAGTACTTTATTTGAATTGATTAATTAATTTTCCGTCTGCTGCTTTTGTTTTATTTCTTCCTTTTAGACAATATTTTACCGGAAATTCGATGTAATTACATTCAAACTCATGTTGGATAGTAATGTTATTTTCATGTTCTGAAAGTCGAAGGAAATTTCAACATGGAAAAAAAATGTTTGTATCCACATTATGAATATAAATCCTACACGCAGTAACCAAGCAATAGATACGACATAAGTTGATTGTTTTTAGCTATTGATGGACCACTTCTAGCTCACTTTAGTGGACCGTTCCAATTGCGTCATAAGTGAAAAACCATAGTCTGTGTTGTGTGCTGAGCGGTGCTGTAGTAGCTGATGCTGTAGTAACTCACTTTAACCCTTTCTTTTTAGAGACGATGTCTCCAAAAAGAAAGGGCTAGAGTGAGGGAAAATATTCGTGATAAAGAAGGGGGAAGAGATAGGTGGAGGATGGGAGGGGGAGGTAGGGGAAATAGAGAGATATGAAGAAGTGAGACGGAGGGAGAGAGATGAAGGCTCAAGGTACTGCTGAGGGTTGATGATAAAACCTAGTACGTACGGCAATTTTTTTTTATATTTCTGATACGAAAACATGAATGTACCTTGCATACGGAAAATTACTGTAGTTCAAAAAGTTAAATAGCAACTTTGGCAATAAAACCCACATTTATGAGAAGTCATGTAAATTTCGTAAATACCTGCACATTTTCCTTCGAGCTGAATATTATCATAGTGATAACAGCCAGCTACGCATTTCATATGTTGACAATTGTGCGATAAGTCATGAAAGAGATTTCTACACACAGCCCAACTTCACATTCCGGGCACCAAAGTCGTGTTTCTTAGAAACACGACTTTGGTGCCCGGTCCTCTGTGATTCTAGGCTCCGGAAGCAGGATGGATGATGACCAGATTAAAAAATGGGCTGTTGTTAGCGGCTGCAAATCCGCTATATCATCTGTCAGTGGAATCAATGGGCGAGAATTAAGACATGCTTCTATTTGGCTTAATAGCGTGGAAAACTCTTCAAAAGTTAGAGTATTAAGTCCTAGAACTCTACGCAAGTGGTGTATAGTAGATTTTACTGCAGCTTCCCAAATTCCACCAAAATGTGGGGCAGCGGGTGGATTGAAATGCCATGTAGTACCTTCTTTGGCTAGTGTTTGAGCTATTTCCTTGCTATGATAGGCTGATTTTTCGAACAATCTCCTTAATTCTAAATCTGCACCAACAAAATTTGAACCTTGATCACTGTACAAAGTTGCGCAGTGACCTCTACGTGAAGTAAATCTTTTAAAGGCAGCAATAAAGGAAGTAGAATCATAGCTTGATACTGCTTCGAGGTGCACGGCTTTGGTTGTCAAGCATATAAATAACGCCACGTATCCTTTGTATGATTTGTTACCTCGTCCTGGAGATACTCTTATTTGAAAGGGTCCTGCATAGTCAACTCCTGAGTTGAGAAAGGGTCGATTTATTCTAACTCGGGCCTCTGGCAAATTTCCCATTTTCTGGTACATAGTAGAGGCTGAATAACGACGGCAGATTAAGCAATTATGTATAACTCTTTTGACAGCCTTGCGACCCCCCAATACCCAATACATTCTTCTGATGGAAGAAAGGGTCAACTGAATACCGCCATGAAGGGTAATCCGATGAACATGCTCAATAATTAATGTTGTGAGTCTTGAATACAGAGGTAAAATTTAAGGGTGTTTCTCATCATCACTCAAGAGAGAATGTTTTAGCCTACCTCCTACACGTAGACAGATTCCATCAAAAAACGGATTAAATTTTTGCAGTGAGCTTTTGCTTGAGAAAGGCTTGTTGGCTAAAACTAGGGGAAAGTCTTTTGAAAAATAAACTTGTTGAACTAAACGAATCCAAACCAAGCGAGAATAATCAATTTCATCAGCAGTTGCATAAGAGGAGTTAGACATAGGAAACTCTCTTAGGAAATTAAGAACATTCCCGTCCATAATTTGATTAGCAAATTTTATTCTAAGAAATCTAAAACAAAAAACAGATACGCGTAAAAGCTTAGGTAGTGATGAATACTTCTCAAGTAATTCCCACACTGTTGGCTTAGTCACAGTAGTGATATGAGTAAAATGTTTTATCTCTAACTGCTCAGCTGGTATTTTTAAGTTTAGCTCTGAAGCCGGCCAAGGCTGATTTGAGGCAGACAATCGTGGAGGACCTTTCCACCACAACTCTGATTTTACTAATTCAGAGGGAGAAATGCCTCTTGACACTGCATCTGCAGGGTTTTCTACAGAGGGAATGTGATGCCAAATTGCATCAGGCAAGATATTTAATATTTCTGAGCAATGGTTGGCAACAAATGTTTGCCATCTAGAGGGATGACTCTTCAACCAGTACAAAACATCTAACGAATCTGACCAAACGTGCACAGGAGCATGGGTCAAATTGAGAATATTCGAGAAATGTTTTGCTAAACGAGCAGCTAGCAATGCCGCACAAAGCTCTAACCTTGGAATGCTAATTGTTTTAATTGGAGCAACTTTACTTTTTGAAGAAATCAGCATTGAAGTACAACTTTGAGAAGTAGCAACCCTTAGGTATACTACAGCACCAAATGCTCTTTTGGAAGCATCTGCAAATACATGGATTTCTGAAAATCTAGCTTCTGGTGAAAAGTTAATCCATCTAGGAATTCGCAATTGTGAAAGACCGGGCAGAGAAGAATACCAGTTATTCCAAAAGACAGATTCATTAGCAGGAAGTTCTGTGTCCCAGTCTATTTTCAACAACCACAGTGATTGCATGAAGATTTTTGCAGTTATTACAACTGGAGATAACCACCCAAGCGAGTCAAATAATTTTGAAACATTTGACAGAACACTCCTCTTTGTCAGGACAGAGGAAAATGATTCTATACTTATCCGGTAATAAAAGAAGTCTTCTTGCGGCAGCCAGGATAACCCAAGCACCACCATGGAACTGGACTCGGGCAAGGACTGGCAGCTCGAAACCGCAACATCCTCTCGAGGCAGCCACTCAAGAAGTTCTCCGGCATTGGAGGCCCACTTCCGCAGAGGGAAGCCGCCCACCCTGAGCAAGTTGATCAAATCCTCTTGTTTGCAGCGAGCGTCAGGCAAAGGTATGGGCTCCAGTCAGCACATCGTCTATATAAGTCTCTTCACGCAGCACAGGAACAGCAAGAGGAAAGGCATGGCCTTCTTCCTCGGCTAGTTGCCTAACACAGCGAATAGCCAAATATGGGGAACACGCCAAACCATACGTAACAGTCTGAAGTATGTAGGAAAGTACAGGGTCATTAAAATCAAATCTGCAAAGTATATTTTGCAAATGCTGGTCTCTTTCATCTACTAAAATTTGACGGAACATTTTCTCGATGTCCGCAGTAAAGGCAAAACGGTAACTTCTCCAGCGTAGTACTACATTAGCTAAATCTGGCAACAAATTAGCACCTATATGCAACTTAGAATTTAACGATACTCCTCTGTTAGTTTGTTGGGAGCCATTGAAAACCACCCTTAGCTTAGTGGTTGTTCTGGATTCCTTCAAAATGCCATGGTGAGGAAGGTAGAGGCAGCTATCCATTTCCTTGGTCTTCCCCTCCGATTCCTTCATGTGACCTAAGTCAATGTACTCATGCATGAATGCTTGGTATTGGTATTTCTCCTTGAATCTCAGATCATGCAGAAATTTCCTTTCCATTTGCTGCTGCATCCTTAAGGCTGGGATATAGGAACTGCCGAGTTGAGTTGCTTCTGCAGTCTCGCCATCCCTCAAGGGTAGTCGTACGATGAACCGACCTGAAATATGCCTTCTGTAAGTAGAAAGAAAATATTCCTCACATTCCTGTTCAGCTGGAGTGAGCATTTTCTTGGGAGGTTGGAAGTCTTCCTGCTCCCAGAATTTCCTGAGAAGTTCTGTCAGGCTCTCACTCTCTTGGGAGTGAAGTACTGTCGAGGAAACCGTCGCATCTCTCGGCTGGATCTTGACATCTCCAGACAGCATCCAACCCAGCGTGGTCAGCATAGCTATTGGCTCACCTGGACCTCCTCTCTTCACCTCGTCCTCCACAATCTTGGCGTGTACTGCGGCGCTGAGTAGTAGTTCAATCCCTCTTTCTCCATTGCACTGCGGATCTGCCAATGTTAGTCCTTGGACATGTTTCCAGTTGGATAAAGCAATTGTATTATCTGGAATATATGAAGAAATTTTAGGACCCACCAAAGCGTCAACTTCATACGAAGACGCTGACTGAAAGTGTGGCTTGATTGTGAATGCGACCGTCTTTTTACAGGTCGTCTGCTTACTTCCCACTAGGCCCATTATTTCCACATTAGTACTCCTTCCCGTAAGTCTTAGTCGTTGGCACAATGACTCAGATATAAAGGACGACTGAGCACATTGGTCTACCAGCCCTCTAGCAAGTATTGGGATACCATGAGGTCCAATTACTCTTACTAGCACTGTTGCAAGAAATACT
This sequence comes from Pyrrhosoma nymphula, assembly GCA_963573305.1. Taxonomy (NCBI): domain Eukaryota; kingdom Metazoa; phylum Arthropoda; class Insecta; order Odonata; family Coenagrionidae; genus Pyrrhosoma; species Pyrrhosoma nymphula. The sequence goes on from OY754329.1 coordinate 4,049,016, forward strand.
GAACATGTTTTGGGGGTGGGTATTAAATGCATTAGCGTAGATTTATCTGATTCCCTGCCAGGTGAAAGACAATTATCCGTAGGAGAAGAATCTGTTTTCGGAACTGATTGTATCGCAGATTCTTCTGACTCATGAAGCATTGAATGATGTTTTCCCTGGCAGTATCTACACCTCTTGGTAGACTTACAGCATGTCAGAAAATGACGTGAGAGACAATTAAAGCATAGGCGCTTTGATTTGACAATCTCTTCAAGAAAGTGAACCAGGGTCTCAAAAGTCGGGGGTTCTCTCGGCGAGTTGGAATTTCCCAAATGATTTTCCCAATCTCTACGGGTTTGCTGATTTAACTTGTTTACAGTTAGATAAACTAAAAAGTCATCTCTTTGCTCAGCAGGCAGCCGCAGAATCTCCATTGGTTGTATGCAATTTAATGTGGAGGTCAAAATCCTTTTTAACTCCGTGGAAGCTTCGTTTTTAGCTGGAGGAATTGCAAACAAACTATCAATTTGAGAATTCACTTGACGACGTTTATTTTCTTAAGTATTAAGCAGTGTTTGCCAGGCTAAGTGAAAATTATCGCCCGTAATTGGAATAGAGCAAATGTAATCCGCTGCTTCACCGGTAACACAACTTCTAAGGTAATGCAGCTTCGTAATTTCAGCAATAGTCTGATCTTTAATGATCATTGAATCAAATAATTCCTTGAAAGGCGACCAGTCATTAAATGAGCCAGAAAATTTAGGCAAATCTACTCTGGGAAGATTGGCGAGTTGAGTCCCATTTCTGATTTCTCCCGGCTGTGTAGTATCACTCGTTACTTTCGGTGCCGAAGCGTATAGCAAATTGTTTAAATATTCCTTGAACTCTCCCTTTTGAGTCAAATACATGTCTTCGGCTTGTTCCAAAAACTCACTCGTGAAGTAATCGTCACTGAAGTTAACCTCCTTCGATCGAATCATATTATTATGCTCACGATTTAATTTTGCCCAGCATTCGTCGAGATTTTTGAGTCAAACTTTGCACGTGCCTCTCAAACTTTGCACGTGCCTCTTGTCATCTTTGCTTGCCCCTCTTTCTCTAAGTTTATAAAGGAGTTAGCAATTTTTCTCGCGAGCTTTTCTTGTTCCTTCTTGAAATTCTCCATCTCTATCGCAAGCCTTAAGTAGTGACCGTAATTTAGCAAATGTTCTAGTAATTATAAAAATAAGCACACAAAAGTCTTGCAGCAAGCAAACACCACGTCCGTTGAATGGCATGCACACGGTTAGAGTATAGCGTCGATACTGAATGGCTCAGAAGTAGGCATTTAACCCTTTCCCTACTAATGCCGAATATATTCGGCTGTAAGTTTCTTGACCAGGGAGACGAAGGCTGAATATGTTCGTCGGAGATTTTCCTGACCAAGGGAACGAATGCTGAATATATTCGGCTTCTTGCTCCCCTCACTTTTATGACTGTCGCGGGTACACGAAGGCTTAGTTTCGGGACCCAACGCAGCTGGGGTTAGGCCTCACCCACGAAATCCGGGAGCAGGTACCTGTACCCCTCGTCGTATATTACCCCTCTTTGTGGAAAGGGACCACGGTCATACGATTGTTTATTCAGTCATTTTGCAAAATTTATGTTTTTTTTATTTCAGAAATTATAAACTTAGAATTGAATTCTCTGTCCTTTGATGAACGTTACAATTTTTAAATGAAATTCTACGATAAATATTAACTGAAATCTCAATTACAGTATGATACCAACACTTGATAATGCATACCCGGAATAGTTTTTTTCAATATTTTGTCGTTAAATGAGTTAACATCCATTAACATTTATTATCGGATTGGAAATGATTGTTGCATCAAATCCGTTAATATTGACCGTAGAGCTTCGTTTAAAATTTGACAATGCACAGAAAAAAACTAGGAATTCAGTCTAAAGTCTGCAATTTAAGAGCAAGCAACAATTATGCATGTAGCTAATACATATAAACAAATCATAAGTTGACCGCGAAACAATGCCGCAGGGAGGGTTTTAAACCCGGAAAGGAGGTAGCCCAACTACCCTCAGAGTTCGAGATAATGCAGAGTCCCTGCTGAGACGGGTCGAAAAAGGTTGGGGTCTGGGGGTGTATGATTACCTTCGAGACCCTTCTTAACGGATGCCCCGGAAAAATGCTCCGTACAGAGGGTACGAAAAAGTCTCTTGGGGCTCAGCGTAGCAGTCAAGCTATAGAGAGAATTCCACCGTCTCGAAAGGGTTAACAAGTGTCCATGCCCATGCTCAAAGAATAAAGCAAAGAAGTAGTACGGCTTTAGCTTAGTTAGCTTTCACCCAAGCAAGTGGTTATCGACACTACTAATAAGTCACTCCGACAGTCAAAAGTACATTTGCAACACAGTCTATGTAAGTGACCGACAGCAAGCAGTTACATGCAGCACGTGAACTAAAGTTCCATTTGAGCAAATTATGTATGTACGTATCTTCAATTCACCACAAAACTATGAAAAGTGGAAAGCAACTTATCTTTTATCAGCAAAGCAAGGCAGATGAAATCCAGTCCATATGCTCAATCTCACTCCAATTCTTCTCTCTTCTGCGTCTTGAAATATTTTCCGGAAGCGATCTGATAATTCGTTGAATCTTATAAGTACGTTACACATGACAAATCCGTCGCAATCCGATGCCATCTGGCCCGAAGGACCAATTTTATGTTCATTAGAAAAGCAAATTGAGTAAAAAGAAACTTTATTTTGCACATTGGCAAGAGCAAAACAATGTGCGCATAGCAGCTGAGCCAGGAACGGAGTGACAGCGTGGTCGTGCATTCACTTCGTCCAGCAATGGGTAGACAGTGCCGCCACTCCGAACTACCTCAGACCACCCGCGTCACTCAAACAATCCCAAACAAACCTTGTTGACGAAAGTTGGATTCTTCATGTGATATTACGTCAAACAACATATAATACTGTGAGATATCCACAGAAAAAAATTCAGATGGAAGAAAAATATATTCTTAGTCGAATGCCTCTACAAAAATATGACTTTCTATCATTTGACAGTCTCAGGGGCCTTGAGAGTGAAAGGAGGACGCAGTGTGCCATATGAACACGCTCGGCAGTTGAGGGATATTTTTTTGTGCTGGAGAGACACGCTCTGTTGATAAAGGTTAATGGAGTTACCTGCAAGTGAACATGCGTGAATATTCCACCGAGGGAAAATCATTTGCCTTGACCGGGACTCAATCCTGGATCCCTCAATGAGACACACAGTGCTTTGGCCAGTTAAACTACCAAGGCATCCTCCTCCCCTGTGGATATTTGTGGCCTTTAAGTGACTCTGTAAAGGTAGTGGCTCTGGTGGCTATTCCCAGTATCCTCAAAATTTGTCTGGTTCTTTTATTTTACCCTTGAGACATCTGAGGTGCCTGTTAATCTATGTAGTCCACTCGGTGCAGAGCCTTGGAAGGTGTTCCCCTTGTGTGTAGGCATATTAATTAATAGGTTGTTCAGGGAAATTATTCTAAGAAACAAGTTTGTATGTGTTGCCTAGATTTTGTAATTTGGAGTCCTATGGAATATCTTAAATCTGGAAGAGTTACATATACACATAGAAAAATTTTGGATGCAATAATTTATGCAAAACTTGCTTTTCTTGTTAAAATGTATCAAAAATGAAAGTGCTGGTAAGTTGAAAGAATGAGTAAAAGAGTTTTTTTATGGCTTCTCTGGTACATATAGGAAAGATCTTGCAAAGGTGTGCCTAATGGTGCATTAATATCAGATCTTGGTGGCAAAAGTTAATATGTTCAATCATTTTAATTGCATCCATGGCCACACCCAGGTAATGTTTATCATATGTGTACGATTCTGAACTGCTCCCTTTTCAGGTCATGGAGCTGGAGACAAAGCTCTCTGAAGCGGAGAAGGAATTCATTGAAGGTGCACCCACCCGTGGAAAAAGATCACCCTCGGAATGGATACCTAGGCCTCCTGAAAAGTATTGTCTCTCCGGACATAGAGCACCTGTCACCAAGGTTTGTTTGGGAACCTATTATCCTCTTTTAGCATCATCTTCTTTCTTTATTCTATCAGCATTTGGTTTTAAGTGGAGAACTGAGATGATTGTGATGAAAATAATACTCTTAAGTGACCTGAGTATTCACGTCAATAATTGGCTTTTGGCTATAGGTTCATGAAGTTTCAATTCATTGCTTCAAAATCAAAATGCTATATTACGTAGATGTAACAAATACTTATTCTTGAATAGAAGAGGAATGAATATTTGAAGGGGTATGTGGGTCTCCTGTGGTCTGTGTGATCGGATTAAATATGCCCCAGTTCTAATCTGGGTGATGCCTCTGGAACTACTCCAGAATCTCCAAGACACCTGCTGTTTTTTTCTAGAAATTATAACCTTGGAAACTGCTGGAAGCCTTGAAAAGTTAATTGACAACCATCATTACTCTCAAATGCTAATTTCTCACTCTGTGTGTCTAAGTGAGAGATATCCCATTAGCTAATGCAGGTACTTCTTGACTTAACCACCGTCCAACCTATGACCATCCGTTGGTACGACCAACATTATTTTTAAAAATGAGTCAAAAACTACTTTAAAAATTTCTTCTAGAAATATTACAATAATCGCAAAAAAGTGTGGCAATTCCATACAATCCCTGTACATGACTTTTAGCAGTGTTATGACTGTGGCCATGACTCTTATATTCACAATGATTATTTTACCCATTTAGTTTTGTCTGATACAATCTGCAACAGCTAAGGCATCATTGTATGTTAATGTTCAGAAATTCTGCTGTAAGTAGTCTTGACCCTGTGAAATTAAGAAGTACGCAAAGTGATAGATGACATCACAGCAATTCAAAGTCACTATATTTTGCTGTACTTCAATGTTGTTAATGTTTGTCCTGGAAATAAATAACGTTAAATTTTTTATAAGTTTTTATTCAGTGGCATCCGAAACAAATAATAGGATTATATGAGAATTTCCTTTTGTACATGACAGAGTTCAATGATCACCACGGCAAAACTCTGTGTTTAACATGTGATGGGTGGATCATCTGTTCAATTTCCGAGTTTACTCTGCCACAGTAGGTTTCTTAATTTTTTGAGAAAATCTCATTATTTTTAATGTCATCCAAACAAAAAAATGGTAGTTATGGTGTTGGTGATGAAAGAAAAAGAAAGGCTATTGATTTAGAAAAAAAAGCAAGCCATAGTGAAACGGTATGATGGTGGACAAATGGTGACGTATTCATCAAGCAGTTTTTGTCCTTATGAAATCAGCAGTTAGCACCATCATTGAAGACATAGTTCGTATTATGCATGATGTTGTAAGTATTGAAAGTACCATTGAAGTCAACAATTTTTATAAAAAAAATAGAGAGACCTCTCCACGAAATGGAAAAGTTACTTCTTTGGTTTGGTTTGAAGACCAAATTCAAGAATGGATCCCATTAATGTTTCTAATAATCCAGGTAAAGGCTTTCAGTTTGTTTGAGGACCTCCAAACAAAGGAAGGAGTGGATTATAACCAAACATTAGTGATGGCTGGATTAATTAGTTGAGAAATGTGTGCATTTGCGTGATGCCAAAGTGAGTACGGGGTGGATGCCAGTGCCAATGAATGTGTTGCTGAGAAGTATTGGGAGGTGGATGAACGGGTAGTGTGAGGTAATTTTTTGTTGGAACAAATATCTAATGCTGATGAGAAGATGTGGAATCCTGTGAACGTCCTGTGGAAGATGTCACATGGTACCTATATCCACAAGGAAACTAAATGCTTGCCTGGATTTAATGCTTTCAGAGACAGACTCATGCTTTTGCTTCAGAAAATGTTGGAGGCTGAAAATTGTAGCCTTTTTTTGAAATTATATCGTAACGAAAACTCAAGAGCCTTGAAGCATGTAAATAAGAAGAAAGATTTGCAAATGTATTTCCGGTCCAATAAGAGATAGTGGTTGATGTTTGCTTTGCTTCAAAACTGATTTTTATACTGTTTCTCCCGGAAGTGCAGGCCTTCTTTTTGGAGAAAAACATTCCTTTTGAAATCCTATTTGTTTTAGATAATGTACCCGGACTTCTCCAGCATTTTAATTAACTCCAACTAATTTAGGATTAGGAAACAATTGCCACTTTTAAAGCTAACTACCTTCAAAACACATTTGTATGTAATATGGTTTGAGAGGTTTCCATGTTCAATGCCACAGGGAACTTAAAAAGGCACCTGGTAATTTGCCGCAAAACTATTATGGCTTCAATTATAAAGAGTGTTGTTGAGGTGGGTGAAAATAATAGATTTTTCCTCATAATCAATTATTTCCTTTTGAGTGTATGATCAATTATGAAAAGTCATTCCTATTCTATATAGTCGATTATTCCATCCTGATTATTGGCCAAAAGTGAGTTTATAGAGAATCAGTGGGAAAATTTTCATTTAAAAATTTTGTGTAACCTTGGTGAATTGTTAGAGGAAATGCTATACAGTAGACCCCTGCTTAACCATGGGTTCACTTAACGATAGATGCACTTTACAATCTGCATGCTAGGAGTTTTAAAGTTTTAAGTTTCTGCTGATTTTGCAATTGCCCTTTTAAATGCCCCATTTTGGCGATCTTTTGCACCCATAATTTGTTATTCATTCAGTATTTAAAGCCTTCTGTATTAACAGACAGCATTTTCTATCATGGCAACATTTAATGATACTGATAATTGAGGGCCTGAGAGTCAAAGTAATACAAGTAACAAACATCGGATCGCAGCATCATACGGTTGAACACTTTTATTAATTTTCCTGTAGCTACTTGACGGTACCAACTTAGAACATATGCACGAATATCATTTTTCGTTTTTTTGTTACTTGCATTACTTCACTCTCAGACCCTCAATTTCATGATTAGACTGATGGTATCAGCCGTAACTTTATGGAACCTTGAATTCATGATTGGAATGAGAATACTTGGTTGTTCCACATAAAAATTTTATTTCACAACACGACCTAGGTTTCGACGATAAAACGTCATCTTCAGGTGAAGACTCTACAGAACATCAGTGTTTATATATGCACTCGGGGAGGGGTGGGTGAAGGGGTGGTTGTGGAAGGGGTGAGGGGGAGGGGTGGAGGTGACGTAGAGGAGGTGTGTCATAGAGGTATTCGCTGGCTGGAAGGATGGGTGGGAATGGGAAGAGGACCCCTGTGGGGAAAGCACTATGGTGGAGGGATAAGGGCCGTAGACCCTACGTGACGCAGGAAGGAGGAAAGGAAAGGTTATTCATTGGGATATGAAAAGGGGAGGTTCAGGAGAGGGGAGTGAGAAGAATACAGGAGGTCATTAACAATATTTTCCTTTGCACGGACACAGTTTAAAATTTCGATTTGCTCGAGAGCATCAAGTTTTTGTCCTTTTTGTTGCACATGTGAAATATCAAACTTAAAATCACTGACATGATTGTTATCCACCAAGTGTTTCGCTAAATGTGAAGTTTGATTTGTTGTCTCGTACAAGCTTGGTGTTCCTTCACCCGTTGTTGAAAAGGCCGTCCCGTCTGTCCCACGTACACTGCCCCACACTCGCACCATAGTTTGTACACTCAGCTTTTTTCTTCATGAGGGATTTTGTCTTTAGCGTGGGAAAGTAAGTTGCAGAGACTATGTTTATTGTAGAAGGCTGTCTTGATCTGGTCTTTTGGCAACTTCTTCCAGATGTTTCTTGACACGTCATCCAGATATAATATTCTGCGCCATTTTGCGGGAGAAACTTGCTGTGGTTGAGACTCATAAATCTCTTTGATCGCCAGTTTGTTGAGTTTTTTTGTAGTATAGTTTATCAATTAACTCCTCACTGTAACCATTACTCTTGTCTATTAATTTAATGGTAGTTAATTCTTTATTTAAGTTTGTAGGAGACATGGGAATGTTGATCAGTCTGTGTAACATGGAATGAAAGGCGGATAGCTTCTGTGCAAAACAGTGTCTGGAATTGTAGTGGATTATTTGGTCGGTATATGAATCTTTACGAAAAATGGAGAAGTCTAGAAGGTTATTGGATTTTGTAATTTTCAGATCTAGGAAGTTCAGGGAATTGTTTTCTTCCACTTCACAGGTGAAAATTAAGTGCTGATTTAAGGAGTTCAGATGGTCTAAAAATATTTTAAGTTGTCTTTTGGAGCCTACCCACACGCAAAACACATCATCCACATATCGACGCCACCACAAAACATTTTTAGTTTGTCCTGTAGCAGAGGAGAACAGATCTTGCTCAAAAGAGTCCATATAGATGTCTGCTAATAGAGGAGACAAAGGAGAACCCATCGCTAGACCTTTCGGCTGTTCAAAAAACCTTTTGTCAAACATGAAATAATTTTGCGAAACATAAGTTTTCAGGAGTCCGTACACATCATTTATAACTGGGGCGGGCACAGATTTCTTGAGGAGGATGTTTTCCGCAATGTCTAAAACTTCTCTAGGAGGGATGCTAGTGAAAACTCTACGTCACCTCCACCCCTCCCCCTCACCCCTTCCACAACCACCCCTTCACCCACCCCTCCCCGAGTGCATATATAAACACTGATGTTCTGTAGAGTCTTCACCTGAAGATGACGTTTTATCGTCGAAACCTAGGTCGTGTTGTGAAATAAAATTTTTATGTGGAACAACCAAGTATTCTCATTCCAATCATTCATGATTAGAGCAAATTTTGCAATGATTAGCACTGCCACCAATCTGAGATAAGGCAGCATTCCTTACATAGTCAGGGTCGCATCTATGATAATTCAGATTATGGCTTTTATTAGTCATCATAGAGGTATCATTTTTTTACAACCTTGAAAGAATATGAGCACTTCTACCGAAGAGTAACTTTTTGTTAGAGCACATTAGATACCTACCAATGAAGAGATATGATTCCTTATTATTCCTTTAAGAGTATATGGTTTTATGGAAAACCATTTCCAGAGCCTGAGTAGTAGTTTTTCCAGTGCGGAAGCCATACTGTGAAGAAGAAAACAGATTATTATTTTTTAAGGAAAGATATAGCTGAGATTTGATCAGAGCTTCAAATACTTTGCCAAAGACTGGGATCACTGAGAATGGTCGATAATTCTGAGGGTTATCCTTTGCCCCTTTCTTGTGAATGGGGATCACTCTTGAATATGATCAATTAACTGCTGTGTCGTTGCTATTAAATTCACATGCTCCTTTATAGAAATTTGGAAGCTTGCTTTTTAGATTCAAGGAAATACTGTACAAAAGGAATATAAGGGACAAAATCTGAATTGATGATTGTTTAAATTCCATTTACACCAACCATTTGCCACCAATTCTCTTACTTCTGAAGTAAAGAAGGTCACCAAGTTCATACTGATAGATTGGTGAGAGATATGTCTACCTGAAAGTCGTCTAATTCTTCACACAATTACTGCATTGTTTCATAATTAAATCACCATTTTATAACTATGATGAAATTTATTGCATAATAATCATCATTGTTGGTACTACTGACATGTAAATTGCTAAAAATGGTCCCAGGTTATCAGATTTGGTACCCAAAACAGCTAAATGGTGTTACAAGTGGAGCTTATTTTACAAAACCACTAGTCTCACTATACATTCTCCAATTTTTACTTGGGTAGTCCCGAGAATTACATTAGCTCTGTTGTTATTTGTATATTTTGCCAAACAATATTTATGTGTAGGCTCTATCTTAGAGAAATGGACCTTATGTCGAAGCCTGCATGAGTCAATAAAAGAAAATTATTTCATCTTCGTGGCATTTGTACATTTGTAATATTTCAATTCCCTGAGTGCATACTGTATCAATAATTTTTTAGAAATAAATGATCAGAGGATAGAGCAATTGCAAGGACATAGTGCCTGTACTTAAGCTGGCACTGATGTTTAGCGTTCCTTAAAGTCTGGGTGCCGATGTACTTACACTTTTTCACTCTAAAATTTTGGGGAATAAAAGGAGGGACTGTGTTCAAAGAAATATGGCATGTCAAAAACTTCTTTGCATCTCTTTCAGTGTTCTTTTTTATCTCAGTGTGCATAAAATGCTTGTTGTCTTGTCATCTAGGTTATTTTTCATCCTGTGTTCAGCGTGATGGTTTCATCCAGTGAAGACAGCTCTGTTAAAGTTTGGGATTTTGAAACGGGTGAATATGAAAGGACGCTCAAGGGGCACACGGACTCAGTTCAAGACATTGCGTTTGATCAGAGCGGGAAGCTTTTGGGTAAGTAACATATTGTTACTATCAATGTTTACATAACTAAACTTCTCGATGGAGAGTACACAGTGCATGCAGAAGGCCGTCATCCTGGGGTCACTCCTTCTGCTGCGTATGCATGAACCTAATGCAGCATAGCCACCTATCTGACGGGCATCGAACTTGGCTGCGAATACTGCCCAACCCCTCATTAGTCTCCGGCAATTATAATGGCAGTAAAGCCTGATACTTGCCGGGGACTCGAAGGGGAATGTTACAAAAGTAGCATAAAAATAATGTTTATACATGCAAAAATAATTATAAGATTTTTTTAAGAGTTCGGCATATACATAGATATATATAGTGATTCTTCCGTGAACTCATATATAATATATTTATATAATAAAAAATTTAATTTAACAGGTGGCCTAGTGGGTAGAGTGCTTGGCTACTGATCAAAGGGTCCCAGGTTCAAATCCGGGTGAAGCCTTAGAACGCCCACAAACAAAAATCCTCGGAGTGCGAGGTGGCCCAGGGAAAGGAATTGGCCCCCCTACCCTGAATGTGTGAAATTCACACGCCTGTGGCTTAGTCCAGGTTGAGCTCTACCCTCAACTATCCAAACCAACCTTCAGGTTGAATCACTGAGCGAGTGATAATAAAAAATACACTTAACAGGGGATGGGAAAAGAAAAGTAAAAAGACAGGGAACGTTTTGGGCATGTAAGCCCTTCCTCAGCTAGAGAAAAAGTGCAAAGCACAGCTCCAAGGTAGGGGAAGGGAAGTGGGGAAAGAAGGGAAGTGAGGGGAAGTTGTGGTATATGGGAGGGATGGGCACGTGGTGTCGCGCCTAGATGTCTAGGGGGGAGTGCTACTAAGTAGGGAGGGGCGTGGGTGTGGGTGAACTGGGATGATAGTGGAGAATTGAACCTGGGGCCCGTTTCTCAAAGCTACAAGTCCACAATTTACAAGTCGGATTTTACAAGTGTGACTTACAAGTGTGACTTACAAGTGTGACTTACAAGTGTTTCAAACGAAAACGGAGGACTTGTGAATTCTCCACAATTGTAACTAATATTTTACAAGTGAAAATGGCGGTCATCATCCTGTCCGTATTTAGCTATTTTTTTAAGCTTTAAATATATTTCGAGAGTTTTTCCAGCAATCTACTATTACCTAGAGTCACTGCAACGTTGCTCAGTGTATATAAATACGTGAATACATGATAAATGGTATTTTTGGTGTACAATTCACCTTAAAATATCCCAAGCGAGGACGAATCATCGGCAATACTTGAACATAATAAGGAAAAATCGGTTATTCCAACGTATGATTTGCATTGTTACCTTGTAATGAATGTAATTTATAATTCTTGAACTCCAAGATATATTGTTGTGGTGTGTTTATCTTTCAAACCACTTTCGTAAGTACGACATAATAACAATAATGTACGGCAAGTATGGGATACGTACGATTGGAATCGTTTATTCCAATGTATGAATTGATATTTTATCTTGTAATGAAAGTAATTTATAATTCTTGAACGCCAAGATATATTGTTGTGCTGTGTTTATCTTTCAAACCACTTTCGTAAGTACGACATAATAACAATATTGTACGGCAAGTATGGGATACGTATGATTGGAATCGTTTATTCCAATGTATGAATTGCTATTTTATCTTGTAATGAAAGTAGTTTATAATTCTTGAACGCCAAGATATATTGTTGTGCTGTGTTTATCTTTCAAACCACTTTCGTAAGACATAATAACAATATTACGGCAAGGATGGGATACGTACGGGACATACATTTTCTTGCATCTTTTTTAACCAAGAGTCAGTGCTATTTTGCTCGATGTCTATAAATGCGTGAACACAAGATAAACGGAATTTTTAGTTCACAGTTTACCTTAAAATATCTCAAGGGAGGAGGAATCGTCTGAAAAAGTTGAAGATCATGAGGAAAAGTCGTTTATTCCATCGCAGGAAGGGAAAGATGAACTCGAAATGAAGGTTATTCACAATTCTAGCATGTCAAGACATCATCTTGTGCAGTGTTTATCTTTCATAGGTACGAATAAATAGCAGAATAGCGTTTTATCGTCAGACAAGCGAAGACTATTTCAGCCATTTTGAATGTTCATTATTAATACCCAAAGGGATCTCAACCTGTGAAGGAAGCCAGTTGGTGAAGCGTTAGCGTGCGAGATTCACGAAGCATAGGACAGTGGGTCTATCCCCGCCGGGGTAATTCTTTTTCCTCTTTCATTTTGATGGGCTAAGGAGATATTTTATCACCAATTTATGTCACTTCGTTCTAGGACTTAAGCGTAATTTATTTTTAATTTCACTTGTTCTTGATCCCCAAGTTACACCAAGGGTATCGGACACATGCCTACGGTGTATGAGGAAAAACCACAGCACATTAGCGTAGCATTTGCGAGATGTCACATAAAAATGTCGACTTTAATTACGTATGGAGTTTCCTATTGAACTTTCGCAACTTGATATCTCATGGCGATTTATCGTTTTAGTACGGGAACTTATGCTCTGCATTTTTACCTCTCAATGTATAAACATAATGACGTGACATGAAAAGTAGGTATATATTGATAATTAGTAATAAATAATACTAGCAAACTAGCACTTAACTTTTGCATTTTCAACCTTTCCCACCTCCCTAAAATAATTTATTCTTTATCAAATGAGATCATTTATAAATTGCACGATTAAAAGCGACATTCCTGTCTCGGTTGGAAATAAATCTTTCTTCTTCATTGTTTATTCACAAAGTCTCCGTGGGGGTGTTCTTTTCTCGTTACTCCTTAGTCTAAAAGAATTTTCTTTTAACTTTAAATTATAAAAAAACAATGTGTTTTAACGTAAACTGAGCATGTTATGTCAAAAGTCTGTAAAAAAAATCCTATCTACTGATACCTTGTTTGTCGCTATCGCCTTCATAACAGTTGAGAAAAAGAGATCGCTAGTCACTTTTCATTTGTTTTCCCAGTTATTCTTTCCGATTGACTGCGATTTACTCACCTCGGAGGACTTGTAGAAATTTCCTTACAAGTTACAAGGATTTGTTGCTCACAAGTCTGTTTGAGAAACAGAATGTGTCATAACAATGAAAACACTTGTGACTAAACACTTGTAACTTGTGAAATGGACTAGTTACTTGTAATTAGTAGACTTGTACGTTTGAAAAACATACAAGTCATGATTATGCCACATGATTATGCCACAGTGTGGTGAAACGCGTCGTGTCAAATAAATAAATCTGTGGAAGATTACCAAGTGTCTTTATTCATTATGAATTGAAAAACATAATTTCACATCTTACTCGAAAGTAACACTTGTAAGATCACACTTGTAAATTGTGGACTTGTAGCTTTGAGAAACTGGCTGGCTGTCCTGAGGACTGCAACAAAGTTGCTAAGTTACGAGGGGGAGGGACGGGGATGGGCACGTGGTGTTGCACCTAGATGTCTGGGGGGGGTGAACTGGGATGAGAGTAGAGAATTGCGCCTGGCTGTCCAGAGGACTGCAACAAAGTTGCTAAGTTGGGAGGGGGTGGGGGAGGGGAATAAAAGGCATCGGAGGAGGAGGGGGGCAAGTAAATAGACGAGAATTTAGTGCTTAATATTGAGACCAGGTGGGGAAAAGGCTCTTCAATACCAAATAATCGAGAGTTCAGTATTCCTGAGTTGTGTGTTCGAAGCGTTGGTGGGGAGGGCGTGGAGGATGTGAGATGGAAGCAAAAGTCGAACTAGAGGTTGTGAGTGGAGGCGTGTTTGGGGACTGGGAAGTTGGGTGGGGCGGCTCGGCGTCCGTTTATCTGGATGGACAGGGGATTGCAGGTCTCGCCGATATAAAAAGAAGGGCATACCTTGCACTGTAATAGATACACCACGTTAAAGGTGGTGCAGCTGCCGTGGGAAGAGAAAGGAAATGGGGTGGGGTTGTTGGGACTGTGGAAAGAAGAGAGATTACATATTAAAGGGCAGGTTTTACAACAGGTTTTACAAATCTCCTCCCATTGCAACATAATAATGGCCACAATTGATGTCACCTCCCTTTACACCTCCATTCCCCACAACGAAGGCCTCAATGCATTGAAACACTTTCTTTCCCTCACTCCCACCCCCCACGTCCCCTCCTCGGACTTCCTCCTAAATCTTTCTCAACATGTCCTAGAAAAAAATACCTTCTCCTTCAGAGACCAAATCTTTCTGCAAACGAAGGGCACAGCAATGGGTACGAGAATGGCTCCATCGTACGCTAATCTTTTCATGAGTCTGCTGGAGGACAATTTTCTATCTTCCTGGTTCCTCAAACCCCTATTTTGGGTTCGATTTATCAACGACATCTTTCTCATCTGGACGCACGGTCCTCTAACTGTGGTGTGATGATGGAATATATGTGTGTATGCGAGATGGGCAATATAAGTATAGTGAAATGAGAAATATAGTTAAGTAGGTGGACTGAAAAAATCAATGAAAATCTTAAGAGCGAGAATGAATACGATGAGTTTTACAGAGGCCGAGAAAAGTAATGCGGTCGTCGAGAAATGCCAGTTCCAAATCCTTATCAGCAAGGCGAGGAGAAATATCGTTTGCACAATATAAAGTCATATGGAATGGCCAACTTCATTGTTTTGCTCAACTTTTCTAATATTCAAAGAACTTTGCTCACGTTTCCAAATTTTCCTTCTCGTCAAGTCAGACCAAACGCCTACTTTGAATTAGACGGAGAGCTTTATGCTCTATGTAATTGATGTTGACACGTCTATCTCCGCAATTATTATATATATTTTTTTAACTTAATAGGAAAATATTCCCATTATAGAGTGATAGAGCACATTTCAATGAACATTTATCAGAATCCCCATAACAGAACTAGGGAAAAAGGAGACTTTGATGTGAAAATGAATATGATTGTCGTGTTGCGCACGGAAATTAGCAGAAATCTTGGGCACTTTCCCAATAGCCCGGAATTCAGTAGGGTGCCTTCAAGTAGTATCCCTCACGGATGGACATTCAGAATGGCAAACAGCACCCGAGAAATGAAATAACAACTTCCGGGTGATATTTTCAACATTCAGAATCGCAAATTGCATCTGAGACTATTCTTGGGAAAAGAAGTTCCTTTGATGCTATTCTGGGCAAATAGCATTGGCGCTGTCTCATTCACAAGACCAGCCTAAGGAGCCGTACTAGCTTTTTAAACAGTACATTTAAAATGTAGCGGATGCCATAAATATATTTTATTAGATGTTATTTGGCCAACTACCGCTGTCATTGTGGCGAAAAGGTTAAAATTTATGTTAACTTTTGTTTTCATACTTCGCAGCAATCTTTTTCTTATTTCTCATAACTCACGTGCACTAACGCCATTCATCTTGCGTTTTTAGTTACTTCACCTTTTGTTTTATTTAATGCGCAATTACTTACGGCAGTCGTGAGGAAACGTATTTTAAAATGGGAAACAAGCGCGTGCGAGATAATCGTTATCATTGGAAGACAAATAATCAACAGTTTGCAAAGAGAATTGACTCTAATACGGGCACTCCCGTGTCCCTGGCCAAAGAAATTGATATAACAAGTTCAACGTGGAACACAATTGTAAAAACCCGTAAATGTATGGAGAAAAGTGCTAAGGACTGCGGCCCTATTGGTACATTGATGACTTCAAAACATCAAATGGCTGAATAGACCATTTCAAAAGTCGATATAAATATTGTCTATAAAACTATTTGTGGTGAATCTGAAAGTGTACACTACATTGATCCTGAAACAGTTTTTCACTGGAAGTGCACAACTTTGCATAATCATGTTGATGGCTTTGCACTTAAAGACATTTTTAGTGTGGACGAGACAGGTCTTTTATTTTTAATAATAAACAAGACCCTATGGACTTCAAAGGGGACCCTTGTCATGGGGCCAACCACAGTGAAGATCGCCCTACTGTTTTATTAGGAGCTAATCCAGATGGCAGTGTGAGACTGAAGCCCTTTGTTTTTAGAAAGTCCACAAATCCACATTGTTTAAAAACATTAAGATCTTGCCTACAACCTATGCAGCTAACACAAAGGCACATATGACAGACTATTTTTGAAAAACAAATGCATGCCCTTGATGCAAACTTAAGTATATGTAGGTAGACACCACTTCAAATCAAGTTAAGTCAAAATATGAGAATACTTTTATTTTTTTGTTAACTTTTGTTTATTCATTTATTTTTGTCTCTATTTGGTCAACCATCAATTATTAAACATCACCTGTTAAATAAAATAAAATAATTTAACATTAGGCGATGATTTTACTTCTATATCCTACAAGTTAACCCTTTAAAGCCTAGCAATCACAGCAAACATTTCTTGCTCTACATTGCCCTCCTTTCCGCATTTCTCAAATATTTGTAATGCTGTTTTGGTAACAATATCTTGATATATTTATCGTCCACAAGACGAAATATTAAATCAATTCAACTGAATGTTTTTGATACACAGCTTTCTCAAAGTGGTGGCCTACCCTAAACTGCTCCGTGTGAATACACGATTTTAGTTTACTACATTGAAAAAGAAATTGAAATTTCTTGTACTATGTAGTCAAGTTTGAAATTGAAATTTTCGAGTTGATATTTGATGATGAATTTATTGGCCTCCTAATTAAGCAGTCAACAGATTATGCTGCATTGCAGAAGTTTCGTAATTTGAATATAACATCTGCTGAAATGAAGGTCTTCCTGGGAATTTTGATCCTCTCGGGCTATAATAATGTTCTCAGTAAATGTGTTAACTGGGATTCATCCGGCGACATACATCATTAATTTGTTGTAAATACTATGTGCCGGGACAGATTTTTACAAATATATAGGTTTTTACACTGTGCAAATAATTCCCAGCCTAATGCAGAAGACAAAATGTGGAAGCCAAGGCCAATTATGAATCTAGTGAAAACCCAATTTCTAGCTTTGTTCCGCCCTGAGGAGCACCTGGATTTTGGTGAGTGCATGGTTGAATATTTTGGATGTCACCCTTGTAAACAGTTCCTACGCGGTATGCCAATTAGATTTGGCTACAAAGTATGGTCTGTAAATACCACTGCCGGATATTTAGTGAACTTTGAGGTTTATAAAGGTAGAAACCCTGCATCAAATTCCGAATATGAGAATATGGTAGGGAAATTTGCTGCTCCTCTCCTGCAAATGCTTTCTGCAAAAGTTTGTGGTGGGAAGGTGTGGTTTTGGGCTTTGGGATAAATAAAACTTTAATGAATTTATGCCTTCATTTTTAGGAATGGACGTATAAAGGGAGGTATAGCAAACCCTCCCCCCCATTACTCCTTTTAAAACCTGATTTAGCTACCGTTTTAAAGCTCCCTCCCCCCACTGCCCATGTCTTTCCGCAGTGCCTTCGGAAGCTCAATGACCCTCCACCCTCACCTCCTCACACCACCATGAAGCCCTCTGAGTCCCAACAACAAGCAGTCGTAAACCTCTCCTCTTCTCCGTTGAGCGACGTCGAAATTTCTGTCCCAAGTAAAGGTTTGTCTTTCTCTCCCTTGCCCAGAGTTAATCCTGTCAACCTCCTTACGGACACTCTCAATGTCTGCTGCAGTCTGAAGTGGAAATTCTTCTGGGATTCCCAACTGTGTGACTATTCATCTCCCACATATTCTAAATTAGTCTAAGTTAGAGACTCTTACAATCACACGTTTCTAATATGTTTACATAATTTCACAATGCTTGTGGGTGCACAATATTTTTTGTTGTTCCATTAACTGTGCAGATATAGAGATTGTCTGGTTTGCCGACTTTAGAACACGCAGCATATAATTGTCCATGTGAGAAGCAATCCAACAATCTATATCTAAACCACACCTTTCTAAAGATTGGTCCTTTGAAGATTTGTTTATGGTGATTGCAAACGCCAATCGAATTGGGAATTGCAATCTCTTAAATTGAAATGGCACATATCCGTTGGAATCATAGGAATGCGAGGAATGAGGACATCTTCACCTTTGAGAGGTCCTGCCAAGATTGTTGCTTCTACGACGTTGCTCATTAATTTTTTTACTGCAAGCCGCGTGTCGGTTTTTTTGGACGGTTTTTAATTAATTTTGCAATAACGAATTGATCAAACCAAACTTACCACGGCTCAAATTAATGGTCTTTGAATTACCTACAAGTATCTTATGCTTTCAATTCTCTAAAAATCTTATATTGGCTTGTAGAGTTAAAAAAACGTGTTTTGGCCAACTTTGGATGCACGTAGCTCCGTACAGACACCAAATTGTAATAATAATAATATTTATTGGTCACACAGATCTATTATAGTAGATTTAAGGTAAGTCGGGTACATGCTCGAGTTGCAAACATACTGGGGGATCTTCGTTCATCCCCCCCTACAACGTAAAACAGGTTCCATCCATTCCTCAATTACATCCCTGAAATCGCTGTTTTTCTGTTTCTTGGACTAAAGAAAAACTCTTCAACAAGGCCACTGATCAGCGAGTTAATAGTCTCCTTGGTGCCGGTGGTTTAAAGAGAGCAGAGGTAGCTGGTTTTGATTTTGGGATGACTTAAAAAGGAAATCTCTTAGTATTGAGGAGAAGAGAAAAATTATAAAGGAGGTCGATAAAAATCCTCACCTGAAGAGAGTTGACTTGGTGAAGAAGCTGCTCATGCCAGTGACAACTTTAGAAAATTTCCGTGATAGCTCAGGAAATCACATATTTAATCACACAACAAACATACACATCACACAATCATATCATATTCAATTTTTTGCAGTTGCTCTGGGTCAACTCCTAATTCTGTAAGGTTTATAAGCTAATTAATAAAATAATTTTCGTAAAATATCATCCACAAATTGTTTATCATATTTGATTTTAATTTCATTTTTGTAGTTGTTTTCTAGAGTTTTCCCCAACCTATTATAGGAAGAGCACATTAAATTGATGATCATTTTTATTATTGTTTGTTACACCTTTTAGTGACTTAGTTTTTTATTCATGGAAAACTGTCCTAGCTCATTACAGACTCT
Source organism: Pyrrhosoma nymphula (assembly GCA_963573305.1). Taxonomy (NCBI): domain Eukaryota; kingdom Metazoa; phylum Arthropoda; class Insecta; order Odonata; family Coenagrionidae; genus Pyrrhosoma; species Pyrrhosoma nymphula. The sequence goes on from OY754329.1 coordinate 4,068,273, forward strand.
AAAACCTCAAAAAATGGTTGGTCCTCATTTAATGTTTGTCCGCATTTAGTGTTTAAAATGTTGTCCCCCCTGAAAAACATTAAATCAGGATTCTACTGTATATACCCAGATAACGACGCTAGGCACCAGAGTTTGAAACCAAAACGGATTGGTTTCCCACATACATATAAACATTTTACATGAGTGGTGCCCAAAATAAGGGACTATTTGCTATTCGATGGAAAGTGAATGAGAAAATATACCAAATTGAATACATTTCTCATTGATTTTGTCAAAAATGGGTCTAACCTTTGCAAACTTATCGTTCTTGTTGAGCGATTGATTGTCAGAGTGATTTAAATATTTTCTTTATTTCCTCAAACCTATTTCTTGACATGCTTTCTCAAATTATTTTTGCCTCTTTGTCTTAGTCTGTACTCCAATAAAACCTTATTTGTGGTTGAGTATGGTACCCCGTCAAAATTATTATGCCAAAACATTTTCTAAGCTCATTCTGGGTTATTTGGAAACTGATTATTTTTACGACAAGTATACTTGACAGAAAAAGGGGAGGAATCAGGCTAGATGTTGTGGAATGTGAACATAAGAACTTAGAAGTAGCAATTTTCCACAGATAAATATTTGAATTCGACCCGGGTTTCGATGCACTGCTTCATCATCAGGTACATAAATTTGGAGGTCAAGGTATTTTTATTATTTTTATTTAATAATTTATGTACCTGATGATGATTCAGTTCATCGAAACCTGGGTCGAATTCAAATATTTATCTGTGGAAAATTGCTACTTCTAAGTTCTTATTATACTTGACAGAATAGAAGTGATTGTTTCCATTACATCACAGTCAAAAAACAAAGAGAAAATGTTTCAAACCTCCGTACATATTTTGTGAGCACCTCCTGTGAGTTATTCTCATTACACACTGGTGAAGTGTGTCATGAATTGGTGTATCTTTTACCCAATGTGGAACCCACGCCACTTTTCTTCTTTTTTACTTGCTTCATGAGTTGCTCTGAATTTTGAAGATTTTGAAGCTCATCACGTTGCAGTGATGTAAGAGTATTGATGCAGTTCTAGTGTTCTGACAATGTCATTTGGTAGCGGACCCTCAGAATCATTCAGAATAATCTTTTTGTCATCTATCCATTCTTCATCCATAAGGCTGTCCACTTCCCGAGGGATTACAACCGCATTACCAACAACATTAACATTGGGACGGTCCTCCTCCAGCTCCTTAAGTGCTGACATGATTTCCTTGGTCGTATTGTATGATTTTATATAGCTCATCTGGGAAAGTTAGCATATCTAATATAGCTTTGGTCTGTTACATTTTGAAGTACCATCCATGTGAAAAACATTTTTGTACATATCCTCTTAAGAGCTCTCAATATAATCACAGGTCATCAACACCATTCCTAGTTTTGAGGTAGCCGATCACCGAAAACCAACTGAAGGGTGGGAATGGTGATGGCGCGTCCCCTTCGAGTATAGAACACTTAGAACGTACTTTATCCAGTTGTGCTTTGGACCCGAATGAGTTAATGTGCGATATAATGGATACCAGATAGTTGGAGGAGTTGAATAGTATTAAACGAGACAAGTGGACACTTGCACAATATCATACAAGACTTTGTAACCATTCCTGCAGCGTAACCGTAATTTATTGAAGACATATCCAACTGTAAGGTGTGGACCTCTCAAATGTTGACAAACGAGAAATAGCATATTACCTGATCTGCTCACATTGTCGTCTGTGTTGCATTTAAGAATAAAACGTTTAACTATAAGAGATTACATTACATTTCTCTAGAGGGAAAGCTCAAGTAGTGATTAGGATTCACTACGCAACAAAGTGGAAGGAAACACAAAACAGTGGATTTCAACCCTATGAACCATAATTTGTTTCTACAAAACATAAAGGCTACATGCAAAAAAATTATTCCAATGATCTAATTTATTCATAAAACTCTTATTGTTATTTAAGTTAACTGATAAATAAATAGGGACAAAGGAAGTAAATGTTTCTGTGATCGATGGCTTGAGATAGGTGATTGCATAGGGCATAATTGCCCAACGTTGCGAAAAGGCAACATTAATTAAATTAATCAAAAAAATTTATTTGTGGAATAATATAACACATTATTTTAGTATTAATAAGAATACACATCAACATTACAAATGCTGTTTTTCATTGCGGCATATTATTTAATACTAGGCATAGAAATTTGAACTAAAATATGGGTAAAAAATGTGTCATGCAACCAAGCTATCCAAATTAAAAATAAATTATAATAAATTCTCAGGAAAATGAGAAAAAAATACCGTGTTGTTAAAGAAAGGTTCATCGAATTTAATTACTACTTATTTATAGCTAGATGTCAAATAATATCAGTGCAATAAAATGTAAAAAAAATGTTTCGTTTTCGCAACGTTGGGCAGAAATGGGTTAAGGCTTCAGAACATTTTTCTATATCACTGATGAATATTCCATTTATTTTCAGCATCATGCAGTGCTGATATGTCTATCAAGATATGGGACTTCCAAACGTATGAATGCTTGAAAACCATGCATGGTCACGACCACAATGTTTCCAGTGTTTCCTTTATGCCTGGTGGTGACTTTTTGCTGTCATCATCCAGAGATAAAACAATGAAGATGTGGGAGATTGCAACAGGGTATGTGTTAAGAAAAGTAATGATATATTTGCTTTACAACGTAAATGAAGTGAAGTTTTGCTCGTGCATTTTTGTAGTGCATGTTGCTTCTCTTAATTCATTCTATAATTCTGTGACTGAGCAGTGTGTGATTATAGAGAGAATCCATGGTGGATATGTTCCTTTGGTGTATAACTGAGTATATTTTGGTACATGTCTCTTTTCTTGAGCAATGCATTCCAAATGCTGAGGTGCTAAAACGATTCATGTCAAGTGAATACATAAAAGCCATAAGAAACCATCTAATTGCTAGCAGTAAGAAAGAATAAGGAATTTTTTGCAAATGCAGTGGCTTAAGTGCTTACTTGACTTCTTTAATTTGTATAAAATAATGTGAAATTGTCCTTGTTTCATGTTGAAATAAATAATGAGTATAGCTCTAGCCCAAGTTCCTGGTGCTGCACAGTGGACAATTTTGAACATGGGCTGCGAAACTTTTGAAATCCTGTTGAGGAAGTCTTCTCGGGTGTTCCATTGGGATAAGTTTTTTACTGTCAACGTTTTGGAGTCCGTCTTGTACTCAATTCTCAAGGTGAATGATGATGTTTACGAAGGCTTCAACCGTCGCCGTTGTTGCGCGTGGTCAAGGGCTGGCCGTTACGGTTTGAATACGCCAAAAGTTTTCATAACTGCTTCCATGCACCACTAAGGGAAAGGAGGCCATTGAAATTTGATTGGAAAGAAGAAATTTCAACTGAGACCATGGCTTTTCCCTTAGGCATGGAAGCCGTTATTAAAACTTTTGGTGTATTCAAACCGTAATGGCCAGGCCTTGACCACACGCAACAATGGTGACGGTTGACGTCTTCGTAAACATCATCATTCGCCTTGAGAATGGAGTACGAGACGGACTCCAAAACGTCGACAGTATTAAACTTATCCCGGTGGAAGACCCGAGAAGACTTCCTCAATATAATTTGCTGGGAAAAAAACTAAATCCTACTTTGAAATCCTGCAAAATTGGGGATGCAGTTTGTTCACTATGAAGGGTTCTCATGCTATCCAAAAGCTATCCTTCTTTCTCTACTGCACTGGCCCAACATTTTTCTCTCTCATCACCATATGCATTCCATTCTCTCTCAATATGCCCTTTATTCTTTTTTTGCCTTCTCCATATCTCTGCCATCTATTTCCTTTCCTCCCCCACCGTATAAAACAATTCGTATTTATCTTTCATGCTACGTAGCTCACCCTGTCCATTCATCTCCACTCATCTCGCAAGCCCCCAGTCTTCATACATTCATTTCTGGTTTTGTGAGTTGTACACATGTGCATTGCGTTGAGGACTGTAACTAAGGAGAAATAATTTTACTGCTTGAAAATGGAAGTTTGAAAATTCTTGTTACCGTTGTCATAATTAGCAATTTTTTGAATAAGGTGTTGAAACTGCTAAGTAGAGCAATTTAGATGTCTGTTGTGCGTTAAAATATTTTTTTCTGCTTTGTCACTCAGTTACTGCACGAAGACATTTACTGGGCATAGAGAATGGGTGCGAATGGTAAGGGTGAATCAAGATGGATCTTTAATCGCTTCCAGCTCAAATGATCAGACAGTAAGGATCTGGGTGACATCTACCAAGGAATGCAAGGTATGTTTCTTAGTAATCAGTGGTTAACACACTGGAATTTATTCAAGTATAGTTTAAGCTATCAAACTCATTTTCAGTATAGAAAAAAGGTAAGTCATCCAAGAATTGATTGATCGTTAGAAATTCTGGTGAATGAAATACAAATGCATATCGAAAATTCTGAGGCAGTTAGAGTAAGTTATTACACAGTAAAACCTCGACCTATTGAGCGTCTTTATTTCGTAAACTTCTTGATATAGAAGTTACTGTTTATTCCCAGCTGCTCACTATGTACTGAAATAGGGAAAACCTCTCAGCTTCATGCTTCTTTTATTTTTAATCCTTCATGTATAGAATGGGTTACCTTATCCTGTGGTGAAATATTAATTCTGGACTTAAAAATAGTGATCTTCGTCAATGATGGATTTCATAACTTGAAGCATAGAATGCAACATAGTGAATTTCTTCCGCGCACTTCTAGATTTTGCTCAAATGTGCACATACAAAGCTGTCAAAAATGCAAATATCACAATTTAAATATCTCAAAAAATGCTGTCAAACATTTTGTACTACATATTTTGTTCTCATTAACGCTCACGCTCCACATTAGTCCATGGAAGTCCTACATTGGGGCAAAGCGTTAATACATATTAGGGATGGTCGGATCAGATCACTCAGATCTAAAGTTACGTGGATATTAGGTTTCACCGGAGACTGAATTTGTATCCTAATTCATTCCATAAAAATCAGATCTGGATCCTAAATATTAAAATTCACGCTTAGTGAATGAATCATCCTATAAAAGGAAGTAAGAAGAGATAAGAGTTACCATTCTCTCTTTGCATGTGCCCATGCACTACATTACTTGTCCTATTGATGTGATGATGTGTTTCAAAGCACTCTCGGGTGCTACGTTCATAATTTCAGGTAGTGGAAAAATCACGAGGAAGTGCGAAATCTACCTCACCGCTACCACCAGGGTAAGATTACAATTTGAATCAACTGAAATAACAGCTCCCCTCATTTCGTTTGAGCATTGCCCACATCAACCCAGTGTGGGCTGCGGAGGCCCCCAAAAGGAGGCCTCCCCCCTCCCCCACTAGTGGAAGTTACCTGGGTAAAAGCAAAGCTGGGTGAGAGTAGATAATTACAGATAAGGCGAAGTATTGATCCCCCCGGGTTACTCCCTTCTCTTTCTCGCTGAATGAGTCCCACTCGGGTGAATTTTGTCGCGCAAAGGAATAAGGAACGAAGAACATTTTTCTTGAGGGGTCTTCTGGGAAAAATGGGTTTAGAGGCGTTAATTGTTCAGACCCAACTGAGGGATCAACCCAAAATCTGACAGCTTTATCATTTCCGGCTTTGTGATTGAGAAGGATATCTGGATGGCAGGAGTGCCTGTCAGGTAATTTCCAGATACCCTGGAAAGGATATTTTACCATTCATCACGATTAGCTGAATCGAGCCTTGTGTTGCCGGTAATAATCATTAGTCATCCCAAAACAAACGAGTGAATAGAATAATGCCGCTATTTGATGCGAAGGCAGCTTGACACCTGGAAGTCTGTTTCCATTGAAATCTCAAAGAGTAGCAATATCTTCAAATCTATCACTACTTGCAGCGTATCTTTTGGCTTTCGCCTTACTTCCGAAACATCCGTAAAAATTTATGATGCTATAGTATGTTTGTCTAATGTTAGATGCGTTAGTTACTTGATCGTTCATGAGATGTAGGCAGTTAAGTCGTGTGATACCAAACATGAATTATTTTTATATTCGTGATTTCTCATTGATTGAGTGTAGTTTGAGAATGGTGATACGACAGTATTCACTACTGATATGACACTTATGAAAAAACCTGAGATGTTTGCTGTGATGTTAAAGCGAACTCGATGAAAAATGACCCTAAGTATTTTTGTTGGTAGTTTTGTTAGGATCTCACGTGTGAATTTTTCACTAATGGAAATTTTCATTTTGGTTGATAGCGATGAATGGCAGGTAGTATCCTCACCTTCCTGTTATGCTGTTCCTGCATACGTTTAAAAAAAAGAATTGGCGTGCTTAAGACCACATGGGAGAAGTGTAAACTTCTATGGCGATATTCTGATAAATATAAGATATAAAAAAAACTCCACCACTAGGAATCAATCCTGGGAACTTCAGTACGTGGGATGACGACTCTAACCACTATGCCACCTTACCCTGTACAAGAGAGAGCGTTCTCTTGAGTTTACATTCGGCATGCTAAGCGTGACGCCCAGAATCTGATTTACCGCCTGCAGAATTTTCTGTGCGTGGTGCGCCAATAGAAGTTTACACTTCAAAATTATTAATGGTTATGGAATGTTTTCATATTCAGTATCAAACTAATGTTTTCCTTCGTACCCACTCTCATGTATGAAATAAGTATTGCACCAGAAAGGTCATTTGGGAATAGGGCTTATTTAGTATTTAATAATATTTTTGTGTGTTCCTTTAGCAATTTACATGAATCTCCAAATTAATTTTATTGGTTAATTTTTTTTTCAAAAGGAATCCAAATAGGCAATATCTTTCTAAGAAAGAGTGACTATAGGCAAGTAGAACACTGATGCTGTGAATAAGTCTTTAAGTTGCAGGAATGGTATTCACTTAGTCAAAGGTCAAAATTTGTTCTTGGATGACCAAGAGCTGACCAGTCCAGAAATTAGCAATAAAATTTTTATTGTGGACTTAGATGTATTCTCCAAATTATGAGTGGGTCATATTGATAATTAATTTTAGACTTACAAGGAGACATAGCGAGACCAATGTTGAGGTTGACTAATGACACAATGTTTGTCTGAAACTAGTGAGTGTGCAGAAAAAGTGTCTCGGCTTTTTCACCCATTTGCGAGAAAATAGCTAATATACGCAGAATTTTGTTCCATTATAAGCTTAGCATTACTCGGCACAGACAATTTCCGTCGTGGCTGAGTGCATTAAGGCAGAGAGTCGTCATACTGGTCAGATGACACCATCTGATCTGGGGTTTGAGCCTCTCAGGTGCCAAATTTTTTTCGGTCGTATGTGTTTCGGAAACAAGGTAAGGTGTCCGAACTGGTTCATGTACAATGTTAAAAATGGCATTTTTAGAGTTCAACCTATTTCCTGGAGGTAGAAAACAGATCTTCATCATGTAGACATAAGATGTCAGTGTTACTATCAGTAAGACATCTTCACGATGTCTTTTTGACCTACCTCAGGTCGTCTTAATTGGGTCATGGTGGAGGGAAGGAAATGAGTCTTTTTGACCAAGGCTCAAGAGGACATTTTGACCATTCAATATGACATTTTTATGACCTTTACTTCTGCTTTAATTATATTACATTTTCTTTACAGTTTGACTGTTGACTCGTTTGAAACTTATTACTTATGTCTTGATTTAAAACATTTAAATTTTCTACAACCGTATATTACAAATTCCATTCAACTAATTTGCGAGGCTGCATTAACTGAAAGGGAGATGCTAAAATTTCAATCTCTCACCATTTCTGGTAAGAGTTCCATCTCATTAGATAAGCTCAGTCGTTCAATCATTCAAAGTGTTCGGTAGATATTAAATGTAGACCTAATATCATTACAATAGTTTGCTGGGTACATTGTGCATAATGAAAACATTGCTCGTGATAGCAATATGATTTAATCTAAGGCAAAGCCTCAAGTATAAGACACATAGAGATGCAAATAAATATAAATCACCACATATCAATGACACATCACTTTAGCTGTGGAATTATCCCATATTGAAAATACTGCGTTGAGCCCTGCATGAAATCTAAAATTCCATGAATGGAAACTAGATTTTCATGCAGGGAATCACTTTCCCTCCGTGGAAGAAATGTTTCTGTGGGCACAATTGTTTACTTTGCTCGGAAAGAAGAAATCGTCTCAGGAAAACCAAAATAATGATACAACTTTATTGGGGAGAACTTGAGACTGGGGCAGTCCCTTTTTCCATCTTTCATCATATCATCCATCGAAATATGTATTCCGACATGGCTTGTGCATTGAGGAGCTTAGACCATATTCATTTTAAATTTAATTACTTGCCAAGGACAAATTATAATTTCTGATACTATTTTCCTATCACTGGCCCAAAATAGAAGGATTAATTAAGTCAACACAATCCCGGACGGTGTCTATATTCATGCTTCCGTTACTGCCAATGGCACTTAGTCTGTGCGCCTACTGCGGAGCGTGGATTGTCCACGTCCATGTGAAACGAGCCTAATAGGTATAGATAAAGATGCAGCCACGCTTCGTTTACTGCAAATGATAAGTTTCTGAGAGTTTTTGACCATACTATTAAAATTTGCGATAGATCGGACTATGTAACCATGGTTAACATGTAGATGTATCCCAAGTAATTGGGAAATCGCACATCGTATTTCCATTCAACCGTATTCATTTCAATTTTACTTTTTGCTGCTTTTATACTTGCATACACATTTGTCTACGAAAATTTACTATTTAAAATATATTTTGTGACAGAAGGCACTCGGTAGAAGTTATTTTCCTTAATTCTTTTTACTTGTTTTAGAATTCCCTGTCGAAGGCAAGTGCATTGCATAAAAGGTCATGTGTTACATCGGCCTTGATCACGTGGGTTTTAGTGGTCTGCCATCTAGCGGGGACAGAGAGAACTATTTACTCAACAACTAGTTGAAGTCGTCGAAGTTTATCCTATGCCAATGAATCCAAGTCGGAGCATATATGGAGCCATAAACTATAATAGTAGGTCCATAAGAAAGAGCGAAAATCATTACGTATGCAAAATAAAACGTTTATATTCCAAAATATAAACACAACATTATTATGCGTAAAATATACGCTGAGGATGCTATGGGAATTTTCTTACATCATTTAGCGGCTGAATTTCAAAACTATGAGACACGAAAGTTCTTTTATTGATACGACAAATGCTTTGATCCTGAGGGAAAATTGCACTCTCTTCTAAAATTTCATAAGGAATATTATGGATTGACTTTTGTATCATTTGTACCTGTTGTAAATGCGCTAAACGAGGCGTGACTGCTTTAAATTTCAAGGCCGGAAGTCTGGAAAGCAAAAAAAAAATCATTTCCCGAAACTGTATTTTTGGGAAAGACCTTTCCCGTCTCGAACTTTGGGAAGGCCAAAAACTTCGGGAATTCCCAAAGTTAAGGGATCCCACTCATCCCTAGTATTTACTAATGTATGTATCATTTTAAAAGTTTTTTTTAGTACACTACATTCATATTTCGGATAATGTAAGCAAAAAATAGGTTTATTTTTGCTCTGGTGGCGTTAGTTTTCATGTGCAATTTATGTGCAGTGGTTTGTGTTGAAACTCGTCGTCCATGCAAAGTTTTCCTGGGGAATTTTCACAGCTACTTTTGCTATCAACAGTTCATTCATATCTAGAAATTTTGGGTGGTTATGGAATGTTCCCATAGTTGATCTAGAATCTTTATTTCCCTGTCCTCCAACAGGCAGAGCTTCGGGACCACGAGCATGTGGTGGAATGCGTGGCATGGGCACCAGACAGTGCTCATGGTGCCATCAACGAGGCTGCGGGTGCTGACAACAAGAAAGGAGCTCATGCAGGCCCATTTGTTGCATCTGGTTCCAGGGACAAAACTATTAAGGTTAGAAGAATTCCTCGGTACATGGTTGTATCTGTTATTACACCAATTTCTTTTGGCATTGCTGTCAATTCATAATCAAAATGTTAGAAAACATGATAAGCCTGTTTACATCCAAATATGTAATAAGATAAATGTTTTACTCTTGTAAGCCTCTTGTACTAATAACGTGCAGTAGACCCAATCTGGAGTACATGCTGCAAAGGATTGTCTGGATTAAGCAAAGTCTGGATTTTCTGTAGATTTCTCTAAAGGAACATTAATGGAGTTTTTCTTTTAGTGTGTCCACTTTCCACTGATGACTTAATATTACTTTTCTTGAAGTAGGAAGCCTTCCAGATTTAAAATTGTGGCTTAACACGTTCATGGCTAGAGATTATGACGTTATGCCGGAAACGTTTTATCTAAAAACGTTTTGAAAATTTCTCTTACTTTGACAAAAGAAAGCCAGATTGCGTGTTGCTGCCTTAGTTCTTTTTACAATTTAAAAAATTTCTAATAGATTAATGTTGTATTAGGTATGGTTTAAACATGGTTATTCCCTTCCTATTGCTATTAGCTTTCTTATTTAACCATACATTTGCTGTTTAATACTTGAAACAAAAAAATACAGGTAAATTACGGTAATTTTCGAAAATTACCGTAATTTACCACGTGGTAATTTACATCAGATAAAAATGACGGTAATTTTCAAACCATCTTAAGTGATGGCTTGACTAACCCTCTAGGCCTCACGATCCACGGTCATGGGTTTCCAAGCCCTGTGGGTGGCATGACCCACCAGCGGTCATCCTGCCGTAAGAATAACGGGAGTTTCCATTCACGAATGCCTATGAGGAAGGAATGCAACTTCTGCTTTCAGCCACAAAGATGTTTTATTGATGACATGGCGATGTTTTTAATTGATGAAAGTTAGTAAGTGAAGGACCTTAAAATAATAGATTCAGTTTTCTTGTGAGTTCTCCTTGTGAAATGGCTTCAATTTTGGGAGAACCGCATCGTTGTGTTGCTGTGACAACAGTTTCTCCAGCGTTACAGCTGGCATCTTCAGGTTGAAGTGCCGGCGCCTTGGTCTTTGCTGTCATTATATGCTTGTTTTATAGTCGTAACTTGTCTCCTTATAGGTCAGCTGAAGTCCATCGTTTGGGTGGGTAAGTTGTTGGTGTTCTGGCCAAAGCAACCATTTCCACGAGTTGTGAAGCTTGTATTTGTCTTTTCTGTTGAAGTTGTCTTTGTTGTGTTTTGTGATTTCTATTGCTTCCCTGATGAGCCGGGGGAGTGTTCCTTGGCGATGACCTTAGTTTCCTCCAGGTTCACCTTGTGCCCAGGCGTGTTCAGCAACGGCGGATCTGACATCGTACCTTCCTTCTGTCTTAAAAAAATTTTAATAATGAAGGTGAAATATCACTACTCAGACTGGACTGTGAAGCACTTACACTGTTCCACAAATTTTATCACGTCTTCCAATCCTTTGGAGGCAACCGGCAATGAGATTGGTGCAACGTATTCTTCCTCATCATCACTTTCGTCTTCTTATGGGCATTTGTTGATATTCGATTATCTCATCCATGTTTAGTGTCATCGTAACAGGGACATCAATGTCAACATCTATCCATTTGTCAAGTTTATCGCACGAAATGTTTTTCACAGGATGGACGACACTACTAGTAGACACCACTAGTAGAGCAGACCATTAAATCTGATATTTCTTTGTGAATGATTTTCATTTCCTTGTTATTTTGATAGTTATCCCTTTGTAGTGAAAATAGTTTCAGCGCCATTGTATCCTTGCTTGTTGTGAAATCTTAGCTCATTTATCTAAAATTGCTAATATCTTGATTTTACATAGTAACACTGGCATTTTGGGTACCAAGGGGTTACGTAAAATCAAGACTTTACTGTCTAAATATAGCTCTCATATGAAACTCTGGTTTTTCATTCAGAAATTCATTTGCTGGAAAATATGTTGTGAGCTATAAGGTTTAAAAAAAATTATTCCAAAAACTTATTGAGAGCCTTGCCCATTTTTTAAACTAATTGCAGATAATAAGAAACATTTGTGCCCATTGCAGTGGCTTTTGTGGATATCAGTATGAGTTTAGAACAGCTCCTTTTTAAGTGGCTGTTAAGCTGTTGTCACAGTTTAGTGATGTAAAGTTAGTTTTGATGACAGTTGATGAATTATAAATGTATGGCATTGTTAGTAAGCAGGAGGTAATTAACTCATATCAATTGGAAAAAATGGCATAGTTGGACCAGTAATTTGTCTTATCTTGTTAATTATTTGAGTCTTAGAAAAAGCTCTCGTCTGCTAATCCATGTATGTACCATAAAGCTTTTTTTTATATGGTCATCAGGCAATATACATACATGGTAAATTTCCATCAAGGCTAGACTTATAGAGATCTGAATAGAGATATCTTAGTTGACAGATAAAATTGTTTTCCTATCTGATGACTTATCCTAGCCTTAAAATAATGAATGCATTTTGTGTGTTAGAGGTTTAAAAAACATGGCCTTTCATTTTTATATGCTATATCAAACTTGGGGGCGTGGTGGCCTAGTGGGTAGAGCGCTTGGCTACTGATCGAAGGGTCCCGGGTTCAAATTCAGGTGAAGCCTTTGGACCTCCCGAACAATAAAAATCCTTGGCATGCGAGGTGGCCCAGGGAAAGGAACTGGCCCCCCTACCCTGAATGTGTGAAATTCACACGCCTGTGGCTTAGTCCGGGTTGAGCTCTACCCTCAACTATCCAAACCAACCTTCGGGTTGAAACACTGAGTGAGTGATATCAAACTTAAAACAGAATACCATTGTAAGTTAGGACAAAAAAATAAGGACCAGGTGGAAGTTACTCGATGAAGGTGATCGTCAAAATCGAAAGGGTGAAGGAGAGATGTTGATACTTCTGTGAGCCTCAAGAATATAAGAACAATTAATGCCTTGCAAATCTTTGTGATGAAAAATGAAATTATGAAATATATTTGTGCAGATATTGCTAATCATCTCAGAAAATATGCGGGCTTGCCATTATGGCATTAAATTGGAAGACTTTTAAGTTTTAATAAAAAAAGTTTTTATTAATGATAAAGAATCAAAATTCAATATTTTCCAATGACTTCAATTCAGTTTTGAACTCGGGAATGATATCAATTTGATGATTTCAGGCTTTCCCAGTGAAAAGAGTTGGGAGGTCTTTTGGGTGTTTATTGGAGTTATTGGTTCCACAATGTAGGTATTGGCTCCATTGAAGGACCATTAATATGTATAAGACAAAGAACCTGGGAGATGCATCTCATTGAAACAACTGGAGTAGTCTGCAATTGCAGAGCACAGCCAACCTAGTCACCCTATGGTGAGACCAGAATATTTTTCCCGGCCATTGGCTTATCGGCTCTTGGGACCAGTGGGTAAAAGATGTGAAAGAGATAAGAGGAACCAAGTGGGACAACAATTTTCTCATTGGCAGTACATGAGAAACAATAAAAAATTGAATGGCTAAATTCTCTCAAAGCTACCCATCAACCCAAGGACAAGGGAGGAGTAAGCTCTTTAAAAGTCTACCATGGAGCTACTATCCCTGAGAGACCTTCTTTTTCAAAATTTATGACGACTGGGTTATTAGATGAAATTCATTAGATGGTGAGGGCAAAGGTCAAGCAATCCACCTGCACTCGCAAGCTATTGGAGAGGCCTCTGTCCCTATACTATTACTAATTATGTATGAAAAATAGGATAGATGTAACCTTCAGATGGTGAGGCCAAGTAATTATGTTCACTTGCAAGTTGTGGGAGAGTCCACCGCCCTTAGAGTATTGATAATTTTAATTTACATCTATGCATACTTTATGCATAGCATGCATTGCAAAATGAGGTGTTTTGGGTGCATTACTTGTATTAAAGATAAGGATGCAGGAATTTGAGAGTTGAAATTGGTTATATTTTGTATTATCAGTTCGCCTTATGTGTTTACCACATCACTTGCCTGCTTACAAACCCCGGCCTCCGGGACTCATTGACCGATTGGCTAAGGGAGATAAAATTAGGAAGCCTGTGACGTAGGCTAAACCAACATTCTGATTCCTTCCCTTGTGGAAGGTGATGACAGAATAGAAAGCAAAGGCAGTAGCATTGAGATAATGAGTGGTTTTGATTATTTGTATTGCATTTTGTCACTGATTAATTACTCTTTGTGTATTTCAGTTCTGGGATGTGAGCACTGGTCTGTGTTTGTTCACCCTTGTGGGTCATGACAATTGGGTGAGAGGTGTAGCATTTCACCCTGGTGGGAAGTACCTTGTTAGTGCCAGTGATGACAAAACTCTGCGAGTATGGGATGTTCGCAACAAGCGTTGCATGAAGACTTTGGAGGCTCATCAACATTTCTGCACTTCAGTTGGTAAATAAGTAGATATAGTGGTGTGTTTGTGAAGCAGTACATAGAAAAATAGACCTAGAGAGATGGGATTTAGGCTATCATGCATTTGATAAGAAGAATTTAACACCAGTCAATAACACTAAAATGCAGTCTTATCATTTAAAATTTTTCTATCCAAAATGACTGAGAGAAGGTGACACTTGTTGTAGTTCAGCCACGTTGAAATGGTCCTTCTTGGTGAATGGTGGGTGGTGTTACGACTACGTACCCCACCTCTCGGCCTTGCCTTCCCTTCTTTACTCTCTCACTCACACACTGGAGGAGTGGCAAAGAGTGTAGCCAGTTTTCCTCACACCGGCGGAGGGAACCTCCCGGCGTCCTGGAAGAATGCAAAACCGAGAGAGAACCGAAACGACAAGAGCTGGCTACTATGATGAAGTGACGCTGGTAGGGGAGGCACGGTAGGGGAAGGAAGGAGTTTGGAGTGGGGGTAGCCAAGGACAGAGAGGGGGGGTGCATTAATTCTTGCACAGGATCATTTCAACGCGGCAGGACTCTAGTTACTGGGTGGTCACTCGTGTGATAGAATTCCAGAATATAAAAATTATGGGGAAAAAATGTGAAAGACAAAGGAAAAAAAATTAGAATTCACTGGAAGTTATACATGTAAATCATTATAATGGACCAAAGTTGCTCCATGCACAGAAGTATTAGTCTCCTGTGGTAAGGCAAATATTTCATTGGCTTAGTTCTGGTCTCAAATTTTTCATTGGGTAGAGAAGTTGAAATCACTTACTTTTCCCCTTTTTAAGTACAATCAATATATCCATAAAAAACGTGTAAAATTTGAAATGTTGGGGGATTGTTCTTTGGTATAAAACACTAAAACATGTACAGGTATTTCTTGTGGTACAAGTTGGTCTTATTTTCAGTCAAAAAATACACTGAAATCAAGTGTCAGTAAAAATGATTAAAGTAGCTTGATCTCAAATTGCATATGGCAAGAACACAATTATTGAAACAAAGTTCAACATTCTTTGAAAGAAATATATTCAAACTTCCTGACAAAATACATTGTAAAGCTCGTTAGCTTCTACACATCGGTAGTGTTGTTGTCCACGGCATCTCTTGGCACATTTGCCAGCGTTATAGCTTGATGAGGTAATTATGTCATCATCATTGCCTTGAGTGAGAGTATCATCATCTTCTGCACCGTCCATAGCTTTTCTTATCGCACTTGTATTGCCGTCATAATAGTTGGTATTACTGCAGGCAAAGCATTAGGTTGACGACTATAGTCTCATCATGTATTCTTTCAACAAGAGATTGAAATAAATAATTAGCCCTAAAGTACACTTTTAGGTATGATAAGATGTATAACTCTTGATGGTTGAGGATGAAGAAAGCAGAGTTAGATTAGGATGAGAATTTGTTCAAATTAAACTTTATTCACCTTAAATGAATTTTACATTTGATTGGCATCGTCAAGTAACACAATTGAAAGCAGTGGTAATAAACTACACGTAAACGCATAATCATATATTAGTTTAAAATCACATGGACAATTATAGCATAGTGTCCAAATTATTCTTACATCGAGTCCACATTATATGTTATTTGAAAAAAATTAATTTTTAAAATTCTTCAAAATAATGAAAAGCATTGTTTACCAAATACCGTGTTAACTGGAGTAGAAGTCAAGAAATTTCTATTTTTTTTGGCAAATGAAAACCGACTTTGGACTTTAGTTGATTCGCTAAATGACGTGACTTTGGGGTCAGTATTTTTGCATATCAACTGCATGAAATTATTATTAACTCTTTTACGGTGAAGCCATGAAGAATATTTTCAAGAGATGATTTAGATTTATGTTTCATATTAGGACCTTCCAATGCCATATACACCTAGTAAATAAATCTTGGATCTTTGCAATATAAAGCCATTGGTATTGTACAAATATGACATAACGAACCTATAAACACTAGGATTTGCAAATTTACTCTGGGCTATGATGACGTAAATCTCCACAAATATACTGATTGATATTTTGCATATTTTTTATATGCTGTCGGTGAAAATAAGGAGGCAAATTAGTTTGAATATCTTAATACTATTCAACTCAATAGTGTGGTGAAACAAAAAATGTTGACCTTCTATCACAAAATAAGGTATCGTCAGGCTTCTGAGCTTCCTGATGCTCTGCACACTCAATAGGCCAACTAAGTCAGGTAAGATAATAATATGTAATACATAATATCATTTATTGTCACATAGCACTTACAAAAGTTGAGCTATGGCCAGGGTAAATTGGTGACTTGTCAGAAGTATAAAATATTGTTGGAACAACATATACTGCCCTGGGGGGTACATACATTAAATCCTTACAAAAATATACATATTTGAGGTACATAGATACACTTTAACATTTGGTGTGTTATAAAAGTTCCTCGTGAACAAAAGATACTCTTGAATAATATGCTTTATTTATCAATATTTCTTTAACCTTTCTTTTAAAAATGTAGAAATTCTTTGAATTGTTTTTTAAGTTTATAGGTAACTTGTTATACAGTTTTACAGTTGAGCACCCTTAATCCGACACCATCGGGACTCGAGCGATGCCGGATTAGGGATTTTGCCGGACTACGGTTACTGTGGTAGTAACCAGTATACTTATGGGGTCCGCGATGTTTTTTATGAGGGAATTCGATAAACTATAGCAAATTCAATGAAATTTGAATAAATTCTGTATAATTTAACAAATAATTTGAAAAAAAAATAAATAAACCGTTTCTAAATTCACAAACATAAAATCAGTCGACCGGTAGTATCGCAAAACGGCAGAGTGAAAAGAATGCGTAGAAAATATAAACATATTGCTGCACATCAAACAGTATAATGTTATTAGTTGATAAATAATATAAATAAATAACAATTTTTCATTATTCCAATGTTCCTTGCAATCCTTATGCCACTGTGTTTAATCAGCTGATTCATTGATCTGCCTACGCCGTATCATCAATGTTCGCTGCTACCGGTGCTTCCATCTGTGTGTCTATCCATCGATATATCTGGAGCCATTGAGGGGAGGAACTTGGAGGAAGATTCTTGTCCATCCTTGGTTGCCTTTTGAACATACATATCTACAATCTATCCAATTCTATAGAATATTTTAGCTTGCTCCTTTAACATTTGGCCTGAAATACTGTGCCATTCACTTTGACGCAGTCGAAACCACTGCATAAGTACATGATCTACTAGACCCTTCTCTCGTGCTTTTTCTTACCGCCATCCCTTTCTTATAGTGTCACTTTTACAGAAAAATTTGAGGATCTTTCTGCTTCTTATTGCCATAGATTGTCGAAGATCCAACGGAGTACATATCACACGTACAGGCGCTTCATTGATGTACAGAAAACAAGTATTTTCATCACTTCCGCTTTTTCTGCGATAGTTAATGTTCTTTGCTTTTGCTTCACCCCCTTGCTGCTGCTGCTATAACTGCTTATGTTAGACGTACAGTAAAACCTCTCTTTTACACTTTTGACGGGGATGAAGGAAAAAAGTGTAAATCGTGGGAAAATTGTAAATCAAGGGAAATCATAATTTGTAGGAAATAGAAGCAAAATCATGGCCTAATGTAAAATAATTTTATTTAATTAACAGGTGATGTTTAATATTTTATGGGTAACCAAGTAGACATAAATAAATGAATAAACAAAATTTAATAAAAAATAAAAGTATCCTCATGTTTTGACTTAACTTGATTTGAAGTGGTGTCTACCTACATGTTTGCATCAAGGGCATAAATTTTTTCTTCAACAATAGCCTATGTCATCCATGCCTTTGTGTTGGCTGCATAGGTTGTAGCCAAGGTCTTTCTTAATGTTTTTAAAGCAACGTGGATTTTTGGACTTTTCAAAAACAAAGGGCTTCAGTCTCACACTGCCATCTGGATTAGCTGCTAATAAATCAGTAAGGCGACCTTTGCTGAGCTTGGCCCCATGACAAGGGTCCCCTTTGAAGTCTATAGGGTCTTGTGTGTGGCATTATTAAAAAAAAACCTGTCTCGTCCACTTTCAAAATTTATTATTTTGGGGGAAGAATGAAACAATTTCTTCAATATTTCTTCAGGTTCATCGTACTTGGAGTATTTAATGAATTTACGCCTTTTCCCAATACGGCCGCATTCCTTAGCACTTTTCTTTATACATTATTTACGGGTTTTTACAGTTGTGTTCCACGTTGAACCTGGTATATCAAGTTCTTCGGTCAGGGACACGCGAGTGCCCGGATTAGAGTCAATTCTCTTTGCAAAATGTTGATTTTTTCGTCAAATGATAACGATTATCTCGCACGCTTGTTTGCCATTTTAAAATATGTTTTCTCACGATTGCCGTAACTAATTGCGCATTAAAAAAACAAAAGGTGAAGTAACTAAAAACACTAGATGAATGGCATTAGTATGTGAGTTACGAGAAATAAGAAAAAGATCGCTGCGAAGCATGAGAACAAGAGTTAACATACGTTTTAACTTTTCGCCCCAATGACAGCGGTAGTTGGCCAAATAACATCTAATTAAATATATGTATGGCATCCGCTACAAATTTAAATGTACTGTTTAAACATCTAGTACGGCCAGGGAAGAGAATTCTATTCCCTGGTATGGCTCCTTAGTACCAATTCGAGAATCCCGATCGCAAGCATTGCAATATCCGGCCTAAATACTTTTCAGCAATGCTATCGAGGTAATGTGCTACCATCAAACGAATAATTGTGTTTTTAAAGGAAACCAAATAAATCAGCATTCATATATCATCTTTAAGCATGTATTTTATCCATATTTAACATTAATCACGCTCGAAGAGTCGCCAGTTGAAGTGCGCCAGCCGCCATCTTTCTTGCCTTCAAATGTCATAAATGGCAGGATTTGCAAGTGTAAATAGTGGGATGAAAATACATTATTATGATGCAAATATTTTTGGGACCGGGAGAAAATGTTGTAAATCATGGGAAAACGTAAATTCCGGGGACGTAAAATCGGGGTTTTACTGTAATTACGGATAAAACTATGCAGATGACAGATAGTTTTTTTACTTCGAGTTGCCTGTAAGTACAAAGCAAAAATGCACGCACCATGTAAGACCGGTACTATCCATCTCCGATAAGCAGCGCAATACACCTGCGTCTCGGCAATGACGCAATAAGTCTTCAATTTGCTGAATGAGGACTTTCGTTGCACACAATAATTAACACGTTGCGTACGGGAGTGTTTAAATCCCTCATACCCCTCTGTTCCGGCAGGTATTTAAACTGGAACACTTTAATATGCACTCCTCTCTTAGAAGTGCCATTGCTTCATAATTTATTAATAATTTTTAATGGAACTTTTTGTACTTACTCAGGTATGATGTTAGTAATCCTTTTTGGTGTGATACTGCAAGAAACAGGCTCCTTTGTGCAATGGGACACGGCAAAATTTACATATATATCTAGTTTCACTTCTCAATTTTTTTGACAAGCACACTTTGCACACCCGTGTATGATATTTTTTTTTCCCCCTTCCAACTATGGGTTCGAGAGAATGCGTTGCCAAATCTCCCGAGAGCCTGGCTGGGTGATCTTCTTTGGGGGCCCGCTGCGTAGGCTCTTTCACATCTGTTTCCTTATCGCCGCTCGGCTCACCGGCGCTAGACTCATCGCCTTGCCTTGGTCTCTCACTGCTTTCTGCCCACTCTTTTGAAATCCCGAGAAGAAATTGCTTGAATCTTATTTTGCTGTCTTTATTCAATGTTTTATACGCCCGAAAGGAATTAAAGAGCGCACAGTTGATCAACCATAGTACAACTTTTTTAGACCACTTCATAGTTTTTCTTAGTATCGTGTAGTACGCTAAATACATATCAGCTCTGTCAACACCCTTCATGCAATCATTATACTTCACAATACAGTTGGGTTTCTTGACGACAAGCCCTGTTATGTTGTTTATTTTCCTTACGTTGCTCATGCTTGCATCATGAATGGTCGTGATCATCCTAACCTCCCGTTTATCTTTCCAATTCAGGAGTAGGACTTGTCCTTTTTGGCAAAAGGTGTATTCTCCTTTTTTCAATTTTTTTGATTCTTTCTTCAAAATGTCTGGAAGACCTCTATTTGCTCTAATCGTGCCACAAACTCTTGTTTTTTTGGCAAGAAGAGATTCTGCAATTTTAACGCTATTATAATAGTTGTCCTGATAAATGTGATGCCACTGGTTTAGGCTAGGTTTCAGCACTGACAGAATAGTTTCTTCAAGTTTTTTTCCCTCAGCTGCATAAATCTCCAGGTTGGAAATGTAACCACTCTCACTTTCACATACCATGCGAACAAGCAGTCCATATTTCACTATCTTGGCTGGGTTGTATGTGCGGAATTTCAGCCTTCCTCTCCAAGGAATCATTGCCTCATCTAGAGACAATTCTTGTTTTGGCTTATAAACTGTCTGGCATTTGTCTACAATATAGTCCACAATTGGTCGTATTTTGAATAACCTGTCAGATGTTTTCTTTGAGTACAATTCATTGTTATTGAAATGCCATGCTTTCCAAATATATTCGAATCTGTTTCTTGACATCAATTGCTGGAATATTGGCGTTGAAATAAAAGGATCAGTAGTCCAATATTCTTTCAACGATGTTTTCCTTACTTGGCCCATGAGGATTATTATTGAAAGAAACTTCTTCATTTCATGAACAGTAATGTCAGACCATTTTCCTGACTTGGGAGATAATTTGTATTTATCTTTATTCTGACTGTAGTACAGGTTGGACTCATCACACATCATTTGGAAGAAGTCATCACCAATAAAAAGTTCCACAGCTTCACAAATACTATCAATATGTTTAGGCTTGATTTTTACACCAGGAGTACCTTCAAATTTCTCCAAAGTAACTTTTACATCTCGTTTTATCCATGTATCCAAAATTCCACTATCAGCAACTTTTCTTCTTTTCTTACTAACTGGAATGTCGCTATCATTTTCACTTTCACTGCTCTCTTCATTGGCCTCAACAGGTACATCAGATAAGTCATCAGCACACAAATCTGCTAAAATTTCATCTTCTCTCATTCTTTGCTTATTGGAATTTGAAGCCATGCCTCCGCAATATCACAAACTATGTAACTACAAGAGGAACTGTCATAAGACTAAATCCCAGGTTTGAAAAGGAATAAGGCACTGGTAAATGATCGCACACATTCGTCTATAAGACATGCCAACACATAAAAATCAGAAACAAAACTCAGGCAACGAAACCAACCGTATGAGCAAGGGTCTAAAAGTCAACTGAAGTCAAACCACGAATGCCTCTTCCGAGCGCATCACATATCGGGAACACGTAGCCGACATAGGATAAGGAAAGCGAGAAATGCTAGGCTGTGTGTTTGTGAGAGGTCAGGGTCACTGATAAATCCCAGACGCTTAGCTTCGTGCTTGTTTCTCTATCCAGTCAAATGAAACTATTCCATAATTAGACTTGACCGTCTAGAAAACAAACTTCCAGTCGTATGCCGTTTGACACCCCGGCGGCGGAAATGCCTTCGACGGATGAAATTCTTGAGTCATGGAAATGGGAAATTTGTTGTCTTGAAAAAAATATGTTCAGGAGTATTTCATAACATGCATGGTGTTACTCTTGAGTAACTATTGTCAGTAATACCCAAATGACCACTCTCAATTTGAAATAAGTCTACATTGACGATTATTCCATCTATATTTCATCTAGTATTGTAAACGGAACACAGGTAAAGAAATTAATGCGTGAAAAACGCGAATGCGTGAAAGTAGCGGCTTTAAAAACATGACTCTATTTAAACAAAAAATATATGCAGATATTCTAAATGCATACAACTTGCATACATATTTGCATACAACATGCAAAAATATATTATTAATGATAGTTTCCCCCTTACATATTCAAAAACTGATATAATTAAATTATATTGGCAAAATAAAAGGAGTCAACAGCAAAAACGAGAATTCTCGTTATCCGTCCTTAACGCATGGCTCAGGAAAAACGAAGATTCTCGTGATCCGTACGCAACGTGTTAATATAGACAACATTGTTCGCCAAACATCTTCCAATACTCGCTCTATATTGGGAGAATTTTCGTGCGATATTCCACAGAGGAAAAATCATTCGACTTGACCGGGATTTGAACCCGGATCCCTCGATTTTGCGCCGAGTGCTTTAACCAGTTAAGCTACCGAGGCGTCCTTCTCCCCTGTGGATTATTTGGTGGCTTTATAGGAGCATGGTGGGCAAGGCGAATGATTTTTCCTCTGTGGAATATCGCACTTATGTGCACTTGCGGGTGACTCCATAAAGGTAACTACCGTGGCTAGTCCCGGTATCCTCAAAATTAGTGGGAGAATTTTCGTTAAGAGTGGGTTACAGTTTCAGTAAATACGAAGCAATGATTTGGCAAAAAAGTTTGTTTTCCGCGAAGTACCTACGCCTTTGAAATATTGCCGGATTACGGGTGTTCTCAGATTAGGAATTTCCAGATTAGGGGTGCTCAACTGTATACCCATGTGATATGGACATTTTTTCATAAAGTTTTAGTCTTTGTTGTGGGTATGTGAATTGCAGGACATTTCTGGTGCTATGGTTGTATGACACATTACCTTGATAATACAGGTTGAGATTTAATCGAATATAACACAACATTTAAAGTATATAAACAGAATACAAATTAAGTATTTTCAGCCTTTGAAATATTAGTCTACAAGATTCCCGTTTATTCAGCCCAATCATATACCTTATAATTCTTTTTTGCTGCCTAAAAACTTAAATAGCATTGCGCTATTCCACGATAGAATTATACCATATTTCATCACAGCATAAAACATCCATAATAAAATGTTGATTAGGTTTGATAGATAGCTATTTTAGATAGGCATGCCGTTTGATAACAAAGAGTGCTTAATTTTTGGCTAAGAAGCTTGGTATGCTCTCACCACTTCATATTTGCATCAATTTTTAAACCAATTAAATTGATATAAGGTTTCATTTGTATTTCTTGCCCTTCTATGGTGATGGAATTATTATATGGATGTATTATTTTAGAGCTCTGGAGGGTTCGAAAATTAATGAAATGGGTTTTGTGTTTATTCAACCTAAGTCCATTAAGCCCTTTTCACACGATGCTTGATCCAGCACAAGACCTAGTATATGCTAGATGGTACCTACTTGATATTGAGGATGGCACCCAGTACTATGATAGAAACCATGATAGAAGGTTTCACACGATCATTGAACTTCTGCTTGCGATTAAGTGGTACTGTCGTTCACTGTTGTGAACTGTTAAAAGAAAATGGAAAATCTCCATGAAAGAAGGCAACTTTTGGCATCTGCAGTAATAGGAGGGACTGTTGTGACATTTTCACCGCCAAAGAGTGTGTGAAACCCGTGATAAAGTGAGTCACTTATTTAAAAAAGTGAAGATCGCACTGCGACTGTAAAAGCTAATATGATTGGTCGATGGCTACTAGATCCTACTGCGAGCTAGTAGCAAACTAGTACTGCATCAATTAAGAAATAAAGTAGCCCAGTGAGTATAATAGCTATCATGCTTGTTAGCCAGCGTGCTGGATCAAGTATCGTGAGAAACGAGCTTTATCTGTAAACCATTTGTCTAGTATTTCCAAAGTTTCATAGGTGGTATTTAATGCCACTTGTTCATTAGGTTTAGCAACTAGCACTGTAGTGTCGTCAGCATATTTTAAAACATTTGAGCTTACATTGCATGGTAAGTCATTTACTTATAGAATGAATTAAGCTGGTCCCAAAATTGAGCCTTGAGGTACTCCCTTACGGAATCCCTTGCAGAATAGTAAGTGTCTGCCTGGCCATAGATTGAGGTTCTTTGTTTGCAATTGTACAAATAACTATTAAACCAGCACAGGCTCTTTTCACTAACCCCATAGTAGTGTAACTTTCTCAGTAACATTCCATGGTCGACACAATCAAATGCCTTAGATAAATCACAAGTAATTCCTAATGTTGACTCTGCTCTGTCAATTTCCATACAAATATCATTTCCAAATTGTATCAGTGCTGAGTTTGTTGAATAGTGCTTCCTTAAACCATGTTGATTGATAGCTCTAATACTATTTGTATTTAAATAGTTCATTAATTGGCTGTGTGCAGCCTTTTAAAACAATCCTGACTTCAGGCTATCAACTACTGAGCATTAACATTTGTCAATTTGTGTTAAAACTTTTGCATATTTTTGTTCTTCTTTATGTCCATCCTAAAAATCTCTCACTCAAAATGTCTGGTATAGACGTGTCATCTTAATGTTAAAAAAAACTCATAATTCTGCTGATTGCAATGCAATTTGGAGAGAAACTCATTTTATTGATAATTTCTTTCCCAGCCATCTACATATGTACAGACTCTAAACTAGTCTCCACAGTTGTGGTGGTGGAGATGATAACATTGTCATAAAAAATCTGATATCCTTCCAATGCATTGTCATGATTGAGCCAACTTGTAGATATTTTGTGTCAACCTCAGAAAACTGATCAATGCGGACTATTGATCAGATAGTGTAAATAAGTTTTAGCCTTTCTGGGTCATCTTCAAAACCTTAAAACCCATCAACCAGCTTATCAAAAGCATCATTCTATGTCCTCCATGACTGAGTGATAGTAGGATTTGTTGCCATTTTCCAAGCTTTGTCCGGCAGGGAAAATGTGTTTTTTGCATTCAGTTTACTCCACAAGTCAAACATGTTTGTGCCTTATTTTAATGAAAGCTCCAGAAAGTTGCCAGTGATGGAGGAATCAACCCAGCGGAGTACTCGAATAGACTTGGTTACCTGCATATGCCGGGAAAGCATCAGAGCTTTCCTCCCAAGATTTCTTGATGGTAACACTCTTCATGGTCACTATTAAACCTTGTTCCATTGGCTGGGTCAACAAAGTTACATTTGCAGGTAGAAACACATTGAATATAAAGGCTGTTTTACACAGTACATTTATTTGTACAATCTATCGTGCGAACGCATGTTCAGTAAAGTGTGCAAGAAAATATTGTACGAATGACTGAATATTCAGGGTGTCCGGCGACCTGGAAAACCTTGAAAACCTGGAAAACTCGGGGAAATATTTTGTCCTGGAGAACTCAGGGAAAACTCAGGGAATTTTTGTACTTTTCGAAAAAACCCTGGAAAGTGCACGGCAGCCGATTTTCATTAAGGCAGAGAGAGAGAGAGAGCTTTAACCAAGATGCCTTTGCTTGTATTATGCTCGTCTCAGCGTAGCCTTGCGCTCCCTGTTCATTTCATACTCTTTTCGTAGCTGTGCACCCACTTTCGTGAGTGTTTGAGGTACAAGATTCTGAGAGCACGTCTCGCCTTCTTTGAGACTATGGCTGTTATAGTTGAGCCGTTTCTAATGAAATTTCAGTCAGATGCCCCATTAGTTCCTTTTCTACATACTTCCCTCCAGTCTCTTATTAGAGATTTGATGATCTGATGTATAAATTTTGAATGGGTATTCCACCAGGTAATATGCATCATATTTGCCATATAGCCTGAATCTAGTTTATTACGTTCAAATGCACCTGACTCAACATTTTGTTGTCAGTTAACCATTTTTGTTTATTTGTTGGTTGAAATAAAACCTTTACAGTAAAACCTCCCTATTTCGAACCTCCATATTTCGAAAAACCCCCTATTACGAAGTCATGGCCCCGGTCCCGGGACATTCCCATATACAATGCATGCAAAAAAACCTCCCTTAACGAACCTCTATAATTACGAAACCTCCATAGAACGAAGTCCGCGCGTGGGACCAAACATGGAAGTTACCTCTTTTTAACAAATTGTGTTGCCAGAAATATTTTTTCCTGCATTTATAGGTAATATTTCCATCGATATTTGAATAATGTTTGGCGTTTATCTTCACAGTGACAATGTTCGGGTGATTTTTGCCACCGAAAGTGTAGCTCTCAGTAGGATCCCAATGAATGGCCTGAATGCAAAACCTGTACTCCTTCCTTCAGCTCATAACTTTGCGATGTGCAGCAGCATTAATAAGTTTCTGTTAAAACGTATGACGAAATTTACTACATATTTACCGCCGCAAGTTGTCATTTGCATCGCATCGTAGAAGTTCTCATTGCTGTCGAGCCCCTTATGGATCACTCAGCAGCGAATGTAACAAAAGTGGCGATGCCCGGTAGTTAGTTCTTGGCAGGAGATTTCTAACACATTTTTTTAAATATTTTTAATCTGAAACTCTTCATATGCTGTTGGGGGCGAGGGGGTTCCGAGATAATGTTATCAAAGCTTTTAGTTTTTCGTGAGGTCCAACTTTTTTAACTTTTTAACTTATTGTCAGATGAAAAATCTTAGTTTGTAGCACTACAAAAAGCACGTTATTTCCATCCCAATTCTCGGCGCAAAAATTATGCGACCCTGAGTTTGAGGTCGAATATTTAGAGAATCCCAGGGCCGATTGTAATGAAACAAACGCTGACACGCATTCTGTTATATTTTCCATTGAATGGGTGTAAAAACTATTTTGATTATTTTTTCCGAAATGCTCTTTCTCGCACGAGATGAATAAAGAGTCCCGTTTTTGAGCCTCTTGCAGGAATGTCGAACTTTGCTTGATTACTGTAGAATTACTCTTGGTTCAATCGTCGTCAGATTTTAACACAATATTTCCTCAACCTTTGTTAGTGTTTTTTGAAAGTTTCTGTTTGAAACTGTATTTGTTATAGTGCTGTAGTTAATTTTGCGGAACAAATTTATGTCCGTTAGTATGGGTCGCAGGGGCATGGGCGTGACATGGTTGACTTTGTCTTGAATTCAGTAATATGCTCCTAGTAGTTTTGAAAACATTACCAAAGGAATAGTTCATAGAAATTTTTATTCATATCACATTATAACAAGGCTTGCGCGCCTTCAGCCAGCGACGCAGACTCCTAGAGTGCACTTTTTTATGCCTTCTTCCTGCTGTTAGACAACTAAAGAGTTGAGCATCCATAGAAAAACCTTTCACGACTGCATTCTCAGGTTGGCAACACTTGTGTCTCCTCACTCCTGTTTTTTCCCGATGGAATGAAATGTCATCAGTGGCCTCCCCGCGGAGGGAGGGATTTCCATTGTTAGATCACTACGTTTTGCAGGCTTGAGCCTATCCAGGCACATGAACCCCAAGGGGTAGAAATTTTGAAACTGAGTGAAGTAGCTTTCAAGAGGGGTGAGAGTCCACCTGCTTCTGTTTGCATTCAAAACAAGTGGCGTCCGGATCGAGAACGATTCCTCATTCGCTTTCTTATCACCTCTGGCATCACATTGTAACCAACTCGATAAATAACTCACATGATTGGTTTAACAAATTGGTTGGTTCAACAAGGTTTCATTATTTTTTAAATATGACTTGGGTTTCCGCGTTAGACGTCATGTTCAGGTAAAAATCCCAGCAGCCAGGTCATTTTTCTAGGCTTTGAATTGTTTGGGACGGGAGGGAAAGTGAGGAGGGGTGGAAGAGAAGCATATTCTTAGTTGAGGGAAGGGGATCCCCTTTTGCGTGGTATGCTTGAGGGAAGAGAAAAGGGAAGGACCCCCATAGTTCTGAAGGAGTGTGAGCGAGGGTGGGGGGTCCATGACAACATAGTAGTTGAGGAGGAGGATTAAGAGAGGGAGTTTTTCCCCCTTAAGCGGTCGGTTAATTAGAAATGGGCGTTTTGGGATGGAAGGTTTAGGATGGGGGAGGTCGAAAGATACAAAATATCGTGAACCACTTCTTCATCTGACCATACACATTGTAATATTTCCACATGCTCCCAACACGTTACGTCCTTATCCTTTATTTTTAACCCTTTCGCTACGAACGACGTTTTAAAATGGCGTAAATGCCCATGTGTCCACGGTCAGTTGCTATTTGATGCAGTGGAATAACAAATATAAGTCGTGTAATTCGCAAATTGAGGGTTGTATGTTGCCTTATGTTTAGCTCTACAATTACAAATTTTAAACAGAGCTATACCGTTATTTTTAACGTAGTTCTTGTGCAAAGGAATCTCCGGAGTAATTTTTTGTCAGTTATTTAGTTAGTTAAGGAGTAATTTTTTGTGAGGTTTTTAGTTAGTTAGCGAGTTATCATGTTTTTAGGTAAACAACTAAAAGTCATTTTTTCATATGAGTTGATGGCCATATTTGTAGCGAATTTAATTGTTTATTTTTCCCTGTCAAGGTTTTCCCATTAAATTTAAAATGTCATTTTTCCCGTGAACGATAAGGAACAGCTGCCTATGAGACTTTCAACTAGGGTTGTCGATAGGTAAGTTGATTTGATTCCTATTGATTGTATCCTAATCTGCTAACTAGCACTAACGATCTGTCTTGTATGTTTTTAGCATAACTCTTGAGTCTCTGTCCATTTGTGTAATTGCAAAATACCTATATACTAACAGTCAAACGTTTACAAGACGCCGATGATCGCACGTTGTACTTCAACGCAAGGGATTTCCAGTTTTAGAATTAAAAAGAATATGATAGCCGAATTAAAAGGATCCAAAAACAAAAGTTCCCTAGACCGTACATCTCATGAATTAACAGAGTGAAAATTACTAAGTACAGATTCTTTAATTTGCGTTCTGTTGATGCCAATAGCCCGAATAAGAATTTTTAAAATTTTAAATAATTTCTGTCATTGAGTAATGGAGAAAATCATTTACGAGTGCAAAATACAATAACGAAATTATTTGTCTAACCATTGATATGATTTTGTTTGCTAGAGAGCTTAATATTAATGGTAGAATTTCGTTTAAAAGCTATGAAGGGACTGCAAAATTTAAAGAATTCTATTCCAATTAATTATATCTCGAGGCTGCAGCGACAATGTTTTTCGAAAAACCATTGCATAAACAAATAGTTGACCGTGACTGCATGCCTGCAATGGGCTTTTCAAGCGGAAAGGGGCCAGGATTATCTCTGCCCGGTGGCCGAGAAAAAAGGTCTGGCACCCCACTGGGCCTGGCCCCAAGTTGAGGAAACACTTACCTGAGCAATCCTAACTGAGTGAAAGCTCCTTTCTGGGAATACAAAGAAATATTAGTAGCATTTGTGAGGGAAGTAGCATTTTCCAACTTGTGGCCCCGTCGCGAAAGGGTTAACATGCAAGATTACAGGCTTATTGTTAGTCAAAACTTTTCAGAATAAGTGTGGTCGGTGACCTTGACATGACAAAGCAAACAACTTTGAGAGCGGGCGGAGTAAGGGGTCATTCAAGAATAAAGCAAGACGAGAAAGGGGGAGGGGATTTACACTCTCCTTACATTTTCTAACGTAGAGTGTTTTCGGGACCCTAGATAATCCTAATTTAGATTTTGTTTACTCATGAGATCATGGCTGAATCACTAATAATCGCAGTTCGTAGTTTTAATACTGCAACCAGCTCGTATTTGCACCTGGGTAAAAAGGATACATTTATGTTTTATGTACTGAAAAGGAAAACAAACTGCGGTTAATGTCAATGGAGGCAGGCGATACTTTATGGAATTTAGTTGCACTGAACATGTTAAATGAAAAACTTTGTACTATTCCACTATATGATGTATATTTTTTCCCTGCTTTTTAAACTGCGGTTGTTACGAATTCAATGATTGCTTAAATACTGGCTTGTCATCGGGTTATCGGGGTGTTTAATCCCTCCGCCAGGGTCCAAAAAATCTCAAGTTATATTTAATGTAGTGAGCATTAAAAACATCCAAAAATATTAACTGGCGTATTCTCAGAAAGCCCAGATTGTGCATTATTTTGGTACCTACTTGAAAACTATGGCACTCAAAAGCTTATGATTGTTTTCAGTTTATTTTTAAACCGTTGCCAAGACTAAATTTTGTCTGGTCACCGCCATTTGCATGAGTTACTGGTCCTCCTGGTTGCCGCGTCGTTACATGTCGACAGGTGATAAACTTTGGTTCCATCGCTCTGCCTTCAATATGCTGAGCCTTGGCCGTAGCAAAATTCTAGTATCCATGGATAGCCGTAGCCTCCGAGATATACAGGCCTGAACACCAGAATTACGATCGTCATCTGTTTTCCAAAAGTAAGCCTAAAATCGTGTGTGTGTACAATCGTGTGTGTTCTTATAAGTGAACAAATTCTAATATAAGGTTATTATGGCAGATAATTCTTTGTTTGTACCGTAAATATTTGTTAAATGAGATAAGGCATCATAGCCAATAGCTGCAGAAATTCATAAATCGTTGCAATGTGATTTTATCACAACATAAGTTCACGAAATTTAAGGAGGCTTACAGAAAGTGATCAGAATTTTATTTGCCATTTATTGGATTTTATATCCCTTAAGCAAATAATACTTTGCATATCATGAGAACATAAGTTGGTTATGTAACGAAGGGGAGCGTCAAATGACTATCTGAAGTATATGACGTCTTCATCCTCCATTGAGATTTTGCATCGCATGACACTCATAATCAAATTTTAGCCATCAGGATTCGTTTGTGCTTGTATTATCTGCATAAAATTGAATCAAATTGTCTCCTTAATCTACCCAATTTGGTTTCAGGTTTCACGATCAAGAATGCGAGGGAAATATATTCACCGCAATCGCAGTAGAATTAAAATTCGCGTCAACAATTTTCCTTGCTGGTTTTCGAATAATAATTGTCTTAAAAGCCCAGCTAAAGTAATACGAATGCTTTTCGAAGTGCTTAAATATTTTTAATGAAACTAAAGTGGCCCTTGAAATGCGGCATATGACAAGAAATAATTGCCTAAATTTGTTGAACCTTGCCATAAGAAATACATAGGAAGTGCATTTCCCGCGCTTTTCGTAGACTAAATATAAGTGGGGGAGGGGGTAGTATTACGGCCTGTATATCTCTGAGGATACGCCAGAGCGCAGTATTCCGATGAGAAGCCAATACTGCATAAAATTTCGTCACCTAACAGGTAATCTATGCTCAATCTTCCAAAAATTAAAAAAAAACCGCCAGTCAAATACAGTAAGTAAAAAAAATACAATTTCTGATCCCATCTGAATCATCCATCAATTTCAGATCAACCGATTTTATCCCATTGGGCTTCACCATCAATCACCGCATATATTAGCCGGTATACTGCATTACAGTAATCATTTTTATGTCCGTCGAAACTAGCTTGCAAAATTAATGTGAGTTGCGTCAGAAAGCAGCACGAAATCTCGGCGGCCCCTGAGACTACGCAACCCGCATATAAACTCCTTACTTACAAACCCCGGTACATCGAAGTCATTTTTCCGGTCCCAGCGAATTCGTTATAGGGAGGTTTTACTGTAATATTCCACATTCGTTGTATATTCTATTGTTTGGTCCTAATCAAAGTAGCACCGAAATTTCTCGTATTCAATGTTGGCAAAATATGTCGATTTTATTGGAAATTCATTAAAAATATGTTATAAACAATGTGAAACAAGACCCTGGAAAATGCAAACATTTGCCTGGAAAACCTGGAAAACTCAGGGAAAAAAGAAATTGAGATTCACCGGACACCCTGATATTGCTTTACACGATGAGTGCAAATGCACAATTTTCCGTGCAATTTAGCGGTAGAAATCGATCGGAATTCGCGAGTGCTTGGTTTATCATGTTTCACTCGTGAGCATATGTGAATCACGTATTTGACACCTTGAAAAGCTGATCACCTGAAATTCGGAACCTCGACTCGACCATCTGCCTACTGATAATTCTCCCGGTTCAGAAAAAGGCTCTTGTGGACTCTTCTCTCTGGCTTTGTATTCGACCTTTGCATCGTTTCGTTTTTTCTCATCTGGATTTTAGTGCGATAAGTCATTGACGTTTCTCGCCGGATCTCCACTCTTGATAGACAAATTTCGTGGGTTTATAATATGTGTGTGACAAAGTGTTATTATCAAGTGGTATAGCGGAACACGGGACCATTTTTTTTAGTCCCTCCAAAAATCCCTCCCTTGTATTTGTACCAATGTTTTAATGTATTTTTTACGATTTCGTTAGGTACTTGCTAACCAGCAGAAATAAAATGATTAGGTATTATTATATCACGCAGGATATCAAGAACTCTACTTGAGGACGCGAACAGTCATAAATTTGGGGGAATCAAAAAATTTTTAACCCAAAGATCACGATTACACTGAAAAACCAGAACACCAAATAACACGACGAAATGATGAGGTAAACATTTGAGTAACTGTGAGTTAACATTTCTCGGGTTCTCCACTGCTTCAAACTATTCATAATTGCCGACGTAATTAATTCTTACCTTGAGAATGAGTGACGAGTTGTCTCTCGAAACGTCGACAATTATGAATAGTTTAAACCGGTGGAGAGCCCGAGAAGAGTTTACTCATTAAAGATTATATACACAGGATAGAAGTTACTCATATTATTCGACGGAAAAGTGTTAATCCTTTCTATAAACAACTTTATTTTCAATCGTAACACAGGCACCACAGTTTTCGTCATATCTGCACCATCTGTTGAATAAAACCAGATCGAAATTGTATGATTGTCTGAATGGAATTGGAACAGGTTCTATTTTCTGTTCAGTCATTCATACATTCGCTCAAGCGTTAGCACAATTTGCTGCTTTACACGGCACAATTTCCTGATACATGCATTCGCACGATAGATTGTACAAAAAATGTACCGTGTGAAATGGCCTTAAGACAGTCAGTACCTACTTTTCAGTTTGCATTCAAGTGGATGTGATGGAGCATTTTCTATTGAAGGGACCTTTTGATTTCAATAAATCCGCTCACTTGAGGAATATGAAGATTTGAGTGAAACCACAGACTCAAAAGCATCTTTATCATCATCCATGCAGATTTACTGCTACAGTAGAAACTCGAAATTACGAAGTTGACGGGACCGGAAAAATCGGCACTTCATAATAACAAATTTCGTATGAACGAGTATCTTTCAAAAACATCGCGATGAAGCTCTTTTTTTGTTTCCTTAGATTAAGATGTACTCTCGCGATGTACTTGCATGATTTACGAAGTAATAATTCATGAAAGTATATTTAAATGTGTATTCATGCCCACAGGGTGCGCTCATTGTTAGTTGAACACAACTTATTTGTCGAAGTTTTATTATTCCTATTTTCGGGAATTTCAAATTTGGCGCCACCGGGTAAGTTATTTTGCCGTTGCAGCTGGCGGTGCGGCGTGCAGCAACTTGCGGATTGGTACTATCCCTCTTTGCCGTGACGAATTTTAACAATATTATCTGCATATATCAATTTGCAATGTTTATTTTTTACTTGCGTCATAAATTTTTACGGGTGGTTCGGAAGTAAGACGAAAGCCGCGTTTCAATGGAAATCGAATTCCGTGTGTCAAGCTACCTTCGCATCAAATCGATGCATTATTCCGTTCACTCATTCGTTTTGTGATGACAAATGATTATTACCGGCAATACGAGGCTCGATTCGGGTTATCGTGATGAATGGTAAAATATTTTTTCCAGGGTATTTGGAAATTGCCTGACGAGCAGTCCTTCCATTCAGCTATCCCTCTCAATCACTCAGCCGGAAACATTAAAGCTGTCAGATTTTAGGGTGATACCTCAGTCGGATCTGAACAATTGGCGCGTCTAAACCGGTTTTTCCCAGAAGACCCTTCAAGAAAAAAGTTCTTCGTTCCTTATTCCTAGGCGCGACGACATTCATCTGCGAGCGACTCATTCAGCGAGAAAGAGAAGGGGGTAACCCGAGTGGATCACTCCTTCACCTTATCTGTTATTATCTACCCTCACCCAGTTTCGCTTTTACCCAGGTGGCTTTCACTAGTGGGGGAGGGTTTGGACCTCCTTTCAGCGGCCTCGGCAGCCAACACTAGGTTGATACAGCCGATGATCGAACGAGGGAGCCGTTATTTCGGTCTATTCAAATTGTAACCTTACCCCGGTGGTAACTGTGAGGTTGCCTTCGCACTCCTTCGTGATTTTTCCACAACCTGAAATTATGTTGCGTAGCGCCCGAGAGAGCTTTGAAACGCATCGTCACATCAATGGGATAATTAACGTAGTACATCTGCGCATGCGAAGAGAGAATCGGAACTCTAATCTGTTTTTACTTCCTTTTATAGGAAGCATCATTCACTTTTGGAAGTGGATACCACGCCAGGAAATCCATTTTTAGACCGTTGACTTTTACATCGCCATGCTAATAGATAAAGAAATTCTGTTTTCACCGTTTCGTGCAGGAAGGATGTTGCTAGAACTTATTTCGTAGGGCTTGATACATACTTGTGCGTACTTTATATCAACCACATCGGAGAAAAAATTAGTTAACTTGCCTAAAATCGATCCTTTCGCGGAAATGCTACTCGGCTATGAGAAGTGATACGAAAATGAGCTTTGATATAAGTTCTAGCTGTATCGTTCATCTTTCAATACGGATACTCAAGTTGGTACGCAAGTTTAATACAATTACTATAGTCGTGTAAAGCAAAGATGTCCAGCACTTTTTTCCAGAGGCATTCGTGCCGAGCATTGGCGCTTCCGGCAGTCCAGCGAACGGCTACGCGTCCTTGGCCTGCCTCTTGCTCTCCCCACCACCTCTCACTCTCTCTCCCCCCCACCCTCGGCTCGGCGCTCATAGTTAGGGGGTCGGAGTAAAGTGATATTTTTTCTCGAGTCCGCATCACATTTCACTCATCGCTTTCCCACGCCCTAACTTCACAGGTGGCTTCCAAAAGTTGGGTGGGGGGGGGGGCGTTGCCCGTTGGGAGTCCCTTATCAGCTATGACCGCGAACCAAACGTATCACATTTCACTCATCGTATTTTCGAGTTTCTACTGTATTATTTATAATTCACTGGCAAAAATTTCACCTCAAAGCATTTGGAAAAGAGATGATGTTTTGCTTTTCCAATGCGTGTCTGATTCATTTTATTCCATCTAATAGCAAAAGCACTAAATGGTGATACTCTCTTTACTGTCCTTATAACAAGTAGAGGACTTTCTCTGTTTCCCTGTCTATTTTTTGCTCGGAAGACACTTTAAGTACAGGCAAGTTTCATCAGCACCGTACACTCCTGGTCGGGAGTGAAACCATGATATCATCTTATGATAAAACTGCTTTTTAAAGTTACCCTGGCACCCTTATCCACTCTTAGTTTTCCACTGGCAATGATCAATTCTTGAATGCCATTGTGATCATGGAATCATCTTAACTATGCATTTGGAAGATGCTGAAAATGTTTCAGTTATCCCCAACTGTTGAGGGAACATGTGTGATTGTTTACACAAAATAGGTCCACTAAGAGACACTTCTTCACTTCTCTTGTGCTGAGACCATAGGTAAAGTGCAGTGTTGACATCAGTGAAAGTAAAACCTTTCACTTTTTTTCTGAAATCCACTTGCAGTGTCCGATTTTTTTGCATTGTCCAATGACTGGGCTTGGTATTTTCAATTATATCGCTAAATGTAATGATGCTTATGCTGGAGTCTGCAGTAAATTTAACCACTGGTTCTCCTTCAGTGCCCTTTCATATAATCCTTAACTTCTCAGAAATGTATAACATGACAAGCTCCCTCTTTCCTTAAGGATTAGACAATTTGGACGAATAATTTTGCTGAAGGAAACTTATCAAGTATAAAATGACAACCACAGCAATATAAGCTTGCTCACACTAGTCACAAAAACACCAGTGATTCAGGAGACTCACCATAATGCAACACCGTTATTGTGTGTATTTGAATAGCCAGCTGCAGATAAACCATAAGTGTGGGTAGCATGTACATAACAATTTTGTAGGCTAAGACATGGCTGCTCTGGGTGTGAATAGAAGTGGTTGTAGTTGGAGGGGGGTGAGGGAAAAGGAGAGGAGGTGCTACTTATTGGGAGACAGATTGTCAGATGATCAAACATCGGATAAGCAGCAAAAGAGAACCCAATTGTTAAGATATACAGTGGTTTTATCTTGGACTAGTGGAGAGGAGCCAACCAGCTCATGTAAGATCCTATTATGGTCAAGGCAAGGAGATCTAAGGGTGGTAGAAAACGCTTTGCTCTGAATTAATATAATTTCTCAAGCTAGAAGTACCATGTGTGTTCCTCTCTTGTTCGGGTATCACTCTTTTTCTCTCTCATGCCGTTCTCAGCTCTCTTCATCCTCTCTGCCTGCATATCACATTTTATTCAGCTCACTCTCTTTGGCAGAGGGCCAGTGATTGTTTTATCATTCACCGTGTGAGAAGCAGTTCTGTCATCTCATCATATCCTCAGGATTGCTGTCACATACTGCTTATTTTTGATCATTGCAATGTGGAAGTGCAATTATGTAGTAGTCTAGAATTCAATTTTAGTGGATGCACGTTTTATCAATGAAGGATATTTGTTTTATTATTTTAGCCACGTGCCCAAATCCATTTTTAAAAAGATGCCTCTCAAACGTATGTTAAGTAGCTTCTCCTTATGACAATAGTAGTGGTTACTTACTTCAGGATCACTACAACTAGCAAGTGTTTTTTTTAGCTGTGATTTCTTATCACAAAACTGGTTTGGCAGGCAATGAGTTAATGTTATCTTTTTTTTTATTTTTTTGCAGATTTCCACAGAACTCATCCCTTTGTCATTACGGGCTCCGTGGACCAGACGGTGAAGGTTTGGGAGTGTCGCTAATTCCTGTCTTAGGATTAGGTCACCAATTGTTGGCCAGAGTCCCCATTGGTGCCCTCTATTATTAGAATCCTGCATAAGTGGGAGAGGAAGAGGACTAAGGGGGCCCTCTGCAGCTTCGTTGTTTTGAATTAACAGTGGTTTTGTTACACCTTATGCTCCCACTGTTACCAGTGACAGACTTCTACCTTTCCTCCTGCATCCACCCCAATATGCACAGATGAAACCAAACACCTCCTCCTGTCTTTGAATATGAAAACATTAAATACCATTATCTTGTTTTATTTTTCGATCTTACTTTGGAAGAGGGTAATGCAGGAAGGGATAAGGCTTGAAATTCATTAAGGTGCTGGGCTAATTGGGTGCACCTCAAAGTCAATAAAATATTTATTTTCGTGTGAATATATATATCCCAATTTTCCTGCAATAGTTGGATAAACTATGGCAGGAGATAAATGATCTGGATTGGTTTTCTCGGAGACAAGAATTTGTAGTGATAATTTTTGGTAGGACTTTCAATTCAGTCCCTTGCAACATGATTGCTTTCAGCTAGATATATTAATGACAGCATGAATGTGCTATGGGATGAGGCCAGGAATGGTACTGTGTGTGCAAGGCTTTTCATTTTATAATGGGAAGAGCCATTTTTGCCATTATATGTGAAGATTTAAAAAATGTTTTTTCAAGTAAAATTGGTGTGTATGCGCAAGAGAGGATGCACTTGGAAGATTTTGTTTAGGACACCAAATAATGCACCAGGAAGGCTGCATGTTGTAACTCTAGCTTTGACTGGTACTTCGCTCTGTGCATTAGCTGTTCTCTGTTTCTTTCCTCCATCACGGAAACAGATATCCAGAATGAACTCTGCACTTTTTTTAATATACTGCTTCTCTTACCTTTCTTTTCATAATTTTGTTTTTATGTTACTAGTCCTGGATATGTTTGTGTGTACACGAATGAGCTGCTTCATCTGTCACTTCAGTTTTAGTGTAACTTACTCTTGTTTCTACTTTTGTGATATTACCTAATACAAGAATTATACTGGAAATTGAGAAAATATGCAGTTTTTCAATGCTGGAGGAAAACTAATTTATTATTTTTTTAATGTTACAAGAGTCACCTTAATGCATCCATTGTATAGATAATTAATAACGAGTTGTATCGGTTTGATACAAGACTTACCCATCAGAGCATCTTACAAAGGTAGTTTGTGGCAGTTATTTATAAATTTTCGTTAATATATATTGGGGAAAAGGATGAAGTGTGATTATTAGTGAGACTCCATTTTTCTGTCGCCCATTAGGTAAATTAATGCTTATCTGAAAGAGAGGCATGTACCACCTCATGAAAATAATGGGAGACATCAAAATTGTCATGGTCAGTTGTTATACTTGATGTATATTTATTCAAGTGTTAATATTTCTTATCAACCCTTAAAGCATACTCTGCTTCGGAAAAATATAATTGTTAATCCAGGTTTTGCACCATGTCCTTTCCCCACGTATTACTTGAAAGTAAGAAATATATCATGGCTTGGTAGTTTTTACCTTACTGTTGTGCTACATGTTTCTCTGCGAAAGGCTTTCACAAGAAACATTTTTTAGCCATTTCATAATTTAATCCATACTTAAAATGCATTAAGCCCCTGAGTATTGTTATTTATGATGGTACTAGGCTACTTCCAAAGAATGAAATTGGTCCATGGACAGATCTTAGATAAACTGATTGAGCTGAAATGATTATTTTATTGGCATTTTTATTTAAGGTGTTGCTCACACTTGGCAAATTTGTAATTTAATGCTACAAATGCACACTAAGTAATAAAAAATACAAAGCCACGCATTGTCCTTTTGCATGTTTGCTTTTGTCCAATTTTTTCCAGTATATGTTCATAAGTCAATAGATATTTCACTATTAACTCACCTTGAATGGAGGAGAATCTTTCCATTGCCACCTTGTGTGCATTATTCAAGAATGTGTTTATTAAGCCCTGGTTGGAATATTTCATAAGTACATCAATATTGTACTGGTAATAAATATGTAGTGGATTATAAGTATGTATTTGGTACCAACACCTTGTTTAACTATTAATTCAAAATGTTTTAATGGGAAAGAGGTTTGTTTTTCAAATTCCTAGGGCAAGTAAATTGGGAGTGCACCCAATGACTGCTGCAACAGCTGTATTAAAGACTGGTTACAGAGGCTATAGATAAACATCTTAAGTGATTTTGCTGTTGCTTTGTTTGCTTATGATGACTTTTAGTAAGCATTACACCTCAATCAAGCCCACTGTTCAAGCATGATTTGAAGAAAGGTTAATTTTGGAGGGAGATACTTCAAGTACTGCCCTCGTACAGCGTGGATTAAAGTGCATGGTGTATTGCATGTACACATTATGTACATAAAGGGAGTCACTCTTTGGGTTGACAGCTTCCTACAAAACCTTTCTTCCCTAGGTATTTGATTGAGAGGTCTAGTTTTGTGGTACAATATTTGCTTTTTACTCATTCATTTCTCTTTAAATTTCGTTTTCTATCTGTACCTGTGAGCATTTTTACTTGCCTTGTCATTGTATAGCCAATATTTATTTAGTGTGAATATTTATAAAACTACAAAATGATATTTGTAAGCACATCTTATGTGCCAGAAGCTCAGATGGGAGTGTGTAAATATTTCTTTCCTTTATGAGAGACTGGGGTTGAATTTTCCCCTTTATAGAATAGCTGACCATTTCATATTTTGTTATCATACCATGAACATACCATTAACTTTAATCTATTTGCTTTTCCCTACTATGCTACAAATTTTCCATTCCAGTGGCCAACGGTAACATTATATGAATTAAAGGTTGAACAATTGACCGTGATTTTGGGTTTATATTGAAAGCATTGTAGCAAATTAAGCGGCTATATTTTAGAATTAGATTCTTTAAATACATCATGTAGCTATGTACATTTCACTGTTTGCATAATGATGGGCAAATAAGGATGCCTGAAAATAAAAGACTTTAATTCATGTGCGATTTTTAATTGACCATTAGTCCTAAACCTACACCCGCCTTTGAAGAGACTTAACAATTTTTGCACACATGGCGTTTGTCTCTTCGTTGGAAATGTATTCGACAGCCAATATAGCATTCATCAAGGCGATAGTCTCTCTGGGTGTTCTCGCCTTCAGCCAAACTTTTCCGTTCATTCCCACGGCGATTTCATGAGGAACTTCTCTTCCAAGTATCTTGAGGAGAGGACATTTTGGGCTCAGAATTTTACGCACAACATTAATGCTGCAAGTAAAGAGGAACCCGTCGTCCGCAACAACCCCCATTCCAGACTGCTTTCCGCGAGAATCAACGCACTCGAGTTCCGGCTCCATGTCCATACTTGCTACCTTGAGCTTTGCAAAGAGCACATCACCAAGCTTTACGTCCGGTCTATTTTTCTTCGTTGCACCTTCAAACGACGTGTACGCCAAAGTCGCAAATTCGCTGGCTCCAATATCCACTTTAAATATCTCGACAGATTTATTCACCACCACACCCACAACACTTTCACCACGAACGGGAATGTACCTTCTTTGGTGGCTATCAACCCAGAAAGTATTGGGATTTTTCTTACGCATTATGCCGCTTTTACACACTATTACGTTCTCAGAATATCTCCTTAGACCAGGCCCAAGAATGCACTTCATCTCTGTCTTCACTCCTGATATATCATCAACGATATCACCTGGTACCGCAACATCCCCAACTTTAACTTTCATTTCGACAGCAAATTTAAATAAAAACTCACACACTCGCTAAAATACATGCACCTGCATGCGTCCGCGAATCGCTCGATGCTGTCAGTTGTTGGAGTTAAATCAAGTTGAT
Organism: Pyrrhosoma nymphula; assembly: GCA_963573305.1. Classification (NCBI taxonomy): domain Eukaryota; kingdom Metazoa; phylum Arthropoda; class Insecta; order Odonata; family Coenagrionidae; genus Pyrrhosoma; species Pyrrhosoma nymphula. The sequence continues at coordinate 4,109,109 of OY754329.1, forward strand.
TGATGCGTACTGTATGCCACTGTCATGAATATCTATAGATTCTGTGCCACGGCTGTATCAATAGCAAAAACCATGAATATTTATTCTTGACACTAAACAAATACACTAAAGCTCTGTATTAAGCTCTTTAAAATACACCTGTTTGCAGCGTCACTATGCGGAACTACCAATACAACAACACAAATGAGTAACGAAATTTTTCTCTTACCCGCGCTCTCCCCTATTCACTTATTTATCTGTTTGTTTATTACATGTAACGAGAACATGGGAAGGGGCTCGGTATGCTCGAAGCAATTATAAACCTTAGTTCTGATATTATTATTTGAGTTTTGGTATGTGACGGTTCCTTAACTTCAACTTTTAAATTCGGTGGCATTTTTGACCAAAATATGATGTGCGTTAGTCATTTAAGGAAGACTTCTGTATAAAATCCACAGTGAAATCATTTGTTGCGGTCGCGTTGGATGAAGTTTAGGCGAAAATGAAGCTTTTCAAGCTTATTGTGCATCAAAAAAACTTTAGCGGTGCGTACTTTTGATGTCATATATTTGTGTGTGCTTGCCCTCGTAGTGAAATATAATGTTTGGTTGTGCTTTAATTCAACTAATTTATTTATAGCGGAGGATCTTATCATCAATCCCAAAGACTTCCCTGTCATAAAAAAGGGTAATATAGTTGAGATTTTTAATCCTGAAGGGGAATTTAGCAGGCTATTACTTCAAGTAACTTCGTTTAAAGAAGATCTCCAAGGAAAAGGTACCACGGAAATAATTATAGAAATCATATGTATACATCATTTCCTTTTTATCGTTCTATTGCTGGTGGTGAAGTCTTCAGTCCTTTCCCTAAGGCCTTTATCCAATATTTATGTCATAAATTTCATTTAGATCCTTTTATATCATAAATTTCATTTAGATACAATCATGGCCTAAGATCTTTGAAACGACATGTGCATTTGATGTGCTTATTTGATGTCATGTCAATCATTCTTACAGTTGAAGAAACAAGTAAATCGGTGAAGAAATTCGTTTTTAGCCTTTTTGCTGAGTGTAACAATTTTTTCTGTGTATTGACGTTTCAGAGACCATTAGCATCGAGCAAAGCATAGCTACTACTTTTCAACTGAAAACCTATTCTGATGTTGTCGTTAATATCGTCTCTCCGGAAGATGTTGCTCTTGATTCAGTTGAACTTACATTCAAAGACCAGTATTTGGGTAGGAGTGACATGTGGAGGTTAAAGAACAGTTTGGTTAGTGTGCCTGCCTCATGGACAGTATTCGGCTCATGTAGTATTCATCAGTATTTTTTTTATCAATACCTATATTTTTTCTTAGGTCAACACCTGCGTGTACTTAAATAAAAAAATAGAATTCTGTGGTGGAACTATACGATGTCAAGTGTATGAAATGTGGTCTATGGGAGACAGGGTTGCCTGTGGAGTGATTACGGATGATACTAAGGTAAGTTACTTTAATGCCCAGTTATGGTGGGAATTGAGATTTTTGGGGTCATTTATTGGAATTTTATTATTTCCTGTAAAAGAAGGACTTGTCCCTGGGCATTGCCTTCTACTTTGTTTGCTCTCAACATTTTCAACGGTATTCTGAGCTATAGTTGCATATCTCTTCAACCACCTCACATGATGTAATCAGGGTAAATTTCATGTTAGGTTCATTTTCACCTCGTTTCTCATGTTTCAATTAGGATGGTCAAATGATGAAGCCCACTTCACACAATTATTCATCTTTATGTATGTATATTGATGTCACATTAGTCGTATTCGTACTAAAAATATTCCAGCAGAGTCATTCCGTGTCAAATCAACACACCCAATTTAACCTCACCATTTTAGATTTAATAAAATTTGGTATACAAATAGTGGCTGCGGAGAATAAGCAATATACCAAATTTCAATTTTTTATCTCAAACCGTTTATGAAATATGGCTATGTAAAATTTAAAAAAACTGGCCAAAAAAGCATGAACGGATTGTTTTTTAATCGCTCTAGGAGCTGTCCTAATTGAGCTAGGGAGCTGGGAAATGTGTCATTCTGCAGCATTTGTTATGCTCTTTCCAGTGATATGCAACACAACATAGGTTCTACTTAAAACATTTTTTTCAAAATACAAATTAAAAATTTGATTTAATTTTTTTCCAAAAAGTACATGCTTGATTTAAAATTTTCAAATTTTTTCCATAAATACTTAGAATTGTTGTAAATCACATGGCAAAATATAAAAATGGGATGATGAAGCATCATTGTTTAAAAAAATTATTTCTGACTCTTGTTTTTCACTAATAGCCCCTGTTAACTCTGGTTGTAGGTTCAAATGAATAGTAGAGCGTATTAACTTGAACAAAGTAACTTCACTTTATTTCGCCATGCTGGACATTACTAAAGAACATGTGTCCATCACAAGAGCTGAACTACTACTGACTAATCACACATACATATTCACTTAATACATACATCACTCACGCCAATGTGTGGAGCCACCTGACATCCCCTTTGCTTTATTTATTTTTTAATTTTTAGGAACAATCATAATTTTCTAAATACCTTGGTGGTCTCACAACTCTACCAGATCGAGTAGATACATTTGAGTCCAGGCTTACACCACTTGTACCAGAACTACTGCCACTGTTTACATCTAGATTAACATGGACAGTGGAAGAATCATTATCATTATCAACATTAAGTTCATCATGCATGTACTTTGATTTGTTATAAACAATGCTTTTATCAAAGTGTTCCTCTCTGCTTTTGAAAGGATATATGTGTTGGCTATTACGTTCAATTTGGCTATTATTATTTAATTGTACCCTGAATGATCTAGGTCTATCACATTTATCAATGATCCTTCCAGGTATGTACCAAAGGTTTATTCATATCCTTTCTTACCAGAACTTTATCATTAACTCTCATTTCTCTTTGCTGATGAGCCTTCTTATCATAGTATCTTTTTTGGTAAATTTGTTTGTCCTTAAGTTTGTTTCTTATATCATTATACTCAGACTTATTTTGACTCGTATTTCTAATAGGTATTATACCTCTTACATTTCTCTTAAACATTATCTCATTTGGTGACTTAATACTTTTGTCAATTGGTGTGTTTCTATATTCTAACAAAGCTAGGTTGGGATCTTTCCCATCCTCCTCTACTTTTTTAAACATTTTTTTAATGGTTTGAATATAACGTTCAAACATGCCATTTGATTGAGGCCAATAAGGACTAGAAGTCTCATGTTTAAAATTCCAATCCTTTGAAAATTGTTTCATTAGATAATTATTAAACTGAGGACCATTATCTGAACATACAATTTGAGGTATACCAAATCTTGCAAAAATATTTTTTTAGTATATTAATTACACTACCAGTTGATTGTAGTTTGACTTCTTCTACATATTTAATAAAATAATCGATGATCAATAAGTGTTCAGAATTTTTATAATGAAAAAGATCCATTCCGACCATTTGCCAGGGTTCAGAAGGAACATCTCTTGGCATTAATGGATCTTTGGTTTTTTGCTTTTGGTATTTATTGTATTTAAAACAACTTTTAACTATGTTTTCTATGTCTCTACTCATAAAAGGCCAATACAAAATTTCTCTGGCTCGAGCTTTACATTTTTCAACACCTAAATGAGCATAATGAATCAATTTTAACATTTCAGATCTGAGTTTCTTGGGCACTACTAATTTGTTACCTTTGAAAACAATACCTTCAATGATAGAAAACTCATCAGCTGATCCATAATAAGGTTTGATACAATCAGGAATCATTTTTTTACTATCTGGCCAACCATGATTAATAAAATTCATTAAATTTTGTAACTCCTCGTCATTTTTTGTTTCTTCTTGAAACATTTCTTTCTTTTCTAAACTGATCGGAAAATTTCTAACTATACAACATACATGTTCTTCTATATCTTGATCAATGTTACTTTTTTCCTTTTTTAAACAATTTCTAGATAGAGCATCAGCTAGAAATAGTTCTTCGCCAGGTTTTTATCTAACTTAAATGTCATATTTTTGAGTTGCCAATCTCATTCTTTGTATTCTGGCTGGACATTGATCAATTGTTTTTTTTTTTTTTAATATTTTCTAAAGGTTTATGATCACTTTCAATGAAAACTTTCTTTGCAAAAATATATTGATGAAATTTTTTACATGCTAATTTATGATTGCTAAGGCCTCTTTTTCAATCTGAGCATATCTAATTTCATTATCAGTTAAAGCTCTGGTGGCATATGCTACCGGAAGATTTTCTTGAAGTATTACAGCTCCAAGACCATATTGAGATGCATCTACACTTAAAACTACTGGTTTATTTACATCAAAATATTTTAAAATGGGAGAATTCATCAACATATTTTTTAGATCTAGAAATTCTTTTTCAGCTTTAGAATCCCAAAACCATGCAGCATCTTTTTTTGTTAAATTTCTTAGAGTTGAATTTGCTTGAGACAAATTGGGAACAAATCTTCCCACATATGCTAGCATTCCTAAAAAGGTTAACAATTCATCCTTATTTTTTGGTGCTTGCATTTCAACAATAGCACTAACTCTATCAGGGTCTACTTCAATGCCCTTTTCAGAAAATATATGACCAACATATTTAACTTCAGTTTTCTTAAATTGACACTTCTTCAAATTAAACTTAACATTTCTTTCTTTTGCTCTCTCTAGTACCCTTTTAAGTCTAACATCATGTTCTTGACGTGTACTCCCCCAAACTAAAAGATCGTCCTCCAAAATGGTTACACCATCTAGGCCACCAAAATTTGATCGAAGCAACATTGAAAAATTTCAGTAGCAGAAGAGATTCCATATGGCATGACTTTAAATTTAAATCTACCAAAAGGTGTAATAAAAGATACATATTGAGAGCTTTTTTCGCTTAACTTAATTTGGCAGAATGCTCTGTCTGCGTCTAAAGTACTAAATATTTTTGCCCCAGGCATTTGTGCACACAATTCATCAAAACTAGGTATAACATGATGTTGACGTAATATATACTTATTTAATTCAGTAGGATCTAAACATATCCTTATATTTCCATCTTTTTTCTGTGTAATGACAAGTGGATGAACCCATTCAGATGGTTCAAAAACTCTTTCTATTATCCTGGATATTTCCATCTTATTTAATTCACCTTTTAACGATCGAATCAAAGCTACAGGTACTTTTCTACATGAGGCAATACTGCCTTTTGCATTTTCTTTCAACTTGATATCGTACTCAAAATTTGTTATGATGCCATGACCAGAAAAAATATCTTTATGTTCTTTAAAAATACTTTTTTCATTTAGCTCTAGTATTGTTTCAACACGCATTATTAATTGCAATTCTAACAGAGTAGGGAGTCCAATAATTGTAGGGTGGCTCTTATTTTCACCATTTACAACAATAAATTCCAGCTCGCATTCACTTCTATTTCTAAACTTACAGCATAATTTACAAGTGCCAATTACTTCAATTTTACACCCACCATAGGCAGACAATTTCATGTGACATTTTTCAGTTTTAATGTTGCCATCAATCTTTTTTAATTCGCTAAGCAAAATTGCATTACATTGTGCACCTGAATCTAATTTCACTGGCAATTTATATTTTCTATTAACACGTTGCGTACCGATGGCGAGAATTCTCGTCATTTAAATCCCAACCGTTGCGGACGGATGACGAGAATTCTCGTCATTTGGGAGCACCATTTTAAACTATTAAATTACATTATTTACGTTTTTTGTGATAATTTTTTCATTTGCCTTTTGTTAATAAATAAGAATAGTCGCAACATAATATTTGTTTTCGTTAATTAATTTTGACGATATTAGCCATTTAACAGTATTTAAATCCCACATCGGTTTTCTGTAATGGCAGGCAATCTCAATTTCAACAGCTTGAAACTTATTCGTCGCCCCTCTTCATTTCGGAGGTAATACTTCTTTCATCTCTTCCTCGTGGGTACCCCAACTCCTTTCCTCATTATTTCTCTAGTGTTTATCCACATGGCCCTAGCTGAGCCGTCGTGTCGGCAAGGAACCTTATCTGTATCGCCTTGAGGGCCATATCTGCCTCGCCTTCAATTCCACTCCCGGCAAATGGAATGCACTCTCAGCTCTGATCTGGTCCAATGTAAACATTCATTATGAAAAGAATGAGGGGGGCAATAATGAATCGTCCGTAGTTCTTTTACGGCTCTGGTCAGTTCCTTCTGTCGATGTGTCTTGAACAGTTCGTTTTCTTGAGTCCCAGTGAATTGTGATTTTGGTGTTGTGTTTGTCTTGCGAGAGAGTTTTCTCAATCCGTGTTTTTCGAAATATTTAAAGGAATATTCCATGTAATTGCATCACATAGGAAAGAGAGTGCTTTGCGCGAGGAAGAAATTTTATTAGATCTGTGCGCCGATGATTTGTCAGATGTGCCATTACAGTATGACGACGAGAGCGGAAGTGATTCCGATATTGTAGTGAAGGTCAGAAATAGAAAATCCACTCCTCTCTTCATAAGTGAAAGTGACTCCGATATGAGTGCCAACGAAGACAATACTTCACCAGGAATCTCTACTTCATGGAAAAAAAATAGATTCTGAGAGGGATTTAGAACAATTTTGGGCCAACCTGGAATAAAACGTGTACCAGACAATTCATCCAGTATCCTTGATGTAGTCTCACTGTTTGTTGCCGATGACTTTTTCGAAATGATGTGCATTCAATCCAATCTGTATTACCGTCAAAACCAACATAAATACAAACAATCACCAAAAACAGGGAAGTGGTCAGATTTAACTATTGCTGAAATGAAAAAATTCTTCGCGATTTTGATTCTCATGGGGCAAGTGAGAAAAGATTCACTGAAGGAGTATTGGAGCACTGATCCTTTTATTGCAACGAATATATTTGGAGAATTACTGACGAGAAATAGATTTGAACAGATTTGGAAAGCATGGCATTTCAGTGATAACGAGGAAATGTTGGTTGCGACGGACAGGCTATATAAAATAAGACCCGTACTGGAATACTTCATAGAAAAATTTCAAAAAATATACAAACCAAAGCAGGAGCTATCACTTGATGAAGCGATGATTCCGTGGAGAGGAAGATTAAAAATCAAGACCTATAATCCAGCCAAAATCATAAAGTATGGGTTACTAGTTCGTATGGTTTGTGAAAGTGATTCTGGCTACATTAGTAATTTAGAAATATATTCGGCCGAGGGAAAAAAAATAGAACAAACCATCCTTTCGTTTCTGCAGCCTCATCTCAATCATTGGCATCATGTTTATCAAGATAATTATTATAACAGCGTAAAAATAGTAGAACTGCTCTTTAAAAATAAAGTAAGAGTTTGTGGAACCATCAGGCCAAATAGAGGGCTCCCTGCCACATTGAAGAGTGAGGCGAAAAAATTGAAAAGGGGACAGTACACGTTTGCTCGTAAAGGTGAAGTGCTTCTGATGATTTGGAAAGACAAAATGGGAAGTGAGGATGATTAGTACTATTCACAGCGCTAGGATGGGTAATACACAACTAACAGATAGGATTACAGGACTGCCAATCAAAAAACCTATCTGCATTTTGCAATACAATAAGTTCATGAAAGGCGTAGACAGGGCGGATATGTATTTATCGTATTATACGATCATGAGAAAAACAATGAAATGGTCAAAGAAAGTAGTTCTGTGGCACATAAATTGTGCTCTATTTAATGCTTTTAGAGTTTTTAAAACCCTAAATGAATCAAATAGCATTCGATTCAAAGGCTTTCTGCTCCAGACCGCCAAAGAGTGGGCAGCGAGTAGAGAGGAGCCAGATGAGTCATCTTCGGAGGCCGACGGCGGTGATAAGCCAACGCAGCGTGTTTCGTCAAGGGATCACCCACATCGTCTCTCGAGAGACCTTAGTAAACATCATCTCGTTCCTATCATGTGTAAGGGGAAGAAAAAGTACCACACAAGAAGATGCAAAGTGTGTGCTTCAAGAAAAATTAGGAAGGAGACGAGATATGTGTGCTCATCTTGCGGTTTTCCACTCCACAAAGGAAAATGTTTCATGGAGTATCACACAAAGAAGAAATACTAAAATTATTTGTGAGTATTACGTTCAAAGTTCCATTAAAAAATTTAAATTTATAAGAAAGTTATGACAATTTTACTGAAGCAATGCATGCTCAAAAATTAGACTTTAAAAATCCGCCGGGAACGGAGGGTTAAAACCCATTTAAATACCCCGGTACGCAACGTGTTAACTAATATAGTTTCATACCATTCTTTACTATTATTGTAATAATAATTTTTGTTTTGTGCACCAACAATGATATCTATATATAAAGAGTCTAGATCTGTTTCTACTGAATTTACATTACTTTTTTTGCATACAATCGCAAAATGATTTTTTCCTCTACAAGACTTACAAAATGCCGGGCATTCTCTTGGCTTGTGCTGTCTACTGCATCTTGAGCAAGAGAAGCAGTGGCGTTGTTGCATTCGATACCTGACGTCAGTTCTGGGAATTTGAGTGTTGCTCTGCGAGGCTTGTGATGGTTGACTGTCTTGTCGTGGTCTGCTGTACGCTCTGCTCTGTTGAGTCCATGATTTCTTCGATTTGATCTCCTGTATCTTGTTATCACTATCCATCGTCTTGATCTGCACTTCGGCTAGTTCTGCGTCTTTACATATGTTTACACATTTTTCCAGCGTAAGATTATCTTCGCGAAGTAGCCTATTTTTTAACTCGTTATCACGTATCCCACATATGACACGATCTTTTATAAAGCTATCTCGAAGAGTGCCAAAAGCACAAGATGCACTTAACTTTTTAAGATCAGTGGCAAAACTGGTGAAGCTTTCACCACTGTCTTGCGCACGCGAAAAAAACACATGACGCTCAACACTTTCATTCACTTTAGGTGTGCAAAATTCTTCGAAGGCCTTATACACTTCATCAAGCTTTTTCTTTTGTACTCCTGACAGTCCAAAGGTATCGAATTTTTCCATGGCTTCCTCCCCTGCTACATGCAAGAGAACAGCAACCTTTCTCTCTTCACCTTTGGATTCTAGATCCGTAGCCTTTAGATGTATTTCGAATTTTTGGCACCATTTTCTCCAGTTTTCTTTAACGTTACCTTCGAAAGAAAGTGTGGAAGGAGCTCTCATTGCACTCTCCATGTTGGGCTAGTTGCCATACCTAGACCTGTCGAGACACGTGGCACTTACAGGACTCAACGATACATCGATATACTGGATGCACTTTTTTTTAAGTTTGAACCAAACTGACTGCGCCATGTTAACTCTGGTTGTAGGTTCAAATGAATAGTAGAGCGTATTAACTTGAGCCAAGTAACTTCACTTTATTTCGCCATGCTGGACATTACTAAAGAACATGTGTCCATCACAAGAGCTGAACTACTACTGACTAACCACACATACATATTCACTTAATACATACATCACTCACACCAATGTGTGGCGCCACCTGACAGCCCCATTTTGACCAAACCAATCTTTAACAAATAGGTATTTAATTAAAATATACAGACAGGTAACTTATAAAAAATAACAGAAATATCAAAATATCATCTTCTTAAAACAAAACCAAGCAGCATATTCTATATTTTAATTAAGTTAATTGCTTACTTTAAGTTTATACAATTTAAACTAATAGACTAATATATTGGTAAAACAAAAATATTGAACATGGGACCTACAACTACAAATCTAAATAAGGTATGAAAAAGTGTAAGTATTGATATAATAATTCTTTTGACTATTTGTATTGACTATATATAATAATACTTTTGACTATATAATATTTTTGTTATACTTCCATTTGGTTCTGTAATGTTACTGGAGATGGTTTGAAAATTACCGCAATTTTCGTCTGAGGTAAATTGCCACCACCACGTGGTAAATTACGGTAATTTTCGAAAATTACCGTAATTTACCTGTATTTTTTTAGTTTTAAGCATTTAACAGCAAACGTATGGTTAAATAAGAAAGCCAATAGCAATAGGAAGGGAATAGCCATGTTTAAACCATACCTAATACAACATTAATCTATTAGAAAGTTTTTTAAATTGTAAAATGATCTACGGCAGAAACATGCTATCTGGCTTTCTTTTGTCAAAGTATGAGAAATTTTCAAAAAGAATATTCTAATGCTTTAATCTCATAATGCTATCATTTAAGTAAAATATTCCAAGTATAAGTTGTACGTTCCTCAATTTGTTATTAAACACTTAGGAAATGTGAACTTGGCTTAAAAGAGCATTCCGGGAATTTATCTGTATGAAAAATTAATTCAAACCTTGGTGAATTATCTAGAAAATTACAGTAATTTACGAGGGATGCGGTAAATTATGAAAAATACGGCGGTAATTTATAAAAATTACTGCCGAGGTAATTTTCAGAGTGGCCCATCTCTAAACGTCACACAATCTTTCGCTACCTAGCATTGCCCCGTTAACTTCATCGTTTCATAAAATGAATGTACAGTTTGACAGTTTCTATTGGTATAAATTTCCCTGGTTTTGGGTTTGGACCTTCCATAAACCCTTTTTCTTTCAAAATCTTTTTGGATTGCCGAACATTATAATTAGGAGCTTTAAATTTGCTCATTATCTTCCTGATACTCCACCTTTCAGGTAAACTTGTAAGAATCATTAGTTTTTTTTACCTTACTTGTAGAATTAAAAAGTTAGTTTAGTGATTTTGGAGTACAGATTCGTCACTATCGGTATCATTATCTGATGAAGAAGTTTCAGCAGCAACAAATAGTTTACGTTTCATCGACGAGGAGATTTTTCTCACTTTTGATTGTAGCATAGTGCTTAGATGTTATTTTTTCTTATCAATTGGGGACTCACCTAGTTCTTGAAGTGATGTGTTAAGTGTTTGAACAACCATTGAATTTGTAGTGAAGTCTGGGTCTTTGTCTGGGATGATTACCTCCGTTCCAGAAGAATCTTAATCTTCAGCATTTTAATCACTGATTGACTCTGTATTTTTCAACTTCGTTACATCTTTCTTACATGTACCAAAAATCATGGAGCCATTAGGTATTTGTGGAAATAACTCAGGCATCCATGCTGTGACATTTCTCAGTTTTTTTCTGTCTCTAATGAAATGATTTGATTTCTTCAATGGATTTCAACACTTTGCACTTTTTACTCCATATTGATACAAAAATCACTTAACACTCCTTCAATTTATAGTTTTACTTGTAAATGAACTATTAAAAAATACCAAGTTCTCCTAAAATATATTAGATAAATAATTGTTCAATGTAGGGGTATTAACTGCTTTACACTTATACCATGGTGCACTGTATTGGCTTAGGAACACTAATAAAAAAGTTTAACTATCCACCTTAGAAGGAAACAATATAGAACACATCCTCTTAGCAAAGGCTCTAGCCAATGAATTATTGCACAGACAGCAAGTGCATGGCTGGAGGCACAATGTGCTTGTTTCAACTTGTTTACAGCCTGTATGTATAGACTTGCTCAACCTGCATATGCCTACTGGCTCAAGTAACTGGAAATGGAATGTACATTTTGATTAATCTGTTTGGACCAGAATTATTATATCAATACTTACACTTTTTCATACCTTATTTAGATTTGTAGTTGTAGGTCCCATGTTCAATATTTTTGTTTTACCAATATATTAGTCTATTAGTTTAAATTGTATAAACTTAAAGTAAGCAATTAACTTAATTAAAATATAGAATGTGCTGCTTGGTTTTGTTTTAAGAAGATGATATTTTGATATTTCTGTTATTTTTTATAAGTTACCTGTCTGTATATTTTAATTAAATACCTATTTGTTAAAGATTGGTTTGGTCAAAATGGGGATGTCAGGTGGCGCCACACATTGGCGTGAGTGATGTATGTATTAAGTGAATATGTATGTGTGGTTAGTCAGTAGTAGTTCAGCTCTTGTGATGGACACATGTTCTTTAGTAATGTCCAGCATGGCGAAATAAAGTGAAGTTACTTGGCTCAAGTTAATACGCTCTACTATTCATTTGAACCTACAACCAGAGTTAACAGGGGCTATTAGTGAAAAACAAGAGTCAGAAATAATTTTTTTAAACAATGATGCTTCATCATCCCATTTTTATATTTTGCCATGTGATTTACAACAATTCTAAGTATTTATGGAAAAAATTTGAAAATTTTAAATCAAGCATGTACTTTTTGGAAAAAAATTAAATCAAATTTTTAATTTGTATTTTGAAAAAAATGTTTTAAGTAGAACCTATGTTGTGTTGCATATCACTGGAAAGAGCATAACAAATGCTGCAGAATGACACATTTCCCAGCTCCCTAGCTCAATTAGGACAGCTCCTAGAGTGATTAAAAAACAATCGGTTCACGCTTTTTTTGGCCAGTTTTTGAAAATTTTACATAGCCATATTTCATAAACGGTTTGAGATATAAAATTGAAATTTGGTATATTGCTTATTCTCCGCAGCCACTATTTGTATACCAAATTTTAGTAAAATCGAAAATGGTGAGGTTAAATTTTAATTTAAAGTGTGTTGATTTGACAATAAATGGCTCAGCATTGTTTATGATCCTCCAGTCATTTCCATCTCAAATCACACAGAGGTTGCCAGGTGACCATCATAGATTTCTCTCACAAAATATATGTAATAGAGACCTGAGACCTACAAGAGACATTTAATAATTTGCCTTTTCTAAGTTTGCTTCATATATTAAAATACAAAAATGGCCTTTTCAGTGATAAAATTTAAAATGTCTCCAATTTGGTCAATAGTCTGGCAGCATTGCATTTTTTTTTTCTTAAGTAGACCAAATTTCATAAAACAAATTAAGAGTTAAATAGGGAAGCCATTATTAATATCCAAGTTGTTTAAAAATCATAAAAATGTGTCAACTTGGAGGCTTTTTTTTGCAGCTAAAGAAAGTGATAGGAGATTGAACTGTAACAATCCCGGGATGGCATTACTTTCAACCTGGTCTAGATCTTCCAAACCGCAGAAGCTCAATTCTTCCTTCTTATTTCCAATAAGTACATCTTATGTTCACGTCCCCTCTCACTCTTACCTATTTCTGTTCCGGCCTGTATCTAATACGTAGATACGGGTGATAATAATATCTGTAATATCTAGACTTAAAATATGCCTTTTCTGTGGTCAAAGATTACCAGAAGTTTACTGCATAATAATGTTCTAGTTCGTGTAATTATCTTTTAGTACTCCAAACTCCTTCAGCTCAAATACGATGGCATAAAATTAACAGTAAGAGGGTGCACATTCACATAATTGCATACGTGTATGCTTCTCTGCTAGGCGTTAACATCGAATATTGTGTGAAGATTCATGATCAAATATTGTGTTTATCACAAAAATAGATGATTTTCTCCCATCTATATCATGTACAATTTCATTTGCATTGTGTGTCCCTTGAAAAAGATGTCATTTCCTCCCTCGATTAAGAATAAGTCATTTTTCTGTTATAAGCAATGCAGGACTCATAAGTTTTTTTCACAGGAACTTAGCTCATACATTAAGGATTATTTTAAACATAACTATGAGTCTGAATTCCCATTGCCTTTTGCTGTGGATACAGTCAATTGAAATTGGTACACGTTAGATTTTTTTGTTGAATTAATTTTTTTCTGCAGAAGTATATCATGCATGGCATATTCAATGATATTTCTGGGATCTGTTTGGACTTCTTTGCTCCAGGAAAAAAATTGCCGATGTTTTATGCAATAGAAATGGAGTTACGGGTGACAACAAAAATCATGTGTTGCATGTTGCGGCACTATAGGGGCCATGCCCAAATTTCAATCGCCCAAATTCCAGAAACTGTTGACAGTAGGAGGCTAAAATTTCATTTAGCCTCTGTTCTGATCAAACTGTATCTCCACAGCAAATTTCATGAAAATCCGAGTCTGTGAGTTTCATTTGGTTAAAATATTCATTGATTTGACATGGAATGACCCATAAGGCTATAGGGATGGAGTTCGGATTGGACAAGTGTTCATCCATCCACTTGGCGAGAGGAAGATTTTTGAAGACCAAGGAAGATGTGCAGCTCATTGGTGGGAACATCATTTGTCACCTCGAGGACAATGGCAACTATGAATATTCCAGCGTCCCCCAGTGCCGAATGCTGGAGGTTGCAGCAGTGAAGTAAAGGCTCACCGCCAAATACAAGCAGACTCTCAGGAACATCTCGAGTTCTGAGCTGTCTGGCAAGAACAAGGTTCATGAACATGTTTGCAGTTCCTACACTGCTGTATACCTTAAGATGCATGAAGTGGAATGTCAATGAGTTGCAGAACCTTGATAGGGGAACGAGGAAGATGATGAGCATCCACAGAAGTCTTCATCTGAAATCTTCCGTTGCCAGATTGTTCTCCCTCGCAATGTAGGTGGTAGGGGACTATTGAGTCTGTAGTGTCTCCACAACAAAGTTGTCCTGGGTACAGCATGCCGAGTGTTAAAAAGCAGGGATACCCTGCTCAATCTCATGAGAGAGTGCGGGAGTAGGGGCGTTACTCTTCCAGGTGGCAATGAGGGCAGTGGAGGAAACCGGTCTTGAATGTGACCCATCATCCCACAGAAGCGACGATGACACGACCATCTTTTCATTGAGACAGATGTCCTGAAGCTCGAAATAGGAAAAGTCGATCAGAAGGCCTTGCTCAAGGTGCATACCGATAAGCCCATGCATGGATGTTTTTGTCAAAACATTGAGAAGTATGGGCTATCGAAGGAGAGGACGTTTGCCTTCCTAAGTTCTGCCGGTCTCTAGTCCAAGACCGAGGGTTTCATCCTCGCGTGCCAGGATGGTGTCATAAACACTCTTGGGTACCACCGCATTATATTCAAGGTGGAGTTCGTGGACATGAAGTGCAGGGCATGCCGAGCCCAGCCAGAGACTTTGAGTCACCTTCTCTCCGGCTGTAGTTATTAAGCCAGTTCAGGGTATTTAGCTCGGCACAATGTGGCCCTGTGGGTGTTATACTTTCACCTACGACACAATTATGGCATCGACGCAACATCTGTGCTGCCCTAAGCCCCTGCAGATATTGAGCCTGTCGTGGAGAACGATAAATGCACAATCTGGTGGAATTACTCCTCCACCACCAGGCAGTTGGAGGCGACCAAGCCTAATATAGTTCTCCTCGACCACCTCACACGCTCCATGTTCGTGATCGAATTTTCGGCTCTGGCTGAAACTGCAGGAGGTTGCAGCAGTGAAGGAAAGGCTCACCGCAAAATACAGACAGACTCCCAGCGACATCTGGAGTTCTGAGCTGTCTGTCAAGAACAAGGTTCTTGCCACGAACATGTTCGCGGTTCCTACACTGCTGTATACCTTCAGATGCATGAAGTGGAATGTCAACGAGTTGCAGAACCTCGATAGGGGAACGAGGAAGATGATGACCATCTATAGAAGTCTTCATCCGAAATCTTCCGTCGCCAGATTGTATCTCCCTCGCAATGTAGGTAGTAAAGGACTATTGAGTCTATAGTGTCTCCACAACAGAGTTGCTCTGGGTACGGCATGCCGAGTGTTGAAAGTCAGGGATCCCCTGCTCAGTCTCGTGAGAGAGCACGAGAGTGCGGGAGCAGGGGCGTTTCTCTTCCAGGCGGTATAGAGGGCAGCGAACGATACCGGTCTCGACTTAGACCCGTCATCCGACAGAAGCGACAATGACATGACCATCATGCTTTCACCTTCGACAGCATTATGGCATCGATGAAACACCTGTGCTACCCTATGCCTCTGGAGATATTGAGTACGTCGTGGAGAACGATAAATGCGCGATCTGGGGAAATTACTCCTTCTCCACCACCAGGCAGTTGGAGGGGACCAAGCCTGATATCGTTCTTCTCGACCACCTCACATGCTCCATGTTCGTGATTTAGTTTTCGACTCCGGCTGAAACTAACATGGATGCGAAGGAGGTGGAAAAACGGATGAAATATCAAGACCTGCTTTTTGAACTTTGACAAATGCACCCCAGACACTCTGTGAAACTGGTAGTTCTCAGTGGCATGCTCGGTGGAGTTAAGGCCTTGCTGATGGATAGCATCAAGTGCATTCCGTCGTGCGTGGTACCAGCAGAATCACTAATTGTACGCATGAAGAAGGCCGTCATCCTGAGGTCACTCCGTTTACTGCTTAGGCATGACCCAAACGCAGCGTAGCCACCTATCTGATGGGTGTGGGACGTGGCTGTGAATACTGCCCTACTCCTCTCGAGTGTCCAGCCATTATGACGACAATGAATTCTAATTCTTGCCGGGGACTCGAGAGGCAAATGTTACAAAAGTAATACTTAGAATAAAAATAATAACAAAATGTTTATTGGCCCCACTGATTGCCAACACAAGTCAAGTATGCACATGTTTATACAATTAGCATAATAAAAATACAAGATAAGAAAATATGTAAAATGATTAGGTAAATATCCAAACATCAAGTTCACACAACTCATATCTGAAATTCTATTTTTTGTTTATAGCACATCGATCATATGAATGACTTTGTTACATACTAACATTGCTGAATTCATACCTATTTATAAATTTTTTAATGATAATAACTACACGGTTGCATTGAAAAATTCATTTACCCCATAGTAGCACTCTTTCAGCAATAACATATCAACTCTATACCTAAATTGTTTGAGTCTATCAATACATTTTACATTTTCTGGCTGTTTGTTGAAACATTTCAAGGCCATTTTATGTATGGACCATCAAGGTGCATATTGATGCGACTCTGTGTCGTTTTAATATTAGTTTTACACATTGTGTTATAATTGTGCTCATTACAGTTTGTACAGAATAAATATTTGTGTTTTTTAACAAACAAAACAAGTTGTTGTATGTACTATGGGGGAAAAAAGTTTCCCAACAAACGGAGCGTCACCACTATCGCTCTGAGGGAAAATCGGCTTCCTTTCCGATGGTACATTATTCTTGGGTCTCTGCCACGACGAGGGAAGTTCAAACGCAGTAAGGTGATCGACTCATCGTCCAGTATGTGACGTAATACCGGCGGCTTGCCTGACCAGGGCGTTATTCGCGCTAGCTGCCAGAACGTAGGCATATTAGATAACCTTGTATGCATTTGCAACGTTCTATTTAACTCTCTCGTTCTCGCCAAGCTTTCCTCCGCATTCTTCCTGTTTCTTCCCTTTTCCTTCTAGGCTTCACTCCTTTTATCGCCCTCTGACAAGGTCCTGGGATTCACCTCTATATTGTCCACCTCTATACTCCCTCTCTCTCTCGTTAGAAAAAGTGAAAAAGTTGATATTCTTTAGTAATTTGCTGCCACTAAATACTGCTTTGATCATGTGGAAGGATTTATCGCAGGATGTAGTATAACCTGCGATGCCTAACACAGCACCTCCAAGAAAAAGACTTTCTTTAATAAACGTGAATACAAACGTATGTTCAATGCACATTTCAATCATGGTGACAGCTTTCCAATGACTACGCAGATAAGCTAAAATGCGCAAAAACGAATGGGCAGATAAAAACACAAGTAATAAATACAAAAAAGCAGTAGGAAAATATGTTACATTTGCCTTGTGGCTAGTTACTTTTAAAAAATTAAAAATATTTTTGCTCTTAGCATTCACTAACTGCTTATTCGCTATGAATAATTGAACTTCAGTTTTTATAGATTCCACCATATTAAAAGATATTTAATGCATGGTATTTATTCAAAATGAGTGTCACTAAAATGATATACGGTAGTTTCATACATTGATTCATTTCATTTTCACTGGTTTCAAAAGTAATACATTTGAGATAACGGTAAAAAAACAATATAATACGGATGGAGCATCCTAATATCTAATAATAATAATAATAATATTTTATTAACACCATAGGGATACAGTTGTCCATGGGTTTCGTCAATTAAACAGCTGGTTACAGAGATATAAAAGAAGTACAGTAAGAATACAGATTACAAAATATCATTAAAAAAGTCCTTAACAGTATAATAACATTTGCTATATAGTAAGTTTTTCAAACTATTTTTAAAAACCATTGGTGAGGTAAGGGATTTTAAATCAGAGGGTAGCTTATTGAAAATTGTAGCTATAGTGTGATAGGGGCCTTTCTGGCATAGGCTGAATGAATAAAAATTACTATGAATGTTATTTTTAGATCGAGTATCATGACTGTGAAAGTCAGAGTTGACCTGAAAGTAATGGGGATAACACTTCGCAAACATGGCACATGTGAGGATATAAATGCATGGAAGTGTGAGGATCCTGAGGGAGATAAACAGTGGCCTACCACTCGTTCGGATTGGAACTCTACAGATGGCCTTAATGGCCTGTTTCTGTAGGGAGAAGGCCTTAGCTGCAGTAGGGGAGTTACCCCAAAACATAATACCATAGGACACAAATGAGTGGACTTTGGCAAAGTACACAGCTTTTAGAACATTGAGAGAAACAAGAGGAGAAAGTTTCCTTATCATATAAATACCAACTGAGAGTTTCTTATTCATTTCAAAAATATGAGTTGACCAGTCAAGAGTGTCAGCAAGCTGTAGACCTAAGAATTTCACAGATGAGGTGGTGGAGAAATCAGAATGAGGAGGCAGAGTAGGAATCTCATGAGAGTACTTGTTATGAAAAAGAATACAAGTAGTTTTAGCCTCATTCAAAACAACTCTGTTAAGGTGGCACCACAGTAACATCTCATCTTTTGTAGTAGAGGCCAAATGATCCAAGAGTGGTAAAGTACTAGCAGATAAGAGATTAGATGTATCATCAGCGTACATGACGGTGGAGCTATATGAGAACTGTTTAGGAAGATCATTGATGAATAGGAGAAACAGTAGAGGACCAAGAATAGAACCTTGAGGTACTCCAACCGGTACTTTCAAGGGACTGGATTTGATTTCCACCACTCCTGCAAATGATTGATGAGTGTAACTGACAAATTGTGATCTGTCACTAAGGAATGATGAGATCCAATTTAAAGAGTTATTGGTGATTCCCAAGCACTGAAGTTTGGTCTTGAGGACTTCATGATCCACACTGTTAAAAGCATTTTTGAAATCAAAAGAGATACCTAAAATGTGGTGTTTATTGTTCAGTCCAAGAATTACATTATTTAGGAACTCAAAAATAGCAGAGTTGGTGGACCTGCCAACTCTAAAGCCATGCTGAGAGTCAGAAATTAAATTAAAAGTCTGGAGGTACTTGGTTAATCTATGCTGGAAGAGTTTTTCAAAGATCTTTGAAAACATTGACAGAATGGATATAGGTCTATAATTAGTAGACTCAGAAGGACAGCCTTTCTTGGGAATTGGTATGACCCTGGCCAGCTTTAGGGCAGAGGGAAAGAAACCAGTGCTAAAAGAGAGATTAATGATATCTGTCAACAGGGGAGTGATTAAGTTTGAGGAAGCAATTATAACACTGGGAGGGATGCCATCAGGCCCAGGTGAAGAGGAATTACCCAGGGAGATGATGGTTCTTTGAACCTCATAAGGGTCAGTGGGATGTAGGAAAAAAGAGTGAGGAGAAGTCCTCCGTTGCAACATGGGCTGAGTGGACCAATTGGAATGAGGCAAATAACAAAATTGCTGGTTAAATTTATCAGCAATTTTTTCAGGGTTATCTTCCAGCATACCTCCAAAATCAATGCTAGTGCTACCAGGGCAGTTAGAGGATTGAGTATTCTCCTTAATTACTTTCCAAGTATCTCTAATAATGTTAGTTGATTTACCTAGAAATTTATCGATTGCAGCCTTCTTTTCACCAATAACACGGGACTTAAGTTGCTTTAGAGCATCAAGATATGCACTGCGAAATGAGTTGTCAACAAATTTACACATGTAATGGAGATCACGAACATGAGCAGACAGGGCTTTCAACTCAGGGTAATTGAGCTTGAAACTACCATGAGGATGTTTTTTTCTAACTCTTCTAATGGGAAAACAAGCTTCAAAATATGACATGAATATTTTTAAAAAGTCTTAAATTTGGCATCAACATCAGAAGCCTGCAAGACATCCTCCCAAGACTCACCTGATAACTCATAAACAAACTCCTGGATGGCATGTACAGAGAAAAATCGTCTGGGGAAGGAGAATTGAGCAGGCTTGTTACAGGTTGAGGAATACCTCAGCAAAACATTAATACCAAGGTGATCGGAGAATCCCGGACATGTGGTATCACAGGAGATACATGTTGTGGCATTAGTAATAAAATAGTCAATCAAAGTACTTGATTGAGTAGTTACTCTGGTTGGCTGGGAATTAAACACACATAATCCAAAAGAGGATAACAAATTAATGAAATCAGTTTTGATGGAGGATTCAACCAAAAAATCAATATTCATATCATCAAACAAGAGTATTCCATCAGCATTTACACTACATACATGCTGCAAAGCATCTATTAAAGCATTAAAAAAATCCTGAATATTACTGCATGGAGAACGATAAACAGCAATCAGAGCAAAAACAGAGAGGTTAACTTTAACCAATGAGGCAACACATTCAAAGGTCTTTTCATTACAATTATTAATTTTCAGTTGTTTTATGTTGCTATCAACTTTAGCATAAATAGCTACACCTCCACATTTATAGACATGGCGAAAAAAGGAAGTTATCAGATTAAAACCATCAATATGAAACACGCTAATGTTATTATCAGACAGCCAGTGTTCACTAAGGATGAGTACATCCACACCGAGATCATGAGTAAATTGCTCAAGCATCAACACTTTATTTTGAACACCTTGAGCATTGATATAAAAAATGCTCAAAGAAGAGGAAATTTTGTCAGTGGAAAAATGTTGATTCGGATTCGTCAACAAAACAGGATTAGAGTCCGTTAGTCAGGACGATTTAGCCTTACTCCTAGTGTTGTGACCGCAAGACTGTTGTTTCACTGAGTTATCATCCGAATGTTCATGTGAATCTTCGGTGATGACATCAACAGAGGGTTGGCCTACAACTGAAGGTTTCACATTATTCGCATCTTCAGCTGAAGCAAGTCTTTTCGGAGGGAAATATCTACCCACATACACGTCCGAGGGCCAATTCTCGCTTTTTAAGAGTTCGTCGCGCAGGTTCCAAGGTGCATCAATCTTAAACGAGCGATGTTGATCACCGATATGAATATCCTCGCACAGAAAGTTACATTGAGGAAATTTTTTGCGTAGGTAACCAGTCATTACCGAAGGCGAAGTCTCTCGCTGAACTCGACCCACGTACACTAATGAGCGGCGCGGGACACCGGAGAACTTATTGGAGAGGTTGTCTGCCAGAGTAATAGAGCCAAACACTCCGTTTCTTCTTGATTTTTGTTTCTTATTGTTTTTCTTAGAACGCATTGTCACGTAACCATCGCTATCCGCTTCAGCACGACTCACACTCGCTACGTTCTCAGAACATATTTCCTGTTTTCGGTCATTAACAGGAGATGATATTACACCATTCAAATGCACAGGAGAACGAATTTCTTGAGTTTCATTTGAGATAACTGGGGATGAAGCGACAATATTTTCGCTAGAAGATGACGCAACACTATTTGCGTACGCATGAGAACTTACTGGCTTACCGGTGGCACTGATTGCGTTAGCGGAAGTAACTTCAGCAAATGAAACACTTTTCTTCGACTTTATGGTGTTCACGGCGAGATCCTCCCTGAATTTAACAATCTCGGCTTTAAGATATTCAATATCGTCAGCCATATTGGCGATAGAGAACTTGTTTACCCGGCAGTGAAAACACTTCCAAAACAAAAAATTGGCCTCATTCAAAGCTTTTAACTGAATTTCACCCATTCCAGAGCACTTTGAGTGAACAATAATCGTGCAGAGACCACAGTAAATTAACTTTTCACTTGGAAGAACAGGATTTTGGCAGTAGTCACAATTCGGCAACATAGTTGATGCCGCCATCTTGGGGGAAAAAAAAAAAAGTTGATCCTTATACCTATCAACTTCATTAATAATTAGAAAATATACAAAATTTCTACCTGCTAAAACACGTGATAGTGACATTATAATGTCCTGAGAAACAAACTATGGTCAGTATTTAGTTTCACCACCATCACATTCAATGACCTTCAGAAGTCTTTGCCTCATTGACCCTATTACATTTTGAAATAATCTAGAGCGCCATCCATATGATGCCCATACCTTCCGGACGTGATCTTCCAGGGCCTCTTTGCTTCTTTCATTGGCATTCTGCCATTCCTTGACCGTCAGACCCCAAACATTTTCTATCGGATTCAGGTCCGGTGAGTTTGGCGGCCATGGTAACACTGTCACCTGCCGATTCTCATTGAAAAATTGCCTGGTGTTTCGTGCACTGTGAATCGGACAGTTGACCTGAACAAACAGTATTTCTTCGCCATCCGAAACTACTTCATTTATGTATGGAAGTAGAGAAGTACGAAGAATTTGGAAATAATCCTCTGACATCATTCGAGGTGGTGTTTTCACTAGCGGTCCCGGCCCAACAGCAGAAATGGCTCCCCAAAAACTCAGGCTCACGTGGCCAGATCTATATTTTCTCAATATGTTTTTTGGGTGGTACCTGAAATAAATAAGGAATATAATTTTTGTTTTTGGATAGGAAAATGCTCTGGAATTTTCCATGAATTAGGTACTAATTTATATTTACCTAGAATTGCGTATCCTCCGCAGCTGAACATGTCCATTCTCATCACTCCTAAAGGTTTTTTCCTCGCTGAATATTATTATATCTCAAAAGGATTGGTCCATATCAAGTTAAGAATGCGTAAATTCTAACCTCGCTGCCTTATTAGTTTCGCCGATCGCCGGTTTTCTTGCCGGCCTGCAATTTCTCATTCCCGCCTCTTGAAGGCGGTTTATTACTGTATGGGTACTGCAATTCAAGTCTAATGTCCTCTTTATTGCAGCCGCCCCCACCAACACGGATAGGATTTTCAGAAGCACCTTGACGAATGTTGTCATCATCAGCTTGAGACGTGCATCTTGGTTTTCCACTTCTTGGTCGTGTTTCCAACGTCTCATTTCCCTCCCTGTAGCGTTTTAACCAGTAATAAACTGAGCTTCTATTTAAACCCATTGCCCTAGATATCTGAGAAACAGTTGAACCTGCTTCAATCATTCCAATGATTTTTCCCCTCTCGCCTGGACTCAATGGCATTTTCTTGATATCCGTCTTTCTCCAAGGATGGAAGTAAACTGGCAATAAGCTCGTAAGTTCCCTCAGAGAAAATAGTGTCTGCAAAGTCAAATGTAATCAAATCCGGAACCCTTATAACCTTCCGGTCAACTGCCTTGCGTCTCTTAAAGCGAAGTATCCTTCAATCGAGTTCAGGACGACAATTTGCAGGTGGGTAGTCCTGCGATAGTGATTTACATATAAACCTCTATTAGGATCATAAATCCAATAATTTAAGCAAAAAAAACAAGGTTTAATATCTTCCGCATCAATATAAACCATTGAATTGCTCCGTTATTATCAGTAGGTAGCGGTCGAGCGGTAATGTAACTGACTGGTAATCCAAATGTTTCAATGTGAGACCAAGGTGGCGAATGTTTTTAGTCAGCCATTTTGTTACTTTACGTAAGCAAGACATACACAATTTACATTTTTATCCAAAATGCGTTTAAAAAATGTTACGTTATATTTTTACGTTCAAGATACGACCTTTCTCTTTTGCCGCGGAATGCTCTGTCTCTTCGTTCCAGGGAAATTCGGAAATGATATCATTAAATGTGGATGGTTCTATCTTCTACTACTGCTCATCGCTTTCGGAAAGGAAGTCGTGTTTTGCAGTTTCAAGAGGAATTCTCCGGGAGAGTAAATAAAAGAAACCCTGTTCACCTGCAGCCCGCTGTCACTCTAACGATTTCCCTAATTATTTTTGACCTCCCACCTTTTAGCCCACCGAGTTCCTATTGTCATATTTTGTAACGGAGGGACCCAGCAGTGATTTGAGTGAGAACAATAGTTCACTTGCGTCGTCTGAAACTTCCACCGTGTCTTTCAATGTTGCTTTTTTAAATACCACCTGATATCGTGCGAGGTATATTCATGTTGGGGTCGACAAATATTGAGTAGGAAGGTCATCGCCGGGTTCTTCATTCATTCTGCCGTATGGGCCATGCAATTCCCAATATTCAGGCTGCATAATAACGATTTGAGGCTTACAACGTCACGATACATTTACTGTCGTTTTTCAACTTTGTGTATTTTTGAGAGTTCATAAAGACATCACTGGAGAAAACCGAAGATTTTACTCTTCACCCAAAATACTGTATGCATTACTTTTTTATTGCAACTTACCAGCTCATAAATTTTCATGATTATAATTTTCAATTATTTTAATCACAGGGATTTAATTAATTACTCATCATGGACCATCTTCCTGGATCATCTTCTAAAGTAAAAATATTCTCTAGTTTTTTAGGCGTCACCGAAAGACAGAATTTATTTGCTGATGCTTTTAATCACTGGACCAACCTTCTCCGAGAAGGCGGACATATCTTAAAAGGAGAAAGTTAGGGGATGATATCAGAATATGCAGCTGCTCCTGGACTGGAAATGTATTACAGGATTTTAGTGTTGATGGGCTGCATGGAACTCTTATTTGAGGAGGATCTCGAGGGAGAAAATGATCCGCAATCGACGGAATTCCCTTTGGAGGTGTCTGACGATGATGCAGTCAAAGTAATGTCGTCTTCGGTGCAATTCTTTCCAAAGAAAAGGAAATCCCCCTAGATACGAAAGTGAAGGCAGTAACAATAACGAAACTTCATCCAAACTGATCTCTCAACTAACTACGCTATCTAGTGCCCCATCGTATACAATGGAGTGAAGGCCTCGCTGCAGCAAAAGAAATGATACATCTACATACTACCCCACAAGCCGCCTCAATAGGCGTGTGGCGGGGGGTGTTAGGACACCAGCCGTTTACATATAAAAAGGAAACGCTTTAATGAAATTACGCCTAGCATTTATTAAAGTCCCTTATTGTTCGGGGGAAAAACGAATTCCCATACCATTCCCATATAGTTCAGCAAAATATCTCTCTTAATTTATCGTTTCTGTCGGATCTGGAAATATAGTGGGGTTCTAATGTGATGTTCTCCGTGTCGCTCTAAAAGATATCTATTCTCAATTGCTCAAGCAATCTAAGCCTAGCGTGCAGCCTCCAAGTCTCTAGCGGCTCCCGGCCTAATTCGTTTAACATCTGTGTAACGCTGTCTATATGCCCGTAGCAGTTTTTGACGAATCGCGTAGCTTTCCTTTGTATTTTATTAAGTTCCCGGATGAAGTCTTTCTGCACCAGATCCAATATGCTCGCTGTAAATTCAAGGTGTGGCCAAACGAGTGAGAAATAGCACCTCTCTTTTACTTTTTCATCCGAAAATCTTCCCACAATACGCTTGACGATTCCTAGCTTCTTCAGAGCTCTGCCACAAATATTTCTTATATGTGTTCCCCACGATTGGTTCGAAGTTATCGTAACTCCTAGATACCTCACTTCATCTGTCGCCTTTATGTTAACACCATCCACAGCATATACATGGGGATAGTTGGACGACCTCCGCAATAAATGTACCGCCACATGCGGATACCGATACATGCGGAGTAAACCGGGAGGACAAGTGGGATCCGAGTTAAGGGTATATTAAGAACATGTGACCACAAGATGAAGAACAAAGAACGTCCTTCCAAGAACAAAGCCGGAAATCATTCCGCAACATTTCCCTGAATTTGTGATCAACGCGGAACAAACGGCGTGTGAGTATAAGGCGGAAATTAAGCGAACGCTTTATCTTTGCGGATAAAAAACTAAGGACGTGAGTATCGGCCAATTAAATATAATGGCATGGCCATTCAAACTCAGCTCAATACAGAGTAACTTACTTTGGAACACTTCTGTCCAAATTATGTCTCCAAGGGGCCGGGCGATTTGGTTCAAAAGTGAAAAAAGAAGTTGAAGGGAGTGTTAATCGTTTTCAGATTTTTTATGTGACTTGCTCAAAGTTGGTAAGCTATTAAACAATATATATCAACTGTATTTGGACCAAGTGCTGAGCCCATACGTAAAAAAACTATAAGTTCTTTTTATTCATTGACACTTGGGCTGGTGAAACCTATTTTTTTCTTAATGATGAAAGATTTATGGAATTATTTTAGCCAACCAACAATCGAAGTAATACTACTATATTGCACTCCCATTTTTCCCCAGGAAAGTTTACTTTTATGAGTAAGCCAAAATATTAATTTCTTCTATCGAAAAATCTCCATACCTTCTTCAGAAGTAGTAGCGTGATTCAACCAATCGGAAAGATGTGATTAAAATCCATTCGCTAAATCCTTAACAACTTTCGGATCCAGGGCTAATGTTATTGTATGCGTGGTTTGCCTCTGGTCTCTCAAGCGAAGGATAGATTTTCCTAAATGCGAAGCAAGTTTTACTTCATGATGGTATACTGAAAACCAAGTATAACAATGAGGAACCGCTTCACCAAGTGCTAGTTGTCTGGAGACATATATTGTCTCAATTTTAATAATAATTATTAGCATCCAAGTTTTTCTGAATCTTTCCCTCGAAAATAGGAGCAATTACTCGTGTGAATGAATCAATGTTGAATATTTACTTTTGAGGTATGCGTTCATTGCGTTATGTTTTGTTGAAAGGAATGTATTAAAAATGAAGTTACATCATTTATTTATTTAAGTTATAGAGCGGATAAATATTCCATCTATGAGCATAAAAATTTTAAAAAGTAACTAGCCACAAGGCAAATGTAACATATTTTCCTACTGCTTTTTTGTATTTATTACTTGTGTTTTTATCTGCCCATTCGTTTTTGCGCATTTTAGCTTATCTGCGTAGTCATTGGAAAGCTGTCACCATGATTGAAATGTGCATTGAACATACGTTTGTATTCACGTTTATTAAAGAAAGTCTTTTTCTTGGAGGTGCTGTGTTAGGCATCGCAGGTTATACTACATCCTGCGATAAATCCTTCCACATGATCAAAGCAGTATTTAGTGGCAGCAAATTACTAAAGAATATCAACTTTTTCACTTTTTCTAACGAGAGAGAGAGGGAGTATAGAGGTGGACAATATAGAGGTGAATCCCAGGACCTTGTCAGAGGGCGATAAAAGGAGTGAAGCCTAGAAGGAAAAGGGAAGAAACAGGAAGAATGCGGAGGAAAGCTTGGCGAGAACGAGAGAGTTAAATAGAACGTTGCAAATGCATACAAGGTTATCTAATATGCCTACGTTCTGGCAGCTAGCGCGAATAACGCCCTGGTCAGGCAAGCCGCCGGTATTACGTCACATACTGGACGATGAGTCGATCACCTTACTGCGTTTGAACTTCCCTCGTCGTGTCAGAGACCCAAGAATAATGTACCATCGGAAAGGAAGCCGATTTTCCCTCAGAGCGATAGTGGTGACGCTCCGTTTGTTGGGAAACTTTTTTCCCCCGTAGTACAAGCATGGTAGTGGTAAAATGCCTAGTTTTTAAAATAAAATTTTGCAGTGTTCCCTGCTCTTGGCATTTGCCATAAACCTAACTGCTCTTTTCTGTTTTGTGAGAAGATCTCTACTATGGCTGCTATTGCCCATAGGTCTGTATTTAGTATTACTATAGGTCTGAAGCTTAAATGTTTTATGCTTAG
This sequence comes from Pyrrhosoma nymphula, assembly GCA_963573305.1. Taxonomy (NCBI): domain Eukaryota; kingdom Metazoa; phylum Arthropoda; class Insecta; order Odonata; family Coenagrionidae; genus Pyrrhosoma; species Pyrrhosoma nymphula. The sequence goes on from OY754329.1 coordinate 4,136,786, forward strand.
AATTTCCAACTCCTCCTAATATTTATTAACCCGCGATGGCACGCGTGGGCGGGGATTCCCCGCCCAACGAAAAAAAAAATTCCTACTCAGCACACTGCGGCCTCCTTTGCTCGACACTTCATCTAATCTACTATTTTTGAGCTCTTTTCAAGTTACAGTCCGTAAATACGAATAAGAATCTTTGTATTACATTTTATTTCGTATCGGTCGAATCCCCGCCGGCGCGTGTCATCGCGTTTCAATGTCTGCTTGCGGAGTTTTTGAGACTTGACTCGATCAATCTCGCAGTTTGCATTGCTATTTCGCTACATTTGTTTGCCCGTTACATTGTTGAGGGAGAATATGACTTATGTATGGGTGAGTATACCTCCTTTGGTTTCGACCCTAAGGTATATATTTCTCTCCGATTCAGTCTGAAAAGAACTCGTGAGGGAAGCGCTAGTTCCATTTGGTGATCGCAACCTTTTCTTCAACGCACAGTGCACTTGTGTGCTGTATCAGTGCACCTTGCGAAAGTAATTATAACTGTAAATTTACATTCGTAGAGCTGGTGAATGTCACAACTGTAATATCATTTCTATTGAAATGTGTTTATAAATATGCCATAAATAGCTCTCTTTTTTCAATAAGAAATCAAAAAGCCGAGCATACACTACCAGACCATGAGTGAGAGTAAAGACATAACATACTGAAAATGCTTGACAGTGTGAGTGAAGGGGAATAGGCAGATTTGAGTGAGAGCGGTGATGAGGAATGTGACAACACCATTTACCATTCGGACCACAACTTATTTTCTGAGGAAAGTGAGGATGAGCAATCGCCCGCAACAAGAGATTTTTCCTTCGTGGGAAAAACGGTGTGACAGAGTAGTCTGATGTGAATCCAACAAAAAGATCCAGAAATGAGAGATGCAATTTGCTGAAACGTCTACCTGGACCTCTGGGTAATGCACGAAATGTATCAGATATTTTGGGTTCTTGGCAAAAATGTTTCCCAATTGATATTTTATCAGATATTATATCGTTCAAAAAAACAAAAACTCGAAGTGTGCAGGGTAGTTTTCTGCATCAAAGGGATGCAAGGGAAATGGACCTAATTGAACTGAAGGCCCTTTTGGGATTACTGTATTTAGCTGGGGTGCAAAAGTCGAACCATAAAAATATTTTTGATCTGTGGAGAGCAGATGGAACAGGAATTGAATATTTTAGACTTGTAATGGGTTCAAATTCTTGCTAAGAATGTTGAGATTTGATAACATTCACGAAAGAAACGAATTGAAGAAAAAAGACAAATTTTCCCCAATTAGGGATATTTTCGAAACTTTTTTCAGTAATATCTGGAATAATTACAGTATGAGTGAAGGAGTTACAGTAGATGAGAAACTTCCACAATTCCGGGGTAGATGCAGTTTCCGTGTTTACATGCAGAACAAGCCGTCTAAGTATGGGATCAAAATATTTGCCTGTTGTGATGGAAAACATTTTACACCGGTTATATGGAAGTGTACGTTGGAAAACAAAAACAGGGCCCAGAGAAAATTGATTACAAGCCAGACTCAGTGGTAAAAAACTGGTTCAGTACATTTATAACACTGGAAGAAATGTCACCCTTGATAACTGGTTCATGTCCTACCCGTTAGCTTTTCATCTTCTAAACAATTGTGTAACAACAGTAGGAACGATAAGAAAAAATAAGAATGAGATTCCACACATGTTTATTGCTAAGTCGAAAGATAGAGTAGTTGGAAATTTTTGGAAATAGTATTTTTGATTTTCAAAAAGAAAGGACGCTAGTGTCATACAAACCTAAAGGTAACAAAGTTGTATTGCTCTTATCAACAATGCATCGAGATAATATATTTGGATCCTCAAACGAATAAACCTGAAATTGTTATGTACTACAACTCCAAAAAAGGTGGTGTAGACGTTTCAGATCGTTTACAGTCCACTTACAGTGTCTCTCGCATATCATGCCAATGGCCGCTAAAACTTTTTTCCCTTGTTGAACATTGGCGCGATCAATAGCATTGTTATTTACAAAGCAAACTCAGGTAAATGTGTTATACGTAGGGAGTATTTGAATAATCTTGTTAAACTTTTGACCAGAGATTACATGCTGAAAAGGGAGAAACAGCAAAATATCTTATTATCTCTGTGATTCCGGGTGCGGGATATTTTGGGTATACCTTAGAGAGGAGATAACGTGAGCTGCCATGCTGAAGGCCGATGTGCTTACTGCCCATCTCAAAAAAATAGAAAAACAAAGACAGCATGCAATACCTGTAAAAAGCCCATTTTCCGGGAGCACTGTGCATTCAACTGCATATCATGTTCCCAAAATGCCGACGGAATTGATGACTGATTGTGAGTCGTAAATAGTAATGTTTTTCTTGTAATCAGAAAATTTTCTCTTATGTTCTCTATGTTCAAGGCTTAAAAATGAATATGATTTGTTTGTTAAACATTTTTCCAACCGAACTTGTCAAATAAATGTCCTTTGTAGTACTTATTAGTGTTTATTTAGCCGTATACAACCCGTCGGTCTTTTCCCCGCCCCGCGTGCTACCACGTTACAATAAAAGCACGTGCTACCGCGGGTTAAAGGATTTTCTTTAAAATTTTGTATACTTAAAATATATAACATTCATGATAGTAAATTATTAAAAATTTTTTTATAATTTTCAATTGGGAATTTTTGCCATTTTAACCGCTTCCCTGACAGGTTTTTTTTACAAAACCGGTCAAAAAAAGTCATATTTTTTATTTCAGATTCAGAAGCATTAAAGGGAGGTAAAGCCCGAAAATGTTTTCCTTAATTTTTTATTCCAATTAACTAATGATTTATTCAATAATTTCTGAATGTTGCCCCTTAACTTAAGAGAATTAGGCCACCTACATATCAGTATAATTTTCCTTCTTGTAAACCTTTGTTAGACATCTAATAAGGAATACATTTAGTTTATATCACAATTGTATATACTTTGCCGACAACGTTTATGTTAACTATTAATTTTAGTCCATAGTACATCAAGAAACAACGTGCAAACATTCATGGGAGTTAGGCAACTTGCTCCACTTTCGCTCTGAAAATGTTATAACAGAATTCATTCTATGACAAAAACAAGAAACTTCATTTCTTTTACTTGATTCTCTTTGGAGAGTGCTGGAATCCCTTTCCTCAGTGTTCCATACGAGTCAGTGGAGTGTGAAGCGAGCAAGTCGGCTAGATCTGGAGATGTATAAAAGTTATCCATCGTCAGGCAATATCATAGGCCAAATAATGGCTTCATTAGAGTCATCATCACTTTTGAGGTCATGGGTAAATGGGCAAAGTCTTTATCCAACACAGTCCCCTTTCCCGTGTAAATTGTCATTGACCACACGTATCCAGTTCTCGATTCACAAAGAACAAATATTTGCCAAATGTAGCTCTTTTCATAGGTATGAACTGCCGCCACCCCAATCTTCCCTAGTACAAGAGTAGGCTCTTTTTGATGGTAACGTCCGTCTCTGGTGTATGGAGTGCCTTGAACTTTTCCTCCAGCCTCTGGCAAATCAGCCATATTTTATTTAGGTTGGCATTGGGGTGTGTTTGGGGATCAAAATCGTTATTATAGGCAAAATGTAAATATTGCCTTATTTTTACGAATCATCAGTAAGACATTGTGTGTCCAAAAAAGAGAGAGGAGAGTATAGGTCTCGTTGACCAATAAAACTCAGTATCTGGCGTCCGCACTCTGCTCTGTAGCATTACTAGGGCAAAAAACACGAATTTCTTAGCTTGTCACAGCTCGCCACTGATTTACGCTAGCACTGCTCGGCCCCGCTTTGCCCCAGTGATTAGTTTCCCAAGTCAAAAATTTCATCGTTGAAAAAAGTATTTTAGGGAACCTCATTCGGGAACCAGGTCGAAGTTCATCGAAGAATTACCTTCAAAAAGAAACCTAGGTGGTGCCGGAGGAGGATTCGTTGAAAGAATTTCCTCCCACTCCGCTTCCCACGAATGTTCCGCTGTGCTTTCTGATTCGGAGCTTGTTTCTCCAGAGAGAGTTGACTAGGAGCCAGGAACTTCAATGTGCATATCCTCAGAATCACTGCTGGTCAACACTGATTCCTCTCCGGAATCCATTTCTGATTGCCAAATGTTACCGAGCGAAAACAAAGAATTTGCCGTAGAATTCACTCCTACTACACTGCTCGTATTAGAACGAAAATGTTCGAACTTAAAATGGAATGTTTGCATCAGTGGAATTTCAACGAAAAGTTCATGCGCTCTGAAAATCAAGGATGCGTATGCTCTGAAACTCAATGAAAGGCTGTCACCGTCGTCCTTCCGACAAAGTACTCGTGGAAGCAATCACGATATGCAAAGGACCCACCCCTAGTGTGAAAAGCTCATCTCCATCCAAATTTTTCTTTTCCGTTCCTACCATTTCTTGGAAAATAAACACGTGTTCGTACTGCAACAGCATGGATATTCCAACTAACGATAAATTGATATCGGGAAAAGCCCATTAGTAAAGGGTTGGCTGGTGGGAAAGTAGCCCTGGAGCAAAGGGTGGCAGATTAGCACGACAAGAAACAGTCGCCAGGTTGCTTAGCGGGCCATCGGCTCTTGAGCGGGTGTTTTCTGACCTCAGGAAAGCGTCAAACATGACAATAGAAGGCATTACACTTGTTTGGGATTTCTCTCTATCCCTCCTTTTTTCTCATACTCATGTGGGCTAGGGTAGCACATCACAGGGCACTTGTGTTGGTTTCTATTGAGAACGTACGACCTTTAGACGTCTTCATCGTATAGCTATTTTCGTAAATATGTTTCGCCACTGCCACCACTATTCGAAGTAGAAAAATGAAAGGGGCTGATGAAATAACATTCGCAACACATCTAAGCATTTTTGCTTACGCCATTTTATCTAAAGAGGAGGTTCAATAGACATTTCCAACATATATAAAAATTACCGGATGAAAAATGTGCGGATGAATAACATAGAATTAGATAATATACATGGTAACAAAAATATATATATAATACCTTCTGAGAAAACGCACTCGGCGAATAAAAACACAAATATAAATATACTTTGAAAACACAGGCACACGAAAATTAAAAGGACACTCACAGAATAATTTACGGGACGTTTCGACGAGATCTAAAGAGATTCCGGACATCAAAAGAAACAAGTTTGCTATTGTTTGATGTCCGGAATCTCTTTACTTCAGTTCCGGCTAGAGAAGCCGTCTCGATTACCCCTAAACTGCTCGAGAAGTCTTTGGTCAATAAAGACATAATAAGCGAAACCGGAAAATTATTAGATGCATGCATGGATCAAAATTATTTCCAATTCAACGAGAACTTTTACAGGCAGAACCATGGCCTATCTATGGGTTCTCCCCTCTCCCCATTATTAGCAGAGATTTTCATGAACTCAATAGAACTCAACCTCTTCAATTCAACAAACCCATTAACCAAAAATATCTGCTATTTCTTCAGATATGTAGATGACGTCTTATGTTTATGGACAGGTAGTAAAAGACAGCTGTCATCATTTCTCGAGTTACTTAACTCCCTTCACCCCTCCATTCACTATACCATGGAATTTGGAGGCGACTCCATTAACTTCCTGGACTTGACCATATCCATACGAGAAGAAAAACATCACTTCTCGATCTATAGAAAAAGTACGTTTACCGACGTGATCATTCCCGCTGATTCCCAGCATCACTTACCCCAAAAACTTGCAGCCCTTAATTCTATGGTCCACAGACTGGTATCTATCCCCATGTGTGAAGCTAATTATAAAGAAGAATCAATCACAATAATGACTATAGCAACAAACAATGGATACAGTGAACATTTAATACAGAAAATTCTCCGCAAAAAAGTGAATGGCAATACAACCAAGTCTTTGACAAGCCTTCAGGTTATTCTGGAGGAAAAACAAAAAAAAGTGGCGTAAATTACCGTTCCACGGACATATTTCATACTCACTATTGAAACACATCCCGAAAGACAAATACAATGTGGGTTTCTATTCCCCACTCACCATTGGGAAAGTGCTTTTCAACTCTAAAGATCGTGTTGACAACCAGGACAAAAGTGGTGTGTACCTGCTCAAATGCAGTGATTGTGACGGGACATATGTGTGGCAGACTGGAAGAACATTCAAAACAAGAATCAGCGAACATAAACGATGTTTAAAATATAATGATTGTAAATCCTTCTTTGCCAAACACCTGATAGAAACGGGCCATAACAGTGATTTTAACCTAGAAGTGTTACATGTACATGAAAAAAGTTGGAAACTAGATACTCTTGAAAAATTTGAAATTATGAGTCATAAAATGCTACCAAATGTTCAAATGCTAAATGAAGTAACGGAATTCAAATGTTGCCAGCTGCTTACAAAGTGTTTAACCTTGTTCAAATCTAACCTAAAAGACCACAAAACCCGGACTCCACATTCACCACCACCTGTCAACTATCCCAACCCCAACACTCCCTCCCGTCCTGCAAACGGCCCAATCCCAATACCAAAACCCGACTCCCACCCCCCACCCGCGTAAGTCTTACTTAGCAATGGCAATAAACACTTTTTGAATTGAATTGAATTGAATGGCAGATGTATGTATACCTTGACAATGACGCTAAGACGTCGAAATCGATTGGGAAAAAATATACATCATATTGTGGAATAGTACAAAGTCTTTTATTTAACATGTTCAGTGCAACTAAATTCCACAAATTATCGCCTGCCTCCATTGACATTATTGTTTACCATGGTATGATCATGTCTTGTACTTCTGAAATCAATCTTTACTGAGTTTTCCTAAACCATTTTTATATCTTTAGAGTGAATTATTATTATGATTCACTTGTGTAGTATAATGATTGTGAATTCATGCATAATCAAAAGTGTCTATTGGCATTAATAATAGTGATAGTACTGAAAGTTTATGATGAAAAATCGATTTTCTGGTTATAACAGATTTTGTACTGCTGTCGCTACTGGTATCTCTTTGTAGCTATTCATTTTCATTTTATGTCCCTGTGCCATCAGGTGGTATTCCGCTCCTCGACCAGCATGGTGTATCTCTTCATTCAGATGAGCTCAGAGATGTGGGATTTTGATATTCATGGTGACTTGTACTTTGAGAAGGCAGTCAATGGATTCCTGGCGGAATTGTTTCAGAAATGGAAGGTTTGTTATTTTGGCTTTTTGTGTAATAATATGTGTGAGTTTAGTGAATCAGTTGATGATAAATGAGGGTGTTTAAGAAGATCATTTTAATTGTTGTGTATTCAATTTCTTTTGCTGTGATATTGGGTAGAGGCTACAATCAATAAATGTGTTGTCATTTGCTCTGGGTAAGTGACTGGAGCAATCTTGCATTTAGAACCGAAACTGGAAACAAAAGTGTTCAGTTCACTGTTGTGTTTTGTTTTCGTCATATTGGAAAACCTGAGCGGACGTGCAATTTCATTGCAATTGTGGGAAAATCATGTGGGGCTACATGTCTGATTCATACAATTGTATTGCAATCAAATTAATGGAGGTAGGAATTACTCAACTCTGTTGTATTCACTATCATATGGAAGGCAACGAGATACTTCCTCATTTTCTCCGGGATTGGTCGTGCAATTTTTTTTCTGCTGTCCTGAGACCAGCTGTAACTGAAAGCTCATAAGAGCAGCAGTGCTTATAAACTCACAGAATTCTGTTGCCCAAAAAAATGAAATGGATTTTGTGTTACAAGTGTGCATGAAAATAAAATATATATGCAGTGAAACTGCTCCCAAAGAGGGGAATTTTTCCCTATTATGCAACATTGTGGGAATCCAAATTGGTAGAAACGTTAATTTTATGGAAATATGAGGTTTCCATTCCAAAATGGATAAAAGATGCATGTTGAGGGTAGTTTTTCAATAATTATGTTGTGTTAACGTAGAAATTGGCACAGGAAAAAATCGCCATATTTGCAGCAGGCATGAATATCTTCATTATGTTTTGTGTAATTCTTCTTTATTTATGTCTCACGCATCTTAACATATTGCAGGCAGATGATGAGTTTACTCATGTTTTTTGTTGTACCATCTGCTATGGACGGATCACAAGTTGACTCATGTTTTCTATACGATATCCTTAAATACTACCTCCTGTGATCTATTTTTACTACTTTGTCTTTTAAGGTGTTTAAATCAGTAATTGATGTACGGATGTCAATTTATTTAATGTTTTTGGCTGATTTATAGCACTTTTTATTTTATTTTGGTATTTCAAAGAGTCACCATTAAAAAAAAATACCAACTGGAAAAATATCTGGCCACTGGGTCAGAAAAAAAAGTCCAGTCTTTAATGTGTTAAGACTTAGATAAATTTTCCTTGTCACAGTAGTCACATTGTGCCGCTTTGGGCTAAAGACTAGCTCTTGTAACTGGCAATTTAGTTTTCAGTTTCCTAGGCCTAAGTATTGGACACTGGAGGAGTATTTCTGTATTCCCTCAATCAGTTTGGTCTTTTAGGCATTTTTTAAGGATACTTTTTGCTATTCGTACACATCTTCCTGCCATGCCATTTGTTTTTGGCTAATGAGGACGGGTGGTTACTATTTTAAAATAATTTTTTAAGCAAACTGTTGGATTTTCAATGAATTTAAATATAAGTGCATTGTTTGCTATTATTATTTACGGAAAATCTTGCATAGCTGTCACATTTATTAGGGTATCAATAACACTTGTTGAAGACTTGCTCTTTAATCAACATGTTTCAAGCCACTTGGATAAGAAGTCTACAATCACTAAATACTAAATTTTTCCTCCAAAATTCGTTATGTAGGTATGCTCCTATTGGTGGAGGATCCAGGTCAATGCAATATCCCTTTTTTCTTGCACTTTCAATCTCTTTCATGATAGTTTTTCAAAGTTCCAACATTTCTGCAATCAGTCTGACTCTCAAACGGCAGTCAGTGTTTGAAACATCCTTAGTCCAAATTTTCCAGTTGTTGTTGATGGTGGTCTAGAGGTTGATTTGTCCTCAATGCCTTCTCTGCCCTCCCCAAACTATTAAAACTAGTGGTAAACCTGTGCCTTGAAAAAAAGAAATTCCTAGCTGAAGTCCTTTTGAATCATTTCCATCTTCTTGCTTCTCATTTTAGGAATTCCATTGCTATGTATTTTATCCTGAAATAAGATTTGGAATGGGCCTTTTGCAAACCAGTGTTCACTTTTCTTGAAGACATTTCCTGAGATTCTTGTTAAATGATGTGCATTTTCTGTGCATGTGCAAATCCCAGCAACACCTCTGTTAATGATGTTAACTTACACATTAACACTATACTGCCTATTGTTGTTACCAAACAAGGCAACTCTGGAGGACTAAATTTTTTATGTATTTGAAATCATGCCTGTGTAATTAGCTGTAGAATTTCAATATGTAGCCTTAATTTCTTGCTAATTAATTGCTAAATAACAATCCTATTAATATTTATTAAGGACAGCATTCCATTCCTCACTAAGACGTTAATGGCAATCAACATTTGTGAAATTTAGAATATTGAAGGAATACATTGGAGGGAAAACCACCTTAGCTGGGTTAAAAGTCAATATGCTTAGAAATGCATGCAAAGGGTTTAAGTGTGGGCAGTAATGGTTTTGTTGATACCTTTGCCTCTGCCTGCTTGTTACTGACTCCTGCTGTAATTTTATCATCATTGCCTTTGTTTATAGAAAAATGGCAGCAACCATGAAGTGACTATAGTGCTCTTCTCTCGGACATTTTACAAGGCTACAAATCTCGAAGAGTTTCCACATCACATGAGGGAGTGTTTGCAGTTGGACTATAAGGGAAGATTTTATGAAGATTTTTATAGGTAGGTTTATACAGTAAACCTTGAATTTGCACTCCCTGATGTTATGCTTTCCCAGAATGTTCGCAGTTTTTGTTTGGCCCCATTCAATTCCCCACATGAAAAATGTTTATATTTCCTTGATTTTGCCCTACATAGTTCAGTTTTATGTTTCCTCCAATTTTACACTTTATTTTTTGAGTCTACAGTACATATTTCATTTGATTTTGTTCAGAATTTTCCATTTTTAGCAAATAAGAGCTGGCTGACAGGTCTAGCTTCTATCATCTGGTCTTCATCTCAAAGAAACTTTCCGTGAGGCTTGGGTCTCTCCCTCAGCTCCCCCCTCTCAAAAGGTTTGTCCCAAAGGACAAACATCAGCTGCTCAAATGCAGTACCATGGACCTACAAAGCCCCTTCTCTGCTGCTAATCTCAAAGTCTCATGGCCTAAGGTCGGCATCAGCAGAGGTTATTGTAAGGATAAAAGTAATCATTGACGAGTTAACTTTGTGGAAATTCTCCATATTCAAAGGAAAAATTCCCATGGAAAGTTTTCCTCACAATGTATTGTTCTCTACAGGTTTCAACATTTAACACATCATTTTCAAGTGATTTGACCTCTGATATGACCTCTTGTAAGTGACGTGTTAATCGTTGAAACCAGTGGAGAACAATAAATTGTGTGGAAAACTTACCACTTGAATTTTTCCTATTAATTGCTATTGCATGTGTTATTTATCAGCTTTACAGCAATGCCCTGCAAACCACATCCCACTCCTTCCTGTTGGAAATTGTGAGCCAAAAAGGGCTAAGATCTCTCTCCTTTGCATTGCACAAGGCACTGCTGGGCATACCTTATCCTTCGCAATTCAAGGTGTTTTCTTTCATTTCAAGAATTCATTGCTAATGAGCTGAGAGGGGTATAAATGAAAAGTACTGCTGATACAAGTATGTACATACTCTAAAAATACTTGTTGTTAACTTTTATTTCATTAAAAGTATGGATTTGAGAAAAAAATTTCACATGCACCCTGGTTTGTCAGTGACAGGGACCCGGAGCGAGCTGAGTGTTGGTGCTCCACTCCAGAGTGGAGCAATGGGATACGAAGAACTCCACTCCGGATTGCTCCGCTCTGAAGTAGAGGGTGCATCATTGGCCCGCCCACTCTATTGGACTACGGCTGTGCGATACGTCAGATATATTGCCTGTTGATATTGATATATCAAGATATTGATCTTCCGGAATAGGCGATCTATCGCAATACTATATAACATTATATACTCTGATAATAAAAGATGTAATGTAATATGCGAACAATACCGAGGGATTTCAATATCATGCAATATATGCTATTCTACCGCGTGATATTAGATATCACATGATGTTACAATATGCAATAGCATGCAATATCATAAGATAGTCGATATTTGGCTATATGTGTTACTATATACTTAATGTGACATGCAATTTCACATACTTCATTAATCGACATCTCACTATACAACATGCGATATTGTGCGATATGTTACATTGCATAATGCGATACTTGATGTTACATATGTGTAGCAGTTTTCAATATCAAGCGATGCCATTCACTGCCATGTAATTATCGTTATGATGTGCTTTCATATTATGTCATGTGACATTACATCATGCAATATGCTATTACAGTCAAACCTCTTTAGAACGAACCTCTATAGAAGACAAGTTCTCTATACAACGAAAAAAAGTTACGGTCCCGATTTTCTTCCCATAAGTTATGTGTATTTTCATCCTCTGTACAACGAACCTCTGTACAGCGGAAATTTCTCTAGAACGAAATAAATTTTTGGCCCCTAGTCAATTTTTTACCTCTTTAGAACGAAATAATGAAGTTTGTGATTTCCTATCCTCCATTTCATTGATATCATTTGCGCTCGAAATAGAGGCTTTCAATTTTTTTAAAAGGGAGTATTTCAATTTTTTCCTCATTGCTGAATCCATGGATATGAATTTGTTTCCTTGAAATATGATTAATCATTTGGATGTGATTAAAGGGTGTGTTGATTGATCATTGTTGCTAACAAAGCGCTATTACCTATATCTTTCATGTTATCATCGTCTGCATTTCGTTTTCACATGACGGCCATCATGCAGAGGATCGATTACGTATCGCCTAGTGATGAGCGGAACTGTGATATTCCAATCACTGTGTTACCTGTGACTGCTACTCGTCAGTAACGGTGATTCTTAACAGTGATTGCGATCACCGACGAGAATCACACACATAAGTCAGCCGTTATAAGTGATTTGTGGTGCTGCTGTTTCCGATTTGACGCTCGAAATGCCGTTTTGCGTACTCTTAGTTAAACAAGTCTGATAAGTTTGATAATTATTATTTATATATGTTATATATATTCATGTTTTGTCCAATTCCAATGTATGAGCTCTCCGCAAATGGAACGAATAAACTTAATTGACAGGGTGGAAAATTAAAGGAGATTATGGCGAGTTTTCCCCCGAAAAATATATTCAACGCCGACGAGACGGCTTTAATGTATCGGCTACTACCTGAGAGGACAATGGCTGTAAAAACAGATAAATGTAGAGGTGGGAAAAAGGCAAAAGATCGCATCACTGTCCTTCTCTGCTGTAATGCAGATGGGACTGAGAAACTACGACCCCTAGTGATAGGAAAGGCGAGAAACCCGCGTTGCTTTAAAAACATTAGAAGTTTACCAGCAGATTACAGGGCGATTAAAAGAGCATGGATGACTTCTGAATGATTTCAGCAGTGGGTTTTAGAAATTGGCATGAGAGCACAAAAGAGAAAGAATTTTATTAGACAACTGCTCTTTTATTAGACGACTGCTCGGCTCACAACTCTTGTGATATAAATAGGCTTACAAACGTGAAGTTGTATTTCTTCCCTCCGAACTGCACTTCCTGCGTGCAACCTTTGGATATGGGTATTATTCAATCTTTTAAATCGAATTACAGATCAAGGATGCTGCATCGAATTGTAATTAATATTGAGAGGAAAATGGACAACCCTTATTTTATTAACTTAAAACAAGGGATTGAAATGGCTACTGGCGGCTGGTGGAGTGTGACTCCACAAACAATAAGTAACTGTTGGAGAAAGGCAGGCTTTGACTTCAATAAAGAAGAAGAAACTGAAGCAGGTCCTAGTATGAGCAGTAATTACATTGGCATGGATGCAGTCTGGGAGGAGTATATTTTGAGAGCAGGAGTGCAAACTGATGTGACAGCAGATGACTTTGTATCTGCTGATGAGGACGTGCCAGTATTCCCTGAAGTAACAGATGTGGATATTTTACAGGAAGTTATGGAAAACGATTCATCTGAGAGTGATGAGGATGAAGGTAGCCGTGAGAGAGAAATTACTACAAATGCATCCATTGAAGCCCTGCAGAAATTTTTTTCCCAGAGAGATATCCCTGTTGAGCATTTAGTTTCTCTCGATCAACTGCGGCATCTGTGTGAGATGGTCCTTGGAAGGAAAGCGAACCATCCAGAAAAAGTTACCAGATTTCTTTAAATAAGTTTTAATTAGAGATGGGTCGAATAGCATTTTTCTCGAATTCGAATATCGAGCTCGAATATCTCATATTTTTTCGAATATTGCACTCGAATATCGAATACTACATAGGTATTTTTCCACCAATTTTAAATACAAATGACAATCAAATAAAAAATAGCATAGAACTACTATTTCTGAGAACCTATTTGCAAAAGTTACAAAAAAACTCAGTTGTAAAATTGGCTGAACAAAATTTATTATAATTCTGAAGTATTGAAGGTTCTAAATAGAAACAATGCTCTTGACATTGTATTCACACATATTTATAGTTGGTCACAAATCGGTTGGAGCACAGCCATCAAAATAATTCAATCAATGTAAAAATGTGACTAACTCCAATAAATAAATTGCACAATTTATCTTGATGTATAAGCATGAACGATTTTTTATTGGCACTTCACAAGTAACTTGGCACTTTGACAATAAAGTACTACTAAAAAAACAAATTGCAGTTCCCAAATAAATATGTAATAATAACAAATGTACTTACTTCTAAAAACACAAATTGCACTTCGCAATTAAGTTACTAATTTATAAAAACACAAATTGCACTTCGCAAATAAGGTATGTACTAACTGCAAAAAACAAATTTCATTTTGCTTATTAGGGACTAATAAATACACAAATTGCCTTTGGCAATAAGGAACTTCAAAAAAGAACAACATTATTTTAAGTTGTTGTTCAAGAAAGCTAACATTTTCACCCTGTCTGGGTCCAGTCTATTTCTTTTTTTATCGCAGACTATCCCTGCAGTGCTGAATAGTCTTTCGGAAAACACTGTGGCAGGTGGTGCACTCAAATGTTTTTTAGCCAGTTTCCGTAAATGTGGAAATTTGGCACAGTTTTTCCAATATTCAAATATGCTTGAATCTGGCGAAAGAAGTGGTTCCTCTAAGTATTGGTCCACCTCTTCTTCAGCTGTCTTCCCCTTCTGTCGTTGAATTGATGTATTGGTGGACATAAGCTCAGAGTAGAAAGCCCACATCCCGTGAATTTTCTTGTTGCAGGCAGCTCCTTCATTCAAGTTGCTGCCAACCTTTGAAAACATGAAAACGCTTGTTTAAAATGTCATCAATTGCAAGTATTAGAGATCTATTGATGAAGTGTACTGCAATATTCACTAAGCAATGTGTAACAAGAAATGGTAAATTGGTAAAGGTAAATGAAATAGTGAAAATTCCAAGCAATAAAATATGTTATTAACTGCTTACCGTGGACTCCTCTTGAAGTGTCTCCTTCTGTTGCTCGCCTTTCACCAAATGAACCTCCTCCACCAAGGAAATTCTTGCCATATCAAGGTTTTGCCGGCTCTTGAAAACGCTGCCCTTTAGGCGAGGATCAAGTGGGGTAGCTAATGCATAAATATAATTTTCTTCTATATTCTTGTACCGTTTTGAGAGAGAGAAGGCTAAATCTTTCTTCATGTTAACAAGCCCTGTCAAACTGGGTGGTGGTCTCTTCAGCTGTTCCGATGTACTATTAACAATTGGGAGGACCTCTGAAATGGTTACAGATGGTGAGCTCACAGCTAGTGTAGCATGCTCGAAAATATTCAAAATTTCTACTACACCGTCAAGAAGGTCCCACTGGTCACACGTCAGTTCCACTCGCAAGTGAGTTTTGAAGCTGCCAGGACTATGGCCTGTCATTGCTCTTTCAAGCGAGCCAGCAATTGCAGTGTGGAATTCCATCTCGTTGGCTCATCTTGAACTAACCTGTGTGACTTAATACCCATTGTTTGTTGAGCACGTTTGAGCACTTTTGTTGCATGAGTGGAGTGTTTGAAATGCCCAACTATCCGACGAGAAACACCTGCCAGAGTCGACACTTCACTGGAATTTAGAAGCCCATCTCAGATAACCAACTGCAATGTATGGGCTAAACATGGCACATGTGAATATTGTGAATTTTCCAGAGCAGCTGTAATGTTTCTCGCATTGTCTCTCACAACATTGAACACTTTGTCCGCTAGATCCCAATTTTCCAATGCTTGATGTATAAAATTACGAAGGTTTTCGCCGGAATGGCTTACTTCCAAAAATGGAGCCACTTCGAGACACGTGCCTTTGCTGAAAATCTGATGACACGAAGTGCGCTGTCAAGCTCATGTAGTCATCGTTAGCGGTAGATGTCCATAAATCCGTGGTGATAGAGACATATTCCGCATCAGCGAGTACATTTTTCACCTTGAAATACAATTCTTGGTACATAGCAGGTATCACCACGGTGGATATGTGCTTCCTAGAGGGGATGACGTACCTTGGTTCCAAATGTAAAATAAGGGCCTTAAACGCAGGATTTTCTACTATTTGGAATGGATGGCAGTCAGTGCATATCATTTCAGCTATTACCCTTGTTATTTTTTCTTGCCTCTTGTCCCCTGGCTTGAACTTCCCCTTCTTATCATGAAACTCGGCAAGGATAACTGTCTTGAAGGATGATGTTTTTTAATTTTCCCTGGTGGAGATGCTGGTTCACTTGCTGACGAGGATGACGAAGAAGAGCACTGAGTAGATGACATAACTTCAGAATTGCTGCCATCATGGGTCTCAGGGTAACCTTTGTCAATCAGCTGCATATTGTTATCTTTGTGCTTTTCAAATGGTTTTTTAAGCCTGAAGTGGTATGCGACGCACCACGCGATATCTTCGCACTGCAAAAATTGCAAACTGCAAATTTCTCGTCCAGTTCACAAATGTGAAAATGTTGCCACACTTCGCTGGTCATTCTAACTGAATAAGTTTAAATGATCATTAGTGGATTAAAAACGAACTTGTTTTACGACGGCTTATATACTTCTTTTCCTCAATCCTTACGCAACTGACTAACCACGGCAACTTGCGCGCTTGCAACACCGCGATTTTTTTGTTTCTTATATAAGCATGACGAATATTTTATTATTATTAGCATTTTACTATGTTAATCACAACCCTTAAATTAAATAAAGAGTGCACAATTATTTCAAAAATTGAATTTATAAAATGTAAGCGTAGTCATGCAACGATGAGTCATAAAAAGGAACGGCCAATCTCGCGAGCGTTTGATTATTTGCTTTTTCATGTAATTCTTGTGAAGTTATTATGGATTTATATTTTCATGATTACTTGAAGATGAAGTTCGGTTTGAAATATTAATTAATGAATTGGTACCAATCAAATCTGCTGGCCCAAATGCTTTGTAACCCAACCGATGCCCGCGAATTTGAAAAGCATAGTCGATATGTGTAATGTATTTGAGATGGTGAAACTATTACTTTGTGTCCATGAATATCGAATACCTCACTATTCGAGGTATTCGAATGTCCCATCTATTAGTTTTAATTTAATTTTGAGAGCATCAGCCGTTTTAATTCTATTTATTCTATTATAGTGGAATATGTTATTATTTATAACCAAAAAGTCACATTGCTGTTTGTTAATCCTTTGGTTTGCACAATTTTATGTTTGCCAAAGAGCATTTAATTTACTTTACTTAATTAGCTTTCTTTTTTTTTTACAAATTCCATATATTCCATGGAATGCCCACATTTTGTGATATTATCTTTAATATTTTATAATGCTCATAACTGGCAGTTACCAGGAAGACTGGGATATATCTTCTTGATTTCCAGAGTTACCTGAAGTTGTAATATATTATTATTTATAAAGAATTCTTCAATTATGTGAGTGAAATAAAGAAAGTTATTAGTTAATGCCATAAATAATTAAAAATATCGATTACACATGTCCCTAAATGTGCTCCTATCAAATCATTGTATGATTGAGTTCAATTAGTGATTGGCTTTAAGAGTTCTTGCTGTTGTCCAATGAGGCCAATATCAAAATTTTACATTTTTAAAGTAAATTTGACAAAATTTACCATATTTATGTGGGTATCTTATTTAAGTGAATTCATAAATAGATGTCCTTTATTTTCTAAAGAGCTTTTTGGTCCTTATTAAAATGGGTCACAACTTCTGTACTAGGGAAATCTCTGTATAACAAAAACCTCTATACAACAAAATTTTTTCTTGATCCCTAGCATTTCGTTCTAAAGAGGTTTGACCGTATTAGTCATACAATATGGGCTGCATCACGTTTTTTGACACAAAGTTGCTATAATAATATGATGGCAAAATTGGAAATTATCGATGTGGACTTAGTTGGGTGTCATCAATGTCTTTAATAAAGTTTTACTACACGAAATGCCAATTTCGAGAAAAAATATTTTTACATTCAATATAACAGGGTAACTAACAATGTCATTCCCTATTTACTTTAAGGCTCTGAGCAGTATTATGTTATGTGACATTCAATGTTAATTAATGTGATATGTCGTACTTCCTCATATTTTGGATAACTATATGATGTAATGTGATAGAATAATGCAATATACGATGTGAGCACATCAGGACATATGTGGCACATTGAAAATGGTATGCGTCATTTCTTGCCACAATATGCATAACTATTCTGTATCCTGTAATATAGCTCTATATTATTTTGTATAATATTTGTTATTAAAGCATGCAAAAACCTATTTATATTTTTTTATATTTTGTAAACTTGGAAATAGATTTATATCGCCTACGTAGGGTGTTGCGATCATGCAATATTCAATATATGCATATAATAGATAGAACATGTGATGTTATATTATGTCGTAATATATGAGATGCGATATTGCATTATGCCATATGTGACACTGCCAATTCAATATGTGATATTTCGCATTCCTACACGATAAAAAACAATATTATATGTGATTAAACGAGATATTATGCGATAAAATGTTATAATGGATATCAAGATGTGTAATATTTTGCTACTCGATGAGCATTAAGAGCATAGTGATGGGTTGAGTCCAAAATCTATCGAATCCCGAATCGGAATATCTTTTTTTATCGAATCCCACGCATCAAATCTCGAATCCAAATCCTTATTTCAGAAAATTATGAATCTCAGTTACTTTTCTATACCAATTGTATTTATAAAACAAATTCAAATCCATTTATATTTTCCAGTACTTTTTTGAACCAAGAAGTTATTCCACACTTCTGTTCCCTCAAATTCAATATTTATTCATTAGCTAAAAAATAAAAACAAATTTGAGCAGCTGTTTCAGTTTTCCTTAATTTTTTATTGTTCTTCAACAAAGTGCAATGAAATCACAAGTTATAAATAGGGACATGCAAAATTCGCAAATGCGATAACGCGAATTTTTACGCGAATTCAGGGGTTTTTCAGCGAAAACGCGAATTTCGCATATTATCGCGATTTTCAGCATTTCAATCGCAAATTTCAACATTTCCAACGTGAATTTCCTCATTTTGGCGGTCTTTGTCATTTATCGTGCGACTGTAAACATAAAGTTAAGCAGTAAATATTTGAAAATGGCCTTTCTGGTACTATTTTATTTAGAAATTCTACTCGGATATAATATTTCAATCAAGTTTTGTGAACTTTATCAAAAGGAGTGAAAAATACATGCCAAAATTTTGCTATACAGGCAGTCCCCGAGTTACGTAAGCCTCAATATACGTTAATATGTACTTAAGTATGTAGGAACCTTACCCAAAATGACGAAAATTACGGGAGCTACGGGGTGCGAAGAGTGGTTGCCTACTTTCAAGGGGCGCGTGTTATTGCATCAGCATAGTGATTTTCTTTTGTGTCAGTTTTATCACATTCAACAAAACTTATAATGCCTAAGCGGACGGTGACGGCAAAAGAGCGTGAGGGAGAATTTTGACAACATGGATTGCATTGTGCTGATGAAAAAACAATTCTTTGTCGTTTTTGCAACACAAATGTCTCGTGGAAAAGGAAGGACAGCTGCACGAGACACATTTTGAATGAAAAACATAAGGCTAATGTTGAAAAACATTCTGCCCGTGGGAGTGAAATAAAATGGCAAGCATCCATAATAATATTCTGGGTTCTTTTTTAGAAAATTACTAATTCCTTGCAAGGTATGATAACTTCTAAAGCAGAAGCTGTAAAGTCGGTACTAGTGCAGATGGCATCAATAAAACTTTGTTCTCTTATGGTAGAAGACCCAACTAGAGTAAGATTTGAAAACAGTTTTTGACCCTCAAGTAGTTCTCACTACGGAGGTGAGGTAAACTTAATCACTAAATTGAAAAAATTTCATGGCCGTTAGTCAATTTAGACGGAATAGTTGATGCTGGGGTTTGGGAAATTACGTAAAATATTAAAGCTACAACATTTCCATGGTTCAGTGGATATAATGAAAGCAATTTAGGTACTAAAATTGTTTGAACCATCATGTGTATTAACGTGCCTTGAAGCGATTTGGACCCCCTTTGCAAATGTGGACTCGTAGAGACATCTTTCCTCCTACAACCCTGTGGTAACAAATAGGAGAACAGATCTAAAAGATGAAATTATGCCCACACTAACAATTATTCATTTGAAAATACGGACATTTAACTGTGATTTGGCTCATTATGTAAATTGCTCAGGCATTTGAAATGTACAAAAATATAAATTCTGAATACTGCATGGTAATAATAATAATAATAATATTATTATTATTAATTGTTGAAATTGGTATTAATTGTCTAAATTTTCCCTAATCAATGGTATTCAACATTTATTGCCTCCACAGGGAGGAGGACACATAATTCACCTCAAATATTTTGTCGTGCAAATAACAACGATTTCAGGGTAAAATAACACCGCTTTTGCAAAAAATAACACCACTTTTAGTTATAAAATAACCCCAACTTTTGCAGGTCTCTAGTTATAAATTTTTCCTCAACAAATGCAACATTCTCTCTCTTTCGGGATCTAATCCGTTCCTTTTTTGTCTGCCATATTTCCAGCAGTACTAAATGCTCTTTATGAAAATACAGTTGCAGTTCTCGCACTACGAGTTTCTTAGCCTCTTGAGAATCTTTCTTGCATCTTGACATTTTGTCTTTAAAATGAGGGTCCAATATTGTTGCAACTGCAAAAAAGCTGTTCTTTTCTAAGCCAGCAAATCTGAAATTCATCTCATTAATGATAACATTTTTCATCCCTTGCAATCCGGATCCTGCATTACCTGGTTCTTACATAAATTTTAAATATATGTACTATTTATTAAAGAAATCATTTCTGATATTGTGGTGTTAGAGTAACAGTAACCTGATAAAAAGGCTTCAAAATATGTTGAACATTTTGCAAGAAAGTTCACTCAGCACTGCTAAGTTCGGCTGGTAAATTAATCCCTCCATTAACTAGAAATTAGAGCTGGTTTCTGTTCCAAAAGACGAGTGTAACGATAAATTCTTGCATATCAAAGTCGAAAACAAATTCATGTTGTTCCTTCAACTGTTACTAATAATTACGAATGTTTTACCTAGGATCAGCATCACTTGGACAATTTAAGTCACAGTCTTGATTACTGGAACCACTTGGTAGAGTATCGAAGGTATAAGATGCAGGATTTTCATCTTCCGGTTTATCTTCTTGCGCTAATTTGCGGGCTTTCGCTACTTAACGGGCAGATAATGGATGCTTCTATATGTGCTTCCACAATACGCGAGTGGCTTTGGAAACACAACCGCAGGATATAGTGCAGCCACAAATATCACAAATCTCAAATTTATCGTATGTAAACATAACGGGTTCGCCAGAGCTTCACTGAGGGAACGCGAATGGAGATATTAGACAAGGAAACAACCTAGGTCATCTTAACTCCATATATTATCACCCGTGAGTTATATCCGTGCACCACAGCCCGTCAGAACACACATCTCCTTTCCTTCGTCCTTCTTCTTCATTGTTCAGGAAAAACGCCAACTTGCATTCCCACACAGCAGCTTTGCCGGATGTCAGGTTGGAGGAGGAGGGGAATGGGAGGGTTGGGGAGGTTCTAACGTTCCCTCGCTCTCGGTGGACGGCATGGGGGGGGGGGGGGAAGGGAGAAGGAACTTCATATTGCAAGAGTGCTGCATGCCAGGGAAGGAGGAGGAGAGCTCTCGAGGCATGGGAACGGCAAGGCTGCTAGAATGGAGAGGAAGCCGTGCGCACTTACACATTGGAATTTTTTTACTGATAAGTAATACCATATTTCACTGTGTTGCGACATTTTACAGTATAATTGTCACCTTCGAGACTTCCCTATCGATGCTGTCGACTCTTCTGTCTGTTCATCAGTATCGAGTTATATAGCTGTCTCTTTCAGTGCTTTTCATTTGAGTACGGCGATGACCGATTATCAAACGCAGGTGCCGTCGATTGCCGACTCACCCCGGAGCAGAGAGCCACTGGCAGCTGGCGATAGATGGTGATTCAGCTAAATCGAAAGCACAGTGGCATGGGGATCGCTGTCTATTGCCGCAAAGCGAAAGCACCCTTCATATCGTACACTTCGACCACATATTCGCGACCATGATTGTGCATAAAAGTGATTGAATTGTCATCGTGGTATATAGTGGGTGCTTTCGATTTGCCGTAATGAACCAAAACCATATTCTTTTTCATCCCTCAATTTTACACACATGTGACAAAGTTGTATAGCTAGTTTTTTTAGAAAATTTAGATATTTAGAAATTAGATATCAAAAACAATTTGGCTTTCAAATGACAAACCCGAATATATATATATCTTTGCTCTTGCAACTCTAGATTATTTTTAGCATTTACATTGTACGTCATTCATGATTTTATCAATAATAATATTTTTCAAAGGGTAACTCAGAAAATCTGGAACTTCTTTCGATCTAACATATAAAATAAATCAATGTTTCCTTTGAAAAGTCATGGTTGCATGGCTAAATGAAATCGTTTATCATATGTTTCATGTAAATACGCCACTGGAACAGGAGTAACTATTATACATGCCAGTTACTAGTATCGTAACTCACCCTCCTAAGAGCCATGTGTGAATGGATTTCTATGATACAAATCAGCACTCACGCTCAACTCAAATGTGAGTGCTTCCTCCGCTGAGTGCCCACTCGGATTGAACAACATTCTGTAAGACGGCCCTAAGAAAGAGTATGTCTTGGTGCAGCATAAAATCCTCATATGTAGTCACCAGAGACAGCACATGATAGCCAACGAATTTAGAGCTTTGAGGGCAGACATTTCTAAACCAGCAGTGCCGTTTGTAGCAATACTTTATCACTTGACTTAACTATAACCAAAGTACTTCTTCGCTGCTTCCCTCACTTTAATAATACATAAGCTTTTACCTTAACCCTTTAACGCTGGATTTTTTTTGATTGGTACCAATTCATTAATTAATATTTCAAACCGAACTTCATCTTCAAGTAATCATGAAAATATAAATCCATAATAACTTCACAAGAATTACATGAAAAAGCAAATAATCAAACGCTCGCGAGATTGGCCGTTCCTTTTTATGACTCATCGTTGCATGACTACGCTTACATTTTATAAATTCAATTTTGTCCCGAAGTACTTGTCCCCCCCCCCTTTTTCCCAATCTCATCATCTCCTCATTATTGGTGTTGTTTTTATGTTTTCTTAAGGGTATGATGTCCTTGAGAATGAGTAACTGACTTTAAATTCTCGTTTTCCCCTCTCCCCTAGTCCATCCATCCCCTTCAACCCCATATCCCCCATATTCCATATCCCCCCCCCTCCTGTAAATTAGACGCCACTTGTACGTTAACTCTGGTAATGATTTTATGAGCATCAAAACTGGTCAGTGAATTAAACATGGTATGGAGTATTGAATCAAGTTGACAGAATCAAAACAAAATTTGTAAATTTTACAATGGATTGTATTCAATACAACCGGTTTTATCGCATAAGCGACATCTTCAGGTAAATTTTCAAGTCAAGCACAGAGTATATATATACATGAACTGGGAGGGTATTGGGGGGGGGGGGGAGGAGTGAAGGGAAGGAAGGCAGTGACAGGAGGGGGAAAGGAAAGGCAGTGGGAGGGGGGGGGAAATGAAGGCTAACAAGGTAAGAGGAAAGGTAGGAGGAAAGGTGGGGGGGGGTATATTTTGGAGTGTATGTTTCGGAGATTGGCGGGGGTGGGTTAGGGGAAGGGATAGGGGGGGGGGGGGGGTTCCCTCCATACCCTCCCAGTTCATGTATACATACTCTGTGCTTGATTTGAAAATTTACCTTAAGATGTCGCTTATGCAATGAAACCGGTCGTTTTGAATAAAATCCATTGTAAAATTTACAAAGTTTGTTTTGATTCTGTCATAATGGAATTTTACAAAGTAACGCCTGAGAGTATCGAGTTCATTATTACCAAGTTGTTAATTCTTTAGTATTTGACATTCTGTTGGATGATTGTTTTCAGGGTTGCAGTTCAAAATGAGCGCTATGACGACTGGGCAAACACATTAATTCAACTTCGAAAGTTGTTCACTGATTATCAAAACATTGTGCTGGAGTATCACAAGAGGCCAAGTATTGAGATTCCCAAAGCAGTCAACTCTACAGCTGCTCAGGGGAACTTTTTGGAAGTTCTAAACATGTCCCTGAATGGTACGTGTTCATATCCACATCTGCTCTTTACTCTCTTACTGGACTTATTTTCTCATCCACTTGAACTTGCAGTTTTTGAGAAGCACTATTTGGACCGGAGCTTTGACCGAACGGGGCAGTTGTCAGTGGTTATCACGCCTGGAGTGGGAGTGTTTGAGGTTGACAGGGAACTCACAAATGTCACCAAGCAGCGTATCATTGACAATGGTGTTGGCAGTGACCTGGTTTGTGTTGGGGAACAACCTCTACATGCCGTTCCCTTGTTTAAGGTAATGCATTGAGTTCAATTTTGCGGAAATTCTTTATTGTAGGGCAATTGTCTCATGTCTTTTGTAGTTTAGTGTTACGACTTTCTTCAGCCGGCCTTGATGAGTGAGAGGTCTACCATACACAACATTAAATATGCCAATTATGGTTTGATGGTCAAATATTGATGGAATAACCTCAAGCTATGTTACCCCTTTAACGCCTAGCGTGTTCGTATGATCACAGCAAACATTTCCTGCTCTATTTTGCCCTCCTTTCCGCATTTCTCAAATTTTTGTAATGCGGTTTTGGTAACAATATCTTGATATATTTATCGTCCTCAAGACGAAATATTAAATAAATCCAACTGATTGTATTTGATACACAGCTTTCTCAATGTGGTGGCCTATCCTAATTTGCTCCGAGTGAATGCATGACTTTATTTCACTACATAGTACAAGAGCATTTTTCCTTAAATTCTCATGCACTTCAGTACATGTGCTAAGAATGCTACAATATACTCTACAGTTTAATATTGTTCTAAAATTTTCATCAATGATAATGTTATTTAGAAGAAATGTTACGCGTGATCGTATGATCACGCTAGGCGGATACCGTGGCAATAGGGTTCCTCGAGGAAGGCAGCATTACGAACGCTTTTTTCGATAAAGGTAATAAGATATTTCTTATTCGGGACATTTTAATAAAGCACTGGTGTTTTATAGCTATCATGTTATTCTTTTTACTTTATGGTTGTGAGTGAAAAATTGGATACCAATCATTCATTGGCGTGTCTGCATTGAAGCTACTTTGTGACACATTTTCACAACTCTCGGCTGAAGCGTCCCAACAATTTATATCCAGGTGCTATTTTACAATATAGCTAGTGATAAAATAAGAAATGAAATAACTATTATATAACAATATCAGCTAGAAAGCCATGAAATCTGAGTGTGGAATGCTACAATGTAGCAAGGGTGATTCACGGTTTATTTTCTCTGCACAACGATTCAAATGAAATTTCATTACTATGTGGGCAACTTCAGGAGTTAGATGCTCCGTTCTTCTACTAAAAAGCTGATCTATTTTACAACAATTTACTACTGCAAATATAATTGATATGTTTATAAATTATTCATTCAACGCGTCTGTTTTTATGGTACTAACTCTTCAAGAAGTTTTATCAGCACTGGAAGATGACAACGACGACATTTTAGGCATCTACATAGAACGTCCGGAGAGGAACGTGTTATCTGATGAAGATTCTGCTGAGGAGGATGGTAGTGGCTTCATAGATAATCTGTTAGGTTGTCAATTTTGAGTGGATGCTGACATATTAGTGAGTACTCAACGAGGGGAATGTGAAAGTGATGGACTCGAGACGAGTGACAAACGGGTAAACTCAAAATCAAAGAGGAAGAAAGTGAAATGAGCATTGACTACTTGGAAAGATGAAGATCTTTGTGTAAAAAATTCATCATTTCCGGACGCAAATTATTGTGACATTGGTAAGAAGTTGCCGACTGAAATTTTCGAGTTGATATTTGATGATGAAAACTGACTTCCTAATTTCGCAGTCAACAGATTATGCCGCATTGAAGACTTTTCGTAATTCGAATATAACACCTGCTGAAATGAAGGTCTTCTTGGGAATTTTGATTCTCTCGGGTTATTAATAATGTTCCCAGTAAACGTGATAACTGAGATTCATCGGTGACTTACTTAATTGATTTGTTGTGAATGCTATGCGCCGGGATAGATAGCCTGAATCTGATGAATTGATGTAGAAAATATATAGGTTTTTACACTATGCAAATAATTCCCAGCCTAATGCACAAGACAAAATGTGGAAGCCAAGGCCAATTATGAATCTAGCGAAAACCCAATTTCTAGCTTTGTTCCGCCCTGAGGAGCACCTGGATTTTGGTGAGTGCATGGTTGAATAATTTGGACGACACCCTTGTAAACAGTTCCTACACGGTAAGCCAATTAGATTTGGCGACAAAGTACCTATGGTCCCTAAATACCACTGCCGGATATTTAGTGAACTTTGAGGTTTGTAAAGGTAGAAACCCTGCATCGAATTCCGAATATGAGAATATGGTTGGGAAATGTGCTGCTCCTCTTCTGCAAATTCTGGACGAAATACCTCAAGAAAAAAGTAACTATGCCTATATACTACATTTTGATAATTTATTTACCGGGTTTTAACTTGTAAAAGAGTTTAGGTCGAGGGGCTATGGAGCCACGGGAAGTATTAGGTAAAACCGTATTCCAAATGGTTGTCCAGTAATGCCATCTAAAGAAATACGTAAGAAAAATTAAGGGGGATTTTATGAGAAATGTTTAGTAAGGAGGACGATATCCTTTTGGTAAAGTGGGTAGAAAATTCCAGTCAGTGTGGTTACTACCTATCATTACATTCAGCCCGTAGCTCTTCTGCCGCGAATTGCACGGGCAGAAAGGAGGTCTGTTTGCATTCCTCGCCCATTAGTGATTTCAGAGTACAACCGTTACATGGGTAAAACGGACAGAATGGACGAGAATATGTCCTACTACAGAATAAAAGGTAAAAAATGGTGGTGGGGCAGATTCACACGGCTAGTGGACGTGGCATTGCACAATGTGTGGGTTCTCCATTAGAAGTCAGGGAACACACTGTCACTAATACAGTTTCGTCGCAGCAGCGTCCAAAACTATCTGACAAAATACAAAAATCCTCCGCTTAGTGTAGGGCGACTTTTGAAGTCAAGGGATAGTAGTATCCATGTCTGAGTAAGTGACGAAATTTGCCTTTACGGTATAGGCCAGTTGATTGAACCATGTAATCTTCACCACTGTGCAGGTGAATATTGCCAAAGTACTGTTCGTACCCAATGTGTAAAATATGAATTAGGGCTGTGTGTACCGTGTTTTGCAAATTTTCACAAAAAAAATCTTTACTGTTCACAATACGTTTATATGTTTTTGACATACTTATTTGCAAAATTTGTTAACGCAATATAATCCTTATGTTCAAAAAAATCAATAAAAATAACTTTAAAAATCAATATTTTTATATATTTTAAAGCCTTAATCCGGGGAGCAAGATAAATTTAGCGAATATTTGAAGAATTGAATGTACACAAATGGGCATACTATTGCTACGGTATCCGCACCTAGCGTGATCATATGGACACTGGTCATTTCCATTAAACCACTGCACATATTTCTATAATATTTGGGATATAAGTTTTAAATACAATAATGATCAACTTCTGAAAAAAGGAAAAAAATCGGAGGGAAAAAAAAATTCCGGCGTTAAAGGGTTAAGGTAAAAGCTTATGTATTATTAAAGTGAGGGAAGCAGCGAAGAAGTACTTTGGTTATAGTTAAGTCAAGTGATAAAGTATTGCTACAAACGGCACTGCTGGTTTAGAAATGTCTGCCCTCAAAGCTCTAAATTCGTTGGCTATCATGTGCTGTCTCTGGTGACTACATATGAGGATTTTATGCTGCACCAAGACATACTCTTTCTTAGGGCCGTCTTACAGAATGTTGTTCAATCCGAGTGGGCACTCAGCGGAGGAAGCACTCACATTTGAGTTGAGCGTGAGTGCTGATTTGTATCATAGAAATCCATTCACACATGGCTCTTAGGAGGGTGAGTTACGATACTAGTAACTGGCATGTATAATAGTTACTCCTGTTCCAGTGGCGTATTTACATGAAACATATGATAAACGATTTCATTTAGCCATGCAACCATGACTTTTCAAAGGAAACATTGATTTATTTTATATGTTAGATCGAAAGAAGTTCCAGATTTTCTGAGTTACCCTTTGAAAAATATTATTATTGATAAAATCATGAATGACGTACAATGTAAATGCTAAAAATAATCTAGAGTTGCAAGAGCAAAGATATATATATATTGATGAAAATAGCTTTTTCAATGGGGTGTTGTGCAAAATTCTTGTTGACATGACTGTAGGATGTCCTTGGTGAATTATGTGAATGAAGAACTCTCTTGCTTCATACTGGGTCAGGTTCTCCATAACGTCCGATATTTCGACGAGCGACTCACCCATCAACTTTGGGGATCCAAGAAATCCACGCCAATTTTGTACTTTGTCTGCCATCTGTTCGCTGCATCGGGTTGTCAGGTAGTTGGTGATTGGTTCTGCACTATTTTTCTTTGGCGCCAACTCTTTTTGTCACGTCGTCGTTCATTGGCTCTCCGTGTGGTGAAATACAATCCCAGGTCTGTAGCTGGTGTCCTTATTGCAATTGTTACTGTGAAGCGGTATCTGTTATTGCCTCCTTTACAATACGATCCTAGTAACCTTGGGATTTGCACTTGAGTCTAGTCTCTTCCGAGTAGATAGAGTTGTTTTCCAGTATATGTATGTATGTACTATGCTTGGCTATTGCCGACTTGTCCAGTTGACCTAATCAGAGGTGCCTGCGATGTTATTTGATTCTGGTTTCTATCGTTCGGCATGTCTCATAGAGTTCCCTACACTCAGAGAGCACACAGTAAACTCCGGGTGCTTTGAGTCTAACTGCATCTTTGGCTTTAACCAATTGATGTCTTAATTTGGAAGTTGGTTGATGGATGGTTTCAATGTCGAATTTTTTTAGAATTCTGGAGATTTTCATGATACAGTGGAGATGATTGGCAGGATGGCCTTAGCGACAGGACTAGGGTCTTCTTGTGGTGAAGTTCTCGCTGGACCCAAGGTCCTTTAAAGGGCCATGTTTATGTGGTGTTGGCTGTAACCATTCTGTAGAAAGGTGTTGGTGGTTTTGCCAAATTCCAAGTAATTCAGAATATAATAATGTCTGTTTAAACTCACCATTCATGAAAATATTTTCATTAAATTCATTCACTTAATGCCCTGAGGACATTGGCAGAGTCACCCATCAAAACTTCAGCCTTGGCTGAACAACTGACCTGGTGAAGAACCCGCTCTTATTTCACTTTCATTCACAATCCCCTAAATTACGACTTTTTGAGTGGAGTACATATATATGTTTCATGCATTTCAGCAAAAATATTTACTGAATCAATTCCCTCATTTTACTTCGTTTTTTATAGATACAGCAACATACACCTTTGCATCAAAGAAAAATTCATTGGTTCATTTTTCAAGCAGTAGTAGTTTTTCGGAAGTCATTTTTAATCACAAATAGTATAAATGTAGTTTTATTCCAAGATTAGTGTATTCATGAACTAATAGAGAAGCCTACATTGACAATAAAAAACAATCAAGAGTGCAAATTGAATAATGTACACTATATTTTGTGGCCTTGTTATTATGATAAACTGTTTCTTTATGTATCATTGTGAAGGAGGGGACACCTTTTTTACTCAGGAATTTTAGAGCTTTGAAGGAACTCAAGCCTGAAAGCAAATTGTCAGAGCTTGTATCAATCTCAAATGCATTATCCCACTTCTAGGGTCTTGTGTCAGTTATTCATTTGGATAATAAATCCTCAGTTGCTTACCAGCCGCTTTTTAAGACCTTTCAGCCCATTTCCCAAAGCCCAGTGGGAGTTGGTGAGAGACATGGGGGAAAAGATGATATGCATATAATGAAATCAGTATGAAGTGCAGCCAAAGGACTCGGAGCAAGGTTTCACTGAGGAAAGCACGTATCCATTTACATATTAGGTTCATCTCTGATACCCAGTCATTCTAATTTCCTCAGAAGTATTTGATGGATTATTCGATCAAAAGCCAAACCTACGGTTTCACTTTGTATGGTACAGGAAGTTTAACACAGAGTTGACTGCTTCATGGGTGGCAGCTAGGGTAGATCTTCCCCTTCGAAAACCATGTTGAAATGGAGAAAACAGTTTGTTTCTTTCCAGAAAGAATGTTTGTCTATAATGAATAACCTTTTCAAATACTTTTTAGAATGGATTTTGAATAGCAATTGGCCTGTAGTTATTGAAATCATCAGAGACGAGCCCTTGCTTTTATAGATTGGTCCAATTTTGGATATTTTAAGCTGAGCTGGGAAGATGCCTTGAACCAATGACTCATTACTGCTTTGACCCTTGAGCAAAGGTGGGCGAATGAAAAATATTTTTGATACAACTTGAAAATACACATAATTTATGTTTATTCCCATAGAATATCAAATTAAGCTTGTTTTGTTTTTTCGTTCTTCATCGCCTTACAATTGGAAACTTTGTTTTGTTTGTAATTTTAGGGACTTCAATTATTGTTTCTTTTCTGAACTAAATCAACTGTTCAAACTTTTTCCTTGATAGAACATCACTCCTCCTTTTCACTTTTGCTGATCTGCTGTAACTTCTTTTTCATTTTGGTGCCATCTTAAAAAAATAAATGATAGCTGTGGCATTGATTGACTTGCTACAAAGCAAAGAATATGGATTCGGAGAACGCTCAAGCCCTACTGGTGCATATTTTGCGGGCTAAGATTGTAGGTAAGGAGACATGCATCAAGGGCTTGGAGACTAAGTTTCAACTCACAGAATTGCGCGCTTATGAACTTAAGAGTCAATTATTTCAGGAAATTTTCTCTTCTAATTTCTGAGCCAAGAAAACTGCCGATTGCCAAGGGCCTTTCAGATTACCAAAATGAAGCAACGATGGGCCCGGACAGGGGTTGGATGGGTGGCCCTCCTCCATACCTCGACCAGGCATGGATAAAGAGGTGGCACTCTCTCCAGACCTATACAGGGAGGCCAGAGGGAGATATTCCCAATCCGGGAAGGCTGGAGGGAGGTTGGTTCCCTCCATACCAGTAGCGGGAAGGTTTGGGGGAGGCCCCTTCTTCATGCCTCTTCCGTGGTGCTCTTGTCCCCTGTCTGCAAGTGGCAGGCAGGTTAAATGTGGGATGGCACAATGGACCAAGAGGTCTGAGAATCCGGAGGGCTCCAGAAGGCCCTTATCCCCCCATACAATCAATAGATCAAACTGCAGATTAGTGAGCTGTGCTGAAGAAGCCTTCACTTTCAATAATGCATATTTTCATTGTAAAAGCCTCTGTGGATTATCAAATATAACCTTGTGAAATTTTAATTAATGAGTCATTTAGTTGTAATAAAATAGTAACAATAGAGACTAATACATATTTCGAAATGGCATGGGTACCTATTAAAGCTGGATGTCCGTACTTCATAACTATGTTTTCCTTTCATTCCATCCAACCAATTGTATTCTTGGCCAATCTCAGTTTTTTTATGCCCATGCTAAGCGAATTTGAGGTATGCATGAGTGTATGTTTGTTTAGTCACTGTTATTTTTTGTTTCAGTTCCACAACAAAGACAGTTTCATGAATGCTGTGGATGACTACAGTATGCCACACTGGATAAACTTAAGGTTTGTATTGCTTCCCTTTGTCCTGAATGGTAATTAAGTCAGGACTAAAACAGAGACTGTATTTTCATTTCATTGTCTCATTTCACTCTTACAGCTTTTACTCAAGCAACAAGAAAGTCGGATACTCAAATTTCATTCCAAGGATTAAGCTTCCACCCAAGCTTTCAAAAGTGCCAAAACTGGAGAATGATGTAAAAAACAAAAGCAAGCTTAATGGCAGTGACAATGATGATGATGGTCTTTACAGCAATGTCTGTGATTTTGATGCCTATGATGCCCAGGTGTTCCAAATTCCCTCTGCTCCAAGTTCCAGGTAATGATATTTGATGGAGGATACTTTGTGATAAAAGGCAATTGGAAAAAAAGTTTTTTTTTCATATTTCCTATACTTAGTGTGCCCACACTGACTTTGGAAGCAGCTGTAGAAATTCAATGGCATTTGATATCTAAGTTAAACCTCTCCAGAAAAATACATTCTCTTAGCCTTAGGCTTACAGCTAGTTGGGGAAATTATTTTATATGTACTTAATAAAAATAATTGGCATAACGATTTCAACAAGAATGTTTTATAAATTGAAGTTTTCAATTGCAATTTTGACTCTTACCTTGATGATCTTTCTTCTTCTATTCGTGCAAATGAGATTATCTTTCCTTAATATTCATCATAATTAGGGGTGTGCGGGTAGCACTTTTTCATTTTGGGTCGGGTTCGGATTCGGGTAGTGAAATATCTTCGGGCATCGGGTAATTTTCGGGTTCGGGTAGTAGAGGTATTCACATTCTTGGGTGCTGGATTATTAAGGAAAATGGATGTTTCGATGGCAAGACAAGAATTACTGTAAATTTTTGCCTTGTAAAGACCTGAGAGTGGGAACATGATTGTTTTAGCACAAAGTAGTGCAACCCAAAAGGTTCCAAAACAAAATTACACCCAGTAGCTTGTGCTTTTTCACAATAAAATATAACTACGATTGGCAGGTTAGCTGGAACTCACCTGTGAACAAGATAATGTGATATTTAGCTCTTGTGGATTTATGAAGCAAATCCTTACTTTATTATTTTTTTGTTCCACCACTCTAGATCAGTAAGTTAGTCAAATGTTTTATTTTAAGCTTGCCATTGAAATCAATGATCACTTGGAATTTAATGTTGTCAATTTTCATGAATGAAGAAGTAACATATTTATAACAAATATTAATAGCTTATGAACAAAATTTCAAATGAGACATGAAAGTAATATTATAGGTTTTTTAGTACTGCATTGCAGTAATTGCACGTTGCATGCAAATTCGGCAATTGGACGAAGTGCACCCGGATAGCTGCCTTACTATTCTGCCATGGTGGATTTCCGCGTGACCGCGATTCGTCATTGCCGTCTGTCAAATTGCCGTCAACATCGCTATCCCCTCGTCCTACACCTAGAGATGGGAAATTTTCATCGGAGGTAAATTACCACCACGGTATATTACCACGTGGTAAATTACGGTAATTTT
The DNA here is from genome assembly GCA_963573305.1 of Pyrrhosoma nymphula. NCBI lineage: Eukaryota > Metazoa > Arthropoda > Insecta > Odonata > Coenagrionidae > Pyrrhosoma > Pyrrhosoma nymphula. The sequence goes on from OY754329.1 coordinate 4,169,757, forward strand.
CGAAAATTACCGTAATTTTCATCGGAGGTAAATTACCACCACGGTATATTACCACGTGGTAAATTACGGTAATTTTCGAAATTTACCGTAATTTTCATCGGAGGTAAATTACCACCACGGTATATTACCACGTGGTAAATTACGGTAATTTTCGAAAATTACCGTAATTTTCATCGGAGGTAAATTACCACGGTATATTACCACTTGGTAAATTACGGTAATTTTCGAAAATTACCGTAATTTTCATCGGAGGTAAATTACCACCACGGTATATTACCACGTGGTAAATTACGGTAATTTTCGAAAATTACCGTAATTTTCCAGTATTTTTCAGTTTTAAGCATTAAACAGAAAATGTATGGTTAAATAAGAATGCAAATAGCAAAAGGAAGGGGATAAGGATGTTTAAACCATATTTTATACAACATTCATCTGTTATATATTTATAAAATATTAAAAAGAAATATGCAGCAACACGCAATCTGGCATTCTTTTGTCAAAGTATGAGAAATTTTCAAGAAGAATATTTTAACACATTACTCCATACTGTTATAATTTAAGTAGACTTGGACCGATACCACTTTTTCCGATACCAAACCAATAACTCGATACCAGCGGCCGATACCGATAGTATTATTTGCCGATACCTTACTTATTTTTCCCAAAAAATTTAAAATGTGCTTTCTTTCTCGTGAACTAAGCTCAGTAATCCAAAGTGTGATATAAGAGCAATTAATGAGAGAAATAACATTGTGATAACTCTTTTATTTTGCAACTCTTACAATTAATCACCGGGATTAAATTTCAGACTCTAAGCCCTCTTGCATTTGTAAATAGTGGAAATTCTTTTTAAGATATATGAGCTGCTGAACATGCTCAGCAGTTAAAGAGGGTTCTTCTATCAGAAACCATTGCACCAGTCTCTGAAAAAATTTGCTCAGAAAACACTGAACCTGCAGGTACACCCAAATAGCATGAAGCAAGTTGCCTTAAATTTCTAAATCTAGTTTCATGATGCCAATAGGTCAGAGGATCACATAGGAGGGACTGAGTGACTTCAGATAAATACAGTTCAATTTCTTTTCCCAAGCCATCTTCTGTCAAAAGTTGAGGAGTTTGACGCCTAATAAGAGTTTCAGTAACCTGCAAAAAAGAAAAATTCATCCTGTAAAACAGGTAAACAAAATATAGGCACATGAATTTAGCATACTGTACATTTTCAGTTACTAATGTGCTAAAATAACTATGGTATGTACACCAAAAGTACAGTTTTTTATGCATAAAAAAACTAAACACAGTTTTGGTTTGAGATAGTTGGTGATAGGACTTGGCCCAATGGCATGTGAAATTATTATCTTTACTTTGATCTACTTTAATCAAATTTACCTGGAAAAGTTTCATTGTTTTTATATCCACCTCAGACTTGGAGCCAGATGAATCATGTTCTTTTCTGATTAATTTGAAATGTCCAACATCTTTACTTTTTGCTTTATTTTTGACAACTTTCGTAAACACTTCCACTGCTTCATCACCAAAAAATTTCATTTTGTATCTTGGATCAAGCCCAGTTGCCAACAGATAGGTTTCTTTGTTTTCCAAGGTTGTCCAGTCATACTGCCTTTCCAGTTCTCCTAAAATATCTTTTGCCATACCCTTCACATCCTGCATTTCTGCAAAACTCCTCATTAGAGTTTTTAAACTTTCAATTGGAGGCCAAATGTCAGACAAGCATGTGTTTTGGGAGCTTATTGTTTTTGTTGCCTGTTCAAAATGCGTAAGAACTTCCAGTATCTTACTCACTAAAGCCCAGTCCTTCTGGTTCATCATTTCTTTAAAGTTCAGCTTTGAATATGCAACTGAAAAAAAATTGTAATCCTTATCTTTTAGTTTTCTGAAATTGACATACTTCTCAACATATCCCTAAGCTTCCCTTTATTATTCTTTCTACCTCACTTTTGCTACTACATACCTGAAATAGCATTCTGCTGCTCAAGTAGCCTCTCTAGCATCCTTTGAGATGAATCCCACCTAGTAGGTTCATCTTGAATGAGAACTTTCTTTTTCATGTTCAGGCTTCCTTGGGCTTCATGGCATAACAAGAATGTTTGAAGTGTCCAACAACAGCCCGAGCTTTACCAAGTAAATCTCGAATTGATGGCAGATGTAAACAGCCCTTATTTACCACCTGTAGAAAGATATTTTATAGTACGACCCACTGATTATTGAACAACTAAAAATGATATTCCTAAATAGTTCAATCTTCTAGAAAGTTAATATTTTGACCAGCCCTGACTTACCAGCTGCAGGGTATGAGCTGTGCATGGTATATGGGTAACAGATACCAACTGGCGCACTGCGGCTACCATATTCTTTGCATTATCAGTGATAACAAATATAATTTTGTCGTTTATTTCCCATTTCGCAAAGGCATTTTCCAAATTTTTTGCAATTAGGTGACTACTATGCCTCTCCCAATCAAAACCCATTACTTCCAGAAGCACATGATTCCTCTTGAAATCTACATCAATAAAGTGTGCGGTAACACTAATATAATCATGCCCTCCTCCAGATGTCCAAATATCAGATGTGATAGTTATTCCTTCATTTGGTCTATCATTGAGGATACGTTTCACAGTTTCTTGTACTTTCAAATACACTTTAGGTATTAGATTGTCAGAAAAATATTTCCGGCTAGGTACCTTGTACCTAGGACAGACACTGCTCATTAGCTCTTTAAAACCCACAGATTCAACAAAGTTAAATGGCATCGAGTTAAGGCACAGCATCTTGCAAATTGCCTTGTGTATTTTTCGTGCTCGCTCATCATTAGAGACCTGCAAAAGGTGGGGTTATTTTATAGCCAAAAGTGGTGTTAGTTTTTTGCAAAAGCGGTGTTATTTTACCCTGAAATCGGTGTTATTTTCATGACAAAATATTTGGTGTAAATTAAGAGCTCTCCTCCCAGCAGGCCCACCTGTTGGCAAGAAATGTTTGATTAGGGAGAATTTAAACAATTAATACCATGCTGTATTCACATTTTATATTTTTGTACATTTCACGTACCTAACCAATTTACATAAAAAGGCAAATTACAGTTAAATGTCCGTATTTTCAAATGCAAAAATTGCAAGTGTGGCTAAAATTTCTTCATTTAGATTTGTTCTCCTATTTGTTAGCAGTGTTGTAGGAGGAAAGAAATCTCTCCGAGTCCACATTTGCACAGGGGGTCCAAATCGCTTCAAGGCACTTAAATGCAAAAGATTGTTCAAACAACTATAGTACCTGAATTGCTTTCATTATATCCACTGAACCCTGGAAATTTTGTTGCTGTAATATTCACCGTTTTTCCCCAAACCCCAACATCAACTTTACCATCTCAATTGACTCAAGGCTATGAACTTTTTTTCAATTTCGTATTTTTGGCAGGGCTCATCTCCATTGTGAGAACTACTTGAGGGTCAAAAGCTGTTTTCAAATCTAACTCTACTTGGGTCTTCTACTACAAGAGAGCAAAGTTTTATTGATGCCTTTGATGCTATCTGCACTAGTATCGACTTTACAGCTTCTGATTTAGAAGTTGTCATACCTTGAAAGGAATTAGTAGTTTTGTAAAAAAAAATACCACTCTGAATATTACTGTGGATGCTTGCCATTTAATTCCACTCCCACCGGCAGAATTTTTTTCAACATTAGCCTTATGTTTTTCACTCAATATGTGTTTCGTGCAGCTGTCCTTCCTTTTCCACAAGATATTTGTGTTGTAAAAACGGCAAAGAATTATTTTGTTATCAGCACAATATAATCCATATTGTAGAAATTCTGCCTAACGCTGCTTTACCGTCACTGTCCACTTAGGCATTATAAGTTTTGTTGAATGTGATAAAACTGTCACAAAAGTAAATCACTATGCTGATGCTATGACACGCGCCCCTTGAAAGTATGCAACCCCTCTTTGCATCCCGTAACTTCCGTAATTTTCGTCGTTTTGAGTAAGGTTCCCACTTAGGTAAGTACATATTATGTAAGTCGAGGCTTACGTAACTCGGGGACTGCCTGTATAGCAAACTTTTGGCTTGCATTTTTCACTCCTTTTGTTCATGTTCACCAAACTTGATTGAAATATTATATCCGAGTAACATTTCTAAATTAAGTTGTACCGGAAAGGCATTTTCCATATGTACTGCCCAACTAAATGTTTACAGTCGCAATTTTAATTACAGAGGCCGCGAAAATGAGGAAATTCACGTTGGAAATGTTGAAATTCGCGATTTAAATGTTGAAATTCGCGATTGAAATGTTGAAATTCGCAACAAAAACGAAATTCGCGTTTTCGCGGAAAAACCCCAGAATTCGCGCAAAAATTCGCGTTGTCGCATTTGCGAGTTTTGCATGTCCCTACTCATCATTAATGTCATAAAGTCTTTTAGATTCAACGAAAAGTGGCAGTGTAGCCTGTTTCATAGTGCAAGACCAGCTTGCAGTAGACTCATCATCAGTTGCAAGGTCTTCATCAACAATCTCATCCGTAATGTCCAACATGTGTTCTGAAACGCAAGGACTGGAGCAATGGAGACCATGTGAGTCGGAATCTTTTGGCTCCTCCCGCAACAGTTTATCTGTAAGCAAACGGGAAAACTTGAAGGGCTCTCACAGATCGACTGCTACCATTTTAGCAGAAAACATCTATCACTAGGTCACTTCAAGTGAGGTACATTTTTCACGTTAATTAGGATTTGCATCAATGTAGGAAATCAAATTTAAAACTATGTCATTCTGTGCCTTATTGCACCTATTAAAAAAAAATAAGGTTGCGTAAGTCACAAGGAAACTCGATAGTGTATGAATTTATACATACATACCTGGATTTTTTCTTCTGAAGTTTAAATAACTCCTGCACGCATTAATATGTTTAAACAAATTTGATGTATTAAACGATTTCTTGTCAACACCACCACGTCTGTACGACTTCTTGCAGTATTTACAAATTGCCGAATTGTCTAATGATTTCGTGAAATGCTTCCACACAGATGACCGCGACATTTTTCTTTGTACTTCAAAACTTGGCTTGCAGTAGATAACTCCTCAATTGCCCTGGAATACTCAATAATAAAATACCTTCGTATACTCGCTGAACCAGTCACATGGATACAAGAGTCATGCAGATATTTGAGGGCAGCAGTGTCACAGCAATGAAGACAAATACACAACGCGTTGCGCAGTCAGTTGAAGAAGGTGGGATTTTAAAATTCGATGTTTTTAGACGTTTTTCTAAAAACGAATACTTTCGAATAAAAGTATCCGAAAAAAAACGAATACTAGAAAGTATCGAAGTATCGGTAAAATGGCCGATACCCGCTATCGGTATCGTCCCAAGTCTAAATTTAAGTAAAATATGCCAAATACGATTTGTACGTTCCTCAATTTATAATTAGACACATCAGAAATGTGGACTTGGCTTAAAAGAACATGTTGGGAATTTATCTGTATGCAAAACTTTCTCAAACATGGGTGAATTATATCGAGAAAATTACTCAAAATTACGGTAATTTTCAAGTCAATTACGAAAAATACCAATAAAAATATGAATTTTCAAAGTGGCGGCCATCTCTACATCTACACCTAGACCAGCTTGTACCATTTTCACACGTCACGAAAATAGAGACGAAATTGTCAAAAAATAAAATCGGTAAATATCACTTAGAGAGAGCAAGTGGATTATCTGACTGACAGGCCTACCGGAAGATCGACAGTCGATAATCTATTTTTTCTAATCGATAAATCGATCGATGTTTCATTTTGGATGTTTTCGATTTGCGGCGATAGACGGCGATTGCCACGCCGTGGTGCTTTCGATTTAGCTGAATTGCCGGCTGTTGGTGACTCTCTTGTTCCGAGGTGAGCCAGAGATCGACGGCACCTGCGTCCGATAATCGGCTATTGCCGTACTCAAATGAAAAGCACTGATAGTATTTTCATTGCATAGAAACTTCGGCTTCGTTGCAAGTGCTGCGATCTATTAGTGCCCCCTTCACTCAACAAACCAACTAACCTAACGACCCTCGTCCTTACCGTTGTTGGCGCTAAAAACCGTGTGAATGTGCGTTGGTTAACGATGGGCAAGTAGTTCTGGACGCTACCACTTAACAGTTGTCAACGCTCGTGTAGATGGCGGAATTCGGAATAGATGAAGCACGATTATCAAATAAGGCAATCAAAATGGAGAAGGGCGAAGTATTATTTTCGTAAATAAGCAAAAATGAATGTTATGTGATTTTAAATTCCTATAAAAAGTGTTAAAATGTCATATACATCAAAGTAGCTTTACTATTTTGATTGATTTTTTTGGTTATCGCCCTAATCATTTCTGGTTTCCGCTCGCGACACCAGCGCCAGACCACTGTTTAGTAGCAACGTTAAGAACTACTACTCTATCGGTAACCAACGCACGTTCACACAGTGGTTAGCGCCTACGACAGTACGAACCACGGTCGCTACGTTAGTAGTGTTAATGCACGTAAGGTTTTTACAGTGGTACGTACATTAGTTGTCTGTACGGGTGAATAGCCGATTTCAAACCGGAATTTCACGATGGATCAGTCATTTAAATTCAAATTCGAGCGCCTAATACCCATCCCGAATTTTTCAGGAGACAATTGAGTGTTTGGATCGGACACTAAATACCCAACCTGAATTTTTCGGGAGACAATTGAGTGTTCGGATCGGACACTAAATACCCGACTTGACATTTCGGGTACCCGCACACCCCTAATCATAAATACAGTTGACTCCTACATTATGAACAGTTTATATTATTATGGATTCGCTTCAAATACATTTTACACTGTGAAGGAAATCTTTTCTGATCAGTAACGTTCTTTACTATTTTGCACATGACTATAAATATCTCATATGTACGTATTTATTTACACCTTTTCTGCCATCAATATTATTGTTTTAGTTAATTAGCGCGGTGTCTCTGCATTCTAAAGATTAGTTTATTGCGCGGCACACATCCTGCACACACACACAACTCTCATTACAGTGCATGACACAGCGACATGGTAGCGTGGGTTGACAGTGGCGCCAAAATACAGGCAATGAAACAAAATTCAGACTCACTGCTGCCAACCTCGAAATGCAAACATGTATAAACAACATGCATAATAAATGACATACGCAAATATACAACACTCCCCTCTTTGCATTGTCATCAATCAATAATAAAAAATTTCAAATAATATAAATTCACATTTATCAAATAACATACTCAAGACTCGATAATATCAATCACTTTCCTAAATACCTTTCTTGACCTAATTCAGTCAATATGTACTTTAGCCATAATGCTTCCTTGGCAGCTTCGAACATCGATACATATTCTGCCTCGCGAGTGGAACTGGCCACAGGGTCTCTCTTCTTAGGCAACCTGGGTCCTTTAGCCAACGTTGATATGTACCCACTAACAGACTTTCTTTCCTTGGAGTTAGCATAGTTGCAACAATGGCAAGTTTTTAATTTGGGCACCCTTGTACTTCTGTGCAAAATGACGTCTGCATTCTCAACATTAGGGTCAGTCTCAACAGTGTTGGTTACATCCTCTACATTCTCAATGTTATCAACATTCCTGCCAATATCAATACTCGCATTTTCACTAGCAGTAACATTCTCATCACGAAAATCCCTATCTATATCCTCATCAGAATCTGATAGAATTAGCACTTCTGATCTGACTCTATTAATGTCGTTTTTCTCCCTCGAGGGAAAAATGTTTTCCTGGAATTCCACGTGAAATCCTATAACTAGCCTTTTAGTGGTCAAATTATACAGTCTAAAGCCTTATTAAGCCACCTTATCCTCGTAGCCTATGAACACGCACTTCACAGCTCTAGGCTTAAACTTTCCCTGTTTCTGGGCTAGCCATGCAGCACACCCAAAAAATTTTAATCGTGCCAACTCCTTCCCTATGCATTCTCCTCTCCACAACTGGAAAGGTATTTTATTCCCAATAGCCCTCGAAGGACATAAATTCCTTATGAAGCATGCTGCACTGGCAGCCTCACACCAAAAAGGTTCAGGTAACCCAGACTGCAGAAGTAAGCACCTACCCATATCCTCGCTAACAAGATTGAATCTCTCCGCCACTCCATTTTGTTGCGGTAAGTAGGGAACTGACCTTCTATGACCTATCCCATTTTCCCTCAAAAAACCATCAAAAACCTTGCTACAGTATTCCCCACCTCCATCAGTTTGTAAACATTTTAGTTTCAAACCATGCAGCCTTTCCATTTCTACTTTATATTCTTTAAATTTTTGCAAAGCCTCTTCTTTTGTCTTCAAAAATTTAACGACAGCAAACCTAGAGTAATCATCAATAAAACTCATTAAATATTTTGCACCACCATTTGATCTAGTCGGGGATGTCATGAAATCACTATGCACCAATTCTAATTGCTGACTAGATTTCCTATCACTTTTCTTTGACACAGTACTATTAGTCATTTTTCCTACAATGCAAATTTCACAATCCTTTTCATTGTTCACGCTCAATTTCTCTAGACCTGGAATCTGTTTTATTGCATCTAGATGTAGATGTCCCAGCCTTTGATGCCATAAATCTGTACTCGCAGCCTTTAATGCCACCGTCTCTATTTCTGACTTTATTAACCTGCAGTGGAAGAGAGGAATGTCTAGGAGTGGGGAAGAAAGGATTACCCAATGAGGGGTTGGAGAGCATTATCAGTTGAAGAGCGGAAGGTCTTAACCCCTCATTGGTTAATCCTTTCCTCACTGAGCACCCCTTCCTACTCACCCCATCCCTTCCGACCCACCAATAACCTTTGAACTCCCTTCCCCACCCCTCCTCCTCCTTCCCCCCCTCCCTGGATTTCACCCACTTTGTGACCATATATTTGAGCAGTTTTCTTGTGCATGTACTTGATGACAACTTCATAATTCAAAACCTAGATCGTAAATAAAGTTTATGTGGAATTACTAAGTTACAGCTTTCATTTCACAATGTTAAGCAGGTTCCACCAAGTTTCGCCTGACACAACCAGTCTAACAAGGATATTTTGTGAAATTACAAAGAACATACGTAGTTTATATTATTTTTAAGAAATATGGACTAAAATAAGTTTTTATGTGCTCACTCAGCAAGCATAGCTTATTGAGATGCTTCCTTGTCATTGTCAACCTTTGTCTTTACTCTCTGCAAAGGTGGTAAACGACAGCTCTACCGTAGAAGTGGTGCATGGCTGAGCAAGAGAGAAGAACAGAGCCTTTCTTTTGTGGTAGGGTAAAAGATTTCAGCCTCTTTAACTTGGTCTGCTATGTTCAGCTCTTTTAACTGCTCTTTGAGTCTCTTCTCCTCCCACATGGTGTACCATAGTTCATCTTCAGTCTTGTCTTGCAACTAATAAAAAACTCAAGAACTGCTTGGTTTTCATCTTGAAAACTTAAATGGTCATCTACAACATGATAAGGGGGTGTTGAGCCAAAAGTGAAAAAGCAGGTGAATCTGAAGAATTCTGAGAAACATTGCTCCAACGAAAATACTTCAGAATCCAAGTAAGAAATTTCTTGGGATCTCTTCCAGTACTCTACAGGGCTAGATTCTGGAGGGTTGGAGCAATGTTGCTGTCTTCCAACAGTTCTTGCAACCATCAATTCCACTCCAAGTTCCTTGGCAATCTTATAGGCATCCTATATGAGCTCTGTGGTAACTTGATCTGCATCATTGCAGTGAATTTTTGACACCCCAAGGATCCGTTTGATTCGCTCTGAACATTGGAGCAGGTCCAAGCTTTTAGACTGTTGAGCATTTACCACAGGTACCTATAAGGCAGAATACTTGGCTATCAGAGCGACAGCAATGATAAATTGAGCTTTGGTAGCAGTGGAATTTGTAGATGTAGAATGCCTGTTTCCTCATGTTGCCATATCCTTTCTAGTGATAGTAAGAACTATGACGATGCAATTTTCCACAGTTAAAAATTTTTAATCGACCCAGGTTTCGATGCACTGCATCATCATCAGGTCGTCGAAATTGCATCGTCATAGCTCTTATTATGTTCATATTCCACAACATCTCGCCTGATTCCTCCCTTTCTAGTGATAATCTCTCCAACCCTTCAACGGCGCTCATAAAATGTTCTCTGAAAACTGAAATACTTTTATTTTTGGAATCATCAAATCTCACAGAAGAGTGGAATGTTTGGTGTGTATAATCTTCTCAGTACTGACTAAAGAATCTTATGATGTCCTTGCTAGTGGAGATGATGTTGCGTATTTCTGGAACACTGTTCAAGTTGTTCACTACAAGATTCAGTTTATGTGATAGACAGTGGGAAAGCATAGCTTTCTCATTCTTTTTCTTAAAATTGCTTGATTGCCACCATCGTTGCCAGCCATAGTCAAACACCCTTCATAACCATAGCCTACACATTTCTGCAGATCTAGTCCTTATTCCAGGAACTTGTCTATCGATGTTGCACTCGTAGTGGTGTGGAGGGCAGGGAGCTCCACAAAACCCACAAACCCCCCTCCCGAACTTCCATTTTCTTGAAGAAGTGCAAGACAATGAACAAATGCTCTCACTACCTGATTTTTTGGCTGTCGGCCAGTTTGGTGAAGCCATGAACCTTCTTAGGATCTTATATTATGTCATCTTTGATAATAGCTCTGCATACATTAGCAATTTCATTCTGGATTTGAGGGGACATGTGTAGCATTTTTATAATTAGTTGAATTATGAAAGTAATGTTTCAGTTCTTGGTCCCCAGCATCAATTCAGAAATGGATCAGCTCTTGAAATATACCTCCATGTTGTTCTTTTCCCCTCAGAGACAAGTCATGAGTGCCACAAAACATGACTCTGGAGACTATCGGCAACAAGATGTTCTTGTTTACCAAAAGTTTCATGTGGAACACATTGTATTAAAAGCATATTGTATGTTGAGCTTTATTTAAAGAATCAGTACTGATACAAACAATATTCACATTCATAAAATTTATTTGTTCCCTTGTTCGTCCTATTTTAGAGTATAATATGGTAATTTGGAATCCATACTTCAATGATTGCATTAGGGATGGACGGATCCAGGAGTTTTTTCAGATCTGGATCTGGACCGGATCCTTGATTTCAGATCTTGGATCCTTTGGATATTTTTGGATCCTAGTATATTCTTAATAGTAAACTAGAAAACAATACAATTGAAGTAGGTTGTACATGTGGACACATCTTTCAGAACTCTTAAGAGCCATGGATGAGGCTGATGAAATAGATGATGACGAAGGCATTGGGCTAAGGGGATCAAAATAGAAGAATCCAAAGAGTCAAAGTCATCAGGATCATCAGTCAGAGTACATGCTCTTAAACGTGAAAGTAGGCTTCGGAAAAATTTTGAATCGGAGTCGAATTCAGCATTTTATGACATTCTGTGGATTTTCCTCACTTTTCATCACTTTCTTGTGGTAGGTGTTTGCACAAAGGTTTTCGTTGGGAAAGGGTCACGCTCAGCAGCAAGATTGGCAGCATATATTGTGTTGCAGAGAACATCGTCCTCACCTTTTTCATCACCAACCTCACATTCTTCATTCCAAATAATGTCATCCTTGGTACCATCCGTTGCATTTGTGAGGCAGAATTTTTTAAAGTCTCGCTTGATACCTGATAGAGGAGCGCATCACACCACTCTTTTATCCAATCGGTGATCAGCGGTAGATCCAGTTTCCTCATCCACCGAAGTTGTCATGGAATGTTGTCTGGAATAAAGTCAATCATTCGATTGATTGCACTTCTGTATTTTGAATGGTCACTTGCAACTGACATCCATCACCTGTAACTGGCTGGACATCCCTCCGGGAATGATTACAAGATCTGTTCCAATTTTGCTGAGTATGTTCTCGATGCTTGGCGTTCGATGACACCTAAACTCATGGAGAACTAACATTCGACGTCAGCAAGGTAAGCTTTTGCACCACGCACTACGCTACCAGGCTTTTGTAAAGTTTTCGTCCACCCAGCCTCTTTCACTCCACACGTACGAGCATGTACGTGTGGTCAAATCACATTCTTTGGAAGAGTTGTTCTAATGTGAGGAGGCATTTAGCATCCATTCCCATCCAGGCACCTAGCATCATGGGCGTACCCAGCGAGGGGCAAGGGGGGCAGCTGTCCCCCCTAGAGGCTCAAAAATAGAACCTTAAAAGCTTGAAAGAAAACAAAGCGATTTTATAAAAAAAATGCGTCGAATCGTGTTGCTTGTCGTTGCAGGTACATAGTAAGACAACGCATCTTATTTCTGTACTTAGAAACAATAAGAAGAAGCACACCAATGGCACATTCTATAGCATAAAGTTCCTCTATGTCATCGAATTCATCTGAAATATGTTTCGTTGGTTCTGTCATCGTGACAAAATGGCTGCATATATTAACTGGTGATTTCTTACACTGCGGATTCTGAAGAACAAGAGAATGATTGAAGCAATGCGTGAAGGAGACTTGTGTTTTGTGCTTAGTCGGAGGAGTGCGGAGGGATATACCATTTTATTAATAATGATAACTTTCATATGAACCTCATGAGGATACATCGGATGCACCGGCATACGAGTTTAGCGGGCAGCATTACATTAAGAAAAATTAGCTGTTGTACTTACTTACTATAACTATATATCTTTTTTTGTTCATTGTTAATATCACCTAACCATAATAATGGAAAAATTACCCATGACTCGTTGAATTACGTATTCGTCAATGCTTTCCATGTGCAAGTGTCAGTGCCATTACGTAGCGGCCGATCGTTTCGTGTAGCCACGTAAGGCGGAAAGGACGTAACACAGCGGGAAGGTTCACCGGCATGACCTAGAGCATTGCAGGGCTGATTTATTATATGTATCATATCATCATCGACTCTAAGAGGCAAAGAATCGAGACGTCGAACGACCTTGGAGCATTAGTGGGAATTTACGAATCGATTCTGGCGACAATAAATTGAATAATCACCTAAAGAAGTGCCTTCAAAATGCACTTTGCCAAAAATTAAAAAAACACATTATTTAGTTTATGTGGTGAAGTTATTAAGGAAAAGGTGATAAGTGTTGTTCAAAAAATTATAGCTTATGCAGTCTTAGCTGATGAAACAGCGAATATAGCAGGGAAAGAACAGCTATCAATCGGCTTGCGTTTCTATGATGATATCCAAGGGAAAATTCGAGAAGAATTAGCTGGTTTTGTGGAAATGAAAGCACAAGATGCCCCATTAATCGCCAGAGCAATCGACAATTTCTTGGTTACCTATAATCTTCCATCAGAATATTGTATCAGATTTGGTTTTGACGGCTGTTCTGCAATGGCAGGCAGTGACTGGCGATTTTAGGGAAATAAATTCGTGAGCATTATTTTTCCATTGCTCAAACCACAAGCTCAATCTTGTGGTGAACGACACAAATAATATACCGGAAATCAGAAATACTATTACCACTGTAAAGGCTACTATAAACTTTTTCAGGGAATCGAATGCTAGTAGGAGTTTGGCTCTCAATCTATCACGAATGTGCGAGACAAGATGGTCTGAAAAACACAAAATCATTCCAAAATTCTCCCAAAACTACCCCGAGCTAGTGAAAGCCCTGGAAACACTATCAATTGAGGGGAACTATGCCACAAGAAAAGCGGCGTACCTGCTGCATTCAGCAGTAACGGAACCTTCATTTATTGCTGTCCTAGTTACCATTGAAAAATACCTGGAAGTATTAGAACCAGTGGTTAATGCCCTGCAAGTAATGAGCATGGATCTGATAAAGGTAGGAGAACACATTATTGGAATCCTTGGAGTAATTGAAAAAGACCCTGAAGATGCATACAGAATCTCTGACTAATTACTTCAAAAAGCTCAAGGCATTGCAATGAAATCGGAAATAGACTAGGATTAGAATAGGAGATTTCTGTTCCACGTCTTGCTCATAAGAAAAAACACTGAAGTGATGCTCCACCTGACTGTGGTAATTACTACTGGAGGCGTTCACTATTTATATCATATCTTGATTCTCTTGCATCTCATTAAAAAATCGATTTTCCCAAGAAAATACCCCAGCTTTTGTCTTGGCAGAACTATGTACATCCTTTGTATATGCCCAAAATGAATGTCAGGGACTCTTCAAACAACGAAGAAATCTTTAGAGGCTTTTATAAATAAGAATATTATGACCAGAGAGCTGGACCTATGGTTTCACTGTGGAAGAAGAAAAATTTAACCGAGGACAAGTTAAAGGATTATGAAGTCGTTGATCTTTTAAACGATACCAATGTTTTTTCCCCTCCCTGATGCAGCAGGGAGGGCTCCCTCTCTTCTCCACTCTTAATCGCAATCCCAACCACCACAGCGACTGTAGAATGGTCCTTTAGTACTCTACGAAGAGTAAAGACATGGCTTAGGAGCACTATGGGAGAGGAAAGAATGACTAGATTATGTTTAATGAGCGGGCGTTGAAATTTTGTCAAAGAAAATCGTGAAATGATTGAGAAGAAAGTAAGGAAAATATTTTCACCAAATCCAAGAAAATTATTATTTGCTTAAAACTAAAAATTTGAGTGGTTAAGCTGATAAAAAGATGGAATTAATGATTTGTTAAGGTATTTGTAAAGCTACCAAAAACATTTTTTTCCAAAACCAGTCATTTTAATTATTTTCTTTTAACCCCCCCACCGACCGAACATGAGCTCCCCCCCCCCCCTATTTCAAATCCTGGGTGCGCCCTTGCCTAGCATCACGGTGGAATGGTTCTTCTCGTTACCGATTGACTTCAGGGTAATGGACTTGGCCCTTTCCTTTCCATAGTATGTGCAAATGGAATATCAAGTGTCAGTGGTGTTCAATGGGCATTGGCAATGTCTGATTGTGAGTCATTGTAGTGATATTTTTGGTATATTCATAGATATTCTTCTGATAATCAATTAATTACCCTCTTTCACTGAGCAGTGGAAATGTATTGCCTTTTTATAAAAAAACACCATTTGTATGAAGATTTAAATGTGCTGTCTCTAAATCTTTCAAAAAGGCAAGTGCTTTCAAGCAAACATATATTACTGTGCAAATGGTACCACCTTTAGCTTTGTTGTAGTAAATATTCCAGCAGCCATTCTTCTAGCTCAGAGTTCAATGCCTTTCTTCCACGTCCTTGAGCCCTACAAAGTTTATTTTGATGCTGAAGGAAGTCCTTTGATTTCCACCTCTGATGCAAATTTGCCTCATGCCAAATTTTCATGCAGCCTCCCTATTGCCAATATTCTCCGCCACTTCAATGAATTGAAGATTCCTTATAACAGTATAGCTTGCTGTTGTGGTTGACTTGGATGCAGATACGCCTAAAATATGTATGGCAACTACCACTCAAACATTTCAGGTACGCTTAATGTCACGTGAAAATGTTTTCAGTGATGTTACAAAGTAACGTCTCTCCTGCATGGAGACTGGTCATCTGCGTGTCAACAGTTAAGGGCTACACAACGCAAGGGCTTTCTGTTGGGGAGAACCTGAAACTGACAGAATGTCACTTCACCCTTTCAGTGCGGAATTACTTGTCAAAGAGTGTTTTTGTGGGCAGTGGAATAATAAAAAGGGCATTATTTATCATTACAAGCTTGACTCACGCTGTGAGTCATCCGCCCCTGGAAAGCACACATCCATGCATGAATCTAATACGTCACATGGATCTAAATCTTTAGCACCACTGTACGGGCAAAGGTGTTGCCTAGCTTTCTGCAAAAGATAGGTCGCGCTGCAGTCGGCATGGTTCCGCCTCTGTGTGTCAAAAATGGTCGGTTTAATTGGGAGGCCAATTCCGGTACCTTTATTTCCTGTATCTCTATTAGAATCATGGCCTTTCCTTCGGCATGGTTCGCTTGTGTGTGTCAAAAATGGCCTGTGTTAATAGGTAGGCCAATTCCGGTAACTTTATTTCCAGTACCTCCATTTGAATCGTGGCCTTTCCTTATTAGAACCACCTTCTCTAGAGTGGCGGCGCTACAATCTGCTTGGTCCTGATTTTTCGGTGCGAGCGGGATGTTTGGCAACACCCACTGGAGACAAGTTTAGGATCCATATATGTATATTCATGCATCCATGACTCACACGTGTGAGTCTTCTGCACTGGAAGGGTTAAGGAAACTAAAGAGTGGTACATATTCACAAACGGCGACAGGCCCTTGTCCATGGGCAGACTTCTTGCTTTGGCAATGATTTTGCGAGTGCCTTGATAATTTTTGTAAATTGCCATGCTCTCAAATCTAGGTGCAATGATGGAAATATGAAAATTCTCAAATTTTGTGAGCAAGAAGGTGGGTGCATCTTATATTGGGTGTGTATTATAATCAGAAAAGCAGAGTAAGAGAAAGTCTGTTAATGAAATGAATTTCTGTGAGTGTGAGGTCTCTACCCAAAAAATGTTTTATTAAAGCTTGAACCCTAGAGTATGCATCTGGCTCTATCCTTTATTGTTCTATTCATTTGTTAATTGGAGTTTAATTACTTTTTAAGAAACCAATTACTTCAAAATTAAACTTAATAAATCTAAAATTAAACCAAAAACTTGATCGTTCCCCTCCAAAATATCATAATGGTTACAGGGGTGACACAAAGTTTAACAGAAGTAACACAGAGTTAAATATGTATCCCTATTGCTCTTCTGTCTCCGCTCTTCCAGGAACACTCTCTCTCTCTCAAGGAACTTTAGGGTTGCAGTATTATAATGATGTTTTTGTCATGTTGGATAATTACCATTACTCATTGTACTACAGCAGTTCTGCCTGTTAATAGCCTTCGTTGTAAACTTTTCATGGTTAAGGTGTACCTACCTTCAGGGACTTTCCTGTTGACTGAAGCTTGATTTTATCCTCGAGACATTTGAGCATGCAAGAATAATGCTATTAGAGTGCCTCTGAGCAGGTGAGGTTAAATGGCCTTTGGTAAGAAGTTACATTCTGTAGAGCTCGATGTGGAAGACCATATGATTTTGGCAATTTTTATGGCAAAAGAGCTCTTAAAAGTTTCTCTTTGAAGGAAGTGTTTGATATGTGTGAAATCAATGTTTCTCCTTCCCTTCTCTCTCATTTCAAAGATTTTCTCGGAGTCCACAGCGACTGTCAGGGCGTCGAAGCCATGGTGGGTCTGATACTTTACTAGCCGGACATAAGCCAGTCAGGCGGAAACTGTCAGATCCAGATCTGCGGCAATTGGAACTAGTTGGATCGCCTAACTCAAATGCCCTCCGCTCCTCCCCGAGCTCCCCTGGCGATATGCCCCAAAGAGCTCTCGGAAACATCTCACCCACATCTCCAACAAATGGTGAGTTGTCTGTGCAATATGAAATTGAATAATGAGCCATAACTTGGCCAAAAGTTGGGCAGATTATTTTGGAGGCTTGCAGAACAAATAGAGTCAGAACTTGTTTACTCCCTCTCAGTATGGCTTCCACCCTGGAAAATCTACTGAACTTGCAGCAGAATCAGTAATTAAACAAATAATAGATGCTTACGAAAATAAACAATGCCTGTCCCTTACCTTATGTGACTTAACCTCAGCTTTTGACTGTGTTGACCACTCCATTCTGAAGATGAAACTTCAGTATTATGGTTTCCAAAACAATGATCTTAGTTTCTTGTCCTCCTATCTAAAAGATCGAAAGCAGGCTGTCTACTGTAATGGTGGCCAGTCTAATTTCCTGACTGTGAAACATGGAGTGCCACAGGGTTCAGTCCTCGGTCTTCTTCTTTTTCTTGTAATTATTAATGATCTTTCATTTAATGTTTCTACTGATAGTGTGATATATGCTGATGATACAACCTTTTTACAGAAGTGTAATGATCAAAGTGAAATGAGCTCACTTTCTTTGAGAACTTTAACTGAGGCCAACTGCTGGTTTGCTGCCAACAGCCTTTTCCTTAATACTGATAAAACTCAACAACTTCTCTGCAGTCTAAAAAGTATTGAGATCGACAATGATCCTGTGAAGCTCTTAGGTTTCTACATTGATGGAAAACTGACATGGAAAACTCATATTTTAAACATTAGTAAAAAGCTGTCTAGAACCCTATACTTACTTAGGAAATTAAAACATTGCATAAGTGATGACTACTTAAGGTCAGCATACTATGCATTTTTTCACAGTATAATTACTTATGGTATCAGACTGTGTTTATGATACTCAATCAATTTTGATATTACAAAGAAAGGCATTAAGGATCCTGTGTGGTGCAGGCCCTAGAGAGACATGTCGACCCCTATTCAAACAAATGCATATATTGACAATCTATGGCCAGTATATACTCCAAACTTTAATGCATATTAAACAGAACATTCATACGTACTCTACCAGCTCTCAGATTCATGCACATGACACCAGATTAAAAAATAATTTAGAAACTGACCATTGTAGGCTAGTAAAGACCTACAATAATTCTGATAACTTGGGTATCAAATTTTTCAACAGGCTTCCATTTAATGCAAATCCAGTCACAAATGAAAGGTTTAAGTCTGTAATTTATGTATGGCTCTGTAATAACCCATTGTATTCCATTCAGGAATACTTTGACCTAGACTTTAATAATATTGTGTTGTGATTTCTTATTATTAAATGTGTATGTACATGTACATGATATATTATTTTAGCTATTCTGACGACATTCTCATGTATTTTCTTAACATGGCATGATCGAATAAAGATATTATTATTATTTTTGACTTGTCACACATTCTCAGCTAGTATTACACCAACTGGAAAATTTTCACCTATCCTAAAGGTGGGTTAGGATTAGGCTCGGAAGTTCAGGAAGAGAATTCACCCTATCCTACTGTGTCTGAATTTTCTTGGCTTAGGAATCTCCTCACGATTTGGCAAGTTTGGAGTAGCACAGATTTTTGCCCGAGGTTAGTTATTAGTTTTTTTATTCCCAGCTTCTCAGTTTGTTTTTTAAACATATGGGACATCACTCCCTCCACAGAGAGTACTATCGGGTGAATGCTGACATCATTTAATTTCCAGATATTTTTTATTTCGTCGGCTAAATTTCTGTATTTTGAGATTTTCTCTCTCTCTTGGTGGACCTTACGTTGTGGCTCAGTGGTACTGCTATATCGATTATATTAGCCTTTTTTTTCTAATTTATTGATTAATAGGATATCCGGTCTATTGTAATCTATGGTTTTGTCGGTTAGTATCGGTCTGTCCCAGTACAAAACATGGGTTTTTGTTTCAATTACAGCAGGTGGCTGATACTTGTAGTATGGTGGGATATTTTTCTTTAAGAGCCCGTAAGTTAGTCCCAGGTGTTGGTGGATTATTTTTGCCAGTTGGTTATGTCTATTCAGGTAGACATTCCCTGTAAGAGCTGAGCATCCTGCCATTATGTGCTCAATTGACTCACCAATGCATCCACATTTTCTACATCTATCGGGTATATCTTGTTTAAGCATATGTTTTTCATAGTTATGGGTGCGTATAACTCTGTCTTGAATAGCCATAATAAAACCTTCGGTCTCGGGGTAGAGATAGCCATCCTGGAGCCATTTTAAAGATGCAGTTTTGTCAACCCAATCCTCCTGGATAACTGTTGGAAATTTTCCGTGCAGTACTTTGGATCTCCATTCTTGTTTCTGTTGGGCAATGTCTGGCAGTTCCTTCTGATTATCCTCTGATGCTTTTAAGATTAATTTTTAAGAAAAATGGCCTGAATTAAAAAAATGATTTTAGGTGGACGTTTTTTGTGCAATCGATTTGTAATCTATTCATATTTATACAGCATCCGAATTTGTAAGGATTCAAGGACCCTTGACTGACAAGGAGACATTGCGTGAATGATGTTAGGGATCCAAATGACGCAATTATTTTCTGAAACTAGAGAGAGAATGCGGGAAAAGTATCACGGCTTTCTTCCATTTGGACCAGAGTTCGAGAGAAAAATGCTACTAAAGAATTTCCCTCCATGTAAATCCTTTGAAATGCGAGTGTTAGTCAACAGAAGCCGTGGCCGAGCGGTTAGAGACGTTGGACCAACCCTCCCTGTTGGACTGTGGCACTGGTTTTGAATCCCAGTACGGTCAATTTTCTTTCTTTCGAATATTTTACGGAGTCTCTGTACATTACCCATTCCCATACATTTATGGCTGTAGCAACAATATTTTTTAATTTTCTACCTATTTTCTGGATTTTCAATCAGCATCCTTGGGAGACTTTCGAAGCTAATTTCGGGATTCTTGTTTACCCGAAAAGAGGTTTCACATATTGAGAGGCCTAAAATGGGTAGATTTTGAAAATACAAAGATATTTCCGTGAATAGGATGGGCTTAGAATGGTCGTGGCTCTTTCTCAAGACGGTAAACAATGAATAGATTATTACTTTTTAATATACAGCGATGCATGCACTTCAAATTTCCCAGGAACTGCGTTCGAATAGTGATTTATTACAGCGAGGAAACTTTTACAAACCACATAAAAAATAAACTCAACCACGACCCGGGTTTCGACGGCTAAGCGTCATCATCAGGTGAATGAAAGTGTACAGCAATCCCTTATATACCTTCAGTCAGTTGGGGGTGGGGTAGTGGTGTTGAGGGGGGGGGGGGGAGGAGGATGGGAATGGACAACAATAGAGGAAAGGATGGGGGAGTTGGCAGGCAGCAAGTATTCGTTTAAAAGATTAACATCAGCGTTAACATTTCGTTATAAAATTTCGAGCTGTTCAAATGCATTTAGCTCATGTCGGTTATTAGTAAAATGCAGTAAAAGGTGTTTGGCAAAATTGCTCTTTTCTTCATGGTCATTTTTAAAAGCACTATAATGTTCTTTTGTTCTGGTCTGGAAACTTCTCGAAGTCTGCCCCACGTAGACACTTTCAACGGCTGTTGTGATGGAATACCACAAAGTTTCTGAAGACTACGTTTTATTCTTCGAATATTGACTTTTGTGACTCAATTTTTCATTCAATAGTGAACATGATATAAGTAGAAAAGAGATGGTAACTGTTTCCGAGGTTATGTAAAAAATATTTGCTATGACCTTTTTGCGGAGCAACGTATTGAAGGGAAGCCTGTATCGTGGAGGAGAGGAAGATATAAGATTCCAGCTCAAAAAATATCATGCAATGATAACACTATTTCTTTTCCCACCTCATGTTTATTTCAATTGAGGGAATTCAACTTTTTATTCATGGCATGGAATTGCTTACTTTCGGATGATATTCATCGTAAAAACATAAAAGCAAAGAATATTTCTGCACCAAGCCAATTTGTTTTCTGTCGCCAGAACATTGAAATTGGTTCCATCTTTCCACAGGGTTTTCCCTGCATTGCCTCCTCTCCCCAACCAACAAATTGTCTTTCCAACAAATTTTTCCACTTTCTTCTTTCCGACAAAATTTCCACCCCTTCCTCTTGTCCCTTTCATCACATGCCTTCTTCCACACTCTAATGAAATCTGCCGCAAACAAACCCCAACCCTTCCTCCACCGCTTAACCTCGCTAATCCCTCAATGGGACACCAATACCTAACCGGGTAAGAACTGGAGCGAACGCTAGACAAAGAGGTCTTTAAGAACGCTGTGAACAAACCATTGAAATGTAGGGTCGTTGGTCTTGGCAAACCCCAAAGAGAGAGAGGGAAACTAGTTTGGGTTAATAAGATCATAAAGATGTGTATGGGCTGAGGGAGCAGATATGGAGAGCGGCTCAAGCGTAGAAGGACGCATTCAAAATCTACACATTTTAGGCCTCTCGGCATGTGAAACCTCTTTTCGGGTAAACAAGAATCCCGAAATTAGCTCCGAAAGTCTCCCAAGGGGGCTGATTGAAAATCCAGAAAATAGGTAGAAAATTAAAAAATACTGTTGTTACTGCCATAAATGTATGGGAATGGGTAATGTACAGAGACTCCGTAAAATATTCGTAAGAAACAACTCAGTTGCATTCTTAGTTCATACCTACACATTAGCCAATTTCTGAAAACTTATTTAACCTTTATCTTACGAGGTTTTTCGCCGGCTGTATATCTAGACTACCGAGGTTTTTTAAACTTTCTGCCACTAAAACGTAGTGTTTTAGAAAAAAATTATAACAAGAAAAGTATTTGTTGTATCAAAATAAAATAAAATAAAAAGTGCTATATAGTGTTATTACAGGGCTTACATGTGACATGATTTTATAGGGATAGTAAATATAACAATATTTTTCATTAAAGTTTAATTATTGTTTATGTAAAAAAATTTAAATTATTTTTGAGGGTGAAGGCTTTTTTTTCCGAAGAACGAGCGATTCTTCTACAAAAATGGTGTAACACAACGCCATTAGTTCAATTTTAAGTTTTCAAGTAATGTAATGGTAAATAATCATAAAAAAATGGAAAATATCCAAAGTATGACAACTGCCTTTTTCCGAGAGTCGCCGTTTTTCTCTTCCAAACACTCTCAAAGACATATTTTTCACCATAATACTTATGTTTTTTGCATAAAAAAGTGCTTTATTTGAATTGATTTATCAATTTTCCGTCTGCTGTTTTTGTTTTATTACTTCCTTTTAGACAATATTTTACCGGATATTCGATGTAATTACGTTCAAACTCATGTTGAGTAGTAATGTTATTTTTGTGTTCCGAAAGTCTAAGAAAATTTCAACATAGAAAAAAAATGTTTGTGTCCACATTATGGATATTAATCCTACACGCAGTAACCAAGCAATAGATGCGACATAAATTGATTGTTTTTAGCCATTGATAGACCACTTCTAGCTCACTTTAGCGGACCGTTCCAATTGCGTCATAAGTGAAAAACCGCAGTCGGTGTTTTGTGCTGAGCGGTACTGTTGTAGCTGAT
Organism: Pyrrhosoma nymphula; assembly: GCA_963573305.1. Classification (NCBI taxonomy): domain Eukaryota; kingdom Metazoa; phylum Arthropoda; class Insecta; order Odonata; family Coenagrionidae; genus Pyrrhosoma; species Pyrrhosoma nymphula. The sequence goes on from OY754329.1 coordinate 4,192,615, forward strand.
GCTGTAGTAACTCACTCTAACCCTTTCTTTTTAGAGACGATGTCTCCAAAAAGAAAGGTGAGGGTGAGTATTCTTGATAAATAAGAAGGGGGAAGAGATAGGTGGAGGATGGGAGGGGGAGGTAGGGGTAATTGAGAGATATGAAGAAGTGAGACGGAGGGAGAGAGATGGAGGCTCAAGGTACTGCTGAGGGTTGATGATAAAACCTAGTACGTACGGTGATATTTTTTTATATTTCTGAAACGAAAACATGAGTGCACCATGCATACGGAAAATTACTGTAGTTCAAAAAGTTAAATAGCAACTTTGGCAATAAAACCCATATTTATGAGAAGTCATGTAAATTTCATAAATACCTGCACATTTTCCTTTGAGCTGAATATTATCAGTGATGTCAGCCAGCTACGCATTTCATATGTTGACAATTGTACGATAGATCATGAAAAAAAGGTCTACACACAGCCCAACTTCACATTCCGGGCACCAAAGTCATGTTTCTTAGAAATATACTGATGAAAAATGACTCATCCTTTGAACGACACAATCACCTTGTTCCAAAATAACTTTGTTTCCAAAAAATAATTTGACAAAATTGAGGAGACTATTCTTTATCGTGAGTGGTGCTTGATTTTTATCTAATCTATACGATGGTCCGGTGAGCGCATTCACTCTTTGCTTGAAATTCCGCAACGGTAAACACCAGGAGGGCTTAACATCCGTGTCACTGTCTCCATCACAACTGCTCTCTGTCAGAATTTCTATGCCTTCCTCTTTTTCCAGAAGTTTACTTTCAGAAGCCATATTGCTAAAACTACGATATTACTAATAATATTGTCTCAAAAATACTCATGCCACAGCACACAACACTCTTGAACGATCAGTTTCAGGAGATACTTGTCTCACCGAGCCAGTCCGCGATGATATGAAAATGTTAGTCACAACAGATTTGCAGACGGGAAGGACTTCGAAGTGTATGTATGCAGAAAGGCTTGCATGCTACCAAAGGCATCATTCAGCATCCTGTTATCTTGATTTGTGCTCCCGTAAACATTCCCTTTCCTCCTTACCAGCGAGATAAGCAAACTCGAACAAAGAGGATGAGTCATTCAGCGGACAGATGGTCCACTATTACGCGTATGACAATAAGGAAAATACCTCTCATGAAAGTAAGATGCTCCTATCGTTGAGTGCTTTCTGAGAAGTTAAGGATATAAATGGGCTATATATCCTTCTCTGTCAAGGCAAAAGGATGATGTTTCCTGGTCTCACACCAAGTAAACAAACCTAGAGTAAGGAGATGCATCATTTAGGCGAAAGATGGTCGAACAAAATCTCATTATCTTGACATAACCAAGAAAAAATTCTCACTATTGGAGGACCTTCTATATTCTGAATGCTTCTCTTATAGAAATATATATCTTTGTGCGGTCTATAACTTCATTTGTATTGAGGAAATTATTCGGTTCCCTCCCCATACAATCGGCAAGCAAACCTTGTTGACGGGAGTTGAATTCTTCATGTTATATTACGTCAAAAAACATACAATACCATGATATATTCACAGAAAAAAATTCAGATGGAAGAAAGATATCTTCTTAGTCGAATGCCCCTACGAAAATATTACTTTCTATCATTTGACAGTCTCAGGGGCCTTGAGAGTGAAAGGAGGACGCAGTGTGCCATATGAACACGCTCGGCAGTCTAGAGATATTTTTTTTGTGCCGGAGAGACACGGTCGGTGTTCTTTTTTCGGAGAATAAAAAGAACCACTTGATGTGGAATGTTCTTAGTCGACGCAGTAGCCCAGAGAGAAGAGCATTCGTCTGCGGCCGATGAGGTCTGGGGTTCAAATTTGGGTGATGCCTCTTTGAACGTAGTCTCACTCAATCTTCGCGATGTGACTTTGTTGTTACCATATATTCCTTCTGGTTATCTGATGTTTGTGTCCACTCACTCGCTATTTCAGCTATCCATGACCCCATTATCCCTGAGTCAGGTAGCTGGCCGTATCTCTGATTATTTGAATCTCTCTATTTAGTAAACTTCTTTGTGGCTATTTTCACTGTTAATTTACATTCGAATGGCTGAGTGTAGGAGAAAATTATTTTTAAAAGAAATCAGTTACGGGTCAAGAAATTAGATCTCCTGGACTTGAAATAAGTTTTCAGAAATTGGCTAATGTGTAGGTATGAACTAAGAAATGTAAGGATTTGAATCACCCTATCTCCAGTACACTAGCGCCGAATCTTAATAAGGATATATTGGTATCGACAATATTTTAAAGGAAAAATTTTTCCCTCCTTTTGGTAAGTGAGTTCTCTTGAGAGAATTCCATTTCACCAAGTTTCATGTATTTAGACGTAATAGTTGCTAGTAATAACGTCAAGAATATTTTTTGTAATGTTTAGTATTCCTCGATAGTAGTTTGGGACGTATTAAAATGACCTTCATCCACAGTTATTTCCTACACACGATGCCTTTTTCTTTTAGGTGGATATAATCTCGAGAAAACAAGAAATTTATATCCTTAGGAAGGATTTCTTTCTCGTATAGTTTCTTAAGTTTCAATCGATATTGTGACGAAACCGACCCGTGGCGCGCTGCGTGGCATCGGATATCACATGAGACAAGGACTAATGTCGATGTCAAGGAAAATACGTAAAAATGGCACTTGACGACTTCCTTTTGTCACGTCAAGTCACTGTAATCAGCTATGAACAAATAAGTTGTCCCATATGACCGATACAAGCTCCTCGTTCTAATTGAGAGTCCGGCATCGATCCAAAATGGATGACGAGAACGGGAGAATTATGATACAAAATTTTAGATGGTTCTTAGACCTGGCAAGATTGAAACTAGAATGTTTCTCAGACCACTTTAAATGCAGGGGGACCCACTCTCACTTGGGGTTTCTTCTGGGAAGATGGGCTGGCTGGATCAGGATCAGGAATACTTCACCATTCCGGGAGAGGGTTTAGAGTACTTAAGTGTCGAAGGCGGCGCCAATCCGGGTCGCCGCTTCACATGCTGTCCTCCGCGGGGAACTTCAACCCGTGGATTGTTAGACGATGTCGTGAAGGCTTGACACGATGAGGACAATTTCCCGTCACTCGCTCATACTCTGCGTTTTATCTCCGTCGCGTTTCCTCCGTTGTCACTTTTCTTTGGACCTCCAACCGCCGTGCGCCCGACAGCCTGTCTCGGGGGTCTTTGATAACTCCCTCACTTTGACCGTCTCGCTATTTTTAGCGTCTTCCTTGCTGTCTGCCCCCAGTCTTCGGGTGGTCACTTGGCCGTGATCCGACCGTGGTTTGTTCTTATTCAAAACTTTAACAAGAATGTCCTCCCAGGCCATTCAACACCTGGGCTTATATATCCATTTTACAAACAAAATTCATCACTTATCCCTGCTGTGCTCGCGCGTGCCAAATTTGAACGGATAAAATAAAAGGAATAAGATACACAAAGACTGTGATGAGGCCATATCATCACAATATAAATAATTCAAAGGGGTCACAGCTCTAAAAATATGGCAAGTCTAATTACAGAATTCACTACGACTTCGGAGCCTCAATTGGCTTCGGGGAGAAGGAAACTGTGATCGCGTTAATAACTCCAAGGCGATGTCATGAACGTGAACCCATTTAGTACCCCTATTTTGCGATGCACAAAATCTATTTAAATTCAAATGGAGTTTGAAAAGTCCCACAACTTGCAACTGGCTTTCTCAGTGTTGTCAAGTTGTTGATGGAAGAGCGATTTCAACAAGTTCCCGCATACGCCGCATTCAGACGCCAATGAGTTTTGCGTTAAATTTTTCCGCCACTGTACATATATCGATTGTTGGCCTTGACTTTACTTTTGTTTTGATATTGGGTGTATATTCATTTATTTTTCTTTTCTGACGAATCCTATATCAGTGTAAGTTATTTGTACACATGATCTTTGGATAATAAGGGTATTGTATTGATATCTACATATACATTTAAAGTTGAGCTTACGTGTTGGACAGTGACACGTAGCGCACAGACATCTTCACGTGAATTGCATGTTACCTGTGAGAACAGCTAGCTCCTCAAAGCCACCCTGATGTTCACTGTGGAAGAGGATGCCTGGGAACCTTAATTGTTTTGAGTTCTCAGTGTGAAATTGAGAGGTCTGCGCTCCAATCCCAGTCTAGGGAAATGATTTTATCACTGTGAATTTCACACAATAATCACTGAATCACTTCCAAGCAAGTACTAGTAATCTGGAATAGGAAATGCTAAATACGTGGTTCTTTCATCACTTACTAAATAATTACATATATTAAATCCTGTAATTCTCTTTATGTGTGAATCTCATTATGTACTTTTCAGGAATTATAATACACTGAAGCACTATATTTATCCGGGATTTGTTTCTAGTGCACCACTTTTATGGTCCAATTTTTAATAAAAGGGCTGTGCTGAGGACTTTGGTACGTTTTTGTTCCTGTTCTTCAGCTCTAAAACTGGTGAAACCAAAGGGCTGAACCTGCCATTCCTAATTGTTTTGCAGCAATTTGGATGCACAAATCTGGTCTATTATAATGTGAGAAAACAGAAACATTGTTCACGTTAAGCATTAATGGCCATGCTGGAAAATGTTCTCAAGTAATTATATATACTTTGGTTTTACTGAATGGTTTACTGTCTCTAAAATATGGACCAAAATAATGAGGTTAATCTAATAGGATGCATTTTATCTCAAGCCGCAAATATTTCACAGTATTGAGCATTTGGTGGGAAAAGTAGTATTCCGTTGATGCAGAAGGATAATGTAGTTGTGCATACGGTAAAAGTATAAGTTTGGCACCTATATGTGTACATTATGCTACGTTAGCTTTGTTTCATTTTTCCTATTGACTATTCCTACAGGTCGCATGAAGCGAGGCTACTCGCATGGGGATGAGGAGAACTCCCCACCAGCATCTGGCCAGAGGGTGGCAGGACGTGGCCCTGTGGTCCACTCGGAGAGGAGCAGTGTGGGGAACTTGCCACCCCTCATGCGCCCAGGGCGAGCCCTCATCAATCCTTTTGACCCATCACATGTGACCATCAAACTCACCTCAAATCGCCGCAGGTGGACGCACATCTTTCCCAAAGGTTGGTCCCCATTTTGCCACTTCCTTTCTAGCAGGTCTATGTGTTGTTTTGTAAATTTTAGGATCACCTAAAGTGATTTTTACCGTTTTCTCACTACTTCAAGTTTTTTTGCTCCCCTGTTTTTTATACCTTGTTCCTAGCTTATTTGTAATCTGTACATTTAATTCTGTACTGATAAGCCATAGTTAACGTCATTTGTGCCAGTAAAATTTTGCCCAGATAAATATATTTGGAACCCCGACAGAAGATCACGACGACATCAGATCACGCGACAACAGATCACGAAGAACAGATCACGAAGACAACAGATCACGCGACATCAGATCACGCGATAAGAGATCACGAAGACAATAGATCACGACGGCAACAGATCACGACGACAATAGATCACGATATACAAAAAACGCTGTATTTAAAAAAGTGAAAGATAGAATAAACCTAATAGTACGGGTTTCACTTCATCAGATATATTTCACTGTCATTATTCCTAATAGCATGATACAAATCACACTTACACACTTTATTATCATTTAGGGTTATTTGGTTGGGCAACTCGTCGTAGTTTTACGCAAAACAATCACCATTGGGGTGGGTTGGTTCAAAAGGGTATTCGTGAAAAAAGAAACGTAACTATCCGCCAAATAACCTCCTCCCCAGGTAGCCTTGAAGGTTACCCGTGCCTTCAGTCTCAAGGAGTTCGTGCGTTTCCCCGCTTGGTGGCGCTGTCATCAGGTATGCCAGTAATGTTACCTCTCTCTACATTCGGAACGACTCCGCAGTGCCCCCCCCTCCCAATTACACATCTGCGGCAAAATATCCACAAAATATTGAAGGAAAATATATTACAAATTAATTTTCCCATTTTAATCGTGATTTAGTGTTGTGTGATCTGTTGTCGTCGTGATCTATTGTCTTTGTGATCTGTTGTCGCATGATCTGTTGTCGCGTGATCTAATGTCGCGTGATCTGTTGTCGCGTTATCTGTTGTCGCGTTATCTAATGTCATGGATCCATATATTTTGACATTTGTAGTTTTGGATAATTGAGACATTTCTGGAATTTAAACTCAAAATAAAAAATAGTGATTAAAAAAAAACATGACTGCCATTAAATAAAGTTGGACTACGAAGATGAAAACTAGGTGTTGAAAAGAAGGTCACAGCGTAGTTATTGAGTATTTAATTAAATACATTACAGAGTGAAAAGTTTAGTTTTAGACAGTTTTTCATTCATTTGAATATATGTATTATCAATGTTATAGTACTGATAGGCGCTGGAGTTGATATGAAAATACACATGACGTGGTATGTCTTATGTTGATGAGAACATTTGGCCCTTCCATTAAAATTTTCAATGCATTTGGGTCTGTTTGCAATCTAACATAACAAATCTATTCAGACACAGCCCCTGACTGCATTGAACATTTTAATGGAATGGAAAAATTTTCCCTTCAATATAAGGCAATCTGAATGTGCAAATTTCTTAGTTGATTTTTTTATTCAACGTGGGATCATGCATCAAAATCGTTAGAGCCATTCTCGGTTGCTACGGTGGAATAAGCATGCAAACACACCATTTCCGATCAGAGGTGGACGTAAACTTCCGGTAATACATAGCCAGCCCATCACATTTGCAGCGATGTTGCTGATCTATTGAGGGTTCACACATCAAAATCGGTTGTGCCGTTTGGCTGTTGTGGTGGATTAAACATGCGTACATACACACACCCAGGAACTGAACACGTAACACTTTTTCTCCAGGCAGTCATGTAATAATGTCATTTTGAGGCTTTCAAGTCAGTTTTCAAATAAAAATGTTATTGATCTTACATCTTAACAATATTAAATTCAACTTTTATTAAGTCTGTGAGTTCTTGTTGTATCAATACTGTTGGAAAATTTCATAAATTACAAGAATCTGGTGCCCGTTAAATTTCAATGGAAAAAAAAGAACAAAATTAAATTGTTACTTTGGAGTAAAAGAATCCTCTAGATGTGGATTTCATGATGTACACATTTATTTATGTATGTATTATTATTATTGTTATTGGAATAGTTACTCCGAGTTGGGGGGGTTTAGTAAAAACCATGAAAGGATTCGAAAATATTGATGCGGAGAACTTATAAAAATGGCTACAGAGAGACGAAAGTGCCCCCAGGTTTCCAGCACGTGACAGATAGTGATATTGTTTATGCTGCGATCGGACAAGGGGGAGAGGAAGGAAGTGGGGAGAGTTGAAGTAGTGGAGATGAAAATGAGGGGAGCGGCGAACGCGTGAGTCGCAGCCAGGCACTCAACTTCGTAGATGGTTTGCTGCAGTATGCGGAACAGTGGGAATACGACTATGTACTATGGCATTATCGCTGCTAAAAAGATACGCGGTCAGGTGAAGAAAACTCACTATGAGTCCATGAAACAATCTAAAATAACGGACTATGTGCGCAAATGATAGTACATCGTTTTTTTATGTATATTATGAAAATTATAAGAAATAAAAGTGAAAGTTCAGATTGTCCGTGTTTTCTGATTATCCGTGCGTCCTCTCCTCATCATTAGCCCAGATAATCGAGAGTTCACTGTATATTCCATTGATGTAAAAACCATATTTTCATTTTAGCCCTGATGAAGCATAGACAAAAATGTGAAACGTTGGCAAAGAGTAAGAAATAATAAAAAAAAATTCCAACTTATTTGACCTATATCTCCTGAAAGAAGATGATCTAAATTTTATTTTAAAAAACTTGAAGTCACACTGGACTTGCATTTTTCTTGGACCAATACTCAGTGTTACTCATGAGGATTGCTCATTGAACCTCAGTTCCGTGATAAGGAAGCATTTGCTAATTGATGAAACAAGCACAATGAAATTTTACCAGTTTACCACCTTCTTGTACACGGCACGTAGGGTTTCTGGTGAGAGACTGCTTTCCTTAGAGTCATCAATACCCTTTCTTGATGTGAATAATATGTCATATTCTTTCCACGGAAAACTGCCCATATTTGTGGCATAGATGTTTTGAGAAGGAACAGGTTGTAAGCATCACTTGATTAATTCTCGGCTACATTAACCTTGGGTTTCCTTAACCTCTCTGAGCGATGGACCGCCAGTAGAAACCACTTTCCCCTCTGCTGCTATCTCACATTTGTTATTCCCACTAAGGTAACAGTCGTCAAGGTAAGGTCTTTAGCTGAGAGTTGGGAAAACCAGCAGCAGAGGGCAGAGCTGAGGGAGAGTGAGAACCAGAAGATGGATGACTCATTCTATTGTAGAGTGAAGACTCATTCACAGATAATTTCTGAATTATACATCTTCATGGTCTGTGTATTAGGAATATATTACTTGAGCTTGAGGTTTTTTCAATGACTATAAACCTCATATTTATGTGCGAATGAACATTAGTTAAAGGCTGTTAAACTTGACTCCATACATGAATTTCACGTGAAAATCAATTGGGAAAGGATCAATGTAAGTTTGTTGCATGTAGTTGTTATTACTAACCACAACCTGACCACAGTGTAAAGACTGTGTGCCAGCAATAATTTGCAGAGCTTTTTGGACACGTGTGGGAAAAATGTCCAAATTTTGCCAAAGCCGAGATGAAAGAGCAGTCTTTTAACTTCAGAAGACTGCATTCAATTATCTGAAGTGGTTGATGAAGAAAGATATGAAAAGAAAATAGTCCAAATCACGGACTGGTGGATATGTGGAAGGAGGCCAAGTGTTTTGGGTTGTCCATCCATGTTTTTGTTGGGATGCATTTCTTAGGAATGAATTTCATAGAAGAAGTGAGATATAATTTAATGCTCTTGTCTGTGCTCTACACTGAATGAAACTCTCTCCTGTAACACATGTAATAATACAGGACCCACAGGTGTGCTCATTCAGCAGCATCACTACCAAGCTGTCCCAGCAGGACGAGGGCCTGATGCGGAATCTCCGGAGCCGTGGGAGTGTGGCGGGGGTGAGGAGGGAACTTTCTTTGTCGATGGTGGACCTCCAACGCCGTTGCCCGTTTCCACTGCCGCCAACACTCCTCCACCTCCACGTAACAACTCCTTTGCAAACTTCATTGAGCGTAAGTAGACTGTGTTAGACTTAATAGCCCTTTTTTCATATTTCACTGCCTTAGACTTTCGCTGTTGAAAGCTGATTCCTCTCATTTTATCATTCAGTAATGATGGTAATTTCTTTATTAGTGACCATTATATACTCAAGTTAATGCTGCATTATAGATTCTTATTACCAGTAAGAGGATTGAGCACAATTATCTGTCTTGTTTTGCTAAAATCATTTGTTGCCAGAATGTTGTTGCCTTGGGTGTTATCAGACTTTGAAAGTGCTTAGATAATTTTTATTCTTCATTAATCACAATAATACATTAAGTAGGACTGTACTTGCCATGAAAAAAATGTATGCATATTATATATGAGAGGAGTTTATTTTTTAGGAGAAGGGGTATGGAGGGCAATTATTTTTTGACATAGGAGGGATGGAAAATGACACTTGCTGAGTAGAGATCTTTTATAATAGCATATTTTGCTATTGTTATGTTGTCAGTTACTCAAAATAATGAGAGAAAATTGTATCCAATTTAAAATTTTGCTGCATCTGATTGGTCCAGCTGCATAATGAATATAATGGAGATCCAGAAACTAATTATCAGTTCTATAGTTGAGGAATGCTTTGATTTTTTCAAGGCCAGAGCCGTAGTAGTTATACAGTAAGTCCTCGACTTAAGTAAGTAAGTCCGCGATTAATTCGTCTAAAAAATTTCCACGTAAGTTGAAATCCACATAAGTCTAAACACAACTACGTACCTATCCATTTTTGAACCATAAGCAGTGCCGCTTTTACTGCGATTGTCGGCAATCGGCGAAGGTTACAGAAAACGCCATCTTTCGAGAGGCCGTTCGGCTATCATAATACGACTATTCCGAGAGTAACACATCCAATCTTTATTTTACTGGAAATTTAAGTCTAAAATAATTATAAGTACACAAAACATGAATAAATTGAAAATTTGTTAAATTATCATACTGATGTGAATGCCTGTTCATAATTGGAAAAGTTCTTAATAAATACCTACGTATTTAGCTGAAATGATTTTAATGATTTTATGAGACAACTTTCTCAAACTTGATAAATAATGATCTCAATGATCAAGTCACAACGGAAATACAAGTTCGTCTGTCTGCTGCATGAATGTATTCTTTTTTTTGCTATGATGTAGAACAGGCGTCATCTATGGTGTAGATAATTAACTACACGTTGACTTATGCGGGAAGGTCAAACTACACCAAAAAAAGACAGAGCGGTTAGCGGGAGCAGGTGTCGGTTCGTCCAATCACATTACGCAATCTGGTTGTCGGTGCCGCTCCCCTGTACTGCCTTGTATTCCTCTCAGAGAACGTTCTGATAGAAGGCGTGAACGAGTCTGTTTGTGAAAGGCAGTTGTCACTTGAAATAGACAATGGAGAGGTTATGGCTTAATCGAAGGAATCAACAAAGGAGAAGGCTGAAGTTGGCTGCTTTGCTCGTAATAATTGCAGAATATTATGACAGCATTTTTGAGGAAACCGGGACTAGACATGGTAGTAACCTTTACGGAGTCACCCGCAAGTGCACACAAGTGCGATATTCCACAGAGGAAAAATCATTCGCCTTGACCGGGATTCGAACCCGGATCCCTTGATTTCGCGCCGAGTGCTTTAACCTCAAAACCTTAAGTCTTCTATGTTCGGCTTTATCCTCGCGGACTGTGGCGCTTAGTGCACGATTTGGACTGCTAATGGCATCGTATGTCTAGCAGTTCTGACCACCATGCTCCTATAAAGCCACCAAATAATCCACAGGGGAGAAGGATGCCTCGGTAGCTTATCTGGTTAAAGCACTCGGCGCGAAATCGAGGGATCCGGGTTCGAATCCCAGTCAAGGCGAATGATTTTCCCTCTGTGAAATATCGCACTATGACAGCATACCCGACAGCAGGATCTGGGTACATCACTGGGTTGCTAGGTGAAAGGAACAAGGCTGTGATCACAATTTATTCAAACATGACACATACTTTTTCTAGATAAAACAAACCTTTGCCCTTTTTCAACTCATTTTCTTATTCACTCATGAACTACAGTAAAACCCCCGTACAACGAATTTGTTGGGACCGGAAAAATCATGACTTCGATGTATGGAGGTGGTGTGCTGGTTGCGTCTCCAAAGGGGCATCCAAGTGTTCCGCGTGTTTTACGATGCAAGTCGAGTAAATATCTCAATATTGCTTTATTCACCATTAAAACCAATTCACCATTCACCAAGAGTGACGATAAACAATTTTTATTGTTTACCATCAAATACCGTGGCTATCACCGCGTTATTTTCAATCTGCGTATTTCTAATTGAAATTATTGTTTTTTTCGTCGATTCTGCTCTACGCCTCATCGCTTACTTTAGTTACGGTCTGAAAGTAAAGGAGCGCCAAAATTAATGCCTAAGGATTACGTATTTTAAAGTGCTCCATAATTTTTCTGAGTATCTAGTCGATATTATTCTTAGAGTGCAATAATTCAAGTCAATATCAATTGGCAGTTTTATGCAGCAATTTTGCTTGAAAGAGCATATATTCCCATTTAGACTTAAGAAATAAAACGCAGTTGGAATCCCATTGAAATACCGGTAAATATCTATGTTCGTGACCAGAATATACTAGATATCGATAAACGACGATGGAAGTTAGGTGAGTTAGTTACCACGAGTAAAAACTTGGCAGTCGGCAATGCACTGAGGTCACAATGGCAATCACAGATGATAATGCATTGACGATGCCGTTAACGTGTGTAAGAGTCGCACCCCTCTTTTTATGCGTCGAAGTTGAAGAAAATATTTTGGGGTTTTTTTTTCTCCTATTGCGAGGTGTTGCGGGCCTAACTTCGAATTTTCGGCCATTATCAAAGCCGCTTGCCATATTCTCTTATAATTTATGCGGCATTTTTCATGGGCATGTATGGACCTCGGAGGCAAGTATTCACTTGTAGCCTAGGCCCTACAATGCTTGCATTGTTTATTGTCCTTTTGAATGTGTGGAGTAATTGATATTCATTAAAACAAAACAAATCCGACCTCGCTACAATTCGTGTTTAGTTGGTAAGTGCAGACAGTCGCACCGAGCTCTGATTTATAAATCCGAATCCCCCCACCGTTTTCCTAATGCACAAGTCATAGTCGCTGTAAGTCGCCTTTTAAAACGTGGTTAACTTTTACAAATTATATTTTGCTGTAAACGATGACGAGTGGGAATGCAAACACGTTAAATGCAAAATACCAAAGCGTCAGCCACGTAAAAAACGAACGATAAGGCGTAGATACGACATCAAAACTTGAAAAAAGTAAAACTTTAAAAGAAATCATAACTGTCTATGGAATTTAAAGCAGTTAATATTTCAATATGGTCCAACAAAAATCTTCAATGAATGACAAAATAAAAAAAATTCATGATTTAGGTACATAAAAACGGCTGACTTACTAGTGAGACAGGCGTCGCAGTACGGCGGCACGCGCGCGCATGCCCTGTCACGGCTCGTAGATTTTCCCCGAAAAGACCTTCTGTCCCTATTGGTGTGGAAAAGTGCAACCTTATCCTTCCTCCATCTTCTAATGCACGATTCCGGCACATCATGCCTTAGTCCGGCAGCGCGGTTTCCTACTTCCTCAGCATCTTTGATGACTTAAAGCACTTCAATTTTTTCAACTTCCGTGAGAGACCACAACTTTTTACCCTTGTTCATTTTGGAACAACACTGACCTATGTTGACGCATGCACAAATGTTAATATTCACAGAATTCTCTCAGTTGAGCTTAAGGCAGGTGCGTACAGTTGAGTCACTCAAAGTTGTCCGGTGACAGAAAATGAGAAAGTTAGGGGGGTGGAAAATACCAGTGCTTGCACTTGTCGCGCAGCCAATCGCTGTCCCCCAATTGCACCCTACACCCTTGCCTTGTCAAACAACAAGTTTTTAAAGTTATTAGGTAACTGCTTCCCCGGTAAACAAGCGAGCGAATGATACCCTCCCCTTGATGACTCACGCTGAGCACCAAGGTCACTCAGCTCTCCAGGGACTCTCTCTCTCCGGGAATGTAACCCAATACGGGAAAGTAATCTGATACGATTTAAAAAGGGAAAATTGAGCTCCATCCTCACCACCTGCACCTTCGCAAATGAGGTGGGGTGGATGATTGAGAGTGGAGAATAGCCCCCCTGATCTGATCTTTTCAGTGTCTTTCTGTATTGGGTTACGGCTGGCCGGCTGGTATTGACAGGTATTCCCCCCTCCCCTCTTGGTGCATTAGTCATCCACCCAACTATCACCCCGCTCAGCTAAAGCGGAGCTTTGGCTTCCCTTACACGTTTCTTATTGTGGGAACCATCAGAGTTGCCGGTTCCCACCATAAGATACGTGTAAACGAGCCTTCACTGAGCCAGAACGTCAAGTTTCCTTCATGCCCTCTGCTCTGTAGGTCTCGGATGTAAACATTTTCGAAGCCCGGAGCGGAAGGGTTAAGACGCGGTACTCTCCCCTGTGGTTCTACTTCCTGCTCATTACGTAAATGTCTATGGAAAAATTACCTGTAAATGAAGAATGCTACATTTTTTCTCAATAATTCGTTCTAGAGGGGCACTTTTCATGTTTTGGGCCCAAGCGCAGACTTCGATGTACGGAGTCTTCGTAGTTAGAGAGGTTCGTTATTGGAGGTTTTTTTGTGTGCATTGTCCATTGGAAGGGTCCGGGACCGGGCCAATGACTTCGAAATAGGGAGTTTTCCTTAAAATTTCGCTGTATGGGTGTTCGTTGTATGGGGGTTTTACTGTATAGAAGCGAGCCAGGGGGCGATTTTCGATAAAACAAAAATGTGCGCAACGGCAGACCACGTGGTTAAATCCAAGTCCGTGATTGGCTGCGGTTGCGATTCTCGGTCGGAAAAATAGAAAGTCGGTTATTCTCACACCCGCACCCACTCATGCCAACCGCTGCCTTCCAATTGGTTGAAGAGTTAACCGCTCCAACGAACGCTAGTGTGATTCAGCCTTAAGGCAGGTGACAGGCTTACGTTTTCTTCCTATTTCTGTCGCCACGACAGCTAATGAAAGGTTAAACACATAGAATCTTATGGAGCCGGCCAGGCTTGCGACCAGCGACTGATATGAAAGCGCTGCATGTCGTGTTTATGGCACGATAAGACAAATAGCCGATGTACACTCCCAATACCAAGGACTGGCGGACGAGTCACTGCTTATCACGCCGTGATTGCGCACTTGACAATGAGTCGTGGGTCGTCACCTGGTGTATCTGTCGCGGCAACAGAAACGTGGAGAAAATGCAAGCATGTCACCAACCTAACTGAACATCGGCGTAACTCTGGATCCGTGTAACTCGGATCCACGTAAGTTGAGGACTTACTGTATTATAATTAGCGTGAAAGGCTAGTTTCTTGGTTTTATGTTATTTGATAATCTCCTTCTCATGGAGGATATATATGTATGTAATATAATGTTAAATGATTTTCAGTTGAACCTCTTGAGTCCAGCACCCGATTATTCTGTGACTCTATCGTCAGGTGCACACTGAATATGTTTGCAGTTTTTCCACAGTACAGCAATTAGAGAGGTGCAATGGACATGATCAGATGGAGTACATTTGTCAAAAAAATCTTCATATTTAAAAATATCAAAATTCCAAATCTAAGGCTCGTGGGATTATTTATGATTTAATAATCATGGAACTAAATTTAAGAAAAATGTTTCACTGAAACACTGCACTGCCATGTTCCGCGGGCTGAGACATCACCCCCTTAAGTAACCTTTTTACTGTAGTGTCCTCTCATTACAGTTAAAAAGCCCTTGCAAAAAGGTTTGGAATTCATATTGCCTGAGGTGTGCAGCCTGATGCGATCTACAGGGAATTCGTTACTTTGAAAGAGAAGTCTTATTGGTTTTGGGCTATCTCTCTGGAAATGGTTAACTGTTTACTGCATTAATGACAAGTCATCACAGGTGTGTGAAGAAATGAATGAAATACAGTGAGGTCTCTTTTTAGTGAAATTGATGAGACAATTTTCACGATAAAAAGCTTACATACCCATCATGCCATTCCCTTTTAGGGGTTTGGCAAAGGCAAAGAATTTAGTAATTTCCGTTAGCCATACAAAACCTGCTCCCTTTCAATAAATTTCTTGATGGACCAACTTAACACAGCTTCCACAGTCCATCGTGGCTTTGGCCACCTAAGGATACTTTTAGCCTCTTTGCTGTAATTTTAAGTAGATTGCGCTAGGTTACTAGCCTTTGTAGTACCTATGCAGCTTTCCCTGCTAAAGGTTATGGTGCTCTACTGGTCAGTTTTGGCAAATTTTGGCCTGTATGCTGCCAGGGAATCCAAAGTCGAGTAATACCATAGGTCTGCTTTCTCTGTTCTACTTGAGTATTTTTCTGAAGTGCCTTCAGATCCATTATATTTCAGGATGCAATTCAGTAAAAATGCACATTCTTTGTGTTTGCACATTTCATTAAAATAACGAATATCAAATGTGTAGATTAAGTAGTTTATTCCTTCTTCACCTTCTCATTTTTGGATGATTCATCCTTGTTATAAATATTTAGCGACTCGAGCTGTTTTTTTTATTCTTTTGAATTAAAAATGAGAATTGCCACTCACCCTTGATAGGGAGCACTTCATACCCTCTCTCCATTTTTTGGTGAACTGCCATCACTAATTTTATGTTTGGGAGTCATCATAAGAAGAAAACAAAAGTTGACCGCCACGGTAACATGCAGCATGGCCACCAATGCAGACACTGAGGAGAACTTGAGCAACTAGTGGTGGTGCATATTGTGGTGGTGGGGGCTGCCGAGACGATGGCCGAGGAGAGAGAGTGCAATGATTGCAGCATAAAGTGCTCTCAAGGGAGGAGGAGGTTTCACCTTGCTGAATGATGTACATTTGAACTTAGGGTCAATTATTTCTGCATATTTTCACTTCTAATTTCTGTGCAGAGTGAACCGAGAGTAACTGAAACCATGGATATGAGAGCCATTGACACGGCTCTTATAATTTGCTTGACTCTCTGAACTTTTGTTAATGATTTGGAGTACAACTTTTACTGTTTGTGAAACTAGCCCTTTAAATTTCAAGTGTGCCAAACTCGGTCCATACCTCTCGAGTCATTGCAATGCATTTACCAATTCTGCAGGAGATGCATTTTGCTGCTGATTAGTAGTACAGTTCTGTTCAAAAAAATTGTACCGCCGAAAATTTCTAAGTCCCCAGTTTTTGATGATGTGGCACTGTGACGGAGAACAACAAACTTTCCAAGCGGAACGAGAGCCCTCCCTCCCAGTGGCTGGGGGAGTTGAACCATCCACGAAAGGAAATTTTTGACCTGCGAAAAGGATTATTTTCGAGGGGAGGGGTAAGGTTTCTTTTCTTGTGATGTGTGAGTAAGAAGAAAAGGAAGATGTGCGGGGGAGCAATAAACTCTCCTACCGAACGGCGGCCCTCCTTCCGAACTCGCTTGCCGAGAGGGAACCTCCACCCGGAGGACGATTTTGACCTGCTAAGGGATTTTTGAGGAGATGGGTTGGATTTCGGACTCTCGTTTGGTTATGTGTGAGCGAAAATGAGTAGATGAACGATCGATCTGTCGGCCAAAGTCACCAGATATCTCTCGTAATAGAAAGCTACCATGTAGAAGCCAGGACTCAAATATCCATTGAAAGTCTCCATCAGAGTACGGGAAATAGTTCCGCTGCAAATGACATATCTTCCATTATTTTTTCTCTAGAAAAGGCTATTACTGCGAATCGTCGCTCGAAGAGATCAAATCGTATCGAAGAGAATTTATGAATTATTTTGGATTCGTTACCTCTTTGGTTATTCTTCCGCTCCCTTACGTGAAAAAATAAAACGTCTCCCTCCCCGGAGCTCCTTTAGTTTCTTATAAGTATTTTTCATTTATACGCGTATTCATTGACGTAGAAACTTGTCAAAAGTTTGACGCATTTTCGGAATCGCTGTCTGGAATTATATGGCTGCGCTTCTTTGGTTTGAATTTTTTCCATCGATAATAAATAAGAATCAGTACGCATGACAATTTTCTTCGGATGCAAATAGACCAATGCCATTTAATTATAATGCTGGAATCCCGTGGAAACCAGCTAGGAAATAAGCTCAAAGCCTGCCTTCATTCAACTACTACTAACTGAATAAAAATGGCTTGGTTGCTACGCACTGACGAATCGTCATACGGATTCAGCATTTACTTGATTGGTCTGCGGCAGTTTTACCCACCTTTTCATATCAACTAACCACTTTCTGCAGTAATTAGGCCACGACTTAAAAAAATAAATAAAGGAAACGTCCTAAACCTTAAAGTCGCCCGAACACCTCCATATCCAACCGCCGTCAACTAGCATCAGCTGAAAAGACATGGGAAGATGCGCACGCGGGCAGTGAAATATGCCAGCCTGCCTTCACAATCCCCCATTTCCTTGTAGCATACGTAATTGTTATAGAACAATACATTGAATAATCAAAACTAATAGATGTGGCTTATAACATATAAAAGAATGTCGAAACAAGCAGAAATACCAAGAAAGTCTTGATGCTTTCAAGTAATAGAATTACATATTTGAATAAATCTTAATGAAATACTTCATAAATTCTCTTCCACATGATTCGGTCTCTTCGAGCAACGATTTGCGGTAATAGCCTTTTATAGAGAAAAAATGATGGAAGATATGTAATTTGCAGCGGGATTATTCCTTGTACTCTGATGGAGACTTTCAATGGATATTTATAGGGTTTCGTACAGATACTATCGTTTTTGTGACAGTGACCGTATTGTTATTCAATTTTGAACTTAATTTAAGAGCGAGTGTAATCCATGAACCAAAGATATCATATAATATAATATGAAGATCATTAAGCAGGCTGATATCTCAATTGTGCCCACCTTCCATTCTGGAATCCCATGAGTGAGGCCTTTTTTTACTCCTTACCTTAGTTTACAATTCATGCGATGTATTTATGCGCAAACTATTAATAATTAATGTTTTAGTTTTGAAGTTGTGAGCTTTCTAGAGTATCCAACATTATATCAAGTTCTTTCGCTATGCTTGGAACTATATGTCTGCGCTTTTCTTATTTTCCATTTTTTTCACGATAGGCAAGGGAAGCCGTGTTCACTTCAAATATCTTCGGATGTAAGTAGCTCGATGCTCATAATGAATAAAACACTTGTTAATCTTCCACATATTTATTTCTTTGGCACGACGCGTTTCACCGCACTGTGGCATAATCATGTGCAAGGTTCATCGGTTTAGGTCAAGCATATATGTATAGCTTTCTACCAAGGCGTTAGGGAGTGGGGGGTAGGAGGGGGAAGGCTAAGGGAGGAGCGGAGAGAGGGGGGTAATTGGGGGTGGGAAGAAGGAGAGGGAAGCCATAAGGGGAGGGGGAACTAAGGGTTGGAGTGGTCAGAGGACGGAAAGCCAGGAGAAACGGACGCAGGGGTTGGGACTGGGTGATGATGGAGGCCTCCTTTCCTTGAGAACTCTGGATGGTGAGGGAAAGGAGGGGGGTCAGAGGGTTTTACATGGCCAGTGCACTGCCCACACCAGAGCACTGGAGGAGGTGGGGGGGAGGAAGTAGAGTGTGAAATATTTTGGGACATATGGCAGGAGTCGGTTGGAAAGAAAATGGTTATGGGCGAGAGGGTGGGGGGGGGGGGAATGCTTTAGTCTGGGAAATATTTTGTGGCCAATTAAGGGTTTGTTACCAAGTGCTTTTATTCATTATGAATATCAAGAACTTCCACCATATCCAGCCTGAAACAGTTATATTTAGCTCGATGCTATTTTATTCCAATATTGGAATGCCTAGGGAAAAATAACCTTTCGATCCACTCAATCATGAACTTAAGCCAGTACTCAATTATTGTTTTGCGGTGGAAATGGTATTAAACTTCCTTGTTACCATAAGAGTAACCTGATGCCAATAATTTCACTTTTCTAGTCCCTCAAATGCCTCTTTAAATCTACTCAGTTAGTGAGTTAACTCTATTAGCGAAGATCTTTGCATAGAGGCAATATTTCCTGAGAGAGCAATGAACATTCCGAACCAAAGGAAGCCCCTTCCATCACCCTCACATTATGTGGATGTGTGGAAGCGGCCCATACATGTGAAAACTTACATGATCTCTCGTTCACAGCAGCTAGGAAGCGCGGAAACGAAATGCCCACTTCATTGGCTTATATCCCCCTTACTCGTTTCGTTTTTTATTAGTTTCCTACTCGTATTAATTAGCGTTATAAGCTTACAATAGGTTGATCCTAAATATATAGCATGTAGATTTTCTTTGTCTGGGAGTCCTTGCGGTATCAAAATTCCTATTACTTTCAAAATGTCATAATTAATTCTGCACGTTTTACAGGACATTGGTTCAATTTTCTATACATTGCCATAAAATATTTGCTGCTTAGGTAATTAAGTTAGGAAAAAATCCACAAAACACATTGTATAAAGTGCTGTTTCGAATGTTTTTCTATGAATCTCGCATGAGAAAAATCTGACCTATAGCGAATAGAAAACGCAGTCATGGCGGTGTAGCAAGAGGGTGACGAATTGAACCTGATACAACCACTAATCTAAGATCAGCCAGCTGAAGTCATTCATATACGGTATAATGTCATTAGTGAATACATAATATACGCGTATTTGAAGTTCTGCATTGGATAATAAAACGACTGAATTCACAAGACGGATGAGGAGTGCGAAAGGTGCATTTTTCAATCTGCACGTCCTTCTTTCTGAGCCTCGAATTATCACGAAATTCTTTGCTAAAAGAATTTGAAATTCAAAGCTCATCGTTTTAAAATTAGACAATTGTTTGCGCAGAAATACATCGTCCATAGAAAATTTTTTCCCTTAATGCTTTGCAAGGAAGGTTGTGCGCTCAAATTCGAGCCTGACATTATCGGTTACTTCAGAGCGAAATTGAGTGATCTAGTTTCGATCCAGAATATATTACACCATTTCAAATATAATATAGATTGCGATATCACAAGGACTTCCAGATAACGAAAATGCGTCAAACATTTGAAATTCTTTTACATTAATGAATACGCGTATAAATTAAAATGCTCATAAGAAACGAAAGGAACTCCGGTGATTGAGACCTAAGATTGGCTTTTGTTTTCCGGGGCTGCTTGCATCTGTCGTGTGCGAGGGATCTTGGCACGCCTGAACTTCGCAGATCTCCGCCTTCCTTCTTACTCACACGTCACAACAAAAGAAACCCTAGCCCTCCCCTCAAAAATAATCCTTTTCGCAGGTCAAAATTTTCCTTGCGGGGGTGGTTCAACCCGCCCAGCTACGGGCAGGAAGGGCTGCTTGGAGAGGTTAATGCTCTCTGAGGGGGGCGTGGTTCTGCCATGTTGCCACTTTGTCATAAAATACGGACTTATAAATTTTCAGCGGTACGATTTTTTTGAACAGAACTGTACATACATGGTTGTTGCATTCTGAGGCCTTTTTTTTTACCTTTTTCAGGATAAGAAGAAGGTGTTATCTCAAAGCCCTCTGCCCATATTCCCTCCTCATAGATCCTACAAATTAGTCCGAGAAATGTTTGCCTCCTATTATGTATATATTTTCTAATTTTTTAAGTTTTCTAAATTCAGGGAGGGATTTAATCCTTTCTCTCAAAGATTTCTGCCTTCATCTGTCATTATGTCTTCTCTATTTCTAGTCTTGTCTTGTCTAGTATCCTCAGTCTGAGGTAATACTTTTCTTTCCTTCATTACATCTACTCTAGGTTCATAGGTGTATTACCTCTGTCGTATCTATAACTTCCATGTATTCCCTCCATCTGTTCTGAATATCTTCCTGCTCAATTAGTATCTTTCCTGTTTTGTCCTTCATCTTTGGTAGCGTTCCTTAGATATTGTTCCTGGGATAAAACTTTGAATTTATTCTTGGTGAAACAATTAAGATTATGAAGAAACAATCATGATTATAAAGGTAGATATGTATGTATTAAGTTTTTATTACATCAATATCTCTTTTTGCTTGCCAAAAATCTGTCACTTCTTATTTTTCCATCAATTTTACCTTCTTTCTTAGGAATTAGTGGGATGAAAATTGTTACGTGGAATGAGATTTATCTATAGGTTGAAACCATTCTCCCTCAGGTACAATAAACTTTGGGAATAGTGACAAAAACGTGTGGTACACATTTATAGCAACTCAACAGAAAGCAATTAATATTGAAACTTATCTGATGAAAATGGAGAGATCGAAAATTGATTTTTTCCATTCATAGTACAGGTCTGAAAATGTGTGTCCTTGCCATGATTGGTTATTTTAGAGATTAGTTTGTTTTTTGCACAATTTCTTTAGTAAGCAAAACAATGTGTCTTTTTGAAGTAACATTTAATATACATATTTGTTTTTTAGCCTAATTTTTAAAATGGTTGTTTCAGGGAATTATATTAATCTTTGTTTCTCATACTATATTTGTGCATAATTTCTTTGTTTATTACCTGCAATTAAGCAATGCTAGAAGAATCATAGTCCACTAAAACGTTTTTATTATGGAATCTGCATCAGTGTTTGTCCCATCCCATCACCTGCATTGTTGTTGTCCATGTAATATGCTCCTCATCTCTTTTCTCTATTTTTATGTGTGAATGTGAATTTATTGTTAAGTAGTGGTGTATTGTTTCTTCATTTGTCACTATTCACATGCTTCATTTTAAAAGGACATTTGCTCATTCTTATTAGTTAATAAGCAAATTAATTAGTGTGGAATGAATTAGTTTTACCATATACATATGTAGCATATATTAGAGGAGTTATATGGTTATTCTATGGTTTCATCTATTGTAGATAGTGTATGGAATGCTAGCATAGTACTCTAAGTCTATGGATTTTGATTGTAGCTGGTCTCTTTCTGAAATAACCCCACTTATCAAATTGACATCCCTGATGAGCTCAGTGTTTTGGTGTTTTTATTTTCAGCTACTTTGTTGAGGGCAGAGAACATTGTCACATGGTCATTGGACTTTATTGCTTTATGTTCCCATTGAAATTTAAAGAGAATTATGCGTCGGAACAACATAAAGAAGTGATGCCATTTGGAAGCCAAGTGGTTCCCTGTCAAATTATAGGTAGCTGTTCACTTCAAAGTGAATAGCCCTTGACTTACTTACGATGGTCTAAAACTCATTGCTTTGACATATATTGAACCACCACTTTACCACCTAGCGCACAATGCCCACCTTCATGAGAATATATTTTTTTATGAGAATACTTATTTTTATATATCCTTGTATCATTGTTGGATTAATGTATGTACAAAGTTATTGGTTCCACCTTAGCTTTAAAAATGTGGAATGAAATTCTTCATAAATTTCTTTATGGCTGTTTGATACCTTTGGTTATGAAATTACATAATTTTTGCTGCTTGGTTTTCTTAAGTTGACTGAAGTGTCCAGGTATGAGTTAACATGATATTGCCACAACTTGGTTGTTTTGCTTTTCTTAAGTTCCCCTTGTGCAAATACTGTTAAGTTTGCTCCATGGATTGTGAATGTAGTTGATTCTTAGTAGGAGTTTTTTATTGGTGTTGAATTCCTCTGCAGTCATCACCTAATCAAATATGTAATTCTGTTAATTGGCATTTGCTCTTTGATTTTCTAATTAGCAGAAACATTGTACATTTAAGTTTTTGCTCAGTGGACCTTAAGTGAACTTATCTCTTTTATCTGCCTCCTTTACACCCATTCCAGACTTATTAGGACAAAGGAAAAGGAAAAAAAAATGTTTGTGTTATCTAAAAAAATTCATTCTATTTGCCTGCATATGAAGTTCAGTCAATTGCAAAACAAAATGTGGGAAGTTCTGAGTGCACCACTGCTTGGACAGAGCTGCAAATACGTTAAGTTTACATGAAAAATGTTGGTATGTTGTTGGTAGTGCATTTGAAAATAGACGTGTTAGGAAGAGTCCGAGGTTGGGGAGTGAACGAACATATATTTTTTTTTTTAATGAACCTATGTATGAACGTTTCGGGCATGTAAGCCCTTCGTCAGCTGGAGAAAAAGTATATATATATATATATATATATATATATATATATATATATATATATATATATAATAAATATTTCGTTCAAACAGGTGGTGAAAGAAAGATACAATTTTATATGTATCCTATCATCTTTCTTTCACCACCTGTTTGAACGAAATATTTATTATTTACGCCTGTGAGCGGTATGAGTGAATGAATGAATGGTTATATTATATATATATATATATATATATATATATATATATATATATATATATATATATATCTTTGGAAGTTTTCGCCAATTGGCCACAGATATATAAATTCAAACTTACAGGAGGTAGGAGAAATAGGAAAAGATAAAGAATTCGTTCTTACGGAACGTTTCGAACCAGTTGGTCCTTCGTCAGCTCTAGAAGTATATATATATATATTGTGACGGAACGTGCTGGGCGTTTGACCAAACCCCCTTTCTTTCGTCCGCCGCAGAATCTTACGGCCGGGCCGTCCCCCACTTCCCTCGTCCCTCTCAATTAGTTAAAGAAAGCCTCCCAAAGGAAGGAAGGAAGTCTTACTTCGCTTGTGAAGTAAAAAAAGGGTGCCACACATGACCGCGGTCAAGCTACTCGAATGGTAGAAGAGAGTGGAAATTACTTTCTCAGGGGGAGATCTTGATAGGTAGGGACGCCTTACCCCCACGATCGCGACGGCGTACGATGCCACACGAACAGGAATACCGCGCTCTCGTTCAGGGAGAAAAAGACTCGCAGTAGCTATGAGAAATTGAACCCTTTTATTTGAACACACATGAAAAATGTACACTCTTAAATCCTAATGAGGGATGAATGCACTGGTGATTTGCGGAACATTAATGAAAAATACCCAGCAATGACTGGCTTAACTATGAACTAATGATGTAAGAGACAAAAGTTGAACAAATTGACATAAAACTGAATGAAACCCTTCAAACCCTATTTACAAGCTCCTCGTCCTTTCGTTCGAAGTATAATTATGGACCTTTTGGACGGGAGAAAGTGATACAAAATAAATCAGATTAAACTGATTATCAAATCTGTGGTGAGCCCTTTTCGGCTTCTCAAAAAGTTCACGTGGGTGAAACGGTGGAGTTGGCAAATTCGTATTCGCCACGGTTCACTGCGGGTCGACGGCGGGGAAGGGATTCACTTGACCGTTGACCGGTCTGGGTCAGGGGTGGATGTGATCAGTACTTAGGCTTTGTAGAGGTGCTTGGTGCATGTCCGGAGAAGCGTGGGTTTCCCGGCCCTGGGGTGAGAAGGTATCGGCACCTGGCTCGGCCCGACCTTCGTCGTCCTCTTAGAGCCAACGGGGAAATTATTCTTCCGCCGCGGGGTCGTTCGTTGGATGGGATGTCTTTCCTCCCACGCGACGACTTTTCCGCAGACTCTCCTCTCCGGTTCCACACCTTATGGCTGCCTCGATTAAGCACGACTGTCCTTCCGCCTGCCTCGAGCTGTCATGCCCGTGTGTCTCCCTCGAGCTCTCTTGTCCGTCTGCCTTGACGGCTGCCTCTCCTCGTTCTCTTAGAGCCTAGTCATGTGTTTACCCATCATACCCTTACACCAAAAAACAATTGATACTTGATATTTACAAAACCTTGGGTGGCAGGTTCAAATTGCCGAGCGAGCCGTTTCCTCCCTGATCGCCAGCCTAGGATCTCCTCGGCGACGCGTCATTGAAAAAAAAGAGAATCACGCCAACACGAGCGGACTGTTACATCATATATATATATATATATATCCCCCCCTATATTTTTGTGGTAATTTTTCATTTTACAAAAGCACACACTCAAAGATGCCTAATTCCTTTCAAAGCAGTGGTTCATGAAATCCATTGCACTGGCTAAACTTGTTTTCTAACATGCTGGGGGTGGGAAAAAAACATCTTCACTTATCCAACCTATCAGTTGTTACCAATGCTATATTCACTAATCAACATTAAACAAACTGCTTGGTCTCCTCAGTTGCTCGTCCAGAAGAGCATTGGATTTCATTCCTCTAGGTTCACACTACGAGATCAGCCACTCTTCTCTTTAAATAATCGAAATAACGTCATCAACTCACTCTCTCTGATGCCAAGTACTGAGAAGGGCGATTGGATGCTGAACTCCCTAAAATGCTGCCACTGTCAATGTTTAGCAGTAGGCTGCCACCATTTTCCACCATTAAGAGTCCGAGGATTCAATCTGACCCAATTGCCCCTCGGCAAATCAAAAGTCTAAGGCTAAGAATTTCAAATGCACTACTTACCTGAAATACTGGCTTTTCTTAGCACCTTTAAGATTGGTAATTCTCCCTGCGCTTGATAGGAATCCTAACTGCACAATTGAAAGAAGATTATTTTCCATGGGAATTTTAGACATGGGTTATTTAAGTACCCAGCTGCTTATTAGATTTTTTCCAGTCATGCTTCTTGCCCTCTTTCTCATAAGGTTAAAATCCATGGTTCAATTCCTATATTGTTTATGTAATTTTGTAAAAAAAAGTTCAAAGATTTTCGCAAAGGGTAATCTCACTAAGAAATTTATGAGACAAAAAACATTCGTATCGGAGGTGGTATTCAAACCTAATGCCTTTGTGTAGTCAGGCCGGTGCAAAAGCTATGGCAATAGAGAAAATTAAGAAAAAATAAAATGTCTCGATGGATATATGTAGTTCCGAAAAATGAACATCAATGCATGTCCATAATGCATAATAAATGCAAAAACCTTTAATATTTTAGATAATAAAATGTAATATGAATTAAGAACAAACTATTGGTTTGATGTTTACTGCATATAAACCAGTAACAGATATTCGTGGTTCTCTTTTGAAAAGTTCAAAGAATTATGACTCTCACAGGTGTAGCGTAAATTTTGAAAATTTCAACAAGAAGTCACGTTTAAAAAACAACATGTAAACATACTGAGGTGCTTTACCAACCCAAATTGCTCAATATTAACGGTTTTCTGATGTAAATACATATTAAGAATGTGCCAAGGTATTCATAAATTTTCAACTGAGGGTTGAGAATAAAAATAAGTCAACTGATTTTCACTCATAACCCTGTTTCATCACATAAAGCAGTAGAAAACCTCACATTTATTTTCTCTGCTTCTTTCTACACTCAGACTTCAGTAATCACAGTAGCGGCATTCCCAAAGCAGTGGATATCATTCCCCACTCTGCCACTATTTGCCAAAGTGTTATTAGACTGCGGTATTATCATCGTGGGTTAAAAGAATTGTGAGAAGAATTGACAGAAGATTGAATTTCCATTCAACTTGCCCTAAGTGGTGCTCAAACCACGTTTCCTTTTCCTGTTTTGTTTGTTCACTTCCCTCGCCTCCCACCTCTGACTCTTCGTACCGTGTACATTTTCAAATGTCTGCCAACATACTAATATTTTTCAAGTCAACTTAACGCAGTTATAGCTTGGTCCCAAGTGGTGGCACAGTCAGAACTTTCCACATTTACTTTTTCTGTTGAGTGGGCTTCCATGTGTATGTACATAGTTTTTGCCGTTGAGAGTTGAAAAGAGTCTTGTTTCTATTTCTCTCTCAGCAGGTTTTCTTCCTTTTTAGTTTGTATAGCTAATTTTGTTTTCGTTGTGGGGTCATTATTTATCTGTAAGTGGATTAATATCTTACTTTTTGATTGGCCTGAAAAAGATAGCATCTAGGTTTTTTTGTTGTATTCTTACTAATCAATCAGTCAACCTCTGCTAGTTTAATTTATCTTCACTACTTCTTTTTTATTCAACTCTGTTGGAGTTATTACTGATGTTGACAATACTTTATGTCCCTGGAAAAGACATGATATTTTAATTTCTTCCCTTAACCTTGTGTAAGTGACTTCTCTATGTAGTTCTTCAGTAGTGCTAAGCAAGGGAGTTGCATGCCTGTGCGCACCCATGACAGAACAAGAGCACAGCACACTCAAATGTTATGCAGAAATCGCAGCCATGATATCATAGGCAAATGTGTTAGTGAGTGGGGATATGTCTACTTGGACTTTTTCTACCATGACTATAAAGGTGGTTAGAGTTGTGGAGTGAATTTAAGTGTAGAAACGGAGTTAAATATCGAAAGATAATTTTCTAAAGGCTTGCTTAGGATCCCAATCCTTATCCCACAAATTTTGCTAGGTTGAACCCTTAATTAATGAATTAAAGTAGAACCGCCATATAACAAACCATCTTTTAGTGAAATTTCCCCACAGCAAACTGTTTTCTCCAATCTCGGTAAAATGTAAAAGTATAGGAAAATTTCCTAAGTATGGAATTTCTAAAGCACAATGATGAATTTTGAGTTCATTTCTATAATCGTTTAGTAAATTATGTCTAGGTAGTATTCATAATTCTTTAGTGCCATACCACACCTAGTTTCTCAATCCCTAACTGCCCTAGGCATGTCGTTTAACAATTGTGCCTAAAAATGGACAATAAAGTCGCTATTCACCTCTTACTGCAGCCAAAATCATAATGCGGTCACAATCCAGTCGCCACTCGGTCTCTCACATGACACAGGGGAAAGGGCTAAGGCTTGAAAATGAATGTGGTTCAAGGGAGAGCTATGTATAGGTATAGCAAAACTTGGTGGCACTCACCAGCGGAGGATTAGAGGACACTGACCATAAACCAAGCGTTTAATGAGGGGGCAAAGTCATCGAAGGACTCCCTCTGCAGGGTCCCCTGGAGAAAGGCCTCTCGGCCGCTTCAACCCATTTCACAACTAACGTAGATAAGTTTATTAAAATCTTTGAGTTAGTTAGTAATCAAGAATAGCCTCAAGACAACTGAAAAAAGGTTAAAGTAAACATATGAGAAGAAGGGTGACTATGACGGAAGAATGGACCGTGCACAAATTAGTGCAGGAAGAATGAACGTGACTGAAAGAGACCAAGTTTTTCATACGAGGGGGGACCCAAAAATAACGGGAATTTTGTAGTAACTTCTTTATTAATCAATATTTTCACACCAAATTTTGATCACCTTCAAAGTAATCCCCATTGACTGTAACACATTTATCTAATCGTTGCTTCCATTATTCAAAACAGTTTTTTAATTTGCTTATTTTAATGTTGTTTAGGCCTTCCAGCGATTTTTGTTTCACCTCTTCTACAGTCCCAAAACGTTTTCCTTTCATGTCCCTTTTGAGTTTAGAAAATGAAAAGAAGTCGCAGGGGGCAAGGTCCGGTGAATAGGGGGGGTGAACCATTGGCGTCATGCTGTTTTTGGTCAAAAACTGCTTCACAGACAGCGTGGTGTGGGCAGGTGCGTGGTCGTGGTGGAAGAACCAATCACCTGTGCGCCAAAGATCTGCCCTTTTCTTCCGGTTGTTCTCCCTAAACCTCCTCAAAACCTCTAGGTAGAATTGCTGGTTGACCGTCTGGCCCGGAGGAACAAATTCCGCGCGCACAACACCTCTGCAATCGAAGAAACAAATGAGCATTGTCTTGATGTTGCCACATTGTCGTCCATTCTTAAAGTTGATGGGCGCCCAGAACGAGGTTGGTCTTCATTCGATATCTCTCCATTCTTGAAACGCGAAAACCAGTCGTAGACACGTGTTTTACTTAGAGCACTAACTCCGTAAGCTGTTTTAAGCATCACAAGAGTTTCTGCGGGAGTTTTCCCCAACAGAAAACAAAACTTCACTGTGGGGTGTTGCTCCCGGCAGTCAGCCATTACACGTTTTCGCTACAACAGAAAGAGTTGGTTTACTGAAAAAAATCCCACAGACGAACGGATGCACTCAGAGCGACCAGGCTTTGCACACTGACTCAGGAAAAGTCATTGCTTAGAACCCTCTAATAGAGAACCCGATTTCTCACTCCGCCGCCCCCCACCGCGCTATTCCCGTTACTTTTGGGTCCCCCCTCGTAAGGTTATTTTGGCCACTTTTTACCACCCCCTTGTCCTATGTAAGACAATTTAAGATTTTAATGAAAACCTCTCTACCTTCACAATCACATTAAGTTGCCACATATATTTGAAAGAAAGCATGCGCATAGAATCTTTCCATGAACGATATTGTGTGCAATTTTGGCTACCCATGGGAGCATGAGCAGAAGATATAAATTAATACCTTTTCAGTATTTTTTATTTCTTCTTAGGTCGTATTTAATGAATTTGAACACTATTTATAGCTGCTACTTGATTGCCATTAGACCTTTAGTCATTGGCTTCTTAAGGAAAATGAATAGAAAAACTCTCACCACGAATGAGTGGGTTTCCGAATTTAGGGTCATCTGTTTTTCCTTTGTCATGTACACCAACCATCCCACGTCCGTGCCCCCATCCTAAGGCTCAGATATTGTTGACATATGTATCTGGTTCTCTGTCTCTCCTGTGTTTATTTCATATGGCTTTGCATGTTTGATTCTAGATATTGCTAGTCTTGTTTCTGGATCAACAAAATCCTCCATGGCTGTTGACCCGCCACCTGGAAACAGTAAGCCTTTTCTTTTCTTCTTATTTTTGTAGCCATCCATTTGAATATGCATGCATTGAACTATTCTGCCCTTACGTTAATATACTAAGGGTATTATTGTGTTGAATGTTTACAATTTTTCCCCTTGGTCACATTTTATTCACTCGACTGTCTTTTTAATCTGTACTCTGTGCTAATAAAGTTTTGCAACATTCATGTGGTTGAATGATTTTATCTCACATCTCTCAACAAAATTAATTGTTATTTTTTGAACTAGACATAATTTTATAGCTTAAAAACAGGCATAGTAGGAAAATCCCTCTGACTTCGAGGAGGGAGTACATGCCTGGACCCCTGAAGATCCTCGCCTCCCATCCTATGCCCGCCACCGTGAGTCATTACCAGACCACCCACCAGCGAAGCATTGCTCAGGCTCAATGCACGGAGCCCTCCCTCTATCCCCATACCCCATACCCTCCCCTACCCGTCACCTTTACCCAAACGATCACCCAGTAGCGTAGCCAGGGGGGGCAGGGGGGCACCTTTACCCAGTAGCGTAGCCAAGGGGGGGGGCACGGGGTTACAGAAATTTTTGAAATGAATTCTATCTTCAATTTCCACCAAGTATCGCCACAATCGATTAATTTGATACCTAATGGATTATCATTAAGTGCGAGAGAAAATATGATGAAGAACGACTCTGAGGTTACTTAAATTGTATTATTGCATTGCTTAACCTGGAATTAACCAGAATGGCGCTAAGCGATTGGCCAACTGTACGCTCTTCATTTCACCATAATCACTGTATTCAGTCAACATTTTCTCTTATCCTGGCACCTGTACTTTTCACTTCTCCACCAATCAGAGACGGGAAGAGGAGTACACATGTGCACTTAAGTTTATGTTTTACTGCGGTTGATGGATTGCTTCTTCTCTGGGCTTCCCCTCAGAGGAAGAAGGGAGAATGAGGATGTCAGTCCAGGATGCTTCCTATTCTGACTGGTTTGTCGCCTAATTCAGGGAGCTCTCTCTTTGGCCCTGGCCTCATTGTTATAAGGATATACATATTTAAATGGAAATTGATGTTGTTGAACTTAATTTAAAATAGTGCCATTGTGAGATCGGTGGGCAGTGCCATATTGGAACTCAGAGACTCAGATGCATCAGATCAAGTAACTAATTTATGACCACTTTTTGTGTATTTACCGAGTCACATATCATCCTTCTTTGGGAATTGAACATTCATGAAACTCTTCTGTTTTGAAAATTGTGCATCTTACTCTCTGTCTTGTCATGATAAAATTGTTAGGTTTTCCTTAAAAATTTTCATGACACTGACATTTTCAAAATAGATTCTTATATCACGTCACTATGCTGTTTGTTGACACCCTGTCATCGTTGTGTTCTTCCCACCAGTTGACAAACATAGGAGCAGTAGCCGCGTGCACATCAATTCTCAAGGAGTATCTAAATCAGTGCCGCATCCCACTGTGTCCTTACAACCAACACAACATCAATCCCCCTCATCTGGGATTAACAAGAGCCTTACGCTCCTGTGGGGGGCAACGGGGGAACAGGAGTGGACCCCTGCACTCACCACTGGTAAGCAAACAATGGATAGGAGTAATTATGTAGGAAGAGCAAAAATGATGACTTCTTTGCCCATCACTATGTAGAATGCAGTATGAACATCAGAAGGAAATGATGAAAACTTAAAAACCTAACAACTTTTTTGTTAGAATGATGCATCATACATGCTCCTGAATGTAGAATTGCTATTTTAAGCATTGCAAAATAGTCCTGGCTAGTTTTTAATGGAATTATTCAGATAACCTAACACCCTACAAATTCATTCATTAAGACATCCAAAAGTCCTCAATCATAGTGTCTTTAAGTTGTGGATGTTTTATTTTACCTATACATGTAAAAAACCACCCATGTTTTTTCTCATTCCTTTTTGAGCTTCATTGGTATGCCTATGTATAGTTCATTTAAGTAAATACATATTAGGGATGTGCGAGTACTCAGAAATTGGAGTCGAGTAGTTTGTACTCGACTCATTTATTACAGAAACCTTCGTGTCATTCAATGGTTTCAAAACCTCCAGTTGCTCCAGTGAGTTCAACTCCCTTAAATTATTAGACCTATGTACAAATGTCAAAATTTTAATAATGGGTAATATGGGTGTGCCTTCATCCTGACGTGTCGTGTACAAAATGGAATTTGGTATTATACAGTCGCATTGCGATGGTGATGCATGGACACTTAAGTGATATTGAATTAAACCCTCGAGCATGACTTTAAATGTAAGTATTTTAGCTATTCATGGCACATTGTTCCCTAATGTATAAGATTTCATGCATATGTTAACTGGAATATTTTTAATACCCTAGTGGCTCTTTAAAATTATTCCAATAACATTGTTGTTATTATTTTTTATTCAACACACTACCAACTAAAAAGCTGACATCCTTGAAGTAAAAAATATGGATATAAAAAACTGCTGATTTCGTGAAATAATCATTTCTTTATACCACATGGTTCAGAAACTTGATTATTCTGTACCTTTGCAGAAAAGCATTTTGTAGATATCCCTAAAATGTGAACGCAACCGAAAACTATTTTTTTACAATAGTAAATTTGCAGCCTCTATAATTTAAGAAAATTTCAAGCGCCATGCATAAGTAAACATTAGTACAATAAATGGTCCTCGAAAAAGGATCTATGTGAAGTAAAATATGTGAATGAACATGAGGAAAAATCCTCCTGTTCATTCACATAAGTCCAAGCATGTTCTACTGGTGCAGCAGCCGATACAATTGGAATTTGTCCTCCGGCCGTGCAGACTTTGAAATACGATTGAGTACTTAATGTCAAGGGACATCATAAATGAAGCATTTCTGCATAATAATCTTAACTGTTCATTTTGTACCTAATTATTACATGAAATTCAGTTAAGAAACATCAACTTTAATACATACATGATTTACATGTAAACAATATTGTTCGTGAGTTTATGTAGTCATTAGAAAACCACAACTGCCATGATTTCTATATCATGGGTGTAAAGACAGAGGAGATGCTTTTATTGAAGGATATTTTTTTAATCTTGCGCTCAAGTGTTGGTCTTGGCTAGAGAGAACATGCGAAAATACGCTCTCCTTGAATTGTTGCTACTTCTGCAATTGGTAGGTGTGCAGGAGGCCGAGGTCTAGCGCTAGTGGTCATAATGCATTAACTCGTCTGGGGTGCATTATTCCAAAGAGGCGTCCGAACGGGTGGCTCGTAGGATTTTTGAGCACTGTAGATATTTTTTAGACTAGAGGATAGGTCATATAGTGGGATTTTTAAATATTTGACCAAATGCAGCCTCCGAGGAAATCCGCATTGCGAAAATTTTCACACCCAATTAAACTTAGGAGCGCTAAAGCCGGTAAATAGTGGCAATTTTCCCAAAACTCGTACTCCAGTGAAAGAAATTATATCAAATGTAATAAGCATTTCCAGTGAAATTCGCCCACCTAATACCCATAAGCGTGGAAAAGAACCAACCGACACTCAATCGACAAAATATGACATTAACTTTGTAGTAGTTAATTGCCGTAGCGTTAAAAACAAGCGCGCTGAAATCGAGCATATATTTCAGGACGCAGACGTGGTCATAGGAACGGAGAGCTGGCTTACTGAGGATTTAAGCGACAGCGAAGTTTTTCCTCCAGGATATAAAATCTACAGATGCGATCGAAGCGATAGGACAGGTGGCGGAGTTTTTCTAGCAGTTAAATCACATTTACACAGCACCGCCCACGAAATAATTGACAATGAAATAGAAAGTGTGTGGTGTACAATTAAACAATGAAACAAAAGGAGTATACATGTTTGCTCCTTCTATAGACCTCCAAACTCCAAAATTGATGTTATTTACCAATTAGATAATCAAATATCCGCATTTACTGTGAGAGACAGTAAAAGTGTAATAATTATTGGGGGAGATTTTAATCTGCCATCTATAAATTGGGATTCTTACACTGTAAAACCGAATTCTAGGAATAGGGAAATCAGCGAGATCTTACTCAACACACTTGCTAATCACTCACTTTCCCAAGTAGTTGACAAGCCTACGAGAGGAAATAAAATATTAGACCTTTTTGCAGTAAGCCATCCTAAGTTGATAAAACAGCTCGATATTATTGACGGCATAAGTGATCACAGAGTAATTTTTGCAACCTTAAAAACTGAAGTAGAGTCAGCTGTAAAACCGAAACGCAATATTTATTTATTTGATAAATGCAACTTCATCAAATTTGGCGAGATGCTTAATGATTCGTACACGGATTTCGTAGCTAAAACTGAGGATAAAAGCACTGATGAATCATGGAAATATTTCTTAAAAATTCTACGACGGGGAATCAACGAATATATTCCGCAAAAATTGAAATGCGACAGTAAAGAACCTCGCTGGTATAACAACGATGTTAGGAGGGACCTTAAGAGACAGAGAAAATTGTACAACTTGGTTAAAAAGTTCACTACGGTAGGTGACAAATCGAAGGAACTTGAAGCAAAAGAAAGTTATGCTGCGCAACGCTCAAAAACTAAGAAATCAATGCGTTCTGCATTGCTAAATTTCAAGAAAAAAGTACTTGGTGAATTACTCGAAGAAAATCCGAAATCTTTTTGGTCATATGCGAGAGAGCTTCAGGGAAAATCTTCAACCGTAGATTCGTTATTTGATAAAGATGGCAAACTTGTCACCGAAAATATTGACAAAGCTAACACGTTAAATTCCCACTTCAAAAGTGTATTCACCACAGACGATACTGCATGTAATTTTGAAATACAATTCACTGAGGAACCGATGAAAGAAATCACTATTCAACGTGATGGGATAACCAAACAGCTGCAGTCGATAAAAAATAGTAAATCTCCAGGTCCAGAGGGAATACCCGCACGTGTCCTCAAGGAGTTGGCGCCACAGATCGCACCGTTCTTAGACATAATATTCAAGAAGTCATTGTCTGAAGGAAAGATACCATTAGACTGGAAAATTGCAAACGTTACACCGATATTCAAAAAGGGAAACAGACACGACCCAGGGAACTATCGACCAATTTCATTAACGTCGATTATAGGCAAGATACTCGAACATATCGTCGTTAGCAATATCATGACGTTCCTGGACAGTCGTAACGTCCTCCATGGCAGTCAGCACGGCTTCCGGAAAGGTAGATCATGTGAAACACAACTCGCGCTCTTTCTTCATGACGTTCTCAAATCTGGTGAATCGAAAAGACAAGTTGACGCATTATTTCTAGATTTTAAGAAAGCTTTCGACACGGTACCTCATAACAAACTTTTATACAAATTACAGTCATGCGGGCTGAACGAAACAGTAGTAAACTGGATACGCGACTTTCTGAGTGATCGTAAGCAAAAGGTAGTTCTTGACGGAATTAGCTCTGATGTCGTTAAAGTGACATCAGATGTCCCGCAAGGAAGCGTGATCGGACCCCTTCTGTTCATTATATGCATAAATGATCTATGCTCTCGAATTAGCAGTAAAATACGTTTATTTGCCGACGACGCTGTCATCTATCGTGAAATTAGTGATCACTCTGACTTTGAAACCTTATCATCGGATTTAAACAACGTTCATGAGTGGAGCCAAGAGTGGGGACTCGAACTTAATCTAAGCAAATGCACGGCGGTACATTTCTTGCGGAGGTCGTCCAACTATCCCCGTGTATATGCTGTGGATGGTGTTAACATAAAGGCGACAGATGAAGTGAAGTATCTGGGAGTTACGATAACTTCGGACCTATCGTGGGGAGCACATATAAGAAATATTTGTGGCAGAGCTCTGAAGAAGCTAGGATTCGTCAAGCGTATTGTGGGAAGATTTTCGGATGAAAAAGTAAAAGAGAGGTGCTATTTCGCACTCGTCCGGCCACACCTTGAATATGCAGCAAGCATATGGGATCCGGTGAAGAAAGACTTAGCCCGGGAACTTAATAAAATACAAAGGAAAGCTGCGCGATTCGTCAAAAACAGCTACGGGCGTACTGACAGCGTTACACAGATGTTAAACGAATTAGGCTGGGAACCGCTAGAGACTCGGAGGCTACGCGCTAGGCTTAGATTGCTTGAACAATTGAGAATAGATATCTTTCAGAGCGACACGGAGAACATCATATTAGAACCCCACTATATTTCCAGGTCCAACAGAAACGATAAATTAAGAGAGATATTTTGCCGAACGGATAGGTATGGGAATTCGTTTTTCCCCCGAACAATAAGGGACTTCAATAAATGCTAGGCGTAATTTCATTAGAGCGTTTCCTTTTTATATGCAAACGGCTGGTGTCCTAACACCCCCTGCCACATGCCTATTGAGGCGGCTTGCGGGTAATATGTAGATGTAGATGTAGAATGCAGTGGTTAGATTCGGAATTTTTTTTTTTTTTTTTAAAGATTCAAAACCAACCTGTTTTTCATATATTTCACAAAATGCCTATTTTTATCAGCATATGGTGTGCATGCGTTAATGTGTCTTTCTCTTATTCTTGCACTTTCTTTATAATACCTGTTTATAATAGGATGCATATTTTGTCCTTGGGAGAATGAAAATTTTGGCCTGGAAAACCTGGAAAAGTGCTGGAATTTTATAATTTATGGTCTGTAGCAACCCTGAATGATGGACTTCTACTGTATTAGGTATTGATAGTCGGCTTGTTGTCTAACTTTAATTGCTACGACTACTCTGGGCTCTTCCCAGGAATTTTGGATACACAAGTTTTCAACCCAATGTAGTCATTAAATAAAACTGTCGACAAATTACAAGTGGTTTTCAATTTGTACAAGTGCATTTCAATTGTCCTATTGGAACTGTTCAAGACACATTGATTTTAATTCATCTCCTAATTCTGTCACGATTACAATAAACATTCCTCATCACCTTTTCCCTTCTAAATCAGGCCATATGTTCAGAAGAGAAAATGCACTAGGGGATTGGGAAAAAGAGAATATGTTGGTGCACGCATTATCATATTGCCTGGTTGGGAAATTGCCATAGTTCATAGGACTCAACTCGATACTCGTGAGTAACTACAACTTGATTCGATGCTCGACTCGATATCAAAAAGTACTACTCGCACATCCCTATAAAATATTCATAAAATTTAGAGTATGAATCCACTGTATATATAACAGCAGCTTATTCAACTTTGTCTGCAAGGTATAATGGTATATTTTTTTTGTACTCCAGGATAGTCCAAGTCACTTGTATCAGTTTTAGAATTGTAAAATGACTATAACCCAAGTATATGTGTATTTTAATTTTTATGAGGTTATGATTATTTGATGAGGTTCATTTTGAAAACATAATAATAGAGGTATGCTTCCTTACTCCTTTAACTTACCCCTTAGTTCATTGAGACATTTAGCTGTACCTTCCTGTCATGGGAACATGAACTCAGTTGAATAATTAAGGATTAAGATTTAAATAGTCGTATACAATGTAATTTGATAATTCTTCATTGAAGTTTTCATGGATTACGATGAACAGTAAGTATTACATTGGTATGTACTATGTGAGACTAGATGAGGTTTTCCCAATGTTTCATGCTTGTTGCTGATCACGACCTCCATAAATAAATAAATAAATAAATAAATACATACATATATACACACACACGCATACACAGATATCAGATACATATATACTCACATACTCACGGTCTTGAGCAACCCATCACCTCTCATCACCTCTTCCAGCCACTTACCCTGCCTCCTCTCCAATCTCATCCAGAAACTTCTTTTCTTCACCCACCATACCAAGCACTTCCTCCTTTGTCGTCCTTTCCATCCTCTGCACCTTCTCCATCCTCCTCCGCATCCACATCTCGAAACCCTGCAACCTATTCTCGTCTTCTTCTCTCAGAGGGCTCGTTTCTGCCCCATACACATCTGCTACATTCCATATCAAACTCTTCACCAGCCTCTTCTTTATATCCTAACCCAAAGTGCCTGTTATCAGCCCCCTACTATTACTGAACGCTTCTTTCGCTAGTACAATTGTCCTCCTAATGTCTTTGCTATGTACTATGATCAATTTCTTCTAACTTACAACCCAAGTAATTAAACTGCACCAGGCCCTTGCTGGTAGAAATTTCAAAATTATGTACGTGTGAGTGTTCCCCTTGCTGCGTAGGATCCTAGGTGGAAAGGGAAAAAGGTGTCCCTTTTACCACCCTTCAAAAATACATACCTTCACCATACATACTTTCACTGTGGCGCTCTTGTCCCCTGTCTGCAAGTGGCAGACAGGCATGGGGTTGCCACAATGGACCAAGAAGGTCTAAGTGCCCGGGCTCCTGTCGAAGGCAATGCAATCTACATCCACCACCCTACAAAGGACCAGCACACTGGAGAGCCACAAAGATTGATTCCCCAACTGCCATTTCCAGCTTCCGAATTGTCGCCGGGATCTTCATCATCCCGACAGTTGAGTAAGGAAGCCGCCATTGCAACCCATCAAGCCCCCTCGATGTATATCTTCGCTTGCCTGGGAATAGCGAATCGCCATCCCTAAAGTGCTCATCCGAGAATGTCCCTATACCCATCAGAGCCATATGAAAAAGAGAAAGAAGAACTAGTTATGTGGCTTTATTCAAGAGAGAGACCTCTTTGTGTGAGAAACACCTTATATGTGTCACGACCCCAGAGAAGGACCCCCACTTATCAACTTTTGTCAAATTGTTCAAAGACTGGTATTTATTTTCCTTTTGGGGATTTCGTTTGATATTATGTTATCATTTTCATTTATTCGGTGTAAATATCAGGAGATTTTCGGTCAAATAATATATAATTTTTTCAAACTTTAGCCATCGTTTCGGACCTTTATTGATCCATTTTCAGGGCTTTCAAGTTTGTTGCTGATTTTTTAATGCTTTTATTTGAGTGAATAAAAATCAGCAACAAACTTGAAAGCCCTGAAAATGGATCAATAAAGGTCCGAAACGTTGGCTGAAGTTTGGAAAAAAATATATATTATTTGACCGAAAATCTCCTGATATTTACACCGAATAGTATAAGAGGTCAAGAAATAAATACATACCATTTAAATTTTCATTTATGTCAGTTCCTTTTCCATGTTCATCAGGAATCATTTGAATTGTTTTTTTGCCCATCCGATCAATATTAATCTTCGTCAGGCTATGTTATGTAAGATTTAAAAGTGTAGTGTAATGTATGACTCTAATGTTGAGTGAGCCAATACAGTAAGTCCTCGACTTACGCGGATCCGAGTTACACGGATCCATAGTTACGCGGATGTTCAGTTAGGTCGGTGACATGCTTGCATTTTCTCCGCGTTTCTGTTGCTGCGACAGATACACCGGGTGACGACCCGCGAATCATTGTCGAGCGCGCAATCATGGCGCAATAAGCAGTGACTCGCCCGCCAGTCCTCGGTATTGGAAGCATACATCGGCT
This sequence comes from Pyrrhosoma nymphula, assembly GCA_963573305.1. Lineage (NCBI taxonomy): Eukaryota > Metazoa > Arthropoda > Insecta > Odonata > Coenagrionidae > Pyrrhosoma > Pyrrhosoma nymphula. The sequence continues at coordinate 4,231,801 of OY754329.1, forward strand.
ATTTGTCGTATCGCGCCATAAACACGATATGCAGCTTTCAAACCTGTCGCTGGTCGCAAGCCTGGCCGGCTCCATGAGAATCTATGTGTTTGACCTTTTATTAGCTGTCCCGGTGACAGAAACGGGAAGAAAACGTCAGCCTGTTTCCGGCCTTAAGGCTGAATCACACCAGCGTTCGTCGGAGCGGTTAACTCTTCAACCAATTAGAAGACAGCGGTTGGCGTGAGCGGGTGCGGGTGTGAGAATAGCTGACTGTCTATTTTTCCGACCGAGAATCGCAACCGCAGCCAATCACGGACTCGGATTTTACCACGTGACCACGTCGTCTGCTGCCGTTGCGTGCGTTTTTGATTTATCGAAAATCACCTCCTGGCTCGCTTCTATAGTTCATGAGTTAATCAGAGTATGGGGCTGAAAAAGGACAAATGTTTGTTTTATCTTGAAAAAGTATGTTTGATGGTTGAATAAATTGTGATCACAGCCTTGTTCCTTTCGCCTAGTGACCCAGTGATGCACCCAGATCCTGCTGTCGGGTATGCTGTCATAATATTCTGCAATCATTACGAGCAAAGCGGCCAACTTCAGCCTTCTCCTTCGTTGATTCCTTCGATTAAGCCATAACCTCTCCATTGTCTATTTCAAGTGACAACTGCCTTTCACAAACGGACTCAAAACGTTCACGCCTTCTATCAGAACGTTCTCCGAGAGGAGTACAAGGCAGTACACGGGAGCGGCACTGACAACCGCATCGCGCAGTGTGATTGGACGAACCGACACCTGCTCCCGCTAACCGCTCCGATGAACGCTCGAGTGATTTGGCCTTTACACGGCATCAACGTCTTTTTTCAGTGTAATTTGACCTTCCCGCATAAGTCAACGCGTAGTTAAAAATATACTCCATAGATGACGCCTGTTCTACATCACAGCAAAAAAAGAATGCGTTCATGCAGCAAACAGACTAACTTGTATTTCCGTTGTGACTTGATCATTGGGATCGTTATTTATCAAGTTTGAGAAAGTTTTCTCATAAAATCATTAAAATCGTTTCAGCTAAATACGTAGGTATTTATTAAGAACTATTCCAATTATGAACAGGCATTCACATCAGTATGATAATTTAAAATATTTCAATTTATTCATGTTTTGCGTAATTATACTTATTTTAGACTTAAATTTCCAGTAAAATAAAGATTGGATGTGTTACTCTCGGAATAGTCGTATTATGATAACTGAATGGCCTCTTGAAAGATGGCGTTTTCTGCAACCGTCGCCGATTGCCGCCAATCACAGTAAAAGCGGCACTGCTAATGGTTCAAAAATGGATAGGTACGTAGTTGTGTTTCGACTTCCATGGATTTCAACTTACGTGGAAATTTTTGGGACAAATTAACCGCTTAAGTTGAGGACTTACTGTATATCATTTCTGAAGTTAAAACCCTTGAGTCGGCCAACTCTTTTCTATGGCAAAGGTTAAGGGGGGAAATCCTAACCTTTACCTAACTTCGCAGGATGAGCATGGGTCAGGGACCCTCCCGCTTTCATCTGTTCTTTATTTTGGAAGGAAATTATTTTTCACTTTATCCAGGTGTCGGTGAATTTGTCACTGCCAGGGTGGCGATCGTCAGGGAAAACCGGGAAAACCTGGAATTGTCAGCGAATTTTGAATTTCTGGAAATGTCAGGGAATTTTCGTAACAGTCAGGGAGAAACTGGGGTAGGAAATTCTCATTATTTTTCTACCATTACGTTTATCGGCCAGTCTTTCCCACCCTTTACTTCACCAAAACATTTCACCAACTAAAACTAATGTTCGTCGCTGACGTTCATGGAATAAGCCCCATCAATTCGTGGCTCATTCAGTTGTGAATCTTAGTTATTTAGTAGTGAATCATACGTACAATGTATCCCTTTTGCATATCCTTATTGCGGTATTTGCCTAGTAATGTCAAAATTCATGATCACAATGTATTACGCTAATCACAAGGAATCCGAGGCTATGCTGTTCGGAAAATTTTACCTCGCATTTTTTTTTTAACTTCCAAAGCTTAGCTTGAGAGGTAGCTGGAGCATACTAGCTCGTAGTAAATACATGCTTACAGTTGTAAAAATACGAGACAATGATTATCAAAATGGTAATACAAGTATGTGTAAACAAAATCTTACGCAAGATCATCTTCGATTCCCATATCGCCCTTCGTGAAACAGTAAGAGCCCTCCTCCCCTCCCCTCCTTTCACGCTCGACGTAATTGTTGAATAGCCCCCTTAGCTCCCTCTCGAAGCAATTTAGTCAGGTCAAAAACTACCTCAAACATGATATTCCTGAATATGATGCTGCCGTTGCCAATTGCCTCCTGTCTTCGCTCGCAGTGGCGCGCTTACGTTTTGTTTGTTTATCCAAATAGTTTTACATTGCAATTGATTTGCAATACTCTTGCAATCAAGGGGTTATAACCACGTTAATCAAATTGTTATTCGCTTCTGAAAGTCACTCGCGCTATCCGATTTTGATCCAGTCCAACAACTTGGCTTTGGTTTTTTTTTATTTCTCGTGCACCCTAGTGATACATTTGCCGGAGTCCGACAGTAAATTGGCCATTGACTTTTCCTTCGATGCCTTTTCACTAATTCTCAGCTTCCCAGAACTACCAAGACGCGACTATAATTTGGATGAGAGTTTAACTTATGAAAATTTAATATATTTTTTTTCATTAGGATGTACTTTGTAGCTTTTAATGTACTGATTTAAGCTTTTAACATTTTCTGAGTTTTGACGAAAATTTAATTCAGCAGAAATAAAATATTCCAATAATAGGTGACCTTTTGGCGATTGGTCAGGGAAATTGGTAAATCCATCAGGGAATAGTCAGGGAAAAGTCAGGGAATTTAAAAATTGGATATCAGTAGCCACCCTGACTGCGCTCTCAGTCAAAGGGAGGAAATCGCATGAGTTTTTCTTTAGGACCCCAACCCTGTGGGCAGGTTGGTGGGGGTACCGTTACAATATACACACACACACAGACACCCATCTCCTGGACTATTCTACGGGTGACTCGTGGGGTTGTTTGTTCTGATAAACCCCCTCCGATTCCAGTTTTTCTAAGATGGCTAGATAGCGTGGTGGTCTACTCATCTGATGTAACATTGGAAGGTCTGTGGTTCGATTCCCAGTCTAGTCGAATTATTTATACCTGGAATTGGCCATCGTTCCACCTTCACACCACCATTGTCTATGTCCATTTTATGTGTTGCATATCCCCTTTCTTTCACCCTCTTTCCTACTGAAATATTTATATATTAATGCCTCCTAGTGGTCTGTGTGAATAAGTAATGTGGTTTATTCATCACTTAGTTTACCTAGTATACTGCCCAGTTGTAAACTAGTAAATATTTGTCTCATAAATTGCTTCATAATGCTACCTGGAAATTAAGATTAGCTATTCACTTTTTTCTTTGTTGTCCTCAGATAAATATACATGTAGACATTATCAATGACAATGTTTATCCTGTTTCCCAGACTTCTTCGTTGAAGATGATTTTGTGGAAAATGTTGTCACCCATTTTAGTAAGTTAAGATGGTTGTAAGAAATGTACACAAGTGGTCGTTGCATATAACTAATTTGAGGGAACATGATCATTATTTGTCTCATTGAAGCATGGAATCATATTTTGGAATATGTAGTTATAAAAATGAAGTCCTATGATTTGTATTTCAGTGCATTAAGCTGAACAATAATCAACATTTGTTGTCTGATTTGAGATTGATTTTTCTTATCAGACGAATAATTTAAAAGGAAATTTTTTTACTTCCATTGAGACTCATCAGCTCATCACACAGTGTGAGGAAGTTATGACAGGAAAAAAATGTTTTCTTCCCTTTTATTGATTTAGATGGAACAACTGATTGTTCAGTGCTGAATACTGTTATACATATGTGTCTTGTAAGGATTGATGTGATAGCATAGGATTGAATTGTGAACACCAACTGTTTTGTCGGTTGTCCCTGAACTTTTTCATTTTGTTAACTTTTAATTTAAAATTAAATCTAAATTAGAGTTGGCTAGTTTTAATTTCCATTATAATATTATTTCCTATTTTCCTTAGTGTTGTGATTGTATCACTCCTGAATTTGTAATAGCTATGCGTAATTTCTATTCCAGTCAAAATATCATGAATTTTACTTATGTCATAAAGCATTTCATTGATAGGAATATTGCCTTTTCTTCATTTTTTGGTTTGGTTGTCAAAGTAGTATCTTTTGCTTTAATTAATAGAAATATTTATCTTGGCTATTTCTAATGATAATGATTACCAGTAACCTCACAAAGCTGTAATGCAATTACATATCATTATTGTACTTTCCTAGTAATTTTTGAATTATGAATTGACTCAATGATTTTACCTAATTAAACATTTCTGATGACTATGTATTTTACAGTAAAATATCACCTATTACAGTAAAATCCCATTTTTCCGGAAATGGTTAGGGCCAGGGTCACTGCATTAATGGATTTTCTGTAAAACTGGTATATTATTTGGTAAGCCTTGGGTATAACAGGATGTCCAGCATCAGGGAAAAGCTGGAAAACCGGAAAATATCAGGGAATTTGTAAACTTTGGGACAAATTTGGAGATCGGCTGTTGAAAGACTACCATATTTCCCAGTCCATAGGACGCACTTTTGGACATATGACGCATGCACACTATGGACAAGAAGTACATACATAAGACGCACACATAAGACATAAGTTTTTTACTCAAAAAATATAAGCTTTCTTATAATATATAATTTTCCCTGCATTCCCTCAATAGTTTCATAAAATAATTACTTCATTTGGATCCCGAGCATTAGCCTCGCGATGTCTCCTTGTAAATTAATGTATAATGGAATTGGCAGACGAGCCTGCCCTCATGTTTCTTCGTATTTATAGGCGCACGTTTTTTTTTCGTTGAAAAATTCACCATGTCGAGTTCGAAGGTGCGGAAGACAGTATATAATGCCGATTGGGCTCTGTATCTGGAACTATCCTGGGTGCAGCCAGTGCCCAAAGATGTGTACCCTGTTCACTGCAACCTATGTAACACTACATTCCAACTCAGCAACAGCTGTTCGAAGCTATGCTGCAGGGCAGAGGCACCAGTCAAAGTTGAGGGCACAGCAGCAGTCCCTTCGTATCAGTTTCTGTTTTAAGAAACCAACCATGCCTGTATCGCAGTCTTCCACCACCCCACTTTTGGCTGCACCTATGTCGAGTACTTCAGTTTTGGACTGCATTTCAGCTACGGATCCTGTCAACGTTGCAGCTACTGGCGATAGTTCATCTGCACTTGGAGCCAGGTCCTCCACTTGTTTGTGCAGGTGTGGGTCAGACAAACCTAAGTCGGTGAGAACTTATGTGATGAACGATGACGTTACTGGGGAAGAGGTGTACTATGGTGTATCGATTGCGTTATAACACATGACTCTCTGAGAAACACTGCCAATGCCATCCCAATTCACCGGCAAATGTACCCGGACAGTGAAATCGCCAAAAGGCAGCTAAGTAAATCCGAAGTTTCATATGTGAGAGTTCATGGTGTGTCTCCTTATTTTAAGCGGGAGCTAGAAAATGAAATAGTAGACTGCCCTCACGTTGTGATAGGTTTTGACGTGAACCTCAACAAGATTGCACAGAGGTAACAAATGGACATATCTCTTTGGTTTTGGAATAGCAAGAAAAATGAATGTAGTATGTACTAGGTATCTGACTTCAACCTTTCTTGGGCATACGAGGGTGGCTGATCAGCTGGGTACCTTTAAGAAAGGTTTGCCAGAGCATCTCTTGTACAAAATGCTTCAAGTGTCAATGGACATCAATTTTTGCTTTTTATAACATCTTCAGCTTGATTTGGAAGAATGCCGGCCAGAGGGAGGCAGATTACTTGAACTAGTTAGTTGTGGCCTGCACACTAGGGCGGATTGGAAAAATCGATTTTTCGTGGAGAAACTTGGCCTTCTGGAAAAAGTTGTCCAAGTGACTCAAAATAAGGCCTGAAAAATTTGGGACCTCTAGGTTAACCCTAGACCCTCGCGCCGTGGCCATTAATGGGGAGGAGGGCTGGAAATGGAAAAATTCATGTTTTTATAGCGGTTCCCCATGGATTTTGCCGAGTTCCGATCCTTGGGGCCAAAAAGTTTGTCTATTTGGACGTATCTGCAGCCGTTAAGCCACAAAATGTCTATTTTGAGTGCGCAGCCACGCGTCATTATGCAACCCCCACGTAGCATCGCGATGCGTCGCTGTGCAACGGTCAGCAGGCCGCTCGCGCCTCCTTCCGGCTCGCGTCTGCTGCCCACTCGCCGCGAATGCAGCAAAACTCATCATGCATGCATCTTCCGTCGTTGGTCTAACTAATATTAGATAATTAAACATAATGTCCATGGAATAACAATTACGGAAGAATTATTTGAAATTAATGTAACACTTCTAAATTGCCTCAGGTGGCTTTTGGCGGGTATTCGGCCCTGACAATGTATGCATATTTTGTTGCCTAAGTATGTTAACCCTGGTAAAACTCCCAATACCCTCGCTTTCCACCCCTTCTCCTCCCACTCATCGCCTCTCCTTTCTCCCTTCCTTCCTCTACCGCCTCCAAAATATGTATATATTGTCAGCGCTTAGCACCATTTCATTGAGTGGAAAATTACACCTTGCTATTTCAGTGAGCATATACAGTGCCTGCAGTTCGCTACTAGGCATTCAGTGAAGTCGTGCTTTTCTCTACGCGTTCTCCCTGTTGGTCAGTGCTGTGATAGTCATTTTTGGTGAGAATTTGGAAATAAGTGCGCCGCTCTTCAAGTCAAATCCCTTAGTGATTTGAATATTTTAACTCTACGATAATTTGTACTTGGAAAATGCCAAAAAAAGGATACTTATTGAGTAAAAATGTCCTTTTTTTGGTTTCTCGTCGATATTAAACGAATTGACGTAACCAACTTTTAAAGAAGTGATAGATTATTTTTTTTATGTTCGCGACATATTAAGATCCGAAAACGCAGGCAGGGAGCCTACAGTTTATCATGTAGTTAGTCTAGTGGCGAACTTTCAAATTTAAAAGTGATTGGATGCGACGGCACCAAAGTGAATACAGGTCAGAAAGGAGACATCATCCGTTTACTAGAAACACAGCTCCAACGTCCCTTACAGTGGTCTATTTGCCAATTACACTTGATTGACTTAACGCTGCGGCTCTTGGTAGAAAAATTAGACGGGCAAACTAAGGGTCCAAATTTTTTTGCAGAAACTATTGGCCCCGCCCTTCAAGACTGCCAGACTCTTGATATCATACGATTCGAGCCAATTCCAACAAAATTTACTCTACAAAGTAGACTTGACATTACTGAGCACTGACCAGCAGTAACTTTTGGAAATTTTCAATGCAGTGTCGAAAGGATTTTACTCGGAAAATTTGGCCAGGAAAACTCCAGGGAAAGTGGCTCATTCTCGCTGGCTCACTACGGCCAACCGACTACTGAGACTATAGGTGTCCACTGAAAATCCAAGTGCTAATTTGCAAAATCTGGTGTCATTCATTCAAAAAGTATGCGCACATGTCTCGTTGTCAGTGAAGCGAAACCATTGTATACACGACGGTGCTGTAAATTTATTGAAACTAATAAATTGGTCGAGATATCTACCGGAAGGTCTTAAAAAATTCATTGATCCTGTTATTCAGAGAAACAGGTTTTTTGGGCACCCAGAAAATTTACTTCTCTCAATGATTGCTGACCATCGAGAGGAAGTACGAAGAGATGCGTGGAAAAAAATATTAGAGGTGCCAAGAAATACGCGAGCGACCAAAAATCTAAGAACTTTTGAATTACTACCAGTTTTTAATTTTGATGCAGAAGACTACACGCTGCTGATCAAATGGGACAAGAACACCAACCCCTCTGCTCTATCGCATCTCACGGCTGAAGAAATTTGGGAATTACTTAAGCAATGCTCAACTTTGGAACTTAATTTCGCCTACCACACGCAAGCAGTGGAAATATTAGTGAAAGAGGTAACCCAAGCTTCATAGACATCCGCAAAAGATGAGGAGAGACAATTAGAAATGCTGAAAAGACTAGAAAGCAGAACCAAAATGCCGACCTTCGAAACCAAGTCTCAGTTCCTGCTGTGATAGGGTAAGTTTTACATTTATCTGCCTAACTTAAAAAATAAATGTATCGATAATGACCGTAAGTGTTCAATGAAAATAATTATTAAAGACGAGTACTTACACACAGATAAACCGATTGGTCCACAAAATGACCACTTGCTTATTTTTCAGATAGCATCTAATCTGATAAAGTAACTGCGTTACTCAATTTTATTTGAGTGGGTGGGTGGGCGGGGGAAGTCATAGTTCAGGTACCTTGAAGTAGTGAGCTCTGGTAACTATTTTTGGATTCTTTCTCCATGTTGAAAAAGAATTGTAAAAGTAGGCTAAATCCTGCACAATCAGAGTTTTTATCTAATTCCTGAATAATGACGGTGTATCATACTTATTTCAAATAATTCTTCCATAATTGTTATTCCCTGGATGTTATGCTTTATTATCTAACATTAGTTAGACCAACGATAGAAGATGCATGCATTCGCGGCGAGCGGGCAACAGACGCGAGCCGGAAGGAGGCGCGAGCGGCCTGCTGACCATTGCGCTGCGACGCGTTGCGACACTACGTGGGCGTTGCCTAATTGCGCGCGGCCGCGCACTCAAAATATACATTTTGTGACTTAACGGCTGCAGATACGTCCAAATGAACGAAATTTTTGAACCAAAAGAGAGCAACTCGGCGAAATCCATGGGGAACTACTATAAAAATTTGACTCTTTACATTTTCAGCCTCCCTCCCCAAAAATGGCCACGGCGCAAGGGTCTAGGGTTGACCTAGAGGTCGCAAATTTTTATGGCCTTATTTTGAGACACTATGACAACTTTTTCCATAAGGCCAAGTTTTTCCGCGAAAAATCGATTTTTCCGATTCACCCTGCTGCACACCCTACATTGTGCATTTAAGGGTGGAATGCATGGTACAGGTTGGGATCTAGTTCCGCTCGTACATGCCATGTATAATCTGTTTCACAATGTTCCTAGTCGTATGGCCTACTACACGCACTTCATAGGATCAGACAAATTCCCTGCAAAGTTCTGTGCTGTGCGGTGGCTTGAAAATATCACCGTAGCAAATGTAGCGTTAGGTATCTTGCCTTCAATGCAGATATACATCGACAGTTTCAAGGAGCTCAAGGCAAAGGAACCACATTGCATGAGCTTTCAGGTTGTGAAATAAGGTGTTGCAGACAAACTCTTAGGACCAAAACTGTCTTTCTTTTCGTCCGTTGCATCAGATATTGAACTCTTTTTGACAGAGTTTCAAACAAATTATCCTAAGGTGCCCTTCCTCTTCCTCGGATTTGCTGACCTTGAGCCGTGGCAGCCTCATCAAAAGGGGCCCAGCTTGTCAGCAGCCGCTTCCTCGTACTTGAGGGCATGCCTTGGGTAGCCGGGGCTGGAGGTCTAAAGTGGACCGGCCCGGCATTAGACCCGACGTCTGCCGACTTCAGACTAACCCCCCCTGCTCCCTGGAACCAGACCGGGGTATATAAGGCCCGCACACTTCTACGCGGGACGGCTTCCATCTCTTGCGTCGGGCGTAGTGCTGTCCAGCCGCTGCCGCTGTCTTCCTGGTGTCCAGCCCGTCGTCCTCACGCTGTGTTTTCCCCCCTTTTTTCCCTCCCACCTACCGGTCTTACGCACCACCACCATGCCTATGGTTGTAATTGTAATGTATATTTAATTAAATCTTCCATCGAATTGACGGATATTCTGTTTGCATATTTGAATTCTTATTTAAGTGAGCCCCCTGCCCGGCCGGGTGCATCTCATCCTTATAAAGACAGTCATGGAGAGGTTTGTGAAACCTGAAGTTTTGTCGTATTCTAAAGTGTAAGTTTCATCCCTTGATTTGTCAATGAGTGACAATCTTCTTCCAGTCAACCAGGTTAAACTAGGACACACAACGAAAGCTGCTTTGTCTGATGTAGGCGATGTACCCGATAAAGAGATCGCTCTTATCCGGTTGGACGCTCTTAAGTGCCTTGTCAAATCGGTAACGAAGCTCCAAGAACGTTCCCCATTGGCTTACAAATTAACTAAAGCTTTGTCTTGGTATAAAACTTATGAAGGTTATTATTCTACCTCATTACTTTAAATATTAAATCTCTTAAATCTTAGCCTTACCTTCTTCGTATAGTTTTCTTGAGTCGAAAACCAGTTTATTTGAGAAAAAAAGTGAACTTCAATTCTTTCCATAAAGGAATATAAAAGGAAAGAATAAAAAGCAAAAGGAATGTTTTCCATTTTGTGAAGAATACATAGTTGGATTTCACCACCACCTCTCCTCTGTCATAATTAGCTCTTAAGATATTAAAGATAGAGTAAACATAAAAAAATCACATGCACATGCATCTTGGAATAATGGCTGCTGCAAAAAAACGAGAAGAGATAAATTTTTTGAAATGGTCACCTTCAACTGCCAATACCAGTAGGTATGTGGGTGTGCGTGGGGGAAAAGGATATTCAAATAATAACCATCATCTTTGGGTGATTAGTAGGGATAGGAAAATTTCGCGATCGCGAATTTAGCGAATTTAGACAAAAATGTCCTAGGAGTGGTAATTAGTTACAACATACTCCATACTGACTGGGGAAATGACTTTTGAACTCGCGAATTGTGCCCCAAAACGCGAATTTTCATTTTTTATGAGAAAACGGTTAGAAGTACATTTCAAACGCAATAAAAACATTAAAATTGCAAGCAAATGTTCTCATTTTAATTTAAACGAACTCGCGTGCAAATATTGCTGAGGTATGCATAAGTTGGCAGTTCATCGTAGCTTAACCGGTGTTACGATAACAATCGCGGGAGGATGACATCGGGTGCTTTCGATTTACGGCGCTAACCGGCAATACACAGCTCGTCACGCCGCGGTGCTTTCTATTTACAATTAGTGGAATAACCACCTATCGGCATCTATGATCGGTGGCTCTCCGCTCCGAGGTGAGTCGAACAAAGGAAAAGCAATATGCGCATTTATTCTAAGTAATCTGCTACAACAGGGTTTCTCAAACTTTTCCTGCGATGGAACACTTCGTAAATCCTGAAATTTTAATGGAACACCTTGTGGACTTCACATATATTAAACCATTGCGTTTAGGTAGCAGCATATAAAGCTGTTATAGATTACTCGGAACACCCATTAGCCTTCCGCGGAACATAGTTTGGGAATCCCTGTGCTACAGATTTGAAGACGAGACGGACTGCGCATGCGTGAATAGCCGCTTTGAGTTGTTTAATTTCAATGGGCTTGTTCGCCAAGAGTTTTTTAATGCCAATTATAGTTTGAAAACTAAAGAGACACGTATTTTTTCGATTTTTTATTTTGGTCTGATTTGTTCATAACACTACTATGGATTTGAAGATGAGACGGACTGCGCATGTGTGAATAGCCGCTTTGAGTTGTTTAATTTCAATGGGCTTGTTCGCCAAGAGTTTTTTAATGCCAATTATAGTTTGAAAACTAAAGAGACTCGTATTTTTCCGATTTTTTATTTTGGTCTGATTTGTTCAAAACACTACTACGGATTTGAAGATGAGACGGACTGCGCATGCGTGAATAGCCGCTTTGAGTTGTTTAATTTCAATGGGCTTGTTCGCCAAGAGTTTTTTAATGCCAATTATAGTTTGAAAACTAAAGAGACACGTATTTTTCCGATTTTTTATTTTGGTCTGATTTGTTCAAAACACTACTACAGATTTGAAGATGAGACGGACTGCGCATGCGTGAATAGCCGCTTTGAGTTGTTTAATTTCAATGGGCTTGTTCGCCAAGAGTTTTTTAATGCCAATTATAGTTTGAAAACTAAAGAGACACGTATTATTCCGATTTTTTATTTTGGTCTGATTGGTTCATAACACTACTATGGATTTGAGGATGAGACGGACTGCACATGCGTGAATAGCAGCTTTGAGTTGTTTCATTTCAATGGGCTTGTTCGCTAAGAGTTTTTAAATGCCAATTCTGATAGAGTTTGAAAAGTAAAGAGAGACGTATTTTTCTGTTTTTTGATCCGTCGCCTGCTTTTCGAATTATCGGCGGCGAAAAATCGGGGTTCTTAACCCTTTCACGTAAAAGAACCAACATGAAAAGGTTTGAAGTCACTTGCTGCTCCGTTGAATCACGCTGGGTGCTATGCAGCATTCCCCTTCCCTCGCTTTCCAGCGAGCGAATTACAAACTGAACCGGATCTCTGATGTTGTCACGAACTTTTTGAGTGGGCGGCAAGTTTCGCAAATTTTTGTTTTTGATTTAAGAGGGAGTGGCTGAATATAGAAGAATTTTGTCTCCACCGAAAATCTATTTTCCAATCCATCTACCGAATTCGTGAATTAAATTGCAATTTTGTATCATAGTGAACGACCTTATTGCAATGGTTATACCTTATAGCTGGCTTAAAAGCACCAATCAAGGCCAACTACGACATCAATATAATTGTCGATATATTTATTTATTGCATGGCACCAAGATTGATTTTATTGTTTGAATCTCTAGTTTTTAGCCATTTCCGTCAAATGACTTTGTTTTCCAGTGACAATTGTTAAGTATCCTAGTTTTATGCCTGGTTTCTGCAAGTGATTTTGACGAGTTATTGTGATGCCGAATGCAAAATTAAGCACAAGAGACCAACTTTTCCAGTATCAAAAAGATGGATTTTTTTAATTGTATCGATAAAAGTACGGTCATGTACATATTCTACAATTGTCAGGTTGCTTGGGAAAGACTCAATTGGAAAAATTTAAAATCTTCGAAGAACGTAACTGCAGAAAACTTTCACAAGGATGGAAATTCTCTAAAGTTACATGTCAATACACGAAATGTATTAAATTTTATTTTTAAATTTAGTGACACTTTTCCAAGTTCCGCCACCGAGGTGATTGTCTTCAGTCATAACATGGCTAGAAGGGGAATTGTCGCGTAATAGCCCAGATCATATTGGGTATAGTATAAGTGACCCTTTTCTAGACTTAGAAATAATCGGTATTTTATGTGTGTATGTATATATATATATATATATATATATATATATACTCAATCATACGAAAATGACGCTCAAAGGCGCGAATAAATTCAAACATTCATAGGAAAATGGAAATGGATAGGTACACATAAAAGGACGAACACAGGGTTTGGTGGGGAAGATGAAAATGAGTCAAATCCAGACAGAAAAAATTTCACCTTAGCCGGGATTGAAATTTTTTCTGTCTGGATTTGACTCATTTTCATCTTCCCCACCAAACCCTGTGTTCGTCCTTTTATGTGTACCTATCCATTTCCATTTTCCTATGAATGTTTGAATTTATTCGCGCCTTTGAGCGTCATTTTCGTATGATTGAGTATATTTGGCCATGTTGGCTCTTTTCTTCTTCTACGGCTATGCGTGCCTTTAAACGTACTGTTCACCTCTTTATATGTTGTATGCCTGTATTCCTCTTTCCTTTCAACCTTCCAATTGTGTTTGTCCCCTATATGGTGGGTGAAATCGCCCTTGCGCGCCATCTCTGGGCCGTTCAACTTGGGCATGGGGTGTGACATAAAACCCCGTCAAATTCAGCAGTAAATTGAGTAGCCTTGGTGGTGTAACTGGGAGCACACCTGACCGGCAATTGGGAGATCCGGGTTCGTATCCCGGCTAAGGTGAAATTTTTTCTGTCTGGATTTGACTCATTTTCATCTTCCCCACCAAACCCTGTGTTCGTCCTTTTATGTGTACCTATCCATTTCCATTTTCCTATGAATGTTTGAATTTATATATATATATATATATATATATATATATATATATATATATATATATATATATATATATATATATATATATATATATATATATATATATATATATATATATATATATACATACACACACATAAAATACCGATTTTATACAGTGACCGAAAATTTATATATATATAAATTTGTGGTCACTGTGAAAACACCGAAATGTCTTGTTGAAAGTACCGAATTCCTAATTTCAAAGTACCACTTTTCTCCCTCTGAAACCACCGAAAAATTCCTATCCCTAGTGATTAGACATGGAATCACCCTTTAGACTTGGCCAGCCTTACAAATCTGCCACATGCACAAGGCAAACAGTGAGTTTTCATTCCATGCGCCAATGCTTTTGCCCATCGGACAAGTTTTGTGTTGACATGGAACACCTGAGAACTAATCCCTCGTTCATGACAGCAATACATTTTGTTCAAAATAAATTAGCTCCTAATTGAGAAGTGGCTTTTCCCAAAGTGTGTGATGGTTGACTTCATGCGTGGGTGTTCTTTATGTCTCCCAATGATTTAAGCTAGATGTGAGTTATTTTATTTTGTGTGTAAGCATTTATTACTTCGAAAAATGTGTAAAAACCTTTGTGCAGCTTTACCACTCGGAATGAGTGATCTGCCAATAAATACTCAATGATAATGAAATAATGATTTTTTTCTTGTTTAAATTTAAGCTTTACCAATTATTGATTAATTTTAGTCACCATATTTGATAGCATATAAGACGGAGGCACTCTACAGGCTTAAGTCATCCCCGAAACTTACCTGTTCATTAATTTTACCTCCTATATAGTCAGCATTACCCTGCCCGGCTCCATAATATTATTACATATTACCTTAAACAATGTTGTGTATGTTGTTATTGTAACCTGGGTTATTGTTACGGAGGGTACTATAGCCAATATAGATTGTCTTGATTGCTTCGTTGAGAATTGCGAGATTGTTTGACACAACAATACTCGTAATTTTGAAGTGGTCAAAATTAGGAGTATTGCTGTGTAATGCTCCTTAGTACTATTCCTTTTTGAAATCTGTGTAATAATTTATATTGAACATCGCCATTTAAGACTTATACCATGCCACTTACTAGTAAAACCAAGAAAAAGTAACATAACAATTTCCAAATATTATTCTGATATTGGTTATGACGCACTTGTAATTACTTCACCAAAAAAGTGTATTATGTATTTTGGTTATGTTATGAAAATGTTTCCCAATTGAAACCAATTTTTATTGTCTCCTGACATTTATACAGTGCCTCACTTTGACTGTAAACACTTTTTTATTGAACAAGTCCCAATAGAATGGGGGTGTGTCTTATGTACCATAAGCTGTGACACTTTTTAAATATTATGTGACATTCATTTGAGTACTATTTATGAAGTGTTCAAAATTAGGAGTATTGCTGTGTAATGCTCCTTAGTACTATTTCTTTTTGAAATTTTGACTGCACTTGTTTTGCATATGATATTCAAATATGATTGATATTTATTTCTGTGTGTGCGTGTCTGTGTAATAACTGATGCAAATGTGGTCATTGATGTGCCAATGTGGAATTTTTTTCCTAACCTTAGGATAAAATACGCATCTTATGTGTTGAAAATGAATTTTTGTTTATGAAAACTATCCGCTTTAACAATGGTGTCTCTTTTTTTGTTTTTCATGTCTCATGGATCCCATCAATCAGTCGGCAAAGTTATTATAGGTTTGACTTTTTTGCCATCTGCACTCCCTGCTTAGTAGCTTGTGCACTTGAATATGGGCACACTGGGTTTGTAGTGATTCACTGTAGTTTGTGCTCCCTCTTGCCTCCTCTGTCCCCTCCCCCTCTCATTGGTCCTCTATTTCACCCTGCACTTGAAACAGGGTGTCCCCTTGGGGAGAAATTCTGAAACAATAAGAGAATCTTGTGAAAATTTGAAACTGAAAAATGGGATGTATCTGCTTAAATGTTGCATATAACTTCTAATTTATCTCAAAAAGTGAATTTTTGTTTGCTTACATGTTCTCATGAGCGGAACCCTTTTTGTAGTTTTAGGGTTGACACTAAGGTGTGTGGGTTGAAAATGAAGTAGGTAGTTTGAGACTGGGAAAAACAATACAAGCTTCAAATAATAGCATACTAGTTGAGTAAAAATTCTATTAAGGGTGTAGATTCCCTAGGAAAATTTTTGGAGGAGGACAAGGTGGCCACCTTGTTTCATCTTTCATTTGTTAGTGCTCCAAAATAAGAGCACGACTTCTAATATTTGTTTATTATTGGGAATTTTCATTTTGGGCCAGCTTGAAGATTTTTTTGGTCTCCTCAAAAAACCAAAATCTCTGTCACTCCTAAAAGGGCACTTGAAATTTGGCTGTCTGGTTCACGAATGAGCGCTTGAATATTGTTTTCAGTTTTCGATATGATTTCTGCTTTCATTTTACGCAAGTCCTTGGTCATTTTGAATCCTGAGTTAGTAATTTTCTATCTCTTATTGAGGTATCTTTCCTTTGGGTTAGCCAAGGTAATGATGTAAACTCATGAGAAAACATACAAGTAAAGGTTTTAATTCCAAGTCGGAGGCTCCCTAATATTTTTTTCTCAAATGATATTCATCTCATAAAAAAAAATGACATGATTTCAGTTACTAAGTACGGAATTATTTATCAAGGGCTATGCATAATCAGGTGTACTCTCTTAACAATAATAACTGTCTTTGTTTTCCAAAAACTTCAGTATGTTATTGAAGAAATAGGATTCGTCACATATTTGATAAAGTAAATCACAAAATATTTCCTTCACCATGTCATAAGAAGTCAAATTCAGAGAAACAAAGATGCATCAATACAACGAACTTCTCAAGCATTAAAAAAAATCAGAATTGAGGAGTTACATGTATAAGAGTTCTATCAGAACAAATAGGAACAGTCTTCAAAAATACGGTTGGGGATAAGGACAGAGAAACCATAAAACACAACACAAACTCATGTATTTAAAATCTGAAATCTCCCAAGGACTGAAAAGTAGCATCGTTTATTCCATTCCATCTAGCAGTAGTGATACTATCTACACAGGTCAGACATCACAATGTGTGTCTTGAAATAGAATCTCCATACACAAAACATCAATAAAATCCGGCGTACAATTATGTGCACTTTCAGGTGATGCAATCAAAAAACTGCAAAGGTGATGCCATTATGATCATGAAAATAACTGTCGAAAAGAAACCAATGTTTCAGTACTTCAAGGGAAATTTGCCTGTAGCGTAGCTTAAAGCAACCCTTTTCTTGTACATCCCTCTAACGGTTTACCAAAAATTTTATGACCTCCAGACCATGACCTTTATGACAGAGGAAGGTTACGCGGTACACTAACGTAAAGGAGAAGTTGTCTTCCGATGACATTATTATATCTGCCCTTATTTTCCAAGAGCAAATCAGGAAGATCATTCCAGAATATCACCCTGCTCTAGTGATCAATACTGATCAAACGAGATGTGAATATAGGGCCCAAATTAGGCGGATGCTTTCTCACCACGGAGAAAAACTACGGAAGTGTGTATCGGACAGTTAAATAAAGTGACCCATTCATATGCAGCCCAAAACAGTGTAATGTACTCGGGTATACTTTTACCCAAAGTATTTACTGTCTCCAAGTGGTCGCCGGATGATTTGGTTCGAAAGTGAAACTTGTAGTTGAAGAAACTGTTAATGGTTTCCAAAATGTTTTTGTGGCTTGCTCAAAGTCGGGTAAGCTATCGAGCAACACGTATGAATTGCATTTGGAATATGTACTACGGCCATATGTAAAAAAACAATCAGAACAATCCAAACAACCAGAACGTATTTATAAGAGATAGAAGCATAATTTTTACATCAGCTTTTAAATGATCATTTTCGAATGAGCTGTAATGAAGGAAAGATATCTCCGTGACGAATAAGATTAGGGTTTTGCATTTATGTATGCAAGATTACGTAAAATAAGGGATTTGGTGCTTCCCCAGCGAATAATGTTAACTTTTCTCAGGATTTATTTGTGTCAAGTGATTGGCTGCTGGCGAAAGCCTGACCCAGTGGCCAGGTGCTTGGCAGAAGCCACTCACCCGCCCCGATGGAAATCTCGAGAAAAAATTAACATTTATTGTAAAATAATTGAAACGCATTCCGGATAAACATTTTAAAATTATTTATTACCATAGAGGGTTTAAATAAAAAAAAATGATAGAAAAATGTGAGGGCGACTGTGGGGTCCCGATCCTAAATCCTTTGGTTCTATTGCTAAGTACTCTACTTCTAGACTACCTCTCTTTGCTATTCCGACGTGCAATTCTGTGCATTATACATGCTGTAAAAATATTCAAGTTCATTTTTTGTTTAAACTACTGAATATATAACCCCACTCTTGAAACACTATTCAGGGACTACTTGCCTGCCAAATTTCGTCAAGATCCTAGACCCGGTTATTGGATACTCCCCTTGTTAGATCCCTTCCCTGGATTTAATTTTTCTTTTAGCCGATAGATGGGCCCTGATAGCAACAACAGCTGAGTATCCATTCCTCAATGGTCTCATCAAAATCAAAGGACGTGCATGAAATGTCATGCAGAAGTTTATTTTTAACATGTTTTGTTGAAACACTCAATTCAGTGGGCGCCCTGGAATGTAAATTTAAAAATTTCAATGATTTATAGAAGAACAAACTTCTAATGTGAAAAAGGGTATTTTGGTTAAACTGGACACCTTTACAAGTAAAAGCAGAAAAATCTTCGGCTGAGAATGTTTTCACGATTTACTGGGTTATTTAATAGTCATAAAATGTCATGCAGAATTAACCCTTTAACAGTCTAGTTTTTTTTGCAAATTACACACAATAAAAAATTGTCCGGTTTTCTTATTTTACATTTTATTTGCCCGTATCTGATACCGGCAAATCATTTCAGTACCTGCTAACTTGCCCGTATCAGATACGGGAATATCAGTTGAAGCGTTAAACAATAGGTGTTGAGATGAGGAACGAAACTCTGCATTCTCTGTCTTATATCTCTGCCCCTCATCCCCCCCCCCCCCCCCATAGGTACGCCACTGATCCACAGAGTGCGTTAAAGCATAAGTACATACAGCAAAGTTGACTAAAACAAGAGTTGTCTGTGCACTAGATAGATGAAAAAAATCGTAGAAAAATTAGGGGACAGACAAGTACACAAGTGCATGTGGTACACTTTAAGTGCATTTAACCTCTGTACGTAAATGTTATCAGACCTGATGGCCAATAGGATTCAATATCAATTTCACTGTTAGAACCTTAAGCATAGAGTTCTACTCTTTGACTAGTTTTACTCATGAGTGAGATTTGATTTAAGCACTCATTTTTAAAGCTGACCCAGTGCATTACTACTTGGCACCAATTTTTTTGTAAATACATCCTTAATTTTTTCATAAATGATTTGCCTAATCATATGGAGAATTTGAATCATATGTATTTCAACCGACTTTATTGTGTAGTTTCTTCATAATTTGTATATTTGTACTTTGCATGCATGCTTATATGTATCTCTTTTTTGTACCTAGATGTGAGAGTTGATTAACCTCTTGTCTAATCCAGGTTTTCTGAATCTTGAGTTGAGTTTCCCTTGCAAATGTGAAATTATTGGTAGTAATCTGTTTGAGATCACAGTCAGTCAGAAAAAATGCCTAGCATTCAAACAATGGGAGAAATCCTTTTTTATATTTTGATGTCATGCCAGTATATATCAAACCGTGGGCATACCTGCTGAACTCTGCAATCATTGTCTCTTAGAGAGAACTTTGTGATTTGTTTCACTATTTTAGTTCTTTTTGTTTATAATAATATTAATATAATATTAATTTTTATTGGTCTGTTGTCCAGCAAGACACATAGAGCATGGTCAAAGATAACAAGGAAATAGATAGATACCCATATATAATGCCAATAAACCCAAATACAAAAAGTCAATTACAAATTTATCTCTCATGAATTCATCCACATTGTAATAACACTTGAGTAACAGCTGCTTCTTAAGTTCGATTTAAAAAATCTTTACAGTGGACTTATTTCTTTAAATCACTGGTAATTTGTTAAAAATAAGAGAGGCTGAGTGGTGTGAACCCTTCTAATATTGCACAAGATTGCCTCATCGTATGTATGTGCGTCACCTCTTCCACGAGTGAAATGTGATCATGCGTCGAGGAGTGGGTAAGAAACACACCAGGATTCATTTTTACAATTAACACACAGTTAAAAATATATGAATGGAGTTGTGATGGATACTGCTGTTTCCATGGCTTCCAGGCCTTTTTTGCATGGAGAAGACCTTCGCTGCAGCAGTAGTGTTTTTACATATACTATTTAAAGTCAAGTATATGGGATGGCAGATTTTCATTTTCCTAGAATGGACATAGTTTTGCTTGAGTCTGTTATTCAGAGCAGGGAGCAATCTTGGGGGATTTGTAAGTTTTGTATGAGATTATGTATGTGTGTGAATGAGTGAATCTTATGTCTCATACATCTAATATGTACTCATAACTATGCTTATAAATTTTTACTATGCCATTGGTGATGTATTTAATGTAATTAGTTAAGGGTTTATAAATTCCTCTCCACCGATCCTATCTGCGATCTGGTGATGCCTGTGTATGGTGAAGGGAATGCCAGGATGGAAAGGAAGCAGCATTCAATGAATGGTCTGTCTGCATACGCCTCTCTTCATTCTTCCATACTCATCATGCACTTGTACTCACACCATTTACCAGGGTCATTACTCGCAGATAACCTTTTTTGCCTTCATCCGTCTTTCATTGGATTGTAACCCTAAATATTGAATTGTTACAGGCTATGTTACTTCTACAACAATCCCTGAAAAATGTGTTAAAGTTACTGAACCTAACACTTCATCTCATTATTGAGTTCAATATTCAAAATATTTAATGTCATTTAACTCAAAGTTATGTTCACCAACAGCATGTAAACAAATATCCAGCCGCATGCTGAGGGAGATTAAAGGTCCCATCCATACGCCCCTTAGGCATTTGGTAAATCCTCGTGTTTTCGGGTTGGTTATGCAATTTCTGTACAATGCTTCATATTGGGCTTGTGGAATGCTTTAATATTTCGAAACGGCAGTACCTACTGTATTTGGCTGTTTAAAGTCTTAACACGAAACTTAGAACTTGAATCTAATGTATTTCTCAGAGAAGATTTTCCTTGGCTTGTTGGTAAATAGGTTTTGTGAAGCTATTATGCAGGCACAATGAATAAAATATTAGCTCTTAATATTAACAATGTAATTGATAGGATGATTTGAATAAATGTCTGAATTTAGTGCAAAATGGCGCGATTCAGTTTGACTCCAATTTATGTAAATCTAATGGCCAGATTTAGAATGTAATGACATTTTAAGGAGATAACCACCTCACTTTTCTTTCAACATTTGGTCACATAAATATCAATTCCTGTTTCATAGGGAAGTTTTTTGCCGTCATTTAAAAAATTTAATCCATGTTTAGAACTAAATAACTCCATTTTTAATGCATAGAAAGGACCAGGCTTAATCTTACTGAACTGTCATGACACAGGACTCAGCTTAAAATGTATGGCCTTACATTTGCAGCTCAAAACCGTGGCACGACGGAGCAACAAAATGGGTTGATGAAAACTTTGCAACTTCTGGGGTGTGACAAAAGCTATTTGAAAAGGCATTTGAGGATAGGTGTACATTTTTCTGAAGCTCAAAACTTCATCTTTCAAAAACAAAAAAAAATTTGGCCTTTCATTTAATCCTTTAAGCCCGGAGGAGATGTAAATGGGATCACTGGTTTTCTGTTGATTTAAATGGAATCGTCATGATATAGTCACCACATCGCTCGACAGCATGTGAAGTTTGTGCCCAATGTAGTGACTACGTTGCTCGTCGTTGAAGGGTTAAACATGCATATTTCATGATATCAATAGTTAATAAATTGTATCAGCAAATATAACTTGATGATAGCATCCTGAATTTCAGATGAATTATCTACTTTGCTTTTTCACATATATTTTCTCAGACACTTAGTCGCCTCTGTGTGATTGCCACAGTATACATGTTCAACTGAATCACAAAATTCCTGGTGTAGATTGAAAGTAGCGACTTGGAAGGAGACCACTCAATATGGTAAACTCGTGAAAGCTGCTCGCGGCATTACGATAGGCAGTATCAGAGATTCCGAATGCTAATGTGGCGAGAAATTGTCAGAACCTGTGCTGACCAATGTGGGTGGTAAAATGCCTAAATATTTAAATAAACATCTTTTCCTATGTTAGTTGCTTTCACAAGAATGCATTAACTAATAATTTGAGAATTGCAAGGTGGGTTTCTGATTCTGACTAATGACACAGACTAATCCTCTTCACTGGCCATTTTAAAAAGGAAACCCGCAATGAATACCATTGATAAAGCAGGGGCCTTCTGTTTATCCCAAATCTCTGACCAACATGGAACGTATGGTATTATCCAGGCATTGATATGTTAAAAAGATGCCTTATAAAATGGAAAACCTGGTGGCAATAATTTAGCATGTTGTTGCACGTAGATCCTTTATGATTCACCCTATTGACTCTTGTAGTTTTCTGAACTTCTTTCTCCTCTTGGTACCCAAGTTCTCAATAATTGTAATTCTCAGTGTTTATTGAGTTGTTTAATTTTTGTATTGAGTGAACTTGACTGAGGCTGTAGTTTGGTTGTGAGAGTAGTTTTTTCTTCTTTTGTAATGTTTATTTTTTCCTTGTTACATGTTTTGTACTTTTAACCATTTTGAACATGTTTAATTGCTCACCTAGAAGTTTGTTGTAGCTCTAATCTGTAATTTAGCTTTACAAATTGTTTTTATGTCACAATGGAAGCTTATCTGTTGTCTTGAACCATTGAGACAATTTTGTGATAATTATTGAGATTATTGGAAATATTATCTATTTATATTTGTTAATTCTATTTAAGTTGGAAGCCTTTTAAAGTTTAAATTAATTCTTATGATGGCTTTAGCTTTGTTCAAGTGCGTGGACTTATATTTGAGATTATAATCCCTCTGAGTGACGTAGAATCAGCATGCTGACTAGATTCCCTTGTGATATTCAATTTTCTTTGGCATGTCTTTTCACTCAAGATAAGTAATTTTTCTAAATACATGTTTTAAAAATTACTAAAACTTCATTTGTAGCATGACAATTTTGAAAGATTGTCTGGGAATATGTTCTGAAAAAATAATAATTTTCTTTAATAGTGTCATTTATTGTTCACAGTACCCATGTATGTACTTCACCCATTGAATTTTTTGCACCTTGCTGTAACTAATGATGAGCTTTTTGGTGAAATATATATTAACTTCAAGTACAGTCAAAATTACATATTTTTCTGTAATTCTTCATCCGTTACATTCTGCCAGTAGCTTTTTAAAGAAATAGCTTCTCTTCTGAAACCAAGGAAACGATAGACTTAGCATTCTTAGGAATTGGATGAGATTGTTACTTTTTCTTTTGTTGCACTGCTCATAGGTGTGGACTGGAAATCACTGACCATTCCTGCTTGTCTTCCTATCACCACTGACTACTTTCCTGACATCAAGTCTCTGGTGAATGACTATGTGGTTTCGAATTACAACCTCCTTCCAGACCATGTTAATGCTGATTATGCCCAGCAGAGGGCAGTCTATCGCAAGCCTCTCTCCACTGTAGAGGTCTTCAAGGAATTAGTTTCTCAAAGACTTGCGCAGGTGAGTTGAAGTCATGGTGTTTGCGTGAAAACTGGGGAAAGGATGGAAATAGCTATTCACTGCAGTTATCACTACGCTAGTGGAATCTGACAGACATTATTACCCTCATTCGACCTGCATGCAAACCCATAGTGTGGGAGGTGGGGTGAGGTTCTGTCTAGATTCCACTCCTTTTTGTCTGTTACTGATTATTTATCTTGTGAACTTGCTCATTTTGTTGTTGTCTCCGATATATATCTCCTAGGTGACCCACCATCTGCTACCCAGTAAGGATGCTCTCAGTAAGCTAAGTGTGTCAACTAAGCCCCGAGGAGACAACCATGGTCGTTATTGTTATAATCCTCGCCAAATAGTTTTTAACTGTATACAGTGAAACTTCCCCAAACATGGGAGTTACATTCCTCGATTATGCCACATTGCACGAATCCACGTTGGAGGGAGCATTAGTCGTATGGAAATAAGGGGGTTCAGTTCTGAGGTGTAAAAAAATACTCTTTCACTGCCATTATTTTCAAAATAAGAGTTGTTTGCTTTTATTTCTTTAAGAAGCGATAGTTTACATTGCTTACACAATCAAAACAGTATCTTCTCATATGCAAAAAATGTTAGCTTGTAAATAGAATCAAAAGTTCTAGAGTTAACATGATTTTACACTACGTTGACTCAATTTCATAAATGTGAATTATACATTTTTTGCCACTCGTAAATTATAATGAACATGCGTGGTAGTAACTTAAATTCTCTTCGTAGAAGTGAGAAAATTATAATACAATAAATAGAGTAAGAATACCATAAAAACATGTTGATTTTCATTGATGTTATATCCAGTAATTTATGTTATTTTATTAATAAATGGTAGTACACACCACATCCTAAGACAGTTTTGTGATGTTATGTTGACATGTATATGACATGGATTATGTCATATCCAACATTCGGCTCCTGAGCCTCTCTGTATGCCATCATTCATCATATGGTAGTTAGATACCAGGAATAGGTTTTCAGTCACTGAGAGAGGGTGCATTTATTTTTCGGTGATTTTTATTCGACCCTTAATTTGTTTAAATTTATTGGTTTTTAATGAATTCAAAGAAAATTCACCAAGAAATAAAATCATCTACTTTTGCTTCTCAGGCTCCGAAGCCTCCTAATCATCATCTTCATTTTTCATCTTCACTGGAAGGTGTCATTGACTGTCAGTTCCTCTCCATGAGACTCGAGTTATTCTTCTACCTCACTTTCTTTCATGTCTTTGAATCCCCCACCCACAATTTTCCTGGCAATATTATGGCAGATTTCCCATTAGTCCCTGGCATTATCAAAGGCAAATTTTTTTCCAGCAAAGCTTCACAGTTTCACTTCATCCAAGGAATTTTTTTTATTATTTCAAAGGCTTTTAAAATACCAAATGTTTTCCAAAAATTGCTCACTGAAAGGAACTGATTTGCCTCTAACTTGGAAAAAATGTTGGCAAAACCTCTGCAGGTGTAGTACAAGATGCATTTATGTAGATGCTGACTGTCTGGCATATATCTCGTCAATGAGAAAGATTCATCCTTGGCTACCTCCGCTATAATTTTCCTAACATCACGATGTAGTGAGATCTTAGTACAGAAATGTGCTTTGTATGTATATCCAACCACAGACTGTGGATCAGACCACCATCTAGTGAGGGTAAAATACATGTGTCGAATAAAGAGGTACCCTGAGAAACAACCAGGAAAATCACCAAAAATCAACATTAAGAGGTTTAACGAACCCCAGGTGAAGGAGGAGTTAAGGAACGAATTAGGGCAAAGACTAAGAATGACAGAGATGTTAGAAGATGAAAATACAGACATTGACGTAACCTGGCGCAACCTGAAGGAAGACATCGATCACAGCCCGCACCGTAATAGGCACCGAAGGAAAGAAAAACAGGAACAACTAGAATCACAAAGAGTGCAAAATGACATTAGGAAAGAGAAATGAAGCTTATATTAAGAGACCAACGTGGTTTAAACGAATCGAGTACGGGAAACTAAGGAGGGAATCCAACAAGCTCTGCAGGAAAAAGAAAAGGAAACACCTAAACGCTGTCATTAAAAAAATAGAATCTGACTTCAAAGAGAATGACCTAAGAGCTGCCTATCAGGGAATCAACTCCCTGAGAAAAGGTTTTAACCGTAGCTCAAGTCTAATAAGGAATGCAGATGGTAACCTGATAGGCGACCAGGAATCAGTGAAGGCAAGATGGAAAGATACTTTGCCGATATTCTGAACCAGGGTAGTATTAGTGAGAGAGGAAATAGAGACAAAAGCACCAAGACATGGGGGAAGAAAACCCTGAGCAGGACAGTGAGACTGGCGGAATTTAAGCAAGCCCTGAGAAGGTTGAAAAACAAGAAGGGAGCAGGGATAGATGGAATTCCAGCCGAGATACTTAAATAAGGCGGGGATCAACTGCACAGAGCATTATGGAAACTGATTTGCAAATTATGGAAAGAAGAGGCCATGCCAGAAGAGTGGGGAGTAAGTGTGATATGCCCCATACACAAGAAAGGAGACAAGCTGAAGTGCAAGAACCACAGAGGCATATCGATTTTATGCATAGGCTACAAGATCTTCACAAACTTGCTCAGAGAAAGGTTATTACCCAGAGTAGAAAAAGCATTAGGTTCATACAGTAGAACCTCTTTTTTACAAACCTCTAATTTACGAAATGACACCAATTTACGAAATATTCCGCCGGTCCCGATCTTTGTATATAGGAAAACCATGTAAAATGACCTCCGTTTCACGAAACCTCTATTTTAATGATTTACGAAGTGAGAAGCCGGTCCCTAGGAGTGACTGACCCCTGTTTTACGAAGCATTTGAAATGGGTTTGTCGCAGTGTTTTGAGGTCAATGCATCACTCAATGTGTAAATATTCGGCATTATGCAAACGTAAGAATGAGCATTTCAAATTCAAGAAATTGTAGAAAAGGTATCGAAAAACCTTAACAACATTTTTAAATTTTATGCACGTTGCCTCTGCACATATTTTTGGGTTAAGTCTAGCGATGTTTTTCCGTGCGCGAACGACTAAAACAACGGGTTGCGCTCCGAGGGTGATAAGTCGGGAAAGCCATCTCAAGTAAACAAAATTTGGCCCGATTTTAAGGTAGATATTTATTTCACTTATACTTGTGGTCAACTTGAATAATATATGATCCTGGATAAAAAATGATTCTTTTCTAAATCGATTTTCACGTCAGATAAAAAGAAGAAAGAAATGACTAAGTTTTCTCTTCATTCCCTGTAATTTTAATGGCATATAAGCGTAGGCTATAATAAAATTTCTGCCAGGGTATTTTACTCTCTCAGGAAACATGTGAATTGGCCAGCTTATCAAGTCTTTCTTGAAGATGGTCACCTGATTACATTGTAACCACAGTCTACACGGAGTAACCGTTACAATGTCTTCGCTCTCAATAGAAGGTTTGAGTTTCTTCTTTCCCTTGATATCAGTTCCTATGTCATCCGAGAGTGGCTCACACCTATAACTTTGTTTCCAGAATTTTTTGAAGCCAGAAAATTACATTGTAAGCTGTGAGCGAGTGAAAATATTTTGGTTTCCAAGCGAGCGGAAGTCGCGCGCATTCAGTCAGAATCACTCTCAACGCAAGGTGGGCTGTGTTTGTGATATCCCGTGTGCCTATAAGTAAAACAATGGATAAAACATCGCTGAGCAAAAAAAAAAAACGAGGAAGTCCGTGAGTTTGGTTACCAAAATGTTGATAATCAAGGAAGTACGTACGTGATCGCGCGCAGACAAAAACAGAATTTGCTCGGAAGTATGGCATTTCTTTATCGACATAACAACAATGATGAATTCAAGAGAAAACATTTTGAGTCACACAACAGCATCGTCGAAAACCAAGTACATTTCATTGTCGAAGTTTGAACAGCTTGATTTGCAGATGTATTATTATTATTTTTTTTAAGTGTCGACGATCTTGAGTGCAACTTGCCTATAACCAATTCTGAAGGAGAATGCTCAGATTTTGGCCCTTAAACTGAAGGGAGACAACTTAAAATGCTTAAATGGGTGGCTAGAAAAATTCAAGAGAAGACATTGAATCACTTCGCTTAACATCTGCGGAGAAGAAGGGCGTGTGAACACAGAAGATGTTGAGCTGTGGCATGAAATGCACGACGAAATTGTGTCAAAATATTCCCCTTGGGACAAATATCATTCAAGAATACTAATTTTGAATAATACGTTGCTTATGTTCAAATTTTGATGCACTTTGAATATTTAATTTTTCATTAAGGTTTTACGTCGTTAGGTAAGAACTTGCGATCGCGACTTACAGCTATCAGTACCCGCAAGTAAATAGTTCTCGCAAATCACCACTAGATGTCAGTGCTGTAGAACGCATATGTGGGAATTTCAAATTAACTAGAGTAAAGTTCTAAAATAGACTTTCATCAGATACGAAATATTATTGAAGGTATTTCAAACGGTACGTTTTCTTAAGAAAAAGCATTTCCTAGTGTTTAAACTGAAATATACTGGGTCAATTGGAACTTCGTTTTGAAATTTCCTAGTTAGAATGCATCCGTGGCATTCCCATGTTAAAATGGCCTCTTTCAACCCCAATTCGACAAGCAATAAACATCCCCTGCGCTAATTAATGCATAAGCCTAAAATACTCCGTGGGATGAATTAATTCACTTATTCCCCTTTATTATGATATCTACCAACTTGAAGCTACAAGAAATTTATTCAGTTGCAGCAGCCGAGTTCACACCATTATAAATTTGTAGAGAAATATTTACCAGTTGTTAAAGTTTTTGTTAATTTTTGTTAAGAAGAGCATAAAATATATGCCACTATGTACAAGAAGTGTAGGTTTATAATTTCCTTTTTTTCTATTGAACATTTAACTGGATATGTAATTTATTTTATTGAATAATTACCTCCCTTTTAATCCCACTTCTCTTTATGAAGTGCGCTACTGAAACTGGATTGGGATTGTTGAGGTTTCGATTACTTGAAAGATAACCTCCAATTTACAAACCCTCTGATTTACAAAGCTCATATTTTTGGGTCCCTTCAACTTCGTAAAATAGAGGTTCTACTGTATCAAGCAGGCTTCAGGCAAGGCAGATCGAGAACAGACCAATTATTCACCGTGAAGCAAATCCTACAAAAATGATGGGAATTTAACATTAACGTGCACCAAATATTCATGGATTTCAAACAGGCATATGACAGCATTGACAGGGAGAAGTTATACAGTTTGTTGCAAACCTTCGGGATACCTCAGAAACTTATTTGCCTTACGAGAATGACAATGAGAAACTCAGTATCAAGAGTAAGAACGCAGGGGGAATTAACAGACCCTTCACAACAAAACAGGGACTAAAACAAGGAGACGGACTAGCACCTATGCTCTTTAACCTAGCACTAGAATACGTCATGAGGCAGATGCCGACAGATAATAATGCCACACTCGTACACAAATTAAGCCAGATAGCGGGATATGCAGATTGGGTGAACATATTGGCCAGAGCAGAAGAAGTCGCGAGGGAAAGATACGTAAAACTGGAGGAGAAAGCAAAGGAAGTGATCAATAACAACAAAACAAAAGCCATGATACAATCCAGAAAGAAACAGAAGAAGTAAAGCATTCACATGTGAGACCACGAAGTAGAATGTGTGGATAGTTTTGTGTACCTTGGATCAATGATAGCAAATGAAAATGAGGAGCTGATGGAAGTGAAGAGTAGAGTTATATGTACTGGCAAACCAGACATACACATACTTATACACTCGCTAAAATCAAGAGTCATACACAGACAAACAAAAACAAAGTTGTACATATCACTAATCCACACAGTGGATACATATGGCACAGAAGCACTGACACTGACGCAGAGTTCAGAAAATATGCTAGATGTATTTGAAAGAATGGTACTACGAAGAATATACGGTCCAGTGGGAGAGAATGGACACTGGAGGCGAAGATATAATAATGAGCTGCACCAAATATTCGGTGAAGTAAGCATATCAAAATACATCAAAATAAAGAGACTACGATGGGCTGGGCACGTACAGAGGATGGATGACAAGTGGACAGTGAAGAAAATATTCAAGGGGGAAGACGGAAGGAAAGAGACCCGAGTGGGGAAACCCAGGAAAAGATGGGTGGACAAGGTGGAGATCGACACAAAGGAAATACTTGGAACCAAGAACTGGAAGATGGATGCCCTGAATAGGAAGGAATGGGGGCGAGTTATAAAGGCGGCCAAGGCCCGAATTGGACTGTAGTGCCAAAGATAGGTGGATGGATGTATGTATATCCAACCAGAGAGGTATACCAAATCCTGTATTCATTGTTCCACGAAAAATTCAGCATGCACCAAATGTTAAGATAAAATGCATTAAACTGATGAAAATGGCGAAGCATCATGCTCAAACACTGGCATAATTTGATTGCGACAAAGACGCAGCTTCAGCATAGGAAAGGAAATTTAATTGGGATTAAGGAGGGAGCGTAAACAATTACTTATTTTCATGATGGAGGTTGAGGGTCAATACTTGAGTGAAGAATCTTTTTGGTGAAGTAAAATCAATGGCTAAGATCAGCGTGTCATTTTTATTTAGGTTTCGATCTTACCAGGAAAAATGGTGAAAACCACCTCCTGTGGAAACCGCGTAAATTACCATGTGCGTTGCGGGACACCGTGTTCTGGGAAGTTTCACTGTACATTGCTTCTTGGTGTCATAGCCTTTATTGTTCTCATTTGTATAACTCTAATACCATCTCTGATGACTCTTGATTTTTCAAGTGCTGGTGCTTCCTTTTAGGGCTTCCAGCTGATAGTGGAGAGTAAACCCATGAAAGGAGGTCCCAGTGCAATTAGTCGGCCGTCACCCATGTCAGCTGCCTCCCCCAATTTGTCTCCTTCGAGGCCCATGGGGGGGGGAAAGGTTGGAGTGACGTCCAAGTCAGGACGAGGCCAGGAGAGTGAGCCAAGCGAGGAGTACCGCCTGAGCATTGGCCGCATCTTCCACCGCATCTCGCTGTGCGGCTCTACCATCTCAGTCACAAGATACCGACCCAGGTGACTCTCTCTCATCCAATCCCACTGGGTCATCACCCGCTCTAGGGTGCGGCAAATTTTCAAAGTCCGGAAAATTTAAGATCAAGAAGCGTAAAGTTTTCTTTTTGATGCAAACGTAACGCAATTTGGAGTCGATCAAACGTGCCAAATTGGTAGTTGTGGAGGGTGAGAAATTAAGATGGATTAATGGACTAACTTTAAGTTGCAAATGGTCTTGAATGAACATGTTTCTACTTCCCTGCAGTTCCAATCAGGGGCGGATCCAGGGAGCAATCTTGGGGGGTAATTTGTGTGTGGCAGTGGCGAATTAAGGGGGGGGGGGGTGTTCCCCCAAATTCCTAGGGTACAATATGAAAAATGGTGGTCATAAGGTATTCCATACCTCCCAGATCCCCGAAAAGTAGCAATCCATCCCTTAAATAAAAAAAATAAAATATAAATAATAGCAAGATTAAATGGGTACTTGTTCACAAAAAAACACTTTTGAAGTTTTCAAAATAAAGCATGATGCTCATAATTGCAAAATTTTTAATTAATGGCATTATAATATTGTGTGCCGTTGCTTTAGTACCATTCATCCAGAGATATTGGGGACAATTCAAACATAAATTAGGAGCTCAATTGTTCATACTCCCATACAACTAAGGCAACGGATGCATATTTTGCAAACAAATTAGGCATAACCAACTGTGTGGTAAAATGAAATAAGTCAAAATCAAAGGGGTCAAGGGTAATATCTTAATTTTTTAGGTCGTTTTGGCACGATCACTGCAAGGAAGTGATGTTTGGAAGTGCAGTAGAAGGCCTTTATAATGAGGATAGCTTATTGTATAATGAGGAGCCATTGTTAGTCACAGTGTTGAAAGCATACATCGTTCTGTTGTTTATTACGAGTGGATATTTCTGCCAGGCCACCATAACGAGTCTTTTGCTGTGATTGTCATCTCGGTTGCATGACTTGTGGGTGTCATTTTTTGTTGGTGAGATGACGATATGCAAAGTTTCAGTAATTCGCAACAAGCTATCACTCTGAAAGACGAATGAAACTTGAATGGACGCACTCCCAAGTTTTTTTGTTACAGGCTCACCTGCTTCATCGTAGTGTCCCCCAGGGTCTATGAGGAGAAGGGTTTTGCTACATGCCATTCCAGGGGAAAACGAGGCTAGCGAAGTGCTTTGAAGTTATTAGTTAGGTTTGATCCTGGTCTACTTTTGAGGTTTGCTGTTTTTCTATTTCATGTGTTAGGATGGAGAAGAAAAGAAAGTGTTTGGGTGTAGCAAAGAAATTCAAAATTACGCAGGAATGTGAAAGAAAGAATGCAAAAAATTGGTAATCGCCTGAAACTATGGTTTAATATTGTCGACGCCATTTTCCATAAAAAAAAACAAAGGAAAAATGACAATGACAAAAGACTGCCTTTAAATTAGAAAATGCTGTGGAGAGTAGTAAGAAACTGCGACCATCTGAGAATATCACTTGGAATCAGTGCTATTTGAATGGTTCACCGAGCAACGATGCCTTGGAGTTCCTATCGGCAGTCCCATGATAAAAGCCTAAGGGGAAGAGTTTGCCCAACAGATGAAATTAGGAGATTTTCATGAGGAGACAATTAGGGAGATCTGGTTATCACCTGAGGGAATTTATCAAGAGATATATAACTAAGAAACTGTTCTCCTTCAAATGCATATACTATCTGCTAACAAAATGCCATTAATTTCAACATACCTGGACTTATGAGCGAATTCTGCATCCACAGATGGATATTCATGTGCCATTGGAAACTGATGATTTCTCGCCTGAGGTCTTCTACATTCTAGTTCCAGTTAAACAGACATTTGAAACCTTGCGGTACCTATACACAATAAGATCCATACCCACCATTCATATCTGCAATCACTGTATTGTATTACTTCCCTTAGCGTAGAATCATGGGGCCAAAATCATCTATGCTATTCTTACAGTGGATTTCCTTGTCGATTCATCGGTATTCGGAGCAAAATAACATCAATAGAGACAACGGCTTCAACTTAAGTAGGACTTGGCGCCCAGTAATTGAAGAAATTCAAAGAACGTGTAATGGCTTCCACAACAATGGGGCATCTGTGGCTATATATAACCGCCAGCATCCTCGCTCAACTCATTATCCTGATGACGATGGCTGAGTCAACCATCGAAACGTTGATACATTTAAAAAATCTTACCCGGTGTGTGAAACTCGAGAAACTTTCACTCAATTGAAAAACCAGTTTTGCCCCTGAGACTCCTCTCGCTCAAAATAAAATGCTCTCACCGCTTATTCCTGAACATGAAGAAATTCATCTGCTTGGGTCTCATTCTGTGGGAATCCCGAGAAGATCAGTCCTTCATCTTCTCTTTGTTCATCTTCCCTCACTCAGCTTCACTTTTACCCACAGGGTGGCTTCCTCTGGTGAGGGGAGTGGGTGGGCCTCCTTTTTGGTGCTTCCGAAGCCAACACTGGGTTGGTGCGGCCGTTGCTCGAACAAAACGAGGGGTTCCGTTATTTTGGTCGATTCAAATCGTAACCTTGCCCCTTAAACTGCAGTTATTCTAGTTATGTGTTGTCTTTTACTTGGTGAGTAAACCCTTTGTATCAATCTGCGAAAGAAACATTGTGTCCCTGAAGGGATGCAAACATTCTCTAGACTGTGCTCCAGCCTAGCAGATGACAACAGCAGGAAATCTGAAATACTAATTTAGCCCATCTTAACCATCACTGCCCCTCTTTTTCAGGAATGGATTTTTCCTATATGAAATTTCCCAGCAATGTTCCATTAGAATGTTTAGTGATTGATTTCTGACGGCCGTGACATAAATAAGTCATTTTAATTATGTGGTAATTTTACATTTGTCATGCAGACGACGATACGTAACGAAATATCATACTCTGCCTGGCATGCATAAATGCGATTTACTCATTCATTGTAACACTGTAATCAAGTTTGAATTCGTAATCGCAAGGAATCAGTTGTAACATTATGCACCAATGATGTGTGGGTTGCATCCTGGAATTTTATTTTTCCTAGGGTGCAATAATAAGACAGGTAGCAATTGTTGACCTCTTCCAAGTAGAAAAAATAATT
The DNA here is from genome assembly GCA_963573305.1 of Pyrrhosoma nymphula. Taxonomy (NCBI): domain Eukaryota; kingdom Metazoa; phylum Arthropoda; class Insecta; order Odonata; family Coenagrionidae; genus Pyrrhosoma; species Pyrrhosoma nymphula. Next base: position 4,265,666 of record OY754329.1, read on the forward strand.
GCCTTCTATTCAGACCAATGCGGTAGTTTTATTGGTGTCCAATTGATACATTAATTTAAAAGAATGTGATTGTTGCAATTTCAGTAGTATGTGCACAAATATCCTGTACATGGTGTCTGTGACAACTACTACCACTTTTTATATTAGTGAGTTGAGTCGTTGCCTCCATTGTACATGTAATATGTTCACAGATCAAAATTTGCCTTGGACTAGCGTTCCCTCTTACTCCCTGGTTCCCTATTGCCAAGTGGCATTGGAAGAAGGGTCCTTGTTCTGTTCCGTGCCTTTATTGCTTTCCTGAGTGGGGTGAACATTGTCAATTCTACGTCAACTTGGGACTTAGAAGTATTTTGGCCCTGAGGTGGTAAGATTTTTTTGAACAGGACTGTATCATGCATTTCGTCATCAAAGCATCATCCTCAGGTATGAATTTTGATTTTGACCCTAAGGATGGTGGTTAGATGTCGACATGTATAGTAATTGGACAGAACAAAGTTTTTATTTATTCAAGTTCATAATGCTGTTCCAACAAATCTCACGAGACATGGTTGAATATGTTATCTGATGTAAATAGGTAATTATTACCTTACATATTTTCAAACCCATAGCAATGGGACTTATTGATGTCAGTCTTTTTTGTGCAAGGTGATACACATGTACATAATAATGAGATCTTGTTATGTGTCCATGAATATCACTACCTATTTGCATTTTATGCGCTAAGGTTCTTCTTGAAATCAAATAAAGCAAATTTATTTTCCACAAAATGACTCTCGTGTTGCCATAATCCAGCTCCATCACCTTTGATTGAAATTTATCCCCATTGTCATCTTTATCACTATACACCTTAGATTTATGTTTTGATTTTATCTTACCATTGTAGTGTCATTTTTAAATATAAATTTACTCACTTACTTCTGTTCAATTCTGTGCAAACATTGGTTGTGAGGATGGTCTCATTGTGGTGAAATCAGGTAGTGTGTAAGTAAAAACATGTTCTCAGAAATTAATCATTATTTAATTGTCCAACTGAAATATTTGCTGAGTAATTCCTTAGTACAGTAAAACTCGAATTATCCAAACTCCAACTATCTAGATCGCTTTTAGGGGAAAAATCCTCGAAATCGGCTTTTTATAGTCACGGCAATAGGCTACTCAAAACGTGTATTGTGACTTTTGTGCCATTGATTTCGTTTGACGTTATTGGTTGCAGCACATACGTTTCTTTAGTGTTCTTCGATCAATCCGAAGTGAATACTTTAAGAAGTTTCCAAAGAAATTAATTTTTTTGGTGAGTTATCCCATTATCCCGGGTATTTGATTATCCGGATGGGGTCCGGTTGCAATTGATCCGGATAATTGTAGTTGTACTCACTTCAAATTAACTCTCTTTCAACTACATGCTGCATTGAGGGATTTCATTCAAAGTTGTAGATGGATTTTGGCTACATTAATTTAAATGATCATTTTCTTCTCGGCAGGCATCCTTACCCCCCGTTCAACTATCATTATCGCTATCGATTCCAAGCTCCGCATCATGACACCTATGAAGTCTCTTGGGTTTCATTTAGTACAGAGAAGCTTGAGAATTACAACTGGAATTTCTTGGACCATTACATATGCACCCGTGGCGACACAGACTTTGCCTTAGGCCAGGTGAGTGATCCATGTGCATCAGTATGTGTTGTTTTAGATTTAAAGTTGGAATGGGAGTGCAGTTTTACCCACATTGCCCACCCAGAACTACAATAACAATTTATGATCTTCTAAAAAAAATGGAGCATCTTTTAAGGAGTGAGAAGGACAGGAATCAACTCCAAATGGAAGCAGTTTACATGATATGTAACAAATAGTGTGGGAAAAAATTCATTAGGGAGGCAGAATGCTCATTAGCTATACACATCCTAACTCTATACACACTATATCCATTTAAGGCATATTTTGACTTAGATATTGTGATAAAAGTGTATTCCTATATTTTTTGTCCTTTCCTTGATTTTTGGCATTTCCTTTACGGGGTGGAAAAAAAATATGTGCACTTGTTTGAATCAATTTTTTTCTTCCTATCAGCTCTGAAAATTGAAATAAAGAGCTAATCAACTGTGAAACCACCATCACTGCCTGCATTTTTGTTCATTGATACTGGAATTTGGCGAGTCTTTTTGTGGTGGGCAGATTGTGATTTTTAAGGGCCTTTGATTGTTTTGTGATATCAGCCAAAATTTAGTTCTCATCCAAATGGAGGTGTGAGTGGGATACAACATTCAGGATTCCCAGGGGTCTTAAGTTTATGTCACAAGGCTTTTTTTATGATTGTGTGTGTGATTCATTTTATGATTTTAATATGTCTTCATTTTTCAACAGAGCCTGAAGTATTGGAGGTTCAGAGTGTATCTCTTGCCAATTGCTTTGCAAGCTACAAAGAAGATCCTCGATGGCTCGGACCATTGTGATCTGTACGGCCCGCTATGCTTGGAGGAGCAGTGCCACATGGTGGAAGGCTTTCTCAAGTTCATGGAGACATGGGTGAATAAAATTCGCCGGATCAACACCAGCAAAAAGCAGAGGGTGAGTGTGTTTGAATGTCTTCCCCTCCAAGTTGCATCCACCTTCTTGAGGCTGAAATAGTGTCTGTATTTTAATATTTTGATGATAGTGACAGATTGGATGAAAAATCTGCCCATGTATTGATGCTTGCATAATTTCAAGGAAAACCTTTTGAATACAATTGGACTCTCTTGTAATATGCTTGATAACAGTTTATCAAAGATCATTTTGTGTTCGATAAAATTTCCATGCAAATTTCATTGCTATGCCATTACGCACCATGTTAAAAGAATCAAGTTACATGAAATTGGCGATACCAACTAAACTTAATGAAGTGGTTTAATACCAGTCTAGCGATGTGCATAATTTATTGTATATATTTAAGTGTAAGTTGAGAAATTTCTCATTTTGATGGATTAAAACATCCTCGGCTTTGAGTCACTTCACATGGAGACTCATGTGGGTCAGTATTTCAGCGTCAACCGTGGAATTATGTTTCTTTTCTTTACTCATAGGCTAGAACATTCCGTTCAAAGTGAGACAATTTTTTGTTCAAAATTTTGAATTTGGCAAAATTCATCTCATTGATCTCTCCTACTAAGTTTTGTCTTTCAGGTTCTTTAATTGTTATTATGTAAGTATGAGTGTTCTCGAATAAGTCATCATCATTTAGCTCCATAACTATCAAAATGGGCCATTGACCATTTACTTGAAATCATTACATATGGCCTTCTCATGTTGTATAGACCTAATTCAAAGAACTGCGGAACTGGCCGTGCAGTAAACTTTAACAGAGTCACCCACTGATGGTCACACAATTGTGTGAAATTCACAGTGAAAAATTCAGGCCTGGGTAGCTTAACTGGTAGAGAACTCGGAGCAAAATAGGGTGGTCTGGGTTCGAATCCCAGTCCAGGTGAATGACTTTTTCACAGTGAATATCACACAATTGTATAGACCTGTTCAAAATTTTTTTGTAATTTTTTATATTCATTCACCTGTTGACCATACAATAGAACGGTAGGTAAAAGATTCACTGTAACATTATTATGTGTGTTTCCATTGCTACATCAATTGTCGTGCTGGGACAAATAAGACTTTACTATAAAAATTGATATGTCTGAAAGCATGAACTCATTGGCCAGAATAGACTATCGAACTATCAAGTAAAATTCACCAGTTCAGCTTCATAGACATAAACTGTGTAGAAAATTACAAGGAAGTTGATCAGCTTATCTCCTCTCTGTCATTGGTTGAAATAATGCTATAACAGTTATTTTTATGATCCCTTTTGGAAGTGATTCATTTAAAAAAATGATTTCTACAGTTACAGCTCCAGAAATCGTGTGAGCATGTCCTGATCATTGGTTGAAAGAATACTATTATAATTATTTTTATGGTATCTGTTGGCAGTGATGCATCTAAAAAATGCTGTCAACAATTAAAACTCCATGAATCATTTGAACATACATGACGAGAGCAATTTAGAGTTAAAATAAACAATAAACACTTCATTGTGATTACTGTGGGTGCAGAAAGTGTTATTATCCAAAGAATAGAATGCCCTGGCCAATTTTTATGAAACAGGCTCAGGAATTTGTCTTCTTTCAATCCACATTTAATTTACATTTAACATTTTTTTCAAAAATATTATAGGTTTGTTTTACTGTCGTGTAGGGAAAGAGGCCTTTTTTTTACCCCCAAGAGGTAATACTCAAATTTTGGGAATTATCATGCAAATAACGTGTGTTCCATTGCTATTAAAGTTCAACACAATAATGATTCAACCTTTGTTAGTGTTTTGTTCAAATTTCTGAGTTCTTGGACTATTTTTTTTTAAAGTTGTTATTATTTTTGCCTGACAAGTTTATCTCCATTCTCACTGCTTGGAGAGAGAGCTGCGTAATGCTGTTGACTTTGAGAAGACTTGCATTTCATTAAGTGGACGGACATGTGACTTCATACACGCATGACTACAAGTGTTCTCAAATAAAGAGAATTAAGCTGAATTTTGTAGTGATTTTTACGTACGGAAAAAATTAACACAAAACTCATTGGCGTCTGGATGCGGCGTACGTGGGAACTTATTACTTCCTTCGACAACTTGACAACACTGAGAAAGCCAGTTGCAAGTTGTGGCAATATTCAAACTCCATTTGAATTTAAATAGATTTTACACAAATTAGAGGTAATACAGTAGAAACTCGAAAATACGAAACTCGAAATTACGAAATTTTGATTTTACGAAATCTTCGGTCCCGACCAAAAGGGAAGTGTATGTAACAGTACGCGATATTACGAAATAACGAAGTTTTAAAATTGCGAACCTCGGATCTTGGTCCCGACGTGAAAAAGTTACTCGTTTATACGAATAGTGATGAATCACAGTAACGTTTCGGCGCTTCTTTTCAGAGTTAAACATCTAATTAATGATCGTCGCCAAATACATTACACCTTGAATGTATTACCTGGACGATTTCTCATTTTTCAATGCTTCAATAGTAAAGGTGTGGTTTCGCTGGGGCGTCCGCGTCCAGCAGTTGGAAGTCACTGCCGTACTCATCCAATGTACAGTAAGCCCTCGACATACGAACGAGATGCGTTCCGAGAACTTGTTCGTAAGTTGAAAAACGTTAGCCAGGCATCGAAAATTGTAGTTACCATATTTCCTGGCCCATAAGACGCACTTTTTTTGCTCCAAAATGTGCTCTTAATTGTTCATTTGTCCTCTAAGACACAAGATGATTCGCCGGGAAAATACTATTTAGGGATGGTCAGATCGGATCTAATGATCCACGGGTATTACGTTTCTCCGGATACTGAAATCGGATCGTAATTCATTTAAAAAAATCGGATCTGGATCAGATAAAAAAATTCACACTGGGGAGTGGATACCTTTAAAATCGCCCTAAATAACGGTCATCCTGTGTTGCGGCCGATGTAGGAACTAGTTGGAACCATGGAAGTTGGCTGCTGATGCTCTCGAAAGGATGTCTATAGGATGTCCTCGAAAGGATGTCCCAACTAGTGGAAACCACCTGAGAAGTTAGGGTGGGTATGCGATAAGTGAAATGTGATACGTTTGGTTCGCGGTCATAGCTGATAAGGGACTACCAACGGGCAACGCCCACCCCCACCCAACGTTTGGAAGCCACCTGTGAAGTTAGGGCGTGGGAAAGCGATGAGTGAAATTTGATACTTACAATGAAATGTGATGCACACTCGAGAAAAAATATTGCTTTACTCCGACCCCCTAACTATGAGCGCCGAGCCGAGGGTGGGTGGAGAGAGAGAGGCAGGCCTAGGACGTGTAGATGTTCGCTGGACTGCCGGAAGCGCCAATGCTCGGCACGAATGCCTCTGGAAAAAAGTGCTGGACATCTTTGCTTTACACGACTACAGTAATTGTATTAAACTTGCGTACAAACTTGAGGAGTATCGGCATTGAAAGATAAACGATGCAGCTAGAACTTATATCAAAGCTCATTTTCGTATCACTTCTCATAGCCGAGTAGCATTTCTGCGAAATGATCGATTTTAGGCAAGTTAACTAATTTTTTCTCCGATGTGGTTGATATCAAGTACGCACAAGTATGTATCAAGCCCTATGAAATAAGTTCTAGCTACATCCTTCCTGCGCCAAATGGTGAAAACAGAATTTCTGTATCTATTAGCATGGCGATGTAAAAGTAAACAGACTGAAAATGGATTTCCTGGCATGGTATCCACTTTCATAAGTGAATGATGCTTCCTATAAAAGGAAGTAAAAACAGATTAGACTTCCGATTCTCTCTTCGCATGCGCCGATGCACTACGTTATTTATCCCATTGATGTGACGATGCGTTTCAAAGCTCTCTCGGGTGCTACGCAACATAATTTCAGGTTGTGGAAAAATCATGAAGGAGTGCAAAGTAACCTCACAGCTACCACCAGGGTAAGGTTACAATTTGAATCGACCGAAATAACGGCTCCCTCGTTCGATCATCGGCCATGTTGGCTGCCGAGGCTGCTGAAAGGAGGTCCAACCCCTCCCCCACTAGTGAAAGCCACCTGGGTAAAAGCGAAACTGGGTGAGGTTAGATAATAACAGATAAGGTGAAGGAGTGATCCTCTCGGGTTACCCCCTTCTCTTTTTCACTGAATGAGTCCCTCGCAGATGAATGTCGTCGCGCCCAGGAATAAGGAACGAAGAGCTTTTTTCTTGAAGGGTCTTCTGGGAAAAACCGGTTTAGACGTGCCAATTGTTCAGATCCGACAGAGGTATAACCCTAAAATCTGACAGCTTTAACGTTTCAGGCTGAGTGATTGAGAGGGACAGCTGGATGGAAGGACTGCTCGTCAGGCAATTTCCAAATACCTTGGAAAGGATATTTTACCATTCATCACGATAACCCGAATCGAGCCTCGTATTGCCGGTAATAATCATTTGTCATCACAAAACGAATGAGTGAACGGAATAATGCTTCTATTTGATGCGAAGGTAGCTTGACACACGGAAGTCAATTTCCATTGAAATGTCAAGAGTAGCAATATCTCCAAATATATCACTACTTGCAGGGCATCTTTCGGCTTTCGTCTTACTTCCGAATCATCCTTAAAATGTTTTGACGCAAGTAAACAATAAACATTGCAAATTGATATATCGAGATAATATTGTTAAAATTCGTCACGGCAAAGAGGGGTAGTACCAATCTGCGAGTTGCTGCACGCCGCACCGCCAGCTGCAACGACAAAATAACTTATCCGGTGGCGCCAAATTTGAAATTCCTGAAAATAGTAATAATCAAACTCCGACAAATAAGTTGTGTTCAACTGACAATGCATGCACCCTGTGGGCGCGAATACACATTTAAATATACTTTCATGAATTATAACTTCGTAAATCATGCAAGTACATCGCGAGAGTACATCTTAATCTAAGGAAACAAAGAAAGAGCTTCATCGCGATGTTTTTGAAAGATACTCGTTCATACGAAATGTGATATTACGAAGTGCTGATTTTTTTGGTCCCGTCAACTTTTTAATGTCGAGTTTCTACTGTAATAGGTTTCACGTTCACGACATCGCCTTGGAATTATTAACGCGATCACAGTTTCTTCTCCCCGCAGCCAATTGAGGTTCTGAAGTCGTAGTGAATTCTGAAATTACTTTTGCCATAATTTTAGTACTGTGACTTCTTCGACCTATTTATCTTGATTGAAACTTAAGAAACTACACGAGAAAGGAATTATTCCTAAGGATACAAAATTCCTAAGGATAATGGTCATTTTAATACGTCCCAAACTACTATCAAGGAATACTAAATATTACAAAAACACATTTTTGACATTTTATCTAGTGACTTTTACGTCTAAATACATGAAAGTTGGTGAAACATAATTCTCTCCAAGAGGATTCACTTACTAAAAGGGGATATAATTTATCTTTTCAAATATTGTCGATACCCAAATATCCTTATTAAGATTCGTCGCTGGTGCACTCGAGATAGGGTGTTTCAAATCCTTACATTTTTTAGTTAATACCTACACATTAGCCAATAGCTGAAAACTTGTTTAAAGTCCAGAAGATTAATTTCTTAAAGTTTGCTAAGGAGTCATTTCAATGTGTTATTTTTTCGGAGAATAAAAAGAATCACTTGACGTGGAATGTTCTTAGTCGACGCAGTAGCCCAGAGAGAAGAGCATTCGTCTGCGGTCCATGAGGTCTCGGGTTCAAATTTGAGTGAGGCCTCCTTGAACGCAGTCTCACTCAATCTTCGCCATGTGACTTTGTTGTTACCATATATTCCTTCTGGTTATCTGATGTTTGTGTCCACTCACTCGATATTTCAGCTATCCATGACCCCATTATCCCTGAATCAGGTAGCTGGCCGTATCTCTGATTATTTGAATCTCTCTATTTAGTAAACTTCTTTGTGGCTATTTTCACTGTTAATTTACATTCGAATGGCTGAGTGTAGGAGAAAATTATTTTTAAATTAAATCAGTTTTCAGGTACATCTCCCGAATCCGTGACAAATAACAATTTAGGGTCTGAGTGAGGGACCCAAAGAATATGGTAAAAGGCTCTTCACATGGTCTATGTCTTTTCATCGGTTTTCATTCGTTAATCTCCAGTTTTCCTGTGCGTAGTGTAGAAGTTGTGTTGTTCAACATTTAGAGTTTACTGCTTCGGCAATAATAATAATAATAATAAATCTTTATTTGCCCGGAGATCTGATACATTTGAATGCATAGATATAAGGCACGTCATAATCAAATACATATATTCACATATTATATACAATTGAATATTTTACCATTAAGAGTCATTGAGATATTCATCGATTGAATAGAATAGCTTATTTTTTAAGTACCTTTTTAGATCAGATTTAAAAGCATTGATGCTTTTTATTTCTTTTAAACATAATGGCAAATTATTGTACAGTTTAATGCCCATTATTTTGGGCCCCATTTTGGCAGCTCTTGTTTGTACATAATTCTGATGAATATCGTTTTTTGTCCTTGTGTGATGATGGTGGAATGCACTATTCACTTCATAATTGACAATATTGCTCTTTACATACATTATGGTAAAAAATAGATATATACAGTAAAACTCCCATACAACGAACACCCATACAGCGAAATTTTAAGGAAAACTCCCTATTTCGAAGTCATTGGCCCGGTCCCGGACCCTTCCAATGGACAATGCACGCAAAAAACCTCCCGTAACGAACCTCTCTAACTACGAAAACTCCGTACATCGAAGTCTGCGCTTGGGCCCAAAATATGAAAAGTGCCCCTCTAGAACGAATTATTGAGAAAAAAACATAGCATTCTTCATTTAAAGGTAATTTTTCCGTAGACATTTACGTAATAAGTAGGAAGTAGAACCGCAGCGGAGAGTACCGCGTCTTAACCCTTCCGCTCCGGGCTTCGAAAATGTTCCCATCCGAGACCTACAGAGCAGAGGGCATGAAGGAAACTTGACGCTCTGGCTCCGTGAAGGCTCGTTTACACGTATCTTATGGTGGGAACCGTCAACTCTGACAGTTCCCACAATAAGAAACGTGCAAAGGAAGCCAAAGCTCAGCTCCGCGTTAGCTGAGCCGGGTAATAGTTGGGTGGATGAGTAATGCACCAAGAGGGGAGGGGGGAATATCAGTGGCAGCCGGCCAGCCGTAACCCAATACAGAAAGGTAATCTGAGATTTCTGAGGGCCTATTCTCTAACTCCAACCATCGGAGCTTTCTGGCGGAAAGATGCTTCAATTAACTACTTGCTCCCATCGGTATTCTCTATCATGGAAGCTACCGGAGAAAGTGCAAGCAGAAGCTACCGGTAGCTTATCAGGCTCCCACCCGTATTCTGTAAATGTCACGAAGCTACTTCCGTAGCCCCAATAAGCTCCCACGGTAACCTCACGAAGCGCGGCCTCCGAATACCCTGCTTAAATATTGGTCATTTTATAACGCTTATCTATCTATAATTATCCAACGCACGGGTTTGTTTCTTACATTTACTAAATGCGGATTCCTTGCACTTTCACTGGGTTATTTTGTCATTTTTGCCGTTTGCAGGATTTTTCACAAAACAGATATTAACCCGCGATGGCACGCGTGGGCGGGGATTCCCTGCCCGACGAAAAAAAAAATTCCTACTCAGCACACTGCGGCCTCCTTTGTTCGACACTTCATCTAATCTACTATTTCTGAGCTTATTTTAAGTTACAGTCCGTAAATACGAATAAGAATCTTTGTATTACATTTTATTTCGTAACGGTCGAATCCCCGCCGGCGCGTGCCATTGCGTTACAATATCTGCTTGCGGAGTTTTTGAGACTTGACTCTATCAATCTCGCAGGTTGCATTGCTATTTCGCTACATTTGTTTGCCCGTTACATTGTCTAAGGAGAGGATAACTTAGGTATGTGTGAGTATACCTCCTTTGGTTTCGACCCTAGGGTATATATTTCTCTCCGATTCAGTCTGAAAAGAACTCGTGAGGGAAGCATACGCTAGTTCCATTTGGTGATCGCTACCTTGTGTTCAACGCCCTGTACCAGAGCACCTTGCGAAAGTAATTATAACTGTAAGTAACTGTAAATTTACATTCTTGGAGCTGGTGATTGTCACAACTGTAATATCATTTCTATTGAAATGTGTTCATAAATATGCCATAAATAGCTCTCTTTGTTTCAATAAGGAATCAAAATACCAAGCATACACTTCCCGACCATGAGTGAGCCTGAAAGACATAACATACTGAAAATGATTGACAGTGAGAGTGAAGAGGAATATGCAGATTTGAGTGAGAGCGGTGATGAAGAATGCGACAATACCATTTACCGTTCGGACAACCGCTAATTTTCTGAGGAAAGTGAGGATGAGCAATCGCCCGTAACAAGAACTTTTTCCTTCGTGGGAAAAAACGGTGTGACAGAATGGTCTGCTGCGAAGCCAAAAAAAAAGATCCAGAAATAAGAGATGCAATTTTCTGAAGCGTCTACCTGGACCTCTGGGTATGACACGAAATGTATCGGATATTTTGGGTTCATGGCAAAATTTTTTCCCAATTGATATTTTATCAGATATTGTTTCGCTCATAAACACAAAAATTCGAAGTGTGCAGGGTAGTTTTCTGCATCAAAGGGATGCAAGGGAAACAAACCTAACTGAACTGAAGGCCCTTTTGGGATTACTGTATTTAGCTGGGGTGCAAAAGTCGAACCATAAAAATATTTTTGATCTGTGGAGAGCAGATGGAACAGGAATTGAATATTTTAGACTTGTAATGGGTTCAAATTCTTGCTAAGAATGTTGAGATTTGATAACATTCACGAAAGAAACGAATTGAAGAAAAAAGACTAATTTTCCCCAATTAGGGACATTTTCGAAACTTTTGTCAGTAATTGCCGGAATAATTACAGTAAGAGTGAAGAAGTTACAGTAACTTCCACAATTCTGGGGTAGATATAGTTTCCGTGTGTTTCTAAGTACGGGATCAAAATATTTGCTTGTTGTGATGCAAAAAAATTTTACACCGGTAATATGGAAGTGTACGTTGGAAAACAAAATCAGGGCACAGATAAAATTGATTACAAGCTAGATTCAGTGGTAAAAAGACTGGTTCAGTATATTTATAACACTGGAAGAAATTTCACCCTTGATAACTGGTTCATGTCCTACTCGTTAGCACTTCATCTTCTAAAAAATTGTGTTACAACAGTAGGAACGATAGGAAAAAATAAGAGTGAGATTCCACCCATGTTTATCGCTAAGTCGAAAGATTGAGTAGTTGAAAATAGTATTTTTGGTTTTCAAAAAGAAAGGACGCTAGTGTCATACAAACCTAAAGCTAACAAAGTTGTATTGCTCTTATCAACAATGCATCGAGATGACATTGTGGATCCTCAAACGAATAAACTTGAAATTTGTTAGGTATTGCAACTCCAAAAAAGGTGGTGTAGTCGTTTCAGATCGTTTACAGTCCACTTACAGTGTCTCTCGCATATCATGCAGATGGCCGATAACACTTTTTTTTTACCTTGTTGAACATTGGCGCGATCAATAGCATTGTTATTTACAAATCTAACTCAGGTAAATATGTTATTCGTAGGGAGTATTTGAATAATTTTGTTAAACTTTTGACCAGAGATTACATGCTGAAAAGGGAGAGACAGAAAAATATCCAATTACCTCTGTGACTCCGGGTGCGGGAAATATTGGGTATACCTTAGAGAGGCGATAACGTGAGCTGCCATGATGATGGCCGATGAGCTTACTGCCCATCTAAAAAAAATAGAAAAACAAAGACAGCATGCAATACCTGTAAAAAGCCCATTTTCCGGGAGCATTGTGCATTCAACTGCATATCATGTTCCCAAAATGCCGATGGAATTGATGACTGATTGTGAGTCGTAAATAGTAATGTTTTTCTTGTAATCAGAAAATTTTCTCTTTTGTTCTTTATGTTTATGGCTTAAAAATAAATATGATTAGTTTGTAAAACATTTTTTCAACCGAATTTGTTTAATAAATGTTCTTTGTAGTACTTATTAGTGTTTATTTAGCCGTATACAACTCGTCGGTCTTTTCCCCGCCCCGCGTGCTACCGCGTTACAATGAAAGCGCGTGCTACCGCGGGTTAACTGGAGTGACGGAAAGGCATATTTACCTTCGGTAAGTAACGTGATTCCAGCCCATAATGGGATACTTATTGGGCCGTGGTAGCGTGTATCACCTTCCCATTTCTTTTGAAAACTTCATCTTCGTATATTATTTAAATGATTTGAAGCAACTAGTAATTGACGAAAGCAAATAGCACGAATGATATTGAATCATATCATCGATATGAACCCTAATTCCCGAATATATTTACGAACAATCTTATTTCAATTGATCAAAACAGCCAAGATGGACGTCATGTTTACGTATTCACGAGATTATGTGAGCAAAAATAAAACATTTTAGAATTTTGCTCGCATGATTTTTAATGCGCGGAATTTTTCGCTAAACACAATGCACGTACATCTTCTCCGTCTAAAACGGCCTTTTCAGGTTTCACCAGTTTTATCCACGGAAAAACATTGAGACGAGCCTTCCCATTGGTTCTAAGAATGACGTCACCAGAAATGAATTTTCCGTGGATTTGGTTTTAAAATGTTCACATACCCGCCTTTCGCCAAACTTCTCTCCACTTCCTATTACGTTCTTGAGAAAGCTCCCGCGAGTTAGAGAATACGGTTGGTAGGCAATTATGGTAGCTTATTCGAAGCTACTGCATCCGTAGCTTCGAGATAGAGAATAGCCCCCCTGATCTGATCTTGACAGAGTATCTATCTGTATTGGGTTACGGCTGGCTGGCACTGACTGGTATTCCCCCCTCCCTTCTTGGTGCATTACTCATCCAACCCACTCACTCATCCACCCCACCTCATTTGCGAAGGTGCAGGTGGTGAGGATGGAGCTCAATTTTCCCTTTTTAAATCGTATATGATTACTTTTCCGTATTGGGTTACATTCCCGGGACCCCGTGAATGGGAGGGGCTCCATGTTTTCCTCTAAAATGGTTTCAATTACCTTTCGGTATCGGATTTTATTTTGGGAGAAGCAGGTGGACGGTTATCGTAAGACTATCCACCTGCCTGTGGACCGTTTTCATTCCCGTCGGCGATAAATTTTTTCATGTTTATTTTCTTTGTTTTTCCTTCGTGGAATTCTATGTTAACATCTAATTTTTACTATTCTATTCAAAGTTTATTTTTAACGAGTGGAAATATTTTTTTTCCCGAATATCATAGGGCTTATTTTTTTTCTTTCCTGCGAAGTCAACGTAATTTCTTTGTTTCCCCATTCTTTCACCACGCAAACTTCATTTGCAAGACCGCCTGTTGATATCATAACTATACAATAGTCAAAATAATTGTTACATCATTATTTTTAAGACCCACGATCAAAGATCCCCGTTTTCTTGTTTTGTCGCGCATTGAAAAAAGGAGGGGAAAATGTGATCGGCTTATATACTAATTTCTGTAATCGAATCACCATTTAACGATCTAAAGACATACAAATAAATACATTGTAATAAGGCTCGTCGAGAAAGGCTCGTGTTATAAATGGCGAGAGTGACCTCTTGCAGAAAATTTTCATTATTGTATAATTATGATATCAACTGGAGGTCTTGCAAATGAAGGAACAAATCAAGTTTGCGTGGTGAAAGAATGGGGAAACAAAAAAAATTCGCGGGAAAGAAAAAATATAAGCCCTATGGTATTCGCGGGAAAAAAATATTTCCACTCGTTAAAAAAAAATTTTGAAAATAAAAGTAAAAATTAGATTTTAACATAGAATTCCACGACGGAAAAACAAAGAAAATAAGCATGAAAAATTTGTCGCCGACGGGAATCGAACACGATCCCTCCGCACCGCAGACCTTTACGCTGATCAATGGACCACACCACCCCTGTTGCCGGAGGCTGATAAATAGTTTTTATATCATCTATAAATGTTTAAACGCCTTTTTTGTTTAAACTATTGGATTTATACGCCCATATGTGGGGTGATTCGTGAAAGGCATTCGGAGTTCTATATGCATACGAATTTTCATCTTCATCTGCGACCCGTTTATCGGACACTCCCCTTGTTAGGAGGGCGAAGTATTCAAAACTTCATTGGTTGGTGTTCAACCAATGAGAGCGAATTTTTATCTACTCTGTCCCCATCCCTAAGGAAAATCTAGAGTAACCTCTCTACTCTATCCAAATATTGCTATTGCCGTCTTAACCTTGATGGATGTGGTCTGTTAACCGGCAAGTGGTGCGTTTCCTCGAGATCGCCCTAATATTTGCTCGATTGCTTGAGGATACCTTTTTTCGCAGAAATCGCAGCCGAAAATGAGGGTGCGCCTCTACACGAATTTTTTATCTGCCAGCCTTCGAGCCTCGGTCACGATATGAGCGGCGGGCGGCTGAGCAGTATCGTGGCAGGGCGGTAGTGGTCACGAAACGAGCACTGATTCGACCTAAGATAAGTTTGTTATATTCGACCTAAGATAAGTTTGTATGTTCATTTACGTATCACTCTACCAGTTTCCGGTTGGACTGCGCACTGTTCTCCTGACTACTTTTGGCCTGCGCCTAGCGCCAGGGGGAGTGTGCGAGGTTCTGATTTGTTCTGGGACGAGTGCTGCATGCCTGGTGTGGAATCACCCCGTGCCACACGCCCTAGTGGTGGCTTGCACGGCACATCGTAGATGTAGATGAAGTTCAGAATCAGAATTGGCAGTACATACTGTCAGAAGACAACGTTCTCGGCCGACATTTTGCCACAGAATGAGTAGAACGGCACAAGAAAAATGTAATATCTGGGATTGGCGGCGAGCGGCACCTATGCTGCTCACGTCTATTATGGTTGGGTTCGAGTGTGTTCCATGCCAAACATTAGGAACATAAAACTCAGCGTTGCCACTCTTTCACTCGCCTACCGCCGCGCCGCTCGTATCGTGGCCGAGGCAAGTCCCTGGAGAGCTGAGTGACCTTGGTGCTTAGCGTGAGTCATCAAGGGGAGGGTATCATTCGCTCGCTGGTTTACGGGGACGCAGTTGCCAAATAACTTTAAAAACTTGTTGTATGACAAGGCAAGGGTGTGGGGTGCAATTGGGGGACAGCGATTGGCCGCGCGACAAGTGCAAGCACTGGAATTTTCCACCCCCCCTAACTTTCTCATTTTCTGTCACCGGACAGCTTTGAGTGCCTCAACTGTATGCACCTGCCTTAAGCTCAACTGAGAGAATTCTGTGAATATTAACATTTGTGCATGCGTCAACATAGGTCAGTGTTGTTCCAAAATGAACAAGGGCAAAAAGTTGTGGTCTTTCACGGTAGTTGAAAAAATTAAAGTGCTTAAGTCATCTAAGACGCTGAGGAAGTAGGAAACCGCGCTGCCGGACTAAGGCATGATGTGCCGGAATCGTGCATTAGAAGATGGAGGAAGGATAAGGTTGCACTATTCCATACCAATAGGGACCGGTCTTTTCGGGGAAAATCTACGAGCTGTGTCAGGACATGCGCGCGCGTGCTGCCGTACTGCGACGCCCGTCTCACTAGTAAGTCAGCCGTTTTTATGTAAATCATGATATTTTTTTATTTTGTCATTCATTGAAGATTTTTTTTGGACCATATTGAAATAATAAATGCTTTAAATTCGATAGACAGTTACGATTTCATTAAAAGTTTGATTTTTTCAAGTTTTGATGTCGTATCGTACGCCTTATCTTTCGTTTTTTACGCGGCCGACGCTTGGGTATTTTGCATTTAACGTGTTTGCATTCCCACTCGTCATCGTTTACAGCAAAATATAATTTGTAAAAGTTAACCACGTTTTAAAAGGCGACTTACAGCGACTATGACTTGTGCATTAGGAAAACGGTGGGGGGATTCGGATTTATAAATCAGAGCTCGGTGCGACTGTCCGCACTTGCCAACTAAACACGAATTGTAGCGAGTTCGAATTTGTTTTGTTTTAATGAATATCAATTACTCCACTCATTCCAAAGGACACTAAACAATGCAAGCATTGTAGGGCTAAGGCTTCAAGTGAATACTTGCATCCGAGGTCCATACATGCCTATGAAAAATGCCGCGTAAATTATAAGAGAATATCGCAAGCGGCTTTGATAATGGCCGAAAATTCGAAGTTAGGCCCGCAACACCTCGCAATAGGAGAAAAAAAAGCCCCAAAATATTTTCTTCAACTTCGACGCATAAAAAGAGGGGTGCGCCTCTTACACGCGTTAACGGCATCGTCAATGCATTATCATCTGAGATTGCCATTGTGACCTCAATGCATTGCCAACTGCCACGTTTTTACTCATGGTAACTAACTCGCCCCACCTTACTTCCATCGTTGTTTATCGATATCTAGTAGATTCTGGTCACAAATATAGATATTTACCGGTATTTCAATGGGATTCCAACAGTGCGTTTTATTTGGGAAGTCTAAATGGCAATATGTGCTCTTTCAAGCAAAATTGCTGCATAAAACTGCCAATTGATATTGACTTAAATTATTGCACTCTAAGAATAATATCGATTAGATACTCAGAAAAATTATGGAGCACTTTAAAATACGTAATCCTTAGGCATTAATTTTGGCGCTCCTTTACTTTCAGACCGTAACTAAAGTAAGCGATGAGGCGTAGAGCAGAATCGACGAAAAAAACAATAATTTCAATTAGAAATACGCAGATTGAAAATAACGCGGTGATAGCGACGGTATTTGATGGTAAACAATAAAAATTGTTTATCGTCACTCTTGGTGAATGGTGAATTGGTTTTAATGGTGAATAAAACAATATTGAGATATTTACTCGACTTGCATCGAAAAGCACGCGGAACACTTGGATGCCCCTGTAGAGACGCAACCCGCACACCACCTCCATACATGGGGGCTTATTCTCTAACTCGAAGCATCGGAGCTTTCTGGCGAAAAGATGCTTCAAGAAGCTACTTGCTCCCATCGGTATTCTCTATCATGGAAGCTACCGGAGAAAGAGCAAGCAGAAGCTACCGGTAGCATATTAGGCTCCCACCCATATTCTGTAATCTACTTCCGTAGCCCCAATAAGCTCCCACGGTAGCCTAACGAAGCGCGGCCTCCGAATACCCTACTTAAATATTGGTCATTTTGTAACGCTTATCTATCTATGTATAATTATCCAATGCACGGGTATGTTTCTTACATTTACTAAATGCGGATTCCTTGCACTTTCACTGGGTTATTTTGTCATTTTTGCCGTTTGCAGGATTTTTCACAAAAAAGATATTAACTGGAGTGACGGAAAGCCAAATTTACCTTGGGTGAGTTACGTGATTCCAGCCCATAATGGGATACTTTTCGGGCCGTGGTAGCGTGTATCACCTTCCCATTTATTTTGAAAGCTTCATCTTCGTATATTATTTAAATGATTTGAAGAAACTAGTAATTGACGAAAGCAAATAGCACGAATAATATTGAATCATATCATTGACATGAATCCTAATTCCCGAATATATATACGAACAATCTTATTTCAATTGATCAAAAACTGCGTTTGTATTCACGAGATTGTTCACGAGATTAGGTGAGCAAAAATAAAACATTTTAGAATTTTGCTCGCATGATTTTTAATGCGTGAATTTTTCGCTAAACACGATGCACGTACATCTTCTCCGTCTAAAACGGCCTTTTCAGGTTTCACCATTTTTATCCACGGAAAAACATTGAGACCAGCTTTCCCATTGGTTCTAAGAATGACGTCACCAGAAATGAAGTTTCTGCTGATTTGGTTTAAAAATGTTCTCATACCCGCCTTTTCTCCACTTCCTATTACGTTCTTGAGAAAGCTCCCGCGAGTTAGAGAATACGGTTGGTAGGCAATTATGGTAGCTTATTCAAAGCTACTGCATCGGTAGCTTCGAGATAGAGAATAGCCCCCCTGATCTGATCTTTTCAGAGTATCTTTCTCTATTGGGTTACGGCTGGCCGGCTAGCACTGACTGGTATTCCCCCCTCCCCTCTTGGTGCATTACTCGTCCACCCCACTCACTCATCCACCCCACCTCATTTGCGAAGGTGCAGGTGGTGAGGATGGAGCTCAATTTTCCCTTTTTAAATCGTATATGATTACTTTTCCGTATTGGGTTACATTCCCGGGACCCCTTGAATGGGAGGAGCTCCATGTTTTCCTCTAAAATGGTTTCAAATTACCTTTCAGTATCGCAACTTCTGTAACTCTATTTCTTGGTCAATAGTGAACATGATATAGGTAATAAAAAGATGGTAACAGTTTCCGAGGTTATGTAAAAACTTTTGCTATGACCTTTTTGCGGAGCAACATATTATATTGAAGCGAAGCCTGTATTGTGGGGGGAGAGGAAGATATTAGATTCCAGCACAAATAAATATCACATAATGATAACACTATTTCTTTTCCCACTTCATGTTTATTCCAAGTGAAGGAATTTAACTTTTCATTCATGGCGTGGAATTGCATACTTTCAGATGTCATTACTTGAGCGTGGCTCCTGGGAAATTTTAAGTGAGTACGTCGGTGCTAATTAAAAAGTAATAATCCGTTCATTGTTTACAGCCTTGAGAAAGACCCACGACCAATCGAAGCCCATCCTATTCTCGATAGTATCCTTGTATTTTCAAAATCTAAACATATTAGGTCCGTCAGAATGTGTAGCCTCTTTTCGGATAAATGAGAATTCCGAAATTAGCTTCGAAAGTCTCCCAAGAGCATTGATTGAAAATCCAGCAAATAGGCTGAAAATAATAAAAAAATTGTTGCTACTGCCGTAAATGTATGGGAGTGGGCAATTTACAGTAATTCTGTAAAATATTCGAAAGAAAGAAAATTTCCGCAACCTGGGATCGTACCCCAGCCACCGTATATGAGGATAACCGGCTCAGTGCCTCAGCGCCACTGGGCTACGAGGTCTGTTGGGAGAGTCGCGAACTTTAAAGTATTTCTATGGAGGAAGATTCTTTAATAGCGTGTTTCTCCTAAACTTGGGTCTAAATGGAAGATAGCCGTGACACTTTTCCCGCACTCTCTCTATAGTTTCAGAAAATAATTGCCTCCTTTGGATCCCGAACATCAGTTACACGATGTCTCCTTGTTAGTATAAAGATTTCAGTGTATCTTAGTGTTGAATGGGATAATTAATAATAATAATAATAATAGATAATTAATTTTTTGATCTGGATGGTTAATGACTTTTTGCCAAGTGCTCTCTAAATATGATAAATATCGATGTAAGAAAGATGTCAAAATGAACACGACGCAACACCGAGAGAGAACTTGAGATGAATTAAGAAGAACCTTGGAAAACGATACAATTTACTACTTAGTTCTTGGCTCCGAATGAAGTAAGTTCCACTACGCATTTCGAATAATTGCGGTTCACGAGGCTTTCCTCCGTGTTGCCAGTCTTTCATCGTAAGTGCTGTTCCAAGAAGTTCCTGCGAATGTAGCATTCAGGTGCGCGAAAAATTTTGCATTAATTTCTTCCACCACTGTACTTCAAGTTTTAGAAGATACGAAGGTTTCTGCAGTGTTTGGCATGTTGAGTGTCTGCTTTCAGGCATTCCTCCTTGTGGTGTCTTTTAAGGACAACAGAGTCTCCAGAGCCATCCTGCCGGTGAAACTGTTGTCCTTAAAGCAGTCCTGGTTAACCAGCAGGATGGCTCTGGTGAAACTGTTGTCCTTAAAAGACACCACGCGGTGGAATGCGTGAAAACAGACACTCCACAAGTTTTAGTATGCATTCTGCATGCTGGGGAGAAAATGCTCAGAACTCACTTTCACCTCCGTACTCACACACATTGTTGCCAGTCATTGCGTACTTTATACACCGACAGTATATGATAATATTTGGTACAACAAAATTAGATATTTATGTATGTAATTCAATATTGAATATGATGTGCATATTTCTGTAGTCCCATTGACTTTGTAATTGCAAGTTTCTGTTGTACTATATATTTAAATGTAATGAATTTTTAAAAAAGCATTTAGAGTAGATAATATGTAATATAGGAAGGAACAAGGGGGTGGGAATAGATAACATACTTGCAAAGTTTCTTAACCCTTTCAACGCTGAGCCTATATTTGTGAACCCTTCACCCTGGCTGCACGTGTTTTTTTATGTTTTTGGCACGTTTATTGGCTACAAATATGACCCCTTATATTTTTTCGATCAAAAAATAAAAATTTTATTTTTTATAAAATTTTTAATTTTTTACTGGAATTCCAGTCCTCAGTCAGCCACAAGGATTTTATGTGTGATGTGCAGGGTTGCATCGTTTCCCCTTAAAATTAAATTTTTTAAGATACTTTAAATCTATTTTTTTACCAGTCAAAGATAATTCAAATAAACTTTTGAACGCTTATTGTTCGCATCCTACATAATGATCTTAATGTAGCTAAGCTTATCATTTAATTACATATCGATATAATTGTTTTATTGAATGTTTATTTTCGTTTTTTGTAATTATTTTCAACTTTCTTTTGGGCCGATGGCATGAATGGCGTATTTTTCTCTTAGATACATACATATATCCGGCCAAGGAATTGCTAGAGTATATAAGAGGCATAAATATTTCTGTATTGACTATTTTTGTGATGAAATGTGCAAAACTGCCAATTTTCCTCGTTTAGCATAATTATGGAAGAAAAAAAAATTACGAAAGACTTCAGTTCCATAAAGCTGAATATAAAGTATAAGTTAATTAATAAATGTGTTTGGACACGTATAATGGAAATACAAGTATTTATTTTACAATTAAATAAATTACAAAACAGTAAAATACATATCAATTGAAATACAATACTAAAAATGGAAAAAATACATTACATCAATTGAAATACAATGCATAAAATGAAGATGAAAAACAATACATAAAACGATTTACAATAAAAACATACAATTTTATTCCATAAAAAGGCACTCTTACGTTCTACTATTTTCATGAAAATTTACAAAACAGGGGTGGAGGCAGAGGGGGGATGGTCCTCGCAGGTAGGGCAAAAACAACTTGTCTCCCTCCGCAAACCCTGTTTCGTGCACCCCCGACACCTTTGCACTGTCCTCTTTCTTTTTCCTTTGTCGTCAACAGGATTCGTTTGCGGAAAATGCTTAGATAAGCCTATGCCTCTGGAGGGTGGTGAAGGAAGGCTCAGTTTCGAACAAGAAATACATTACCAAGAGCATGTTTTCAACTGCACGACAGATGTTGGTTCTGAAAAATTGCTGCGAATATAATCAGTTTCCCGTAACCACATGCTGTGAGAGGGCTCGGTAATGACGGAAAGGGTCGAGACCAGTACCTAGGAAAGTGTTCCCTTGAGAGGGGGCGACACATCGGAGAGGATTGCCGCTTTGAAAGTCCTCTGTTCAGGACCGAAAAAAAATATCACAAGGCTCAGACTACTGAAGATATTTCCATGTAAATTTTGCTGGCATGAAACGGTTGGGATTTCACAATTGGGGAAATTATCGGATGTCATTGACCATAGGCTGTTGATCTACGAAGGGAAAAATTCCACAGCGGGGCGGACTTCCATGCACACCACTTTCTGTTTCTTACAATGAACCCCTTTCCAATGGAAAGTTCCCACTTCCACCCAAAACTGCTAAGTGTTGTTTTGCCCACCGCCTACATTCCTTTTATTTTTCACAATTGAGGAAACCCCTCTCCAATACCCTACGGCTTTCGGTGTTTCTGACCGTCCCTTTATCCTTATTCCCTCCCCTAATCCTAGTCCTTTTCACCCAGCAATAAAACCTGCCCACCTCTGGGACCCCCCAACCTGGGCATTTACTGCCTCTGTGCCCGCCAACTCCAGCATTTACGGTTACATGTACGTGGGACAACCCAGGCGAGCAACTGTGAATAAAACAAAAAACAAATATTTTTTCCACTAAAATATGTGAAATATATGAGAATGACTGACATGCTTGTCTTCCAGTATTATCATATGTTCAATTCTTCGTGCTAAATGGATTCCTTTTTATAGAACCATTGGTAGTATATTTCGGGCAGACTCAAACACTATATATATACAATTCATAAACGATAACAACAATTAAAATACATAAACTTTGTCAAAATATCGCTTCTATCTTTACATGATACATATATTATATTCGCAAATGATTTACTTAGCATTCTCATTTACAGACCCTGTTAATGGAATTCACGTTAAAAATTGGTTATTCGTTGCTAATACAAATGCCAGTTGAGAACCTTGAGATGAATAAAAAGAACGCAAGAGCAGTCTTTATTCACTGGAACTCTTCCACAATCACTATTGCATTCTCATAAATGGATTTTTATTGCAAAAGGTGTAAGAGTAAGATAAGCTAACAGAATTTTCTTCCTTACAATTAAAAAATGGGTATCTGCACTATTTTTTCGCATTTGTCACGATATACAAAACAGTGGTTTAAAAACAAAATAACAATAGCCAACCAAAAAACAGAAAAAACCCTCACTAAACAGATGAAATACCTTTGAAATTAACCAGCAAATAAATAGACGGAATTGTATTTGGAAGGAATTGAAGATGGTACAGTGATGATGTATTGAAAAACTGGAAACATTAAAAAAAATTTACTCTACGAAATGTTTTCAAAATTAAAAAAAATA
The DNA here is from genome assembly GCA_963573305.1 of Pyrrhosoma nymphula. Classification (NCBI taxonomy): domain Eukaryota; kingdom Metazoa; phylum Arthropoda; class Insecta; order Odonata; family Coenagrionidae; genus Pyrrhosoma; species Pyrrhosoma nymphula. The sequence goes on from OY754329.1 coordinate 4,288,891, forward strand.
CAAATTGTAATAAAAATAAAAATATAGGTTGAATAAATTATTGATATTCATGTGTAATTAAGAAAAATATGCTAATTTCCAAATGAAATATTAAAAAGTATGCACAGAAAAGCATTTGCGGCATTAATAAAATTTATGGTTTTTTTTCCAAGATCATAAACAAAATTGTCACTGAACACATTAAAAACATTTAAAGTACTCACCAGCATAGGATAGAAACAGGATAGAATATTAATGTGAAAGATATGGTGTAATTGAAAGTAAAACTGAAAAAAAGGACAAGATAATCAATTTTACCAAATATAACGAAAATGAAAAAATATAAACAATTTATTTTCCTAAAGCTTATGTATTAAAAAAAGGAGATAATATTATTCCGTTTTTACCATGTGCCACATTGATAAAAAAACGCAGTGAAGAAAACAGGAATTATCAGATAAGACACAAAAACAAATTGTAAAATGGTGATTATCTTAACTATCAATAAAAATACCAAATTTAAAAAAATTAATATTGGTTAAGACTATTATTATTTATGAATAACTAAAATATATATTAAATATCCATTGAAATATTAAAAACACTGCCAAAAAAATAAACATACACCGAAAAGAGTGAAAAACGGCAAGATTTACTCACCTCGAAAAAAAAATTCGAAAGTAGCAAAAACACCCAGGCGAAGAAAACTGACCTTCCCCAAGCGAAGAGTAGACCCTTACTGATGACTGCAAGGCGGCGGAAGCTCCCCCGAGTGACTGAGGCGCAGTGGTATCGTTATATATTGAAAGGAGCGCTGAACTGGAATTCCAGTCGTGCCGCCATTGGCAAGGGTGCCTAATACTGGAATTCCAGTCCTGCAGCGCTGAATGGGTTAAGAGTATGGGGAAGAACAGAAAAGGAAAACTTTTTCTGCTTATTTGAAGGATTTATGGGGATGGAGTGCGACCAGAGGATTTTGTGAAGACAATATATACTTATTTCGATATCAAAGAATAGCATGGCATAAATGCGTGAAGACTATGGTAAAATAAGCTTAGTATCTCAAGGGGCCAAATTAGTTTGAGAACTATAAATAGAAAGTTAGAGAAGAAGGCCAACGAATACCTTGGTGATGACCATTTTGGGTTTAGGAGAGGGATAGGAACGTGAGATGCTACTGTAGTGATGAGGACGCTAATAGAAAGAAGGGTATGGGCAGGATATTTTTGCTTGCTTTGTAGATTTCGAGAAGGTGTTTGATATGGTGGACTGGATGAAATTAATGGAGTGTTGAAGAAATTAGGGGTTGATTGGAAGGACCGATATCTTATTAGGAATCTGTGTATGAACCAGACAGAGCAGGTTAGGGTTGCCGATGGTAAATCAGGATGGGCCACCACAGGATGGGGAGTGAAGCAGGGGCACCCAATATTGCTGTCAATTTTTAATGTGTATTCAGAAGAAATGGTAATGGGGAGGCATGGGGGAGATGGAGGCATGGGGTAAAGGGAGGAGGGAATCTGATAAAATCAGTGAGATCTGTAGATGGTGGAGCATTGGTTTATCAGTCGGCCAAGGGGTTACAATCAATAATGAATGCATTAGATTTGCAATGCAAAAGGTATGGGATGAAGGTAAATCATAAAAAGAGGAAAGTAATGAGATTTTCTTACTTAAGTAAGAAGGTGGGGCTGAATGTAAGTGTTGGAGGCCACAAGATAGAGCAGGTTGAGAAGTTTACGTATCTGGATAGTATTTAGGAGGAGAATAGCTTCAGTGGTATAGACATCAGTTGTAGAATTGGCCTGGCTGAAGAAGCATTTTCAAAGAGAAGGTAATTGATGAGGGGAGGTCTGAGAAGAGGTGTAAATAAAAGGCTGGTGAAAACTCTAATATGTAATATGTAATTCATAAATTTGCGGTCTGCTGAATTTTGATTCAATTATTAAATGTATTAATTGATTACAATAATGAGGAAAATGAAATTGATGAATGGATGACTTCTTTTTATTCACAAGAGAAACTAGAGCAACTCTATGGAATTAAGCTCATATGTGCAACATAAGTCCTCAGGCTTGTTTTCACAATCTCTTCACTTGGCGTCGTCATATTTAGGGCCTCTTTTATTTATTTCAAGAAATTAACTATAGTATCTTGTTCAATGAATTGTTATTAAAATATAGTGTGATTAATTGTGTTGGTATTTTAATATAATGTTCCCAGTGACTGGCCTAATAAGTGTGAAATGTGCATTCTTCCATGTACAGGTAATCACCACAAACACATAATGTGATGGCACGGAAATGCCTAATTGGTACCTACCCAAATGAGAAAGTAATTAGAAAATGTTGTTTTGTAGGGAAATGAAATATGTAGTGAAGTAATTTTCTGGTAGTTGCCATGTGATACATATACCCTATTATTTACTTATGTCTCTTGTAATATTTATTTTACATGTAATTGATATTTCAGTTTCTGCAGACAAATTTCCATTTTGAGAACATTTTTTGTTATGACTTTTAATGGTTTTCAGTTTTAGGTGTGGAATATGTACTACTTGCTTCCTGCAATTGTCCATCTCCAGCCAATGGCAATAGAATATTGACTGAGTGAAACTCTTACCCTTTCTAAAACTTTGAATTTCAGATTTGGCATAACATACCTTGATGCCAATCGTAAGCTGTAGATTAACCCCTTCCCTGATGGGTTTTTTTTACAAAAATGGTCAAAAAAAGTCATATTTTTTTATTTCAGATTCAGAAGCATTGAAGGGAGGCAAATCCGAAAATGTTTTCATCAATTTTTTATTCCAAATAACTAATAATTTCTGATTGTTGCCCCTTAACTTAAGAGAATTAGGCCACCCGCATTACGGTATAACTTTCCTTCCCGTAATCCCTTGTTAGACATCTAAGGAGGAATGCATTTAGTTTATATGACAAATGTATATACTTTTCCGACAACGTTAATGTAAGCTATTAATTTTAGTCCGTAGTACATCAAGAAACAACGTACAAACATTCATGGGAGTTAGGCAACCCGCATGACGACGACTTTCGCTCTGAAAATGTTATAACAAAATTCAATTTTGACAAAAAACAAGAAACATTAATTATTTTACTTCATTCTCATTGAAGAGAGCTGGAATCCCTTTCCTCAGTGTTCCCTGCGAGTCATTGGAGTGTGAAGCGAGCAAGTCGGCTAGATCTGGAGATGTATAAAAATTATCCGTCGTCAGACAATATCATAGGCCAAATCATCACACTTCATCATCACTTTTGAGGACATGGGTAAATGGGCAAAGTCTTTATCCTACACAGTCCCCATTCCCGTGTAAATTGTCGTTGACCACACGTATCCAGTTATCGATTCACTAAGGACAAATATTTGCCAAATGAAGCTCTTTTCATAGGGATGAACTGCCGCCACCCCAATCTTCCCTTGTACAAGAGTAATGTCCATTTCTGGTGTATGGAGTGCCTTGAGATTTTTCTCCAGCTTCTGGCAAATCGACCATGTTTTATTTAGTTCGGCGTTGGGGTGTGTTTGGGGATCAAAATCGTTATTATAGGCAAAATGTAAATATTGCCTTATTTTTACGAATCATCGGTAAGACATTGTTTGTCCAAAAAAGGGAGAGGAGAGTTTAGGCCTCGTCGACCAATAAAACTCAGTATCTGGCTTCCTCACCATGCTTTGTAGCATTACAAGGGCAAAAAACATGAATTTCTAAGCTTGTCACAGCTCGCCACTGATTTACGCTAGCACTGCTTGGCCCCGCTTTTTCACGCAAAGTGTTCCTGGCGCAGCAATTAGTTTCCCAAGTTATAAAGTCAACAATTTGATCGTTGAAAAAATTATTTTAGGGAACCACAGTCGGGAACCAGGTCAAAGTTCATCGAAGAATTACCTTCAAAAAGAAACCTAGGTGGCGCCGGAGGAGGAATCGTTGAAAGAATTTCCTCCCTATCCGCTTCCTGCGAAGGTTCCGCTGTGCCTTCCGATTCGGAGCTTGTTTCTCCGGAGAGAGTCGACTAGGAGCCGGAAACTTCAATGTCCATAACCTCGGAATCACTGCTGGTCTAACACTGATTCTTTTCTGGAATCCATTGCTGATTGCCTAATGTTACCAAGCGAAAACAAAGAATTCGCCGTGGAATTCACTCATACTACACCGCTTGTATTAGAACCTAAATGTTCGAAATAAAAATAGAATATTAGCATCGGTGGAATTTCAGCGAAAAAGTGCGTGCGCATGAAACCGGGCGCCAGGTAGCTTAGTGGGCCATCGGTCCTCGAGCGGGTGTTTGTTTTCTGACCTCAGGAAAGCGTCCAACATGACAATAGAAGGCATTACACGTTTGGGATTTATCTCTATCTCTCCTTTTTTCTTGTACTCATGTGGGCTAGGGTAGAACATATACAGGGCACTTGTGTTGGTTTGCATTGAGAACATACGCCTTTTAGATGCCTTCATCGTATAGCTGTTTTCGTAAATATGTATCACTACTTCCACCAGTATTCGAAATAGAAAAATGAAAGGGGTTGTTGAAATAACATTCGCAACATATCTAAACATTTTGCTGTCGTCGCGTTGCATCACATTTTCATCATCACTAACATCCGAATCAATGTTCGTATGCTCAGAGAGGCTTCACTCAGAGCCAGAGAGTTCAACATCCACCAATTCCTCATCAGAAACATCAACGGTCGAAACACTTTCGGATCCACTCTACATAACGGTAAGATTCGTATACCAAAGAAAAACAAACTTCTGAAGCAACGAAATTATATCACCAGTTCAAGGGAAACTTCGAGATGTGCAAACTACAGCGTACATACGATGAATAACTAATGCATCCTAAAATTTTGCGACAGCTAGAAAGAGGCCGATGGCAGGAGAACCAAAACATATTCGCCGAAAGAGAAGTATCAGTAAATGAAAGAAAAATCTTCGCCCCATTTCCCTACTGTAATCCGTTTTCCTAGAGGTAGCGTCATATAATACCATTTTCACAAGTGAAGAGAATAGGATGGGGGAAAAGGGCATGAGGGGTCTGAAAGGAGAATAACCCGGGGAAAGAGGAAAATAGACTGGAGTAACAGAAGATTAGCAGAAAATTGTAGAGGATGTTCAATGAGAGACCTGCAGACGGTCGGAAAATCCAAAAGACTTCCGACCGCCTGTTTATTGCCCTTGCGCGTGATCTTTCTCGTCCGTGCCCGACCGTGTCTTGCTGGCTGACCACCCAGTACGGTGACACACGCCAGACGTCAGGGTTGGGGAGGGGAATTTTGGGAAATACCAAAGGACCCCTCGGAGAACCAAAGACAAGGAGCATCAGAAAGGGTACGTGAATGAAGCCTAAGCGGCGAATGTCCGGCAGGGGTCGGTCGGTGAAGCATATATGGATACCAAAACTACAGCGTAAATAAGTAAATAATACACAACTAATAGGTAAATATGTATTACAAAGTAAACAATAAAAAAATCGGGAATGCATTGTTTGTCATATTATAACAGATACGGATTTACTGAGTAACAATTGTTACTTGAGTCTTCTTGATCGAATGCAATTTAGCGATAATGCAGAAAAGAACTTATGACCCCATAGGAAGATTTCGCTTCCAGGGAGCGTAGTTCCACTAGTATTCCGGTAGGATAGATAAATAAAATAGATGAGTTTTGTGAGAACTGATAAAATATAATTCTCATAAGTAGATAGGGAATAGTAAGTAATCGTGAGTAAAAATAATTCAAATCTAAAATCAATCCTTCAATCATTTTATAAATTACGTTAACAATTGCATAAGCAAAATTCCAACTGTTGTACTTCGGGATATCAAGTAGCTAAACTTACAATAATCCTAGGAGTAGGCAGAGCGCTTGATAAAATTGAATTTTCATGACCATAAAACGTTTCCTAACATTTATATTGGATGAAAAAATAGTGCGTAAATTTTGATATACGGAGGGTAATTTTGGTGCGTGAAGTTTTTTTTTTGAAACCATAATACAAGTGAGAAGCCTTCAGAAAAGCGAGAATACAGAGATAGGCGTCCATACATGGCATCTAGCGGCGAAGCATCGAATTACTACGAAGGGGGAGAAATATCTTGTCCAAAACAGCTAAAGAAGGGAAAAGTGGAGTAGGACGAGATATCTCGTTCACGTCAGAATTTGCTAGACCATTCAGGACGAGATATCTCGCCCGCGTCAGGGAAGGGGTTAATGATGTTATTTGTCTTTTCTTTTATCCGTGATTATTCATAGCAAAGAGGATTTGATACAATTTCAACTATGTAACTGGGAACTTTTTATTTATCCTGTTTTTTCTAAAACATTTTTATTCTAGTGATGCAGATTTGCAATTTATAAGTTTGAATTTATTTAAATGCTGAAATATAAAAGAGAGCTGTCTGTGGGCATATTATGTATTTTACAAAATTGTCAAGAACTATTAGAGTGTAATAATAATAATAAGGGTACGAAAGCCAGACGACCAGTCTCCCTGTGGCGTACCTAGTAACGGCTTTTGCAGGCTAATTGTGGACGTCTGCGTGTGGGGCTAACCACCCCACACGCAGTTCTTCTGGTTCCAAAAAGGAAAACCGAAAAAGCCATTGAAAAACAGTATGCAGGCTATAAATTTAAAAACTAAACTGGAAGTTATTAAGAGACATGACAAAGGTGAAGAGTTTGTTGAAATTGCTTATGGGATTAATGAGTCAACAGTTAGAACAATTGTACTTGATAATAGTGAATTAAAGACCATATAAATATTTATTAAGAACTTTTGCCAATTATGAACAGGCATTCACATGAGTGTGATAGTTTTAACAAATTTTCAATTTATTCATGTTTTGCGTAATTGTACTTATTTTAGATTTAAATATCGACTGAAATAAAGATTGAATTTGTGTAACTCTCAGAAATTTTGGCTTGGCTCTCGGAATAGTCATATTATGCTAACTTAACGGCCTCTCAAAAAATGGTGTTTACTCGTCGACCATTGCTGCCAATCGCAGTAAAAGCGGCACTCCGCTAATGGTTCAAAAATGGACAATGCTAAGTAGTTGTTCTGTTTCAACTTACGTGGATATCTACTTATGCAGACATTTTTGGGACGAATTAATTCCGTAAGTCGAGGATTTAATGTAGTTTTGTTTATTGAAATGGATTTTTTCAAACCCCGAACCTCTTCTGTCCGTGGTCCTCCTTGGGGTCATAGCATTGATCTGTTCATACTATGTAAGTACGTGCTTTAGAAGCAGTCCCCTGGCAATGTCAGGGCTTTCCTTGGAAAAATGCATTGTGGTCTCATTGGACTGCCATCGCCACAATGGAATTTCACAAGCAGTCCATACAGACCACCATGACACTTAAAGTGTTAAGGGGCAACATTCCAAATATAAATATGTGTGGAGCGCTAGCGCTAGACCAGAAACCTTGAAAGATTAATTCATTTAGCAATGAGAGCTATTGAAAAGTGTTCTCACTCACACATATTTACATTATTGCAAGTTGTACGTACATTTTTTGCAAACATTCGTTTTGCATGTGCATAGTTTTTGATGCATCACTCACAGACATGCAGAAACTAAGTGTGTTGATGAGATTTGAGTGACAAAGACATCATAATTGATTTTCTCTTACCATCATAGTCTCCTTCTTCACCTGGTGGCACTGAAAAATAAATAAAGACAAATTCATCCATCCACTACAATGATTGTTAGAGCATTTCGTGAAAGATGACATTGAGCATGCAATGAAGTAATCACATCCAAAATTCAAAAGAAAATGAATCCAAATACATATGTAGTATATTCTGATCCATTACAGAAGTACCATCTGAATTGTCCTCTGCAAATGAGCTCACCTTAAATAAATAAATAAAAATAAAAAATCCAATTTAAAACATTTTCCCTTTATGCACTCTTGATTCGACAATTTAAAGCTTCTTCGTTTTGAGGTGGACCATAGTGATGTGGACAAAGATGTGAGAATTTCATGTGTTGGTGACAAGAATGATTCTCTCAAGTATGTTTACAACTGATGGACGTATTTATGTTATTTTTCGTTGTTCACTTGCTAGTTTGTTTCAGTTTCATAATGTTGGATGTATATCGACCAATGCAGTCACATAAATTCAATTAAAGTCTCATTGTTATATTTAAATTAATCGGTTATGGGCCCAAAATGCTAGATAATTGGTCAGTAATTAGGTGTGAGGAAGTATTTGGATGACGAAGACCAAGTTTTACGAAGGTCATATTTTATGTGAAGTTTCGCAAAGGGATGCATCCAAATGAAGTGATCAAAAAAAAATAAGGTGGTTGCTTGACCATTTTTAATATTTTTAATTTTTATACATGTTTTTACTACACAAACGGGAAGTTCAAAACAGATTTTTAAAAAAATTTATCTTACACCGTTTACATGTGGTGGCCATTTTTGTTTTGAATCACGTAGCGTTTTTTTCCCTTTGAAGACGTTTGCGTTAAATTGATTATCTCTGGACTGCATCATGCTACAAGATTGGAACTGGCATCATTTTTTCAGTACTTTCTTCCCTACAATATTGTTTCATAGCCATAATTCCGTATGCAAATCTTACCTGTCTAAATGGTCTCCAAAGTAGGGGGTCGAAAATTAAATAATTCCACTTTTTAGAAATTAAAAAAACCATAAAGGAGAAATTTATCAGAGTTAATATTTTTTTTGTAGTAAGATATCATTGGGTACTCACATTTTATAGAGTATCAGCATTGACAACTAACTCGTTAATTGTTTATGGATTTTTTAAATTTTTGTAAATTTTGAGGCTGCATATCTCAGATGGGACTGTATAAAAATCCACGATTTTTACACATTATGTAGTCCTTTATGATAGCAAAGTGGAGTAAAAATTTCAACATTGATATTTGACTCTGAACCAAGTTATGAATTTTTGAAAATGCGGGAAATCATCGTTTTTGCAAATTATGTATATCAGTTATTAGTATCAAATATATGTTAAACTGTCTTAATTTGAAAAGTTACCATATAAAGTGTTGAAATAGGATACTTATTGGGTTTGAAAACACATAAAATGAGCAAAATTACCATGTATTATTTTAGAAATTAACAGCAAAAACAATTATTAGTACCGTACTTACATTTTATTTACTGCTTAACCCAAGTGATTGTTAAGCATTACACTTATACCTTCACAGAGTTTAGGTAAGATAGAGTAGGATCTTCCTGTTACTGTTGTAAGTTCAAGAACTGATAATTTTCTTAAGACGTTTTCTTTTTAATCCAAACACGATCATTGTTACACTTTTTAAATTATGTTCTTGGCCCGGCAGGATGATAGAAGTGTACAAGTACGTCTTTGTTTTCTAGACTTATCTCTTCAACTTGAGCGAGCCACCATTGGCTATTGTACACACATGCCACTATGTCACTTACTTTTAATGTCAATGTTGAGATTTTACTAACACAATGATCTTCATAAAATTTGGTTTGTGACGTAACGTAGCACCTGACTACATTTTCTGCAACACCGTGAAATCGATGAAATTGTCTTGTCCTTTTTATTGGTAAAGAGTTTTCAAATCTGGTTTGAAGTGTTTCAATGTGACATGCTATTTCTTCTTTCTTGATGAAAAAGAAAGTAATACCTTTTATATTGTCTTTGCAAATGGTATACATATCCTCTACTGTGAGAATTTGATCTGAAATGGTTCTTTGCAGGCTAGCCTTACTAACTTCCGTCAACTCCGTCACACGAATTTTTACCATGACAAGAGGTAAAAAAATGCTACTCTACTTCTAATTTAAAGTCTGCTTTGTGGTTACAAATGTTGGAAAAATTTTTTCTGTTTTTATCCTGACTCCCACTTCCATCTGAGAAATATATCATCTTCTCAATGTTAGGAAGTGTTTCTGATATAAATTGTGTTACATGCTTTTGGAAAGCATGGACAACCGAAGTGTTGTGCTCCAAGTAGTCACTTAGTATGCAAATTGATCTACTACAAACTTTATCTTCTTCATTTTTTAAATACAAAACAAATGGATGTACAGTCGCTTGATCGTTTACCCAATGGTAACCTTGTATTTCATCCTGTACTATGAACATGAAGTTTTCGGCAAAATCAGCCAAAACAATGCACTCAGGTGGAGAAAGTTGATGTTTTTTTTCCTTCAAAAATCTATTATGAATTTTTGAAATATAATGATGGCTTTTGAGGCTTTCCTACTTTTCAATTAAAGTATCAAAGTATTCTTCCCGTGGTTTTATCAAAGTAGCCATTTCAGCCCTGTCGGTTGTGACCCATTGTTTGTACACAACATTGTCTGGCATCTCCTCCTCATATTCTTTAAACATCTCAAGAATAGTTTCTTTACCAGGACATTTTTCGCACAAGCTCATCATACAGTCATGACTATTGGTATCACAGACTAACAATGCAAGTAACTCTTTGTAATCAACATTAAGTTTTGCACCACCAATCATAAGTTTGACATTTTGCTGGTACAGACAGACACATACTGAATGCGTTCCGGATGTACCTGCCAAAATACATCACTTAGGGCGTAGTTCACAAAATTTTGACGTCCCTAATTTGCATTCAGGATGGGCAGTTTTAAAAGCCACATATAGCTCATTTAGATTTGACAGCACAAGGTGTTTTTGTTTGGTAACTTTAGCCCCATCTATAATGACTTTAGTGCAATCTTTTTTACGAGGGCACATTCTACTGTTCTCATCACTCAAAACAATGCTTAACTTTTTCAATAGTGTCTTCACTGACACCTACACCTTTCTTTTTTCCTAAAACATGTAAAATGCCTTCATCTTTCATTAAACTTCGAGTCAGTCTAACTAATCTGTCAGAAACATTGAATTCGTTCACTATCTTTTTTCTTGACCATGAGTCTGGGAGTAAACTTAAAATATTAACTTTTCCTCTTTGGATGCAATTAAGCACTTGCTTTTTAGTTTCTCAACTAAATCAAAATATTCAGTGTTGGATAAGTCTGGTTCTTCTTTACTGGTACTAGTATTGTTATCTTCATTGGTTGCATAATACAATTCCAAGTTTTTTTTAAGTTTTTCGTACACTTTTTTAACTTTTCCATCAATGGCTGCTTGTCTCTGTCCGCTGTTCAGTTTCTTTATTTTAGAAGCTGGGGACACATGTAAACTCAAACAAGCAGAATCCAATCTGTGCATGGTTTAAAAAAAGTCGATCCCATCGTTTGCTCCCACAAGGTGGTGCTTTACATCTCGGCTTGTTAACACCGCAGAAAAATATCGGGAACCATTTATTCAATTTTTTTCAAATATTCATGAAAATACCGATGCGTGGAAAGCAGCTGACAGGTGTGCAGCTTACGGCTTCATGAAGTTTTTGGAAATGTTCCAAAATGTATTTCTCCTGAACACTTTTTCCCCCTTGTTTGTGCAAACTGATGTTATTTACAACATATTGCAAAGTGAACACGTTGACATTATGACTTGTTTAAATGTTATTTGGGACTTTAAAAACCAGCTGAAAATTAACAGAAAAGGTTTCGTTCATTGTACCGATTGCAAACAAAATTTAGCCCCAAAAACAATCACTGAAGATGACAATTGTAGTAAGTGTAAGATTACTGATTTCAAGCCAGTTTGGGAAAAAACCGTTTCTATGGTAGGACTCCCCGCTTATTCTAGAAAACGAACTATTAATGAAATTGAAAAAGCTCTGACTTCTGAAGAAAGGTACAGAAAGCTTTTCTTTTTAATTATTGATAATCTTTTGGGTCACTTGAACGTGCGATTCTCTTCTTAGGAAAAATTGCAGTTTTTTGAACTTTTAAATCTGAGAAAAATTTAAGCTTTTTCTGAAGCGAAAAAGTTTCCTGAAAAACTGTTATGTGACCTCCAAAAAATTTATCCCAACATTCTTGACCAGCAAGGACTTAAAAATCAACTGACTGTGCTCTACAGAACTGCCACATTCCATGACAAGAGCCCACGAAAGTTAATATAATTTTTGAAAAATGAGCATTTAGAAAACGCTTTTAATGAAGTGTTCCGCTTGGCTAAGCTTATCTGCACGATACCGGCTACAACTGTCTCAGTGGAGAGGAGTTTTTCTCCAATTAAAAGAATACATACTTTCAAGAGATCTACCCAAGGAGAAGAGCGGATGAGTAGCTTGGCTTTGCTGTCAATTGAGAAAGAACTCTTGGCGATCATCAGAGGTAGAGAAGACTTCTACCGATCAGTTATAGAAAAATTCACTACAAAAACACGAAGAGTCGAGTTCATGTATAAGTAAGGTAGGCATTTTTTTATTGTAAACTAGCATATTTTATTCATATTTATGTATTTTATACAGAAAATTTGACAGATTGACTGCCAAGGGCTATTAAAAAAATTTCTGCTTCAGCCAATCTGATATTCAATTGTGAGTATTCTGGCTAATAGTGTTGAACATTAGCAGACTTGATAACTAATTTTTTATGCTAATAATGATTTCAATTTTACGCCAGTTTATTGTAGTGCTTTAATGTATAACCTCGACGCACAAGCAATTACTAATTTTTCACTGAATGTACTAAATGTGTGTCACATTATTAACGCGAGTCCCACTTTTTACTAGCCGCAGCGCTATTCTGTGTACGAAAGAAAACTCTTCTATTCGACCAAAGTAAAGCAGTGTATGGAACTTCATCATTTAAACACATTGTATCCATTTCTGATTTTTTAATAGCGGACCTCCAAATGAGGTTAAAGGTGACAAAGTACGAAAGGAGCGGTCACTCGGCGCATGGATGCGAACTTTTCTCCACGAACACCGGTGTCTGCCGCGGCATTCAACCTGGATTGCATTTAAATATTAGTTTGTATTTAATTATAATTTTTAAAAATTATTTGCAAGAGTATCAATAGATGGAATACTAAGCCTTTAATTTGAAGGCTAAAAATGGCCCTTGATATGTGTTTTTTATGAGGGGGAAAGACGTTGCCTGGCGTCAGCCGGCCCACCGGTCTGCGATGACTAGGCTAAAAGATCACGCTTTGCCACTGACTGACTGAGCCTGTGAGCCAAGCCTGCAAGAGTAGTGGAGGCGGCATTTCATGTTCTCACTTGTCCACTGAACTCCTGTGCAGGCCTGCTTGTTGAGTAAAAATTGTACACAATTTGTATAAACTGTATACAATTTATACATTATGTGTACTATTTTTATACAGAATGTACACATTGTATACGGGCTATATAATGTATACAACTGTATATACTGCCTATACAATGTATACTCTCTATAGAGCCTGTATAGAATTTGTATACAGTTTTTTCACTGGCTGTGCCAGCTGGGTTGACATGTCTGAACAGGCCCACCAATGTCTAACAATGATCGTGTTTGGATTAAAATGGAAAACGTCTTAAGAAAATTATCAGTTCTTGAACTTACAACAGTAACAGGAAGATCCTACTCTATCTTACCTAAACTCTGTGAAGGTATAAGTGTAATGCTTAACAATCACTTGGGTTAAGCAGTAAATAAAATGTAAGTACGGTACTAATAATTGTTTTTGCTGTTAATTTCTAAAATAATACATGGTAATTTTGCTCATTTTATGTGTTTTCAAACCCAATAAGTATCCTATTTCAACACTTTATATGGTAACTTTTCAAATTAAGACAGTTTAACATATATTTGATACTAATAACTGATATACATAATTTGCAAAAACGATGATTTCCCGCATTTTCAAAAATTCATAACTTGGTTCAGAGTCAAATATCAATGTTGAAATTTTTACTCCACTTTGCTATCATAAAGGACTACATAATGTGTAAAAATCGTGGATTTTTATACAGTCCCATCTGAGATATGCAGCCTCAAAATTTACAAAAATTTAAAAAATCCATAAACAATTAACGAGTTAGTTGTCAATGCTGATACTCTATAAAATGTGAGTACCCAATGATATCTTACTACAAAAAAAATATTAACTCTGATAAATTTCTCCTTTATGGTTTTTTTAATTTCTAAAAAGTGGAATTATTTAATTTTCGACCCCCTACTTTGGAGACCATTTAGACAGGTAAGATTTGCATACGGAATTATGGCTATGAAACAATATTGTAGGGAAGAAAGTACTGAAAAAATGATGCCAGTTCCAATCTTGTAGCATGATGCAGTCCAGAGATAATCAATTTAACGCAAACGTCTTCAAAGGGAAAAAAACGCTACGTGATTCAAAACAAAAATGGCCACCACATGTAAACGGTGTAAGATAAATTTTTTTAAAAATCTGTTTTGAACTTCCCGTTTGTGTAGTAAAAACATGTATAAAAATTAAAAATATTAAAAATGGTCAAGCAACCACCTTATTTTTTTTTGATCACTTCATTTGGATGCATCCCTTTGCGAAACTTCACATAAAATATGACCTTCGTAAAACTTGGTCTTCGTCATCCAAATACTTCCTCACACCTAATTACTGACCAATTATCTAGCATTTTGGGCCCATAACCGATTAATTTAAATATAACAATGAGACTTTAATTGAATTTATGTGACTGCATTGGTCGATATACATCCAACATTATGAAACTGAAACAAACTAGCAAGTGAACAACGAAAAATAACATAAATACGTCCATCAGTTGTAAACATACTTGAGAGAATCATTCTTGTCACCAACACATGAAATTCTCACATCTTTGTCCACATCACTATGGTCCACCTCAAAACGAAGAAGCTTTAAATTGTCGAATCAAGAGTGCATAAAGGGAAAATGTTTTAAATTGGATTTTTTATTTTTATTTATTTATTTAAGGTGAGCTCATTTGCAGAGGACAATTCAGATGGTACTTCTGTAATGGATCAGAATATACTACATATGTATTTGGATTCATTTTCTTTTGAATTTTGGATGTGATTACTTCATTGCATGCTCAATGTCATCTTTCACGAAATGCTCTAACAATCATTGTAGTGGATGGATGAATTTGTCTTTATTTATTTTTCAGTGCCACCAGGTGAAGAAGGAGACTATGATGGTAAGAGAAAATCAATTATGATGTCTTTGTCACTCAAATCTCATCAACACACTTAGTTTCTGCATGTCTGTGAGTGATGCATCAAAAACTATGCACATGCAAAACGAATGTTTGCAAAAAATGTACGTACAACTTGCAATAATGTAAATATGTGTGAGTGAGAACACTTTTCAATAGCTCTCATTGCTAAATGAATTAATCTTTCAAGGTTTCTGGTCTAGCGCTAGCGCTCCACACATATTTATATTTGGAATGTTGCCCCTTAACACTTTAAGTGTCATGGTGGTCTGTATGGACTGCTTGTGAAATTCCATTGTGGCGATGGCAGTCCAATGAGACCACAATGCATTTTTCCAAGGAAAGCCCTGACATTGCCAGGGGACTGCTTCTAAAGCACGTACTTACATAGTATGAACAGATCAATGCTATGACCCCAAGGAGGACCACGGACAGAAGAGGTTCGGGGTTTGAAAAAATCCATTTCAATAAACAAAACTACATTAAATCCTCGACTTACGGAATTAATTCGTCCCAAAAATGTCTGCATAAGTAGATATCCACGTAAGTTGAAACAGAACAACTACTTAGCATTGTCCATTTTTGAACCATTAGCGGAGTGCCGCTTTTACTGCGATTGGCAGCAATGGTCGACGAGTAAACACCATTTTTTGAGAGGCCGTTAAGTTAGCATAATATGACTATTCCGAGAGCCAAGCCAAAATTTCTGAGAGTTACACAAATTCAATCTTTATTTCAGTCGATATTTAAATCTAAAATAAGTACAATTACGCAAAACATGAATAAATTGAAAATTTGTTAAAACTATCACACTCATGTGAATGCCTGTTCATAATTGGCAAAAGTTCTTAATAAATATTTATATGGTCTTTAATTCACTATTATCAAGTACAATTGTTCTAACTGTTGACTCATTAATCCCATAAGCAATTTCAACAAACTCTTCACCTTTGTCATGTCTCTTAATAACTTCCAGTTTAGTTTTTAAATTTATAGCCTGCATACTGTTTTTCAATGGCTTTTTCGGTTTTCCTTTTTGGAACCAGAAGAACTGCGTGTGGGGTGGTTAGCCCCACACGCAGACGTCCACAATTAGCCTGCAAAAGCCGTTACTAGGTACGCCACAGGGAGACTGGTCGTCTGGCTTTCGTACCCTTATTATTATTATTACACTCTAATAGTTCTTGACAATTTTGTAAAATACATAATATGCCCACAGACAGCTCTCTTTTATATTTCAGCATTTAAATAAATTCAAACTTATAAATTGCAAATCTGCATCACTAGAATAAAAATGTTTTAGAAAAAACAGGATAAATAAAAAGTTCCCAGTTACATAGTTGAAATTGTATCAAATCCTCTTTGCTATGAATAATCACGGATAAAAGAAAAGACAAATAACATCATTAACCCCTTCCCTGACGCGGGCGAGATATCTCGTCCTGAATGGTCTAGCAAATTCTGACGTGAACGAGATATCTCGTCCTACTCCACTTTTCCCTTCTTTAGCTGTTTTGGACAAGATATTTCTCCCCCTTCGTAGTAATTCGATGCTTCGCCGCTAGATGCCATGTATGGACGCCTATCTCTGTATTCTCGCTTTTCTGAAGGCTTCTCACTTGTATTATGGTTTCAAAAAAAAACTTCACGCACCAAAATTACCCTCCGTATATCAAAATTTACGCACTATTTTTTCATCCAATATGAATGTTAGGAAACGTTTTATGGTCATGAAAATTCAATTTTATCAAGCGCTCTGCCTACTCCTAGGATTATTGTAAGTTTAGCTACTTGATATCCCGAAGTACAACAGTTGGAATTTTGCTTATGCAATTGTTAACGTAATTTATAAAATGATTGAAGGATTGATTTTAGATTTGAATTATTTTTACTCACGATTACTTACTATTCCCTATCTACTTATGAGAATTATATTTTATCAGTTCTCACAAAACTCATCTATTTTATTTATCTATCCTACCGGAATACTAGTGGAACTACGCTCCCTGGAAGCGAAATCTTCCTATGGGGTCATAAGTTCTTTTCTGCATTATCGCTAAATTGCATTCGATCAAGAAGACTCAAGTAACAATTGTTACTCAGTAAATCCGTATCTGTTATAATATGACAAACAATGCATTCCCGATTTTTTTATTGTTTACTTTGTAATACATATTTACCTATTAGTTGTGTATTATTTACTTATTTACGCTGTAGTTTTGGTATCCATATATGCTTTACCGACCGACCCCGACCGGTTTTCAGTTTTAGAAGATTGAGGAGGCACCATAGTAATATATTTTATTTGTCAGGCGATTTGTTGTTAAAAATTTAGGACATGTCAATGTAATACTCTACATAATACACTAATAATACAATTGCAAAACTTTAAAAATGAAGAAATTCATCAATAGAGTAAAATGAATTACTCAATAGGAATTTTCAGAGCTTACATTTGAAGAGGACCATAGTCTTTGCACTCTTAACTTCACGAGGAAGCTTATTGTAAAGCAGAAGGCCCATATGCCAGGGGGCGTAACCAGAATTTTTAGTCCTTACATGTGTTTGATGGAGGTCTGTAGAGCGCCTTGTGTAATAGCAATGATAGCTATTATTTGTGGCATAATTTGAAAGATTTTTTTGTACAAACAATTGCAGCAAACATGTACACACAAGGAAGAGTGAAAAATACAGAATTTTTTAAATTGAGGGTGACATGGGGCATAAAGAGATGCTTTACCTATCAGTCGCATAATCCTCTTTTTAGTTTTGAATATTATTTTAGAAATGGGTGTAGGGCCCCAGAAGAGGATACTGTACATGACCTGGGAATAGAACTCGCCATAATAAATTGACTTCAGTGATAAATTTCCTCTAATAGACCGAATAAAAAAACAGACAGAACTCAGTTTACTGCGGAGTTTCTCAATATGACCCTTATATTAGTCATTAGCTTTCTTACAATTAGTCATGTCAACTCTCATTATTATTGTAATTTATTATTTCTGTAATAGTGTTTTTTCTTCAATACAGGTATTTATCATGCATTCCACTGTGGATATTTGTGAGTCCTAAGATAAAGACTCGCATTTTATTTGAAATTTGGTTGTTTATTGCATGTAACACATTAATGATTGTGTCTTGGTTCAGGATAGGTACCTACCTAAGATTTGCCGCTCATTTTTCTTAATGCCTTATTTTTCCCTTACATGTAAATATAAGGGGCTCACAGGGCTCCTTTGTTGTTGAACCAATGCTGTGGATTTCATCTCTGTCCTGTGAACTCAAAAGATGGAATACTTTTTATATCATCATAAAAGTACTAAGTTGCAGTGGGGAGAATTACCAAAAGCAGCTCAGTTATTCCAGTAGTCTTAATTTCATTGAGACATGAGAGTCTAGAATATTGATTGGAAATCAAATCATGTAATATTTCTTGATTAATGAACAAGTTGAAGTCTGAACAAATAATTATCTATTATATCTATAACTGCTGTATTCTTTTTTTCAAGATTGCTTAATATTGTATCAATAATGGGATTTTTTATTCTGTGAATTATTTGTAGAAGTATTAGCAACACTGTGAATCACTATTTTTTAAAAGGTTTTGTGGGTGGAAGCAACAGCCACGTGTACATATGCATTGCTGCTACAAGGGAAAGAAGCATAAGGGATCAATTAGTGCCCTAGTATGTATAAGGTCATTCCATTTACTTGGGTTTACTACAATCGTGTTGATTTCCATCTCGTGAGGACGGAGTCAAGTCTACCTTCACTCCCTCTGATTTCTTCATTCTTCGCCAATGAACATGTGTTTGCTTTTGTTGTGCATAAATGTGTGTCATTTTGCGCGTGTTTTGCAGAGCCCTGCGGCCCTCATGTGTTGTAAAATACGCCGTGGCAGCCAGGGCTATATCTCCCCTCCTTTATACCTTCCATTAACCCAAGTGCAGGGCTGTGCCACGGTTGTCGGCTCCCCTCAGTCACCGTACAATCAGCAGCAGGTATTCACTCCCTCTCTTTTCTCTCTTGCTCGTGCCCCTCCTCCTCTCGCCACGAAATATGACCCTCCACTGCCGCTGATGCTGCTGCCTCTCTTGCTGCTGCTGCTGCCATTTGGCATCCCCCCTCGGGGCGCTTGCATCGAATGCCTGCGCATAACTACATTAATATGAGAAATCCAACTCGCACCTTCCACCATCTCCTCCCCTTGAGGCCTTCACGAAAACGCTCTCTGATTAAGAGTGCATTCCTGTACGCGTAGATGCCTGTTTTTCTTGATTTTGTTTTTTTTTTAATCCTTCGATGTAAGTTTCCCTCTGATATTCCATAATCAGTTCCAAAACAGGATGTTGCATCAGATTTTTCAATCTAATTAATGAGTCGGTTTATGAAACACTGCCTGGGAGTAATGATTAACTTGTGCATGAAGTAGTATTGGAGCCGAGACCTTGTTTTGATGTGTGAAAAACAATTACCAGCTACTGTTATAAATGTTTTCCTATACTTGATTTTAAAAAATTATCTCACGTAAGGAACATCCTTTGTGATCTCTTTGGTGCTTAGTGTGTAAAATAAGGAAATCATTTAAGGAGGTAGTTTGACTTAATTTAATTTGATCCAGATGGTGACTGATGATGGAAAAACCACTCTAATTTGTTGAATGAAGATTCATAGAAGGTTTGAATTGTTGGAACTAGAAAGGAACATGAAGATGTTCTATCTATCTTAAGCTAATACTAAACTCAGTGTATCCATAGGTGTAGAAAATTAGTATGGTAGTTTTTACTGCTTGCTTCCCAAAGAAGATGGCATAACTGTTAGGAAATATGTTTAGAAAATATCTTCGAATATGGGAACTCTTTGTCTCAGAAAGTGTTACTGTTAAAGTATATCCTCCTAGTTCTTACAGAAAGACCATGCATAGGTTATTACACCACTGGGGTCAGGTTTTATAAAATTTATTCTTTACAATTATGTTAGGGATCAGAATTTGCTCCTTTTTATTTGCTCCGTTGTATCGCCCAGTGCTTCTAAGGGTAGGGTTACCATATTCTAAAACCCCAAAATGCGGACACCCTCAACAGGATTGATCAGAACGATACCAACCCATTGTAGACCAGTAGTGTCATCTATCAACAGTTCATTTAAGTTTTTGTACTGAGAAAATAGCATACCACGAAGCGCCGTGAATGATGCCAGCCCCTGGATTCAGCTAAATCGAAAGCACCGTGGGGTGGCGATGGCCGTCTATCGCCGGCTATAGCCCTCAATTGAAAGCACCCTAACAGATCGCTGACAGTGTAATTCAATAATCGATATCAAAATATATATAATTATTTGGTGATACGAGATGAAAACAAAAATCAAAAGATTTTACTTCCCAAAAATAAAAAATGCGGACATTGGCAGAAATGAGGACGTATGGTAACCCTATCTAAGGGCATGTATGAATTTAGCAGTTATGACTACATTGTAGCATGCCATCAGACGATTGGCAGTTTGTGAAAACCATACCTTTGTCCATGTAGTATTGTTACTGATTAGAAATAGCCTCCTCTGCCTCAAGCTCTCACAGAATCTGTACTCCAGAGGCACCAACCATAGAAACATTGTATGGTTTGTTTTACTGTTGCACCAGGTATTTTTTTGTTTTCCATTTGAAAATTCATGTTGGATTAGGAATATGTTTATGTGAAGTGTTTATGCTTTAACCAGTTAGTATTGGTGAAAAGGCACAAAGAACATTTTATGCAGCTACATATGTGCTCAGAGGCAAGATGTGAGTGTGGAAATGCTCTGTGAATAAATTATTTTACCTGACTCATATTGTAAGACAGATCTCATCATTTGGTGGAAATGACTTATAAACCTGACCTAACCTACAATTCTGAGGTTTGAATCTCAGTCAAGTGTAATAATTTTCTTCTTGATGATCTTCTACATTGACATTCTAACTTAAGTGCTTACTTTAGTGTATGTGTAGTGTGTCATAATAAGATATTGTTCTTTCTAAATTGTTTTTTTAATGCAGTAAGTGTCTATGCCTTTACCAGTGAAGTTGTGCTTGTTTTCAGTTGCTCTAATGTTAACTGCACAGAAGTAGTGTGACCTTTAGGTACATTAATAAGCAGTAGGCTAGAACACTCATTTATAGTTTGTGTAGCAATTTTTTCTCATAGCATTGGAGGTGTACATTTCCTCTTCAAGGAGAAATGTTTGCATATAAAATTGGGATTGCAATCACTTCCTGATGTATATCTTGTCTTAGAAAACAATAATACTAGTGTTATTTTTCTGAAAAAAATTTTCTGCATGGCAAATAGGCTGTATACTTTAGTCCCTAAATGGTGTGAATTTGGCTTTAATACTACATAGTCAATGTACATGGTGACTTCTAGTCGGCAATACTCGTTAGGTAAGGTGCTTGCCATGTAGACCTTCTGTTATAATTTGTGTGGGTCCAAATTTTAGTTTATTGGTGTTTATTCCTTGTAAGTAACATTATTATCTAAAATTTAGTGTTTTATGTTGCTATGATATCGATGACTGGTTGTAAGTAATTTAAATCTTTCGGCAAATAGAGAATTTTTGACCATATTATATTCCCAATCGAAATTTTTACACTTGCTTGGTATTGGTTGAGTAGAAAGCCAGCTATTATCCATGTTTGAACCTTTTCCACAAATCTTGTCTTTTATGGAGTCATTTTTATGGTCATATACCTACTAGGAGGAGTTTGACAGATTTAACCTTAGTTAGAAATTCTCTGAACTTTCTGCAATGGTGATGGGTAATACTTTCTAATACTAAGTACATATGATAATAATAATAATTTTTTATTTGTCCAAGGATCATTATACATGATATAGGACACGTCAGTTATTCACATAAAAAACATTTAAACTCTGTACAATCATAAGTCCTCATCTATGAGGTATTCGTTGACTGAGTAGTACAATTTTTTCAGTAGTACATATTTCTTTAATTTTACACTTAAAAATAACAATTTTTTCGATGTCTTTGTATTTTGTTGGGAGTTTATTATAGAGGCGAATCCCCATAGCTCTAGGACCATGGGAAGTATTACTCGTCCTTACAAATGGAATATGTAAGTTATTCCTCAGTCTTGTCGAATAATTATGTGCATTTGAGTTCTTTTCAATTCAGCAATATTAGTCTGTACATACATTAAAACATAATATATATATAAAGGTAAAGGCAGTAATCCCAATGCCTTGAAGATAGGTCGACATGGAGCAATGATTGGAGCATTTACAATTAGTCGGACAGCTTTCTTCTGCAGTTTAAATATCACAGTAGCACGGGAGGAAGAACCCCAAAACAAAATACCGTATACCATGCGAGAGTAAAACTCTCCAAAATACAGAGAAAGCAGAACATCGATAGAAACAGTATGTCTTATAAATCTAATCATATAACATTTTGAACTAAGCTTACTAGCTAATTCACAAATATGAGGTTCCCAGGTCATATAAGAGTCGAGATGAAGTCCAAGAAATTTAGCCCGGGTGACCTGGAGAACATTGCTCTGGTTAATATTCACATGTATATCTTTCTGTTGTTTGCCTCTGTTCATGATGTGCATAATTTGTGATTTATTAACATTAAGGTGCAAGAAGTTGTATTTACACCAATCGCTTAGTGTTTGGGCAGCTAAGTTGCATTGCTGTAGGAAACTGCAATAGTTATCAGAGGAGACTATAAAATTAGTATCATCAGCATAGAGAATTGGGGTGATATTATCAATGTTGGAGTATATCCCTGGCAGATCATTAATGTATAATAAGAATAAAACAGGCCCCAGGACAGAGCCTTGGGGAACACCGTGGGGTACAGAATACATACACGTTTTCTTTTTTTCGTTTCACGTCCTTGAATCATATTTAGTTTAGTGTTTTACACCCTCTGGTCATTACCTACTTCTCATCTTCTTTTCTACCTTTGACCCCCATTCTATCTAAACATAGACAGGTAGCCATTGTAAGGATTTGTTCTATGTCTGGGACATGGTTTCTCGAGTATTTCTCATTTACTGCGAGAAGCAATGGTCGCTAGGGTAGGTAAAAAAAAAAATAAATATTTTTTTTCGGTTCGCTTTAGTGCAGAAAAGTTGCGTATCATAATAAGAAGAAAAACGACACAAAAAATCCAAATCAGTTAACATCTTCTGTTCGCGCATCGTAAAAAAAATTTTATGACAAATTGTGAAAACCACGATATTTTTGTATTTTTTTACTGTTAGTTAAAACTTTTAAAACAAACATGCTTTAATTTTTATGCTTGTTTTATGGTTTAATTAACCTAAATTTATTAAATTCTGATCAATAATCTATATTTTCCTTTCAAGCAACATCTCAGAAAAACATAAATTTACCAATTTTTCGCAATTTTCACTGTGCAACTTTTCCTCCAAAATAAACTGCCAACATATGAATGTGTTCTTAGATGCTGTTTTGAAGAGAGATACAATTTGTCACTCGTGACAAACAACAAAAATGTAAGTTTCTCTAAAGGAGCCTCTACAATAGCGAAACAAATCAAATGTTTGTATGATAAAGCATCCATTCCTTCGTTGTCTGTCTGCCAAATTGTAAAGCTAATTAATGTGTATCACGATTCTTATATTAAGATAAAGAACTCATATATATATGTGATAAAGAAAAGCCTTTATTTAAAGCTAGGTTAGAAGACTTTAAACTTAAAGCTTGATCAGTTTTTGACGTTGCTGATGGTAAATGCACGATGACGAACTGTACATGCCAAAAAACACCAGATGCATGTCAATGTGCAATTCTAATTAAATGCTTATGTGAAAAAATGAAGAAAATTCCTGTCCTTGAGTTAAGCTTCATGTTTCTTCAAAGGAATTACAATTTGAGGATAATGGAATCTATTGACAAGACAGTTACAAAGAAGTTATATGTGAAAGCCGAGCGGAAAGCTTCAGCGAGCACTGAGTGGCAAAGAAGTTCCTTTTAATAGGAGAGTACTCGGACATTGATGAACACAATTGCAGTTCTACTTAGGACAAAGTATGAGGGAGATGAATATAAACCAAAAACCCTCAATGGAAGATGAGAATTCAACTTAGCGCTACAGCGCTAAACAGAGATTCGTTTGGAGTTTCTGATCGGGCAAAAGCCGTCATAGCGTCAAGTGTTCTGCGAAACGTTGGGATGATAACTGACACAGATTCTTCCTATGTTGATAAGGGGAAAGTAAAAAGAGACTAGAGTCGTGTTGGGACGGGTTTGAATAGTCAATTCACACCTCCTGAGGAATGTCGGGGTCTTTCCCTTGATGGACGAAAGTATGATATTTTGTTCGTTGAAAAATTGAATGCCAAGTAATTTCGCAGGAATGTGCAAGAATAACTCTATTCTCTTATCCAGGAACCTGAATCAACTTATATTGAACATGTATCTCCTTCCTCGAGTTCATCAAATGATATCACTCAAAGAATTATTTCTCGTTTGTCTCAACTAACAATACCACTAGAAAAACTAGAAGTAGTATGGTGTGATTGGCACTGTAACCAACACTGGATGGAAGAACAGTGTCATTCCCCAACTAGAAAATCATGTAGGACGTCCGCTACAGTGGAGCATATGCCTCAGCTGCATTTTAATGAGCTTCCTTTCCGCCACATTTTCCAGCATATTGACGGTCAAACTGCAGGGCCTAAATCTTTTAGTGGGCCTATCTGGCTGCAGCTCACTCGCTGTGAAAAACTCCCTGTGGTCGATTATGAACCCATAGCTTGTTCGATTCCCCATATAGACAGGAATTTGTTGAGCAAAGACCAACAGTATCTGATGGGCATTTCAAATGCAAAATGCATTTCAAACCGTGGGACATTGTCCAGAAGACTTGGCAAATCAGGACCCTGGTCCTTTGTCCCATTCCAGATGGCTGACTGCAGCCAACCGAGTCCTTCTCTATATAAATTCATGAGATCCATCCAGAAACTTAAAATAAATAGTTGACTTCATGTTAAAATCATACATGAATGTGTGGTTTGCCATAAAAAAGAGCAAATATTTTACTGACAGACCAAAACATGTCTTTCAAGTAATCCAAACATCACGGTATTTATCCGACGAGTTACTTCAACTTTTCAATCCAGTAATACAACAAAATGCATTCTTTGCGCACCCAGAGAATCTTCTGTTGGCAGCTCTTGTCGATGAAAGAGAACAAATTCGGGAGTTCGGTTACAGAAGGATCTTAAAAGCAAGATAAACCATCCCAAAGAAGAAGACTGTTAGAAATTACGTACCACTAAAGGTAAACTTTCAAGCTTCCGGTTACATTGAAATTACTAATTGGAATTCTTGTGTGGTGTATTCTCCCCCTATGCTGTGGGACTTAAGTGAAGATGAGATTCAATCACTCATCAATTCTGACACTACGCCCATCAGAGAAATGCAAAAGTTTCCCTGTCACACAGGCCGTGGAGAGGTGCGTTAAACTTGTGAGAGAGGCCGCGCATAAAGTACGCGGACATGAAGCTAGAGATGCCTATATCCGAGCAACACTGAAGTCTAGATTGGTTATGCCTCATTTCTCCAAAAAATCAGACTTGAATGTGTAGTGGATATAAAAAAGAAAAAGTAAAAAAACACAGTAAGCCAAAGAATTCTACTCAATGGAAAATCTTTGTAAGTATAATGTCAATTCCACACCCAACAATTGGATGGTTGGTTTGATAGGGGGGTGGGTGGAACTCGACATTCAACCACCTCCAGTTCTGGGTCGTTTTCTTCTATGAAAACGAGCGAAGAGCTGCACAGTGAAAATTGCGAAAAATTGGTAAATTTATGTTTTTTCTAAGACGTTGTGCGAACGGAAAATACTAGATTATTGATTAGAATTTCATTTATTAAGGTTATTTAAACTATAAAATAAGCATAGAAACTAAAGCGTGTTTACGTTAAGTTTTTACTAACAGAGAAAAATTACAAAAATATCTTGATTTTCGCAATTTTTTATAAACTTTAAGTGCGATGCACGAACAGAAGATGTTAACCGATTTTAATTTTTTGTGTGCCCTTTTTCTTCTAATTACAATACGCAACTTTTCCGTAGTAAAGCGTTCCGAAAAAAAAATATTTATTTTTTTCAACCCACCCTAACAGTCGCCTCAGATATATTTTGTTTTTCTCACCTATTTTTTCCCAACTCTCTGTATGCCCTCTTATCCCACGTTGTGACTGACCTTTTTTCTCAAATGACCTCTTGAAATATTATTGGTTCAGCAGTGTAGCTTTGGGTTGAGTAAACCCCTTGATGGTTAAGGGTAAAGGAATGTGAGGGAGACTAACTAGACTTCATACATGGTATCGTATGCACAGTAGCATTGAGTTCACTTCACTTCTTTCAATGTGGATGAAATTGTCATAATGATTTGATTTGACAGTATGCATCCAACTTACCAAGTGACACAAAAATAAAAAGTGAAAGAAAAAACAAATGAAATGCACAGGTTGAAATGGATGCTTCTGTGCTGGCGTCAATGCCGAACTGCTGTCTTGGCAGTAGCACTCAGAGCTTCCCACAGGCTTTCGATCGATCCATGACATGCACGTGTGTCATCTTCCCTAGTGTAATATGCCGGCCCTGGGGACGGCAGGGTAAAGTGCCCTCCCCTGCTGAACCATATGGGTTGCAGGTTTGAATCCCACCTGGGTAGGATTTTCACCTACCAGAGCATGGTGTCCATCTATATAATAAAGAGGTAGTAGTAATTGGCTTTGGCTGTTACCTATGGAGACATTATTATTATTATTCATGTGTAGCTTTCATGACAGATATATTCCTTTTTTTTACAGACAGATAATTTAGAGAGTCAATGCCATGCCAGACAGATAATTTAGAGTGTCAATGCCATGTGGCCAAAGTAGGAAAATATCATCACAATATGTGACAGTAGGCCAATCTCAGTAGGCCAATATGTGACATAAAACCCCGTCAGATTCAGCAGTTAATTGAGTAGCCTTGGTGGTGTAACTGGGAGCACACCTGACCGGCAATTGGGAGATCCGGGTTCGAATCCCGGCTAAGGTGAAATTTTTTCTGTCTGGATTTGACTCATTTTCATCTTCCCCACCAAACCCTGTGTTCGTCCTTTTATGTGTACCTATCCATTTCCATTTTCCTATGAATGTTTGAATTTATTCGCGCCTTTGAGCGTCATTTTCGTATGATTGAGTATATTTGGCCATGTTGGCTCTTTTCTTCTTCTATGGCTATGCGTGCCTTTAAACGTACTGTTCACCTCTTTATATGTTGTATGACTGTATTCCTCTTTCCTTTCAACCTTCCAATTGTGTTTGTCCCCTATATGGTGGGTGAAATCGCCCTTGCGCGCCATCTCTGGGCCGTTCAACTTGGGCATGGGGTGTGACATAAAACCCCGTCAGATTCAGCAGTTAATTGAGTAGCCTTGGTGGTGTAACTGGGAGCACACCTGACCGGCAATTGGGAGATCCGGGTTCGAATCCCGGCTAAGGTGAAATTTTTTCTGTCTGGATTTGACTCATTTTCATCTTTCCCACCAAACCCTGTGTTCGTCCTTTTATGTGTACATACCTATCCATTTCCATTTTCCTATGAATGTTTGAATTTATTCGCGCCTTTGAGCGTCATTTTCGTATGATTGAGTATATATATATATATACTCAATCATACGAAATATATGATTTTATCAATCAATGATAATATTGAGTATATATATATGATTGAGTATATATATATATATATATATATACTCAATCATATATATACTCAATGTAATAATGACGCTCAAAGGCGCGAATAAATTCAAACATTCATAGGAAAATGGAAATGGATAGGTACACATAAAAGGACGAACACAGGGTTTGGTGGGGAAGATGAAAATGAGTCAAATCCAGACAGAAAAAATTTCACCTTAGCCGGGATTCGAACCCGGATCTCCCAATTGCCGGTTAGGTGTGCTCCCAGTTACACCACCAAGGCTATTTCTCCTACCTCCTGTAAGTTTTAATTTATATATATATATATATATATATATATATATATATATATATATATATATATTAAAACTTACAGGAGGTAGGAGAAAGAGAAAAAGATAAAGAATTCGTTTCTTCTTCGCACGAAACCGATTTTCTGGGTCCGATTCATTGATATCTTCCTAATTTGGACTCACAGACCCGAATCCCTCTCTTCCTTCATTTCAGACCTAAATTCCACATCCTCTATTTCTTTCACTTCTACCTCCTCCTGCACCCACATCACTTTCCTATATACAGAAATTTCCCTGTCTAACAACAAGTTTTTGACGTCCTTGCACATTAAACCAACCAATAATCAACAAAATCTCCATTTCGACAGCTGCCATCCCTATCATACTAAAAGTGCCATTCCATTTTCCCTGTCTATTTGCGTGCACCGCATCTGTAACTCCCAAAACTCCCTTGACCATCACCTAGCCAATATTAAAACTGCCCTCTTTGAACGTGGCTATCCCTCCTCTCTCCTTGAGCGACGCATCTTACCTTCCATCACGCCCTATGCTCCACCCCCTAAAACTACCACTAAATCGCCCTTGAACCTTTGCACTACCTTCATTCCGGGACTTCATAAGGCAAACCTTGTCCTTAAGTCGCTTTTCCCCATTCTGCACGACAGTCCCCTTACTGCTGACTTAATTCCCAAATGTCCCACTATCACTTTCAAAAGACCAGCAAACCTAAAATGTATTCTACGTCCCTCCAAATCTACTCCCACTTTGATTCCTCCCAAAGATCCTGGTTCATTTCCCTGCCATAGACCCAGGTGTAAAACTTGCCCTTTAATTCGAAATATTTCAGTGTTCCAAAGTCCCAATACCCCAATCCCATTTTCCATTTCCTCCCATGGCAGCTGCATATCCTCCAATGTAGTTTACCTTTTGCAGTGTAATAAGTGCCCCGCCTTCTACATCGGTGAAACATCCACGCCCCTATCTATCCGTATGAACGGCCACCGAGCTTCCCCTCCCCACTTCCCTGTCCCTAGGTACGCCTCAAAACATGGACTCCAATTCGACTCATGCTTTTCTCTTTCTGTCCTCAATGCCCTTCCCGCCAATACTTCGAAAACACAGCTGAGAAATACTGAGATGTCCGTGATCTGGTTTTGTAAAGCTTTTTCCCCACCCGGAATCAATGTATTGCATTAATCCCATGCAACACCTCAGCCCCCTATTGTCACAATTATAATTTTCCTTTGCCTTGCAACACTGTTGCATTTCTCACTCTTCAAGAACTCCTCCCTACTTCAAAATTTTCCTTTGATTAGCTGACACAACATTGTCACATTGAATACCCCTTCCAGTTCCCCTCCCCTCACTCCATTTCTCCCCTCCCTTAGTCACTGATCTTCAATATTTAGTGCCCTCAGTATTGCAACATTGTTATAATTCTCCCTGCTTGAAACTTCTCCCATCCGAAAACAGCCAGGTGCAACATTGTTCCCTCTTAGTTCCCCTCCCCTCCTAGTTCTGCTCCCCTCCGTCATTTACTCCCCTACCTTCCCCTTCCCCAGGGCAGTACTAACTGCTCACTTCTAAAGCTGACGAAGGACCAACTGGTCCGAAACGTTCCCGTAAGAACGAATTCTTTATCTTTTTATCTTTCTCCTACCTCCTGTAAGTTTTAATTTATATATTTGTGGCCAATTGGCGAAAACTTCACAAGAATATATATATATATATATATATATATATATATATATATATATATATATATATATATATATATATATATATAATATCTTCTGAGAAAACGGACTCGGCGAATAAAAACACAAATATAAATATACTTTGAAAACACAGGCACACAAAAATAAAAGGACACTCACAGAATAATTTACGGGACGTTTCGTCTTCGTTGGCGACAAGAGACTAACTAGTGGTCTGTTACCTCGGGGGGGGGGGGGGGGGGGGGGGGGGGGAGGGTAAGCGGAACAGGAGAAGGGAGCAGGAGCAAGGGGTTGCTATTGGTCAGTGGGCCAAGTTAAGCCCGGGCGATTCAAATGCTCTTAAGAACATGCTCTCACATTTCTGGATGTTAATATCCTACTAAAAAACAACAAATTCATCACCTCCGTCCATAAAAAACCCACTAACCATAACCTTTACCTTCATTTCAATAGCTGCCATCCACCACATACCAAACGCTCCATTCCATATTCCCTCTCTGTCCGCGGCCACAGAATTTGTAACGACGCCCACTCCCTTCAACAATACACCGATAACCTATATCACTCCCTCAGAGAACGTGAGTACCCCAAAAATCTTCTTACCAATCAAATCCTGCCCCCCTCTGCTAATTACACCCCTCGGGCCAAATCCCACCACCCTGACAGACTCAGCCTCATCACCACATTCTTCCCTGGCTCCCATAAAATCAGAAACATCCTCCGCGATCTATACCCAATTTTAAAGAATAATAATTCTACTGCCCTCCTATTACCTTCATGTCCCACAGTATTTTTTAAGCGTCCCGCAAACCTGCGAGATATCTTAAAATCTACGAAACCCACCCTTCAAACGACCGCCCCCTCTCCACCACTCTCCTCAACTTGCAACCGGCCTAGATGCAAATGTTGCTCCCTCCTACGCTCTTCTGCTACGCCCTCTTCCAATAAATCTTCCTCAGCAGCCAACTGTACTTCCACAAATATCGTTTACCGTCTCTCGTGCAATTTCTGCCGGCATTTTATGTTGGCGAATGTACTACCCCGCTTTCAATACGAATGAATGGGCACCGCCACTCAACCACATGTCCTCCCTTCATTGATCCCGTTCCTAAACATACCGCTTACCATCGTAAGACCTTCAATAAATGTTTCTCTCTCTCTATATTAGAAGCCCTCCCCGAATCAGTAACTAATATTGAATTGAGGACTCGTGAGATGGCTTTCATCTGGTTCTTAAGAGAATTTGAATCGCCCGGGCTTAACTTGGCCCACTGACCGATAGTAACCCCTTGCTCCCGCTCCCCACCAGTCCCCTTCCCTTCTGTGCCTGTGTTTTCAAAGTATATTTATATTTGTGTATATATATATATATATATATATATATATATATATATATATATATATATATATATATATATATATATATATATATATAAACTTTGTCACAAGTGTGACTAAAATGAAAACACATAAAAAGACACACACTATTTATGTGTTTTCATTTTAGTCACACTTGTGACAAAGTTTTTATATTTTTGTACACGAAAATTAAAAGGACACTCACAGAATAATTTGCACGTTTCGACGGGCAAACCGCCATCGACAACGACAAGAGACATACACTCACAGAATAATTTGCGGACGTTTCGACGGGCAAGCCGCCATCGTCAACGACAAGAGACATAGTCTCTTGTCGTTGGCGGTTTTGGCGGTTGATGGCGGTTTGCCCGTCGAAACGTCCGCAAATTATTCTGTGAGTGTCCTTTTAATTTTCGTGTGCCTGTGTTTGAAAAGTATATTTATATTAGTGTTTTTATTCGCCGAGTGCGCTTTCTCAGAAGACATTATATATATATATATATATATATATATATATATATATATATATAAATTCAAACTTACAGGAGGTAGGAGAAATAGGAAAAGATAAAGAATTCGTTCTTACGGAACGTTTCGAACCAGTTGGTCCTTCGTCAGCTCTAGAAGTTTCAGTTTCTAGAGCTGACGAAGGACCAACTGGTTCGAAACGTTCCGTAAGAACGAATTCTTTATCTTTTCCTATTTCTCCTACCTCCTGTAAGTTTGAATTTATATATTTGTGGCCAATTGGCGAAAACTTCCAAAGATTATATATATTTATATATATATATATATATATGGAAGGAGTCACAGGCGTGACAAGTAGAAAACATAGTGGCACAAACTAAAGAAACTCACATGATCCAGTACTCTCTCCAGTTCTGAAGAAGACAGTTGAATGCTGTCGAAAATTAAACCATTCGTGTGAGTTTCTTTTGTTTGTGCCACTATGTTTTTTACTTGTCACGCCTGTGACTCCTTATTAGATATATTTTCACCACGTGTGAATTTCGTTGTTTGAATATATATATATATATCTATATATACATGTCATCCGTACTGAAGTCTTCATGAGACTAATGGTGGAGGAGAGGATGCCTTGGTAGCTTAACTGGTTAGAGCTCTTGGTGTGATATTGAGGGGTCTGGGTTCAAAACCCAGTCCAGTCAAACAATGTTTTCACTGTGAATTTCACACAGATGTTGATGAGTGAGGATAGTGGATGGGTTTTTTCGCACTGGGGATGTAGGCTTTAAGGAGTGGATAGTCTAGGAAGGAGGAGTGGTTGTTAACCTTTTACTTGACAGAGCTTGCACTTTGTAATTCTTCTAATTTGTCAACATATTAAGTCTGTAGCCTTTATTTTTCACTGGTGTGATAGCAGGCACAAAGTCACCTTTGGATTATCCGGGTATTTCTCAAAACAATCATTTAAGAACTTTTTTTAGAGAATTTTCAGTCATCTATGGCTTTTAATTTCTTTTCATCATGTGCATTCCCAAATAGTAAAGAAAATATTAAATTTTTAAGTATCTTGTAACAAAACATTGGCAACGCATTCGCAACAATAATTAATACAATATGATTCTATGTATTTTGAATGCATTAAATACTAACTTATCGGGAAAATAAATAATGCCATGAGATTTGGAATTTATAATGTGCCTGACAGTTGATTATTGTGTCAATACCATATAAACGCAGTAACCATGCCACTCAGTGGCATAGCCTGGATTTCATTTCGTGGGGTCCGTGTAGATTATTGTTGCAAAGATTTGTGTACACCAAAGGAAGGAAATTTACCATCAAAAAATCATTTGACTTGACCTGGATACTAACTCCTACCCATGTGTAGGCTTCCTGTGAGATCATTTTGTCATGTGCACAGTTGTGGAATCAGTACAGCTTTGTTTTCAAAAATTTTGAAATGCACACCTCAGCATGAAAATGTGGTTGTGGCTTTAAAACGAATGTGTACCTATCATAGTATGTCACTATGATATCAAGAGCCATATGACTGACTGGAATTTTTTGGTACACACACACGCAGACTTGTTTTTATATAGATTGGTGTGTAACAGCCAAAATACATATAACCCTTTTGCTTCCAGTGCCATTTTTCTGCCATTCTTGGTAGTGTGCTTAGTTTGCCTTGGCAATATTCACAAAGATTTTAATGCATTAGTTTTAAAAAATCATTATTATTTATTAATTCTATGGAAGTTTTGTTTTTTTTTAAGATTTAGGATATGTGTGATAATATTAGATACTCAAATGTTACGTAAGTAAATTCTAATTTGTTATTAAGTAATTCTAATACATAGTTAAAATTGACCAATTTGCTGCCAGCTTAATGTGTACATATAGCATGGGACAATGATCACACAGGCACTGAATGCCAATGTGTCAGCTGCATGCCAGCAGAAGGGTTTATGTTGTGAGAAAAGCTCCCATATGAATAGACAGTGACCTGCCTGTGGGACCTCCCTGTGACCTGCTTTGATTATGCTCAGCACTATTTTTCTGCGACTGACTCAGTGCCAAGCATTCCCTCAACTTTTACTGCTTGAAAAAAAGTGCTAATTAGCATAGCTCAATCAAGACCTTGATTTACTTGTTCAATCCTTACAAAACAGAAGAAATAAACTTTACAACCTTATTGTTAAACTACATGGGGAAGACTTGATACATGTGTTTGATACTCGTTTAAATATTGTGTATATTATCATACAAAGTTTTGATAAAGGTTTTGATAAATACAAAAATACTAAAGATGTGTTTTTCATTTATTAGTTTCATATATATTAATTAATATTAGCATTCATGAATGATAGGCACAATTGCAAGCTGGAGGCTCTTTAGGATGTTTGTTTTTAAAGTTTGTGGAAGCATTGCAGGCCAGCTGGAAATACTGTGGTTGAAAATGCTTTGATGCCTCTTTTGTGTTTGAAATTTGAGATTTTCCTTTTTGTTCTTTCCAGACAAGTGTTGTCGGAAGCTCTCCTTTTCGAGAACGATTAGGAAGCAACCGGATGACTGATAAACCACGACCAAGGTTGGTTTTTTATGAATATGAGGTGTGTGCCTTTAATGTGGACCTGAGTGCATGAAATCAGTGAAAATCTGCCTACACACTGTCAAAGCTCCATTCACGAAGAACCTATGTATTTCTGTAAGCACATGTGTCAATTCGAGCGAGATCACCGATTGAATCATGTGCATTTTCTTCTAATTCTTTTCTTTCTTACGTATGCATGAGCTTGGCTTAAATTGATTTTTTTTAAATTTTTACTAAAAATGGCCTCCATAATTTTTTTAAACAAGAACTTTGCTTGCAAAATACATAGCCTCCATTTATTACAGCGATGGCTAAAAGCTATCACATTTTTCTCATTTCTGAACCAATTAATTTTAAGTGTCAGATTGAGCATCTTATCATATTTTTGAGCCTGAAATTTCTAGTAAAAATAAGTAAGAACACAACAATGACATTTTCCAGAGTAAGTTCGTGATAAAATGAACGAATAGGATAATAGGACAAAGGAAGGAAGATGGTGGATGACTCGCGGGTTGCCTTGGAATCGCATGATAGTTCTGAAAGTGTTTTTAGAGAAATAACGATTTCAACTCAATGTTTTTTAAAATTATTTTACAAATCAGCAAATTTCTCCTCCCAAATGCTGCCATATCCACAAAGACAGGCATTTGAGAGTTTTTCTGGCCAAAACAGTTGTTTTATGCCATGAAAACTGGACCTCGTTCATATTTTAAAGAATTTTAAATAATTATTTTTTTCTTAAAAAGAACAGATGGTACCCTCACAATTTTTCTCCCAAGTAAGCTTAAATTGACCTAGTGTTAGCAAACATTAGTGAAGAAATTGGTACGGAGGCTTCCGCATTGATTTTATGAATTCCGTTTATTCAGGTTTTTCCCTCAATGATTCATTTCAAGGGATGAAGAATGGTTCAGGACCTGATGATGCTGGCATTAATGCAAGCGAAACTGTTGTCCCTTAAAATGAATGAACATGGGAAAAACCTGAATAAACAGAACTCATCGAAAGCTGAGAAAGTTGTACTTTATAAATTATAGAGCTGAACTACCAAAAAGTAAAAGCTTGCAGTTCAATGCAATTTTTACAAATTTGTGTTCTACAATTCGAATATTCTTGAAAAAAATTTCAAAATGCCAAGCATTACCTTTAATTTGGCACAAAATTTAACAACATTGGTTCAGAAATGAGAATAATATGATGACTTTCAGCCATTGCTGTCATGATTAGAAGTCCGCATTTGCAAGTAAAGTTATTCTTTCAAAAAATTATTCTGGCCATTTTTCGTAAAAAAATAAAAAAAATCAATTTCAGCCTAGGCCGCATGCATGCCTATGTAAATAAAGAATTTGAACAAAATCCATGTGGTGCAGGCACAAACCTTTTCTGACATTCGGTGATGTGGAATGACCCACATTGAAGTTTTAATGTGGTATTCATAAATTATTTTTTTGGACAAAATTTTTTTGTACGCAATTGTTTTTGCAGCAATGTTGGCAAAGGCTGAAAAATATGCATTAACTTACTATCATGCCACTTCTGATTATTATTATCATCAGATTTATCGTGAAAATAAATTGGAGTATGAAATTTTTTTAGATTACATGTACTATTTTCATGGAAGGACTACACTATGGAAGGAGTATTTACTTGTGTAATAAGATTTTTCTGTTTGTTTTGCAATTTGTCTGGCCCATCAAGTTGGCATTTCGCTGTATGGAAGAAAGGCTTCTAATATGCTTTTATGGGAGGTGAATCTATACATATTTTAATCCTTTTGGCATATTGTAAATCTATTAATATCCAACTTTTACTCCACAATAATTGTATGAAGTGCATGTTATTTGTCTTCTAGATGTTTTTATTAACCTTCATTTTTTATTGATGGGAATAAAGCCTTAATTAATACATTAATTAAACATATTAAGTGTTTAAATAGATACCAAATCAATAAGAGCACAGCCAGTGCGTGATTTTGGTGAAAATTGCATTGTGAGTGTGTGAGTGGCCTCGGGCAGGTGCTTCTGTTTGGTTGTCCCCATGTGTGGTTTTTGGCTCCCTTTTTGTTCCTGTTACTAATGAATTAATGAGCTGCTCACTATTTTTGCTTTTCAGGTGTACTTGTAGTTCTTTCTAGTTACTCATGATGAGACAATACATTGTCATTAGATGCTTCATGAGAGAAATCAGTACAGTACATCAACTTCTACAATACTTTCTATGATGCATGTGCAATTCTTATAAATGCCCAAAAATGACATTTGACTACTGTGGTGGTGTAGCATGTATATCTAGCTTCAGGTGATAAGTGCAGCTCTTGGTCTATGTTATATAACTCCTTTGATGTGTTGAAGGTGATACCCTGCAAATCAGAAGTTGGTGAAAATATTCTTATGCCAATAGGTGGCCGCTAAAAATGTAGACACTGGGAGATACTCACCGGTTCAGTGATATTTCGATGATCCATACTATCTTTCACAAGGCCCATTTGAAATTGATAGTAGTGTCTTCTTAATTGTGGAGTGTGTATCGACAATATTTTAGTTTTAGCTATACCATAGCTCTGCTGGAGAATAGTGAAAAATTTAACGTTCTGTTGAGTATTTTTTGGGATTGAGGGCGGTGAGGTATGATTTTCTTTATGTGGCATCTATTTCACTTTGACTGTTGCTTATCTGTAATTCAGTCGTATGTAATTTTAGCATTTATTTTTTAAAGATGTTTGTTTCAGTGGCTTTTGAGTTGTAGTGCAATGCCTAATGTTTTGATTGATTGGATCTGCAGGCTGAAATCTCTTATGATACAGTGAATTATGCATGAGTGTGGAGTAATTTTTGATCTTGCGAATAATGCTATCTTTTGTGTTAGTGCACACTTTTAATGCCTATGTGTCTTCAGATGCTTTTAACCTCTAAATAATCAGTTATTCATAGGTGTGAAGTTTTGCATGGCAGTCTGTTTTATGCAATCCATTCTAATGATGGGTGCTCTTTGTGTTTACATTCTTTATGGTGAATGTGTGTTTATCATTTTTCTGTGTGCTCCTGCAATTCTCTTATTAATCTGGATTGTCGAGTGTTCTCTCCCTCTCTCATTCACACCTGGAGGACAAGGCAGCGTAATCTATTGCAAAGGGAACTGCTTTGACTTGGCTGACTTTTGAGTTGTTTCAATTTTATGCAACTGCTTTGGCTGAATTTACACCCTTGCGCTCACTTTCTCCTTCTTTCTCCTCCCCCTCTGAAAGGATAAGCATGTCGCTAATCGCCTTCAAGTCCGGTAAGTGTCTTATATTTTCTGATCTGTTCTTTTTTGCTATTGTAGTTAATTTAGTTGTGTGCTAAAAAGGAAAGAGATTTAATCATTTTTTGATTGGTGGTTAACTATTCCATTTTCCATCGAATCCGCGTATGCACATAGTTGAATGTGACTGTACTTAAGAATACCCCTGATTAATCGGGCTTTCTTAAAATTGTCAGTTAATAAATATTTTTCTGGAAAGTATTAGAAGTAACTTCTGCTCATGGCGAGCCTTTCAGCAACAGTTATTCCTATCATTCATTCTTTAATCCATTGGCAAAAAATGAATTTTTGTAAATTATCCAGTTTTCAAATTCAGTTGGACCCCTATATCCATGGTACATACATAGGTTCTGAGACCTAACTGAAACCATTGGTAACTGAGTTTGTAAAATATTATTAATTTTTCCATTACCTAAATGCAGTCAGATTACCATGCAAGGGAAATACCTTCCCAGTATTTTTACCTAAAGTTTTTTTTATATAAGCCATTTTTTTAAGCACATAATGAGACATTTTATGTAATTTGCCGCCTCACAATGCTAAACTTCATTTTAGAGAGTGGGAAGGCCAGAGCGGGAGGACTGAGCATTCTCTGTTTTTCTCAAATTATTGCAATACCCTAGGGTGTCGGGACATTGGATACCCATTCAGGTGCTGACCGACTGGTAATAATATTGTCCCCTCTTCATCTCAAAGAAATGTGCCATGAGGGTTGGGACTGGGCCCCTCCTCCAGTCTATGGTCTCACATCCCCCTCGTCAGGGTTTTCCCCAAAGATTAAAATTCGGTAGCACTATGAACTCCCTGAGCGCCTTTCATTCCGATGATCTGACCAACCAATTCAAAAATTGACTGAGATCGTGATATCTTTTAAGGTGATATTTCTTCTCTTCTTTGTTCAATTCAAGCAAACCTTTAAGAGCATAGAGAATAATGTGTGCTTAATTTATATATAGTTAAAACATTTACTTGCATTCAAGATGAAGGATTGTTTTGTCGACGTTTTGATTTTGGCAGTCTGCTCAGTTCAAACCTCTGTAAAGGTCTAATAATCCGTGTAATGAGTGCTGATTTTAGTTCTGTGTCATTGCTTGCATGTTTGTACCTATGATATGTGCAGCTATATGTTTCCTTTTGATAATGCAATGCTTTTGAGGTGAAAAGTGAACATTTATCCTGATTTTGAATACATGTAATGTTGGGAAAGATTGCCGAATCACCTGAGGGGTGGGAAATTGTTCTCCTGTCGGCCTTTTGAAAATTATTATTTGTTTGTGTTGTTTAAAGAGAATTATTCAGTTAATAGTTTTTGTATTTTTATCTTGTTCAATGTTTTACTGAGTTCTCTTGAAAGAGCTGTCTCAGCCTTTTCTCATCTTCAATAGGTCTTATGTTTTACTTGTTCATGAGTTGTTGTTGCTGCATGGAGTGAGATTATTGTTGAGGCTCTAGGTTGCTCTGCTATCATATTTGTTCTTGTGATTTGTTGAAAATGGTGACTCCACTGGTGCTTCTTATTTTTGTTCTGCTTTCACTGGATGGGAATAAGTTCAAGACAATCAAACTTGAGAATTAATTAAGGCTAGTTCTAATTATTGATGATATTAGCACATACATTTAACCACGTATTAATCTGCAAACAGTAATATTGCATGTGTCTCCAGAATTGCCTCATCCAATGAAGAGTCATGGAAGCTTAACTTCAGCAGTATGCCCTAAAAATGTTGCCACATACACTACATGCATCATTCAGCCAATGAGGGTTTGCCACAAAGGAAAGCCTTGTATATATTCTGTATGTACTTGTATAATAGCTAATTTTTCTACAAGAAGATTGCACGTTTTCACATATCTTGTATGTTAGTCTTGTATGTATAGTCAGACTAAAGATAGGACACTCTGAAAATTACCTCAGTCATTTTCGTAAATTACCCCGGTATTTTTCGTAATTTACCGCTCCCCTCGAAAATTACCATAATTTTCTAGTTAATTCACCTATGTTAGAGATAATTTTTCATACTGATAAATTCCCAACATGTTCTTTTAAGCCAAGTTCACATTTCTTACGTGTTTAATAATAAATTGAGGCATGTACAATTCATTTTTGGAATATTTTACTTAAATTATAACATTATAAGAGTAAATCAATGGATAATTCTTCTTGAAAATTTCTCATACTTTGACAAAAGAAAGCCAGATGTTGCTGCTGTAGTTCTTTTTACAATTTTAAAAATTTCTAATAGATTAATGTTGTATTAGGTATTGTTTAAACATCGTTATTCTCTTCCCATTGTTATTGGCTTCCTTATCTAACCATACATTTGCTGTATAAATGCTGAAAACTAATAAATACTCAAGTATTATTATTAAGTAAATTACCTTATGAAAATGACGGTGATTTTCCCATCTCAGACCATAGTTTTTTCTATACTGTAGGAACCTTGGTATCTGTCAGAGGATTGATATTTTTCATTTTTATATATCTTGAAGCTCACCACCAATTTAAATAGAATCATCTTAGTTTTTAATACCACCTCATCCTACTTTTGGCCATGAATTAAAAAAAATAATTACACATTTCTATTACCCTTGATATTGTTTTATGGTGAAACAAAGAAGCCATATTTTATCAAATGCCAAAACAAATATGGCGATGTGGTACGATCTGAGACTTCATCCTGCTTATTTCTACTGGCGTCTCAGTATAAAGTACGTATCGTGCAGATTTCCACAAATTTTCTGCTAAAATAAGATCACTTGAACATATTGCTGCTATATATTGAAACTACTATTGCACGCATCAAAGCGATTAAATTAAATGTTTTATATCACTTTGCAAGTCTTTGTTTTCAGTTCTTTAACGATACACAATAAAAAAGAAATGTATTACCATTTATAGCAATGAAAAACCAGCCTGAACAATGACAATCAACGAACTAAACTTATTTACACATTTCAAATCAACGATGAAAATAACAACCAAATTCACTATTTACAAGTTATAATTTTGAAATCCTTTTTTATATATTCAAGGTACGAGTGTTTTATCATGTGTACCATCAGTTTTTCATAACAATATATTCATAATATTTGTGAGAAAAACATAACAATGGAATAATCTTAAGTAAAATTGGCACCATTTCACTAAAAGTCCATTGCTGGATGTCTATAGGCAAAACCTGACATTGAATTTGACCATATAAGATGCATAGATCTGGATAAGTCAGACTGTACATGCCCATGTGCGATAGTTTGTAGGACCAAAAAAGTGGCTGTGTGTAAAATCAAAGTTTATAGCATTGAGAGTTGATAGTAGCTATATTTTAATATTTTTCATGTCACTTTATTGTGTAGGAAATCAAGCCATAATTCATATATATTTGTTAAAATGAGTTATGTATACCATGTTAACCCATTAATGCCCAGAGAAATTTTTTTTTTAACTTAAGTTGCCAATGGGCAGTGGCCGTGTATTTTCGTTTACCGTGATAAATGATGCTATAATACATGAATTATTGAAAATTATAGATCGAAAGCTTTTAAAACAGGATGAGTAATGGATGATAAATGAAAATAGTGAAGTATTGACTTGCATTTACAGTATTTTATATTTTGCTTCAAATCACACGTGTTTTTACATTTAAAAAAATATTGACCAATGTCAACAATGAAATGCCTCGAAACACTCGGGATGAAGGGCCTTCTGGCACTTTTTACTTAAGTATATTTTTCGGTTTCCACACACCTTACATCTCCTATACTTCATTCCTCCACGAACAATGATGTGATCTGTTTTGTCCTGCGAAGGTCTTCTATGGGACCAAGTGAATGAGACTGTCTTTCCTTGGCACTATAATGCCCCACTATATGTCACTATTTCCCTCCAAAACTGTAGTAGAGGTATATTGTGCCTCAATTTTCGGTACAACAGTCATCCCTGAGTGCACGATGCATCCAGTCCCCAAACAAAAATACTCGACACCTCTTTTTAGTCCTTACATTTGTGTGGTACTTGGCAACAAATTGATCGTGCAAGTCCATGCCACCCATATTTTCATTATACTCTGATAATGGTTGGCATTGGAAGAGATATTCTCTTTTTTTCAATGGAAAAATATATATCTCTTCACCTGCTTTGTCCCCATTTTAGAAGTGCAGTTAGTCATTGCAGTGACCACAGCATTGTCATTCCATCTTGCTATGAGCAATGAGCCATTTGACATGTATTCAAAGTCACCCCTCTTCCTTTTGTTGAAAAGATTTTTTTTCGGTCATTTGATAGATACTTTTCACCCTGTTTTCTCGAAGAGTTCCTGTTCCACCTAAGCCCTATTCTTGTAAACATGTAAGCAGCTTTTCAGAAATGAAAAATTTTTCAAAATAAAGCTTCGTTACCTAACGTAAATCAAACCCAGGACAACATCCGCATCCACATAGGTTCATTTTCGGAAGGAGTATGTGAGATTCAGGATAAGGCTCTGCATGAAAAACATATCCATAGAGATCAGCTGTAGTCCATAATTTGAATCCGAACCTTATAGGCTTCCCACGGATGAACTGTTTGGATCCGTGTCTACCGTAATAGGGTATCATTGTCTCATCAATAGAGCATCTGTCTCCTGGAAGTATTGCTTTGAAGCTTTTGTTTAAAATTTCAAAATATGGCCAAATTTTGAACTGCCGGTCAGACCCATCTACCATTGAATTGTCAGCTAAGTGTAGGTACTTTCTAGTTTCTACTAAGTGCAGAATCATTTCAAATCTATTCCTGGCCATATCGCTTTTAACAATTTCTACTCCACAATCACTCTCTTTACTCCAATATAGTCTTTTATTGGGTAACGTATAATAACGGATAACCTGACAAAAGCAAAATACCAACAGCACAGTACATCTCCTCTCGACCGATATCATAATTGTGCAAACCCTTTGACCTTGCATAAATACAAGATTTTTGTAGCAACAGATTGAAAATATCAGGGCTGAAGAACACGGAAAAGGAATCAAAAGCATTATTCACGGATTAACCGAAAAATTCTTCTGCAGTGGGCCCCAGCACTGGGAGAAGAGAAGGGAAATGAATACGTATCTTCTATGGGTTATGCTTCAGAGGACTCTCTTCAAAGACAGCACGATTTTTCTACGTCTCTTTGGACATTTGGGTGCATCGAATGAAGTATATGTGTCATCGTCCTTTTCTTCTAGACCGTAAGAATCCTCCATGACTGCCTCATTAGCCAAAATCACCCGTGGAAGGTGCGTTGGGTTGCCTGTCACCTCATTATCTGACACATAGGAATCTTCATTGGTGATGACATCTGGCCCTTCCAAAGGTGTTGTAAATAAAATTGTCTTGTGCCCCAAGTCTTTGTCAGAGTTTTCCAGCAATTCAATGAGCTCGTTCTCTGAATACGTCAGAGAAGGCCTAGTGCGTTAATTAGAAAAAATTAAAACCGACCCGACAAAGTCATTATCCCATTAAAAGTCATCATAAGACGTTGCGGTACTTGCATTTCAATTAGTGGCAACAGAATAAATGTCACTGGCGAAAATTATGCTAGCCGCCAAGAGACACAGAGAATGCCCAGTGGCAACCTCAGTTGCCAGCAAAGTTCCGCAGGGTATAAATGCCAAGTAAAATACACGAAAGGTGAAATTTTTTCCAAGTGGAATTACACATATGTTACGTATGCGTGTACCATAACAGCATTCAGAAATATGTTTGCAGAATGTATCACGAGAAGCACGAGTGAACACTTCAATATCAAGCTCGAAAATGACCACCCGTGTACCCTTCACAGACTCTCCCCCATGGGTACTGTTAAATTTTATGGTGGGGTAAAACCCCGAACGTGCTCGACAAAGGAAAGCGTAGAGAGCATAGAAAGGAAATACATAATTGGGAGTGTACGACGCATATTGGGGGAGAATGGAATTTTTAACAACATGGAAAATATTTGGCAACTGAGGTTGCCAATGGGCATTAATGGGTTAAAGATATATACTGACGGGACGAAAGTGCTCACTCACAGATATTCCTATTTTGGTTCAAACTTACTGTGGACTCATTTTATGGTTAAGTTAGAGCGAAGCAGGCCATTTACATATTATGATATTCTCTCAATTTGTCGGGTCTTTGCTGTGTGTGTTGACTGGAATGACAACACAAACAGTGAATACCCAAAAATTGGAGAGAATTATCACAAATCATCACCACAGAAACCTAAGAACGAACTTTGGGAGAAAAATTATTTTGACCCCACGCGTTATCCCTAGAATTGATAGAAGTGACAAAATATGAGAGATTCACTGCAGAACTGACAGATGGTACAACAATTCCATCTTTACTTGCACCATTGGTGACTCGAGCAGAAATGCTGTGACTCTAACACAAGACACATTGTTGATGTACAATTCACTTTCTTCCCCTTCCCCCTAGTGGGGGTGGTATGTAGGTGTAGGTGGTGGTGATGGACTTCTTGGTGCCATATGATTTTTAAAATAATGATACTCCACCAGAAAGTATGAATGCATGACATTCTGCCCCCTGCCCTCATGTGTGGGATGGTGGAAGACGTTCCTTGATATGTATCGGGTGTACGTCATTGCAATTCATGGGCTGGTCACTTTCTCCCTTTTCTTTGCTACTGCAAATCAAGTGCTTCCTCGTTAATGGAAGGTGACTATGCCTCCTGAGTGCGATAGAAATGCATTTAATTTTACCACTCCTCGATCAAATAGTTTGTCCGTCGAATGGATCTGTGACCGTTTTCTTCAACTCGTTTCCTCAGATCGGGGTCCAAAGTGATGGAGCGTGTGAAGACGGAGGGGAGTGGCGGTGGCAGTGGACGAGTTTCACCCGCAAGTGAGGCGGTAGGCGATGGTTCCAAGACCACCCCTGGCACCCCAGGGGCTGCAGGTGTCACTCCCACTTCACTCTCGATGGATCTGCAAATGGATCCTTCATCGCACTCG
This sequence comes from Pyrrhosoma nymphula, assembly GCA_963573305.1. Lineage (NCBI taxonomy): Eukaryota > Metazoa > Arthropoda > Insecta > Odonata > Coenagrionidae > Pyrrhosoma > Pyrrhosoma nymphula. Next base: position 4,333,385 of record OY754329.1, read on the forward strand.
GATATCACCGGAAATGATGACAGGTGGGTGCATGGCGCTGCAATGTTCATGGGATCAAAAAGATGTGCCATTCACCTTCTTCCGGATTCCCCCTAGTGGGGGTGCTATGTACTAGAGTACTGTCTCACTCACTTATTTCAGCTGAGATGGTGTGAGAGAACTTTTGAAATTATTAAATGATGACTCAATGAAGATGCATTGTAAAGTTTAAAATACACATATATGACTCAATTTGTGGTTGAGTTAGGCTCATTATGGTTTATTCATAAAATAAAAATTCATAAATAAAAAATATAATAAATATTGCAATCCCCAGAATTATTTCTTGAACGGAGGCTAAAGATATTTCCTACATAGAAATTTTCTTTTCCTCATTGATGTGATACATCAATTGATGCTTAAAACTTCACCAGTTTCCCATAATAATGATGAATTATGATCGAATCGGTGAAAATACAGTTACATTTTACAGTCATCTTCCCACATGGAGCATATTTAAGAGCTGGATTCCAGTCTGGATTTTGGCTGGATGCACCCAGCTAGAATTGGCGAGCTTGATTCCAGCTGGATTTCGGCCTGATTCAGGGTCTTTATATAAGCTGGAATCAGCCAGCTTGATTCCTGCTGGATTTCCTTTTGCATACTAGGCTTGATTCCAGCTGGAATTTGCAAGCTTGATTCCAGCTGGGTAAACCTATTGAAGGGTCATGGCATCGAGAAAGAAATGCACTCCACAGGTTTTAGTGAATGGTATTGGAAAGGAAAAGGGTTAATGAAGAAAATGAAAGGTTAATATAAGAGTGCATATGTAGCATAGCGAAATATGTGAATTAGGTGTTAATATAGTGCAGGGGTGTTAGCATTATATTAGTGTTATCAGTGCAATTTACTGTCAGTCATTGCGTGCATTAACTCTGGTTTTCAGAAGAAATAGCCTTATACTGAATATATCTTTAAGCGCCTATCTTTAAAAGCACCAAGTTTTATTTCTGCTGACTTATGGCTTTTGTTTGTATGTATGGTCAAAAAATACCAAGTACTCTTTGTCCTCCTTTAGGAAATTACTGTCAGTCATTGCGTGTATTAACTCTGATTTTCGGAAGAAATAGCCTCATTCCAATACATTTCTGTAAGGATAACTGTTGGCCTAGGGGTAAGGTGTTGGGTTGGTAACCTGAGATGATCATATGATACAGGTTCAAATCACACTCATGCCATATTTGTTTCTATTTTTTTTCTTATATGCGTGGAATCCAGGCTTACAAACATCCAGAATCCAGTTGAAATCATGTAAAGAGACCAGCTGGATTTAGGCTGGATTCTTACCGATTATTTTTTCTTTCAGTTCTGGTTTTGGTTTCGGAGCTCAAGAACCAGTGGAACAGAACCAAAGAACTAAACTGGTCCATCCCTATTGAAAATTAAATGTTTCTCTTTATTTTAATCTTGTAGAATGTCCAATTGAATGGTGGGGTTAAGAGAAAACTTTGAGGGTGGTGGTTGGTCACAAGACAGTTTTTATGGATAACTGACTTTGATTCCGCGAGTTTAAACTCGATTGTGATTCTGTGTTTTGAGGAGAGGTGATGGGAGAGATGAGAGATTGAGAGGAGAGAACATGAAGTCTTGGCTTGGATTTGCCTTCTCCTCTAGCATTCTTATTTTCTCATTTTCCTACGTGCACTTGGCTCATTTCCTCATTCTGTTTACACCCCATCCTTTGCACCAGTGGCTCCCAAGGCAGTGGCAGTGGAAGTGAAATACGTCGGCTGCGTTCAACTGCAACTAATGCTGAAATCCTGGAGGCTATGAAGGCACCAGGCTCAGCTGGCGTGGGATTTATCTCCTTACACCCTGGTCTGCCCTCCCAGACCTTTGTTAGTGCTGACATGGTGCTGTGGCTCATGGCTCACGTGGAAGGCATTGATACTTCTTCTAAGGCAGTTTCCATAGCTGAGGTATGGGGTATAGCTGAGGTAGCCCTTCTAGGCATATTGGCACTGCTGACTGGACATGATTGATTTCATTTATTGATTTCATTTATTTCATTGTCTACGTTTATGTGAAGAATATTTAAATTAGCCCTTTTGGTTTTAACTGTTCTTAGTCTTCAAATTGTGAAAGTCTTTTATTTACAATAATCTGGTTGATATGAATAGGGTGGAAGTATATTTTTTTGTTTTTTTCATCATTTAGTTAACCATTGTTGAAAAGTTTGTTGGCAGGGTATAGTTAATTAGCCTGTAATAATTCTGGAATCACTTATTTTCTTTAAAAATTTGGGCTGAAGACCCAAGTGCCAAAGGATGATAAGGTAGGTACAGTCAGACCTGGCTTAAGGCCTGAGCACCACGGGCGACTGCCCGGGGTGCCGTGATTGTGAAAAAAATTTTTTTTACTACAACGTTTAACTGGTGAATAGGTTTGATAAGCGGGGAGGGGGACGCCGGAATACTCTCTCACCCAGGTGAAAATTTTATCTTAAGCCTGTCCAGTTCATGAATGTCTGATTAGATCAGTGTTTTCCTCTGTTTTTTTTAAGAGTTCAGAGAAAGTGTGCCTTGATGTACTTGCAAAATGTAAAATGTGCAACAGTCTAAGGGTCTTAATGGTGCTGCCTTAAGGGGGTGGAAAAAAGGATGGTTGGCGTAACTTGTCTTAAAGAAGGTGTCTTAAAGTCAAAGAAAAAGAGTGAGTCACAGAATGTATTTGATAATATATAATATTTAGAGTGCTGTGTGAGGCTGAAATCTGTATTGCTGAATTTTATAGTGAATTATAGTTGTATTTGATGACTTATACAAAATGTATCCAACTTGGGTATATATTCAAATACAAAAGAAGCTTCCTGAATGATGTGTCAGTGTGGCCCCAGTTGCTTCCATTTTAAGCAGTGATAGGTTTACATTAAGAGAATTTACATGCCCATTGAAAAAAGAGAGATCAAAGTATTTTTCAGGAGATGGTAAAATTTAACTTATTGATTAAATTCAAGAAGAAAATTTATTGGTAAAAATGAACTAAGTCAAAATATTAAAAAAAATTGAATGAAAAATATTTACTGAAATAAATGGTTGAATTCCAAAAAACTGTCAAATGACTCCTCCCATCCTTTTAGTGCTAATGGATTGCTTGATAAGATGAAGTTGGTAAAAACTATCAAAATGACCCCTGAGGCTTTTAGAATTATTACAAAATACTTTGTTAAGTATTATAAAGCAATCCATGAATTGAATGTTACAATTCATGCAAAGTCTGGTAATTGAGCCTACAATATTTATACAATAGTATGATTAAGAAGACCATTTGTATTTCTAAAACCGTGAAAATGAAAGTTCTGGCACATTTATATTGTTAATCATTTGAGAATGTTTCTATTTCCAGAGTATGATCCAAAAAGATCAGCTTATCTGCCATGCTTCTGGTGACTTCTCACAACCATTCATAGTTGGATTTTATCTTTACCATGTGGTTCACCAAGAGAAAGATGCCCAAAAAGGTAATTTGGAAATAATAAACCTTAGTGCTGAAAATAATGGCATTGGAATCTCTTTTTTATTTATTGAATCTCAAATGACGAATCCTGAGTCCTGTTTTGCTCCAAATTATGAATCCCTGTGACTTTTCATTACCAATCCCATTCCCCTCTGCTTAACCTTCCTCTACCTGAAGTCCACCCTCCAAAACCTACCCCTTCCCCCAACCTTGCCACACCATCGTGACTTTCGGTCGCACAACATTTCCCCAACCCCCTCCTGACAACAGAAGCCCACACCCCCACAGTGCCCTTCTTCCTCATTTTCTCTCCTCCCTTTCCTTAATCATCATACTTCCTCCCCTTCCCCAGCCTAACCCTCTCAAACAACAGTAACCAACAGCCTCCCCCACAACAACCTTCTTCCTTAACTGCTCACTCTTTCCTTACTCATACAACCTCCCCCCACTCTCCCCCAGCCCTACCCTCCCCCAGACCAACCCTCTCCCTCCTCTTCCAAACCTTCCACCCCCCTTCCCCCCAGTGTACCTATATATTGCGGGAAAATGTTTTGTAAACCACCTGATGATGTCGCCCAGCGACGAAACCTAGGTCATATTAAAATTATTACATGTGGAACTAAACAAAGTTTTTTCTTTTTAAATCAAACAATGCAGCCTTGTAATCTTGGAAATTTACACAAGTGCCCTCCCCAACGGAACACATTTTTGTCATTTGACATTCTTTGACTGTCACATCTCTATTGCTAATCAAAGAAAAATGCAGTAAGCTTTACAAAACAATATAGCAGGCATGAGCAGCTTCAGGCAATGTGTTTTTCTGACGAGTGGAAAATGTGTACATTGGTAACTTTTTCAATTTGGAGAAACTAACAGTTTTTCAAGTTGAGCAATATTGCAAAAAATACCCATCCTGTGGTTTTAAAGAACTGAGGAATCAATATTGATCATGCGTGTAATATATCATCGATTCGTTCATGCATGACAACAATAATATGTATCCAGAATGGATCACATGTTTATTGCTGAGGCAAGTAACCAACACTAAGGGTGGAAGTGTCCGTATCTGCATAGAAGCACTTTGTATGTTATGCTATCATTAAATCAAAATTTAATTGTTTACTTTAACAAAAACACTTCTCAGCATATTATGTAGTTCCATTTTGCTATAACTTGAGAAATGATTTTGTAGGCTTTACAAGCAAATTACGGTCGAAATGAACAATAAAATATTTCAAGTGATGAATGAGAAATCCCTCACTTTGTATTTTCTAAATAAATTTCAATAGGGTATTTTGGCATACATTGATGATTTAAGCATTCCAGTAAATCATCGGTACCGTGCTTGATATTTATCTAACGTCAATTGTTCGCATAATAAGAAATTAATGTACACATTTTGTGACGTCGGGATCCCTCAAAATAATATAAACCTTCTTAATAGTTGGGCACTGCCCCTCTTCATTACACGTCTCTTTCTCTTCAAAACTTCTTAACAACAATCCCCTCCTTTATCAACCATACATAGCAACGTTCTTCAAACAAAAACAATAAACAACCTAATACATCAACCCATCGAAACATACATTAACATACAAATTAATACTATCAAAAACAAAACAACGAACAAAATGAAATACGTAAAGCCAAATAAAGCAAATAAAAATGGAGCTTGACAAGGAACGACGTTACAATTTCCCTCACAAACTTCCCAGGCGAAGACGACACTGAAACATGTTCCAAGTATATATCATAATTTACGATTTCAGTGCCAGTGTCCTCCCAAATTATGGAGTCTGACTTGATATGTATAAACAATGATAGTTTTCGCTTATAAATAAGACCCTCGGGAACATTATAAAGAAACATATTCGCCAAAAATAACTCAAATCAGAGGCAAGAATCTAATGCCATGCCGTGGCCACGCCATAATTAGGTAATATAATGCCATGTTTCCTGACAATTAATGCAAACGTTTGTAGACTAGAGGGTTGCGTTCCAGACGATTGGTGTGCCGGTTCGAGTCTCCCGGGTGGTAAAATATTTTTCTTTTTTTTTGTCACAACGATTTATTTTAAGCTCGAGATTTGAAATATTTTCAAAAACATTGTGGAAGGACCTGACCAAAACTTTATTTATATCTATAGTTTCGAACATTTTTAAGGTGAAACTTGTCTCGGCGATTCTAGGCAAATAATACGGAATCCCTCATCTAAAGTTGGAGAAAGAACTGAAATTTAAACGCCTGATGCACGCCTTCGTTATTGCCATTACCCGTTTTAAATCGTGTTAAGATTTCTTTTGGAGCCTCTAAATGCAATGCTTCAAGTACTATGAAAATGCAATTATAACAATATTCGATTCATCAATACCTTTTTTTATTCAAAACAAGAATCTTAAGGACATGTCTTCGCTTTGCTATTTACCTCTTACATTTTAGTGAGCCTACGTAACCTATTCCCATGGCTAAAATTGTCATTAAACACTGGAATTCTTAATTGAGTGCTATCTATCGATTTAAAATGGGAACTTTTACTTGTAGCAATAAAATAAATATCCTGTTGTAAATACGAAAATATAAAATGACAGGAAAGAGAACATTTTTATTCCGATTATTACATCATTTAGGGCAACACACTAGAGTAACCTCGTAAGTATCAAAAGCTTGCTTAAAATACTTTAAAGCATTTATTGACTAATTAAATCACACCCATACATCATTTCATGGCGTTGCCATAATATGGTTCACATAATTGCCATCATACTAACCGCAAAAATCTAAATAAAGTATAGTCGCTTTTCTCACCTAATAACTTGGAGGAATCAATGGGAAATTTATTGGCATTGACCTATAGCACTGAAGATACGTAAGAATCACAAACGTACCTCAGGCATCTAGATAATGTCGACCTGTCAACAACCACATCATCCCCCAAAGTTTCATAAAATCTTCCCCGTACGTAAAACTGTACAACTAACAGCAATTAACGAATTTGTGGCACTTGAAATCCACTGAGGTCATTTGTGTGGTGTGATAATTTCTTACCTTCCATAGCGATTTAGGTGTTACTTCACCACTGAACCTAAATCTATATATGAACTCCGATTCATCAGAAACCAATAAGCAATCCCTCTCATTTCTTATAAATCCATTTCTCCTCTTATACAAATCCTTACAAATAAACCTCCAAGTCGTGTAATAATAATTACTTTTTTGAACATTGGGAATGTCTGCTTCCACCCTGCCGCCCACGTGTGTTTATTTTCAATAATAGAGACTGGTGTTTAAACCTACCCTGAAGCAAGTTCGGGAGTTGGAGGCCTTTGAACCGCGATTAATTCCAGGGTGTGGCAGAAACCTCGTTCTTGCCGAAAACCACAGTTTTTGTTGATCAGCAGATGCGGTTCAAACCACGGTTTATACTTTGTTCTTGCAATCCACCCAAAATCTACGCAATTGCTTTGTTTGATCCCGACCCACATAGGAAACCGTGGAGGATGCAAATAACCATCAGTCCTCCTTCACTTGTTGCCAATCATAAAGGGATGCCCACGCGTTGGGTGTACAGCCCAACTGTGCGGAGATATTGAGAAGGTAATCTTTTTGCACTTGCCATTACCATTCAGCATCGAAGTGTGGGGGTGCGGTGAAAAATTTGAAGACTTTTGAATTTTTGGACCATCCAATTGTCCATGTGTAGGCATTGCCATTTCAGTAGTAAGCACTCACTTGTAAGCACGAGACGGAGTATTATTTCTGGCTTTTCATCTTCTCTTAGATCCAGATTATGTTCCGCCTCTTGGGTGCCATGAAAGTTTTGTCAATGAATGGATCGAGGTGGAAGTGAAGCACCCAAATGACTGGAAACAAGTGCCTACATCGTCAGTGGGCAATTCTGCTGCAGGCACTCCGGCTGGCAACAACTCGTCGCCTGTCTCCGCTGACTCTCCCCCATTGACATCATCCGGGCAGCCAGCCCTCCCCTTCTCCCCGAATCCTGTACAGCTGCTCAAGTTTTTGGCCAGCACGCTGGAGCAAGCGTGCCGCGAGGAAGAGAAGGAGAGAACACTAAGTGGTGAGTGTGCTTCACTGGTGTGTCACTCAAGGGAACACCACCTGGACACCAATTGAGTTGAACACCAATCAATCTTCAAGAGAAGACGTTTGTTATTATTGTATGCCATCTGATGGTGTGGCTTGAAAACTGTAGACTTAGTATCTCATCTATATTTATTGCTCTGCATTGAGAAAGTAGCATCCCCAACTGTTGAAATGATTTAATTCTTCATATCTTGATCTGACACAACTGCCCAGATCCAACTCATAATGATGGAAATACATAGGTATATATTTAATATACAAAAATAATCCCTTAGCCATTTATATAAAATCATCCTACTCATTAAGTATTTGTAAGAGAAAGTTAAAACATTTTTATTAATTATTTTTTACTCTGTGAATGAATTATTTTGTGATAAACTGTAAACCTTTGTACCAAAGGGTATCCACTTATTCATTACAATAAAGTTTTGTACTTTCCTACACTTTTTATTTTTTAAACACACTATGCGTGTCACCTATTTAATGGCATCGTCAGGTGTAGTCATATAGCATGCCATGCAATTGGTGAAACGCGTAGTGTGTGTTTTAAAAAATAAAAAGTGTAGAAAAGTACAAAACTTTATTGTAATGAACATTAAAAGTTTCTACAAAGCAGAGCCTGAAGCAGTGGATTTTATTGGTATCCACTTAATTTATATGCGATGAACCATATATGCCTTCAGTGACATTGTTAAGGTCTTTGGAGAATTATGATTATTATTATTTCCTGATGTATTAAGTGACTCCCATCCAAACTTTCAATGTCTGAATTAATTTATAGTTAACTGTTTAGGAAATTCTCTTACTTGGCTATTTGTACCAATACCAAAAATCTCACTAAGTTCCTAGTATGAGTCAGTTTCCTGGATAATAAATATGTAATTGATGTAGACACCTTGTAGGGGGTGAGCCTTGAGCATGTGAGAAAATATTATCTGAATTTCTTGTAGCCCCTCAGGATTTTACATATAAAGTAAAACCCCAAAATTACTCTTTTTCCAGGTTCCCCCGGAAAAAGTGTAAATTGCGGGAAAATGCAAATTGTGGGAAAAGTAGAATTTTCACTTCTACATCCATGTTCTTTTACTGGAGTAAGAGTAAAAATAAAAAAAAACTGATAAACTGAAAAAGAGCAGTATCATAATTTATTCCTTGAACTAGCACTTCTCATTAATGTATATATGATGAAAAAAAAGACATTAAACATCTTAGACAAATTGAAAATTAAGAAAGGATGACGATGGCAGGGCGATTTACATTATATTTGTTATTAGCAACCATTTAAACTATCTAATGAATATGGCATGATTATTTTTAGAAATTTGATATTTTCAACTGCTTGGACTTCCTCTGCCTATTAATAATATTATCCACTTTATTTTCAATTGTCTGCAGTTCCTCAAGCATTTGCTCACAGCAGTCACTACCTACTAAGCAATTTCTTAGAGTTTGAACAGCACACACGGTGTCTTGCCTATCATAGTTATAGCACGGGAATCGAGGCAGTTCAAATGATCTCAGTTGTCTACCACGAGTTCTTTAATTTTTCATCATATCTGGTTTTGAATCCATTTTTATTCTTCATAGTTTCTACTTAGGTAAAAAATTAATACTCCCCCGCAGGTTCAATTACAGTCGAGCACCCATAACCTGGTAATCCAGGAGCACGCTATAATCTGACAGTGTTGCGAAAACAACCTCATACATATTCCGAGAAATCAAAAAATCTTAACCATAAACATTTTTTTAAGAGATTTTGAATCTGCACTTAATAAAAGTATTTCCTTTAATGGCTGGAATGTAATGTAACTTATAAGTATTTTGCGGTAATTTCATTAAAAAATAACTACACGCAATTTAAATGAATTATATAGGGCAACGGCTTGCCATGATGGAAACACCAGTTCCCGATCAGTTACCGAAGTTAAGCATTGTTGGGCTTGGCTCGAGTTTGGAGGGGTGATCCTCCGATTCATCCGAGTGCTGTTGCCCATGTCTACTGCGCGTGGCAGACAGTAAGTGCGAAATGACCTTAGCCATCGAAGCACGTTAAACAAAAATACTATACTACGAATTATATGATTAAGTTGCGCACATTGCAGTTTGAAGTCCTCACTGTTGGCTGAGAAACCGCTACTTAAGGTTTATTGACTTGGTGTGGCTACGATACTTCATGGTGCGCACATTTAGCCATGCTTAAATATAATGCTTTATTGCTTATTGTCTGGCTGTAAGGTGCAAAAAACTTCATTAAAATTCTTTGCTACGTACGGACAGATATTATGACCATGTCCGATCTGAGTGGGTGGAACGATGCCAGTGGCGTGAAGCAACGGCACAAAACTTTATCGGTCGCAGAAAAAGTAGATGTTTATCCTCACCAGCCTCCCGAAACCAATTTGGATGAAGCAGACTAAACTACTCCATTGAAATAAACCTTAATTTCTTAACTCCCGACGTGACGAAAGCATCAAAAACGATGAAACAACTGATCGTCAATCACATTAATCAATCGGCCGCAGCAAGGCATCCTGAAGATTTTCATAGTTTTAATTTTTATTTTGGTATGCTCAAATTTTTCTCATTACGTTAACAAATATATTTTTTTTAACATGATTATTTGCGAAGTAAAGCTTTTGGGGTGTCGAAACAGGCGAAAGGTTCCATTTTTTCCGGTGTTTTGATGTCCGGCACGGCCCTCGTCGTCAGGGGCGTCAACAGATTCGCCAGAAAAGTACTATCTTCCAGCGATTTACGAAGTTAAAACCTGATATTTATTATCATTTTCATGCACATTTGTATACATAGAAACAGTAAAAGAACGATATTATAGAAGTATCGCTAACTGGATTGAAAATGCCTTGCATAAAAAAAGACATTACGCAAAACTCCTGTTATCCGGAAAATTTGTAATAATCCGGCATCACCTTTTGGTCTTAACAGTGCCAAATTAAAGATGCTCAACTTTACATTGTATAAATTATATAGTTAGCTCCTAGCCTTACAATGTTCCTAGTCATTTCATAGCTTGAATCATATCTGGCAGATTACGAGTTGATATAATTCAAATTTCTGTTACTAGTGGCGCTGCACATACACTATCCCCGCCATATTTAAATTCTTACTTAAAACAGGTCATATTGCTGCTCTCTTTCGTATTTTTTCCGCATATATTTACAAGAAAAAGTCAAAAAGTGTTTTACAAAGGATGATATGCGTGAGTAATGGACTTAGGAAGTGAATTTTTGTTTTTTCAATGAGCGTGTTGTGGTGCAAATTCCGGGAAAACTGAAAAATATATAGTCTAAATTCGGGGTTCTGTTGGAAACATAGGAAATTGAATAGGACTTTGTAAAATTGGTATAAATTGTGGGAAAACGTAATTTCCGATGAGGTAAATACGAGTTTTCACTGTATTTCCGATTGTTCTGCTGTGGAATTTTGGAATATATGTACTCAAATTCCTCATTGGCTTATGCCAGTTATTCTGAATTATTTCATCCCTTATTTGTATCAGGACTTAATTAATTCTGACTGGAGAAATTTAATTGCAGTGTACTCTTACAAGAAGACACATTTAGAAATTGATGTGAATTGCAAGAGTGATCGAATTGAGTGGGGTCATGCCCGGTACCAGTCCATCTACCGCCCGGATCGTGCTTATGAACTTGTTGTGCAGTGGGTGAATGCAACTGGGAGCATTGTTGCTGAGCTGGTGAGATTGATCAACCACTTACAATTAGTGATGCATGCATTTAGATGTTGTAATTCAAATGGTTGCTCAGTATCCCTTCAGTCCCATTTTCTTGAACCTTTGTGCAAATATGGAATCTGGGGCGTTACATTTTTATTAGGGTTGTGCCCAATATGGCCTTGGCCATGTTGAGAGAATGGATGAGAGTCGATAGCAAAACAGAGTGAGTGCGCAAGGGAAGTGATTGTTGTGAGAGGGAGGGTTGGACTGAGAAAGTTATGAGTGACTGTGGTGGTAGAGACTTACCTTTTTTGCCCCAAAAATATCGACTATAATCCTTATCTTGAGTGGTGCAAGTTATTGTCTCCTGGTTTTGTAATTTAAAGAAACTGAACCATTTAAGTCTCAAGGATGAATATTGAAAAAAAAGAGGGACCAACATTGAATGAAAGAAGACAAACTTTTAATAAATATATCCATAATATCTTTAGCTGCTACAAAATCCCCGTGTGGATGTTTACAGCATCCTTCAATGGGAATGCCAGCGTTATTACGTGTTGAGGCAATTACATCATCATTGTCTTGATTGAGGGTCTTTCTCACTATCCATTTGTAGTGTTGAGAGTGCAACTGTTGGTAACTGTGGAGAAAAAATGATAGATGGATGACGAGAAATGTGATGTATGCTTGCGGGGTAAAATGTTACCACGAAATAAATAATTGACAATGATGTTTTTGTATACTATTCAAGTGATTTTGTGTATGATCACTATTTCCTAACATCTGCTGAAGAGGATAAAGAAAGTGAAGTTTGATGAGAAGGAGAAGATATTACTGATTCTTAGTAGTTTTTTGCAACACAGACTTCGATAAGCTGCCTGTTTTTCAAGTCAGCAACAATCCACCACGGGATATGTACCTTTGGAGTGGATGGTAATGGTAGCGTGAATATTTCGCAGAAGGGAAGGATATTTCCCATCATTTGGGTCACAAAAAGAAAGATATAAAATGGGATTCTTAACATCTTAACTGGCTCTTTTGGCTGTAAGAGTGCACGTGGTGTATTGGGAAGCAAAGAAGATGAGCACTTTTGCGAAGAGAAGTCAGCATGTTTTCATTTCATCTCATTATTGAGTTGGATATTCAGAAAATTTAATGTCATTATTTCAAAATAATTTTTCTCCTACAGCATGCAACAAAATACAAAACATATCGATCAGTATATGTTAGGAGATTTAACTGTGGCTTATTAACTGTGGCTAATCTGGAAATCCTAATTTGTCAGTGTCAGGCCCTAATTCAAACTTTAGAATATAAATCTAACATATGTCTCGGTTAGTATTCTCCATGGCTAAAGAGTGATAGAGATGCGTATGATTTAATGCATTTGATATGTGGAAATATTGACCTTGAAAAAGTCACCTTATTTAGTGACTCGACTAAGTCGAAGGTAGGTTTTCATTGGTCAAAAAAGGAAGAAATTTCTTGACTGTCACTCTTGTATATACAGTAATACATAATAATCATTTCTGAAGGACATACAGTAGAAGCCCTATATAGCGAGAGCTCTCAGATTCTGAAAAATCACTCGCTAAATGGAACTCTCGTTAATACCAAAGATGATCAATAATCACTCCACAGCCAATTCCTACAACTGTAACGCTAATTTAGCCATTCTTTTGGAAATTTTTTGTGAGTGGCGAAAACATTCTATTGAGGTAGCTATTAAAAATCATATTTTCGAACACTTCAATTACTTATGATTAGAGATACGTGTAAATAGCACTTTCATTTTTATTTTATAGCACTTTCAATTTCAGTTTATAGCATTTTGTAGCGTCTATTTTTTTCTTTATTTTCATTCTGTATCATTAGTTGATGATGACAAAATGTGGTGAAACACAGTTATATGGCAAAATACGGAATAGAAATAATTACGAGGTAGAACAATAATAAAGTAAGGAATAAGATACATATATAGTAAATAATTAAATATGAGATTAGTAGCCTGAATATCATTTAAACTAGTTGAACATCAACATAGAACAAGTTTCAACACTTTCTTCCTTCAGCCAGTTGCGTCTGTCAGTCACAACTAGATTGTACTGGCTGAAAAACCTCTGCATCCACGCTGTTAACTGGTGCCCAGATTGTGTGGAGTGCAGCATTTCCAAACTCTGTTTTTTCTTGGCAGATGGCAAGAAATATTTGCTTAACATCGCAGAAGCTACCAGGGTTCTTGCTCAACCTCTCTAGTAGCTGCCGATGAAAATACATGTAACCATCTATGAAGCAGTCAAGCCCAACATCTCGGAAGACTGGTAGCTTTGCTTTTAAGGCTAGCTTACTTTGAAAGGTAGTCCATCACTGCCGGATGGTCTAATTTGTGCACCGGAATATTTGCCTTGAGGCACATTGACAGAGTGTCATGTATGAAATCGTGTTTCTCTGTTTTTGTCTTCTTGGCATTTTCATTCACCTCATATAAAGTGGTTTGCCTCTTGTTGCTTGCCTGCAGATCTTGAGAAACAGACACTTTCTTAGCCAAATGTGAACTAGTTAAAATATGCTTGTCTAAGGTATCTTTTTTATTCCAGTCCAATCTGAGCTTACATATCCCACACATGAGAATATTGGATTCACTTACATAAAACTTTTAGTTTTTGTAAGCTTCCGCACGTTGCTTAATTGTTATTTTAACTCGCGGGATTTTTCCGGTAACACGTGTCGAGATCAGCTGAGTATAAATGACCGCCAGTAAAATCAAAACAAGTAAGCGATTACACCGAGATAAAACTCAGTACGCTTGTAACGGCGGTACTCACGCAAAAGTCTCCCGCGAGACTTCCACACTCGCGGCGAGCACCGAACGAACTCTCTGTGTCCCGGTTCACGCGGTGCCGACTGGCCTCCTCCCGCGCGCTGCCGCCCCAAACCACCGGAGCCATATCTACATTGTCACCTTCCCGTCACTATTACCCTCGGCCACTACCGCGCTCCGCCAACGTGTCGCCGCTCCCACCCAATATCGCTCTCCGCCAACGCGTCACCGCCACAACGCTACCATTTTACGGCTTTTGGAGCATTTCCTTATACCATTAGAAAACTCCGCCTTGTGTAAATCCTAACAACGCAAATCGGGCGGTCGGGTGGTGGGGAAACAGGGTGGTGCGTACTCCGATCGACGAGTTTGAGTCAGATGTGGGTGCCGACGACATTTTTGTCGGTGGCGGCGGCTGACCCTCTTCCGACCCAGCGGCGGCACATGCGGCGTGGATCTGATAAAATGTAACTACATACTTTCCGGGAGCGGATTTTTTTATGACGACGCAATCTCGGCGTGATGACGTCGTGAAGGAACCTAATTTAATGTCAAATGCAAATGACAGAAAGGCAAAACACAAAATGACAAAATGTCACTATCGTTAGATATGGATCGCTAACGATCTTTGGTAGCGTTGTAATAACCGTAGTCAAGGTCATAGTTTGAAAAAAACACCATTCCCAGGAAGAAATTGAAAGAGAGGGAAGCGTTTCTACCTTCCGGCAGCTATCGCCTAGGTTGGTGAACTCGCCAATTTCACCCCTTTTATGAGTTCGGCGGCAGCAGCGTGCGAAAATGGGCCGGTGGCGGCGGCGTAGCTTGCCGGCGCCCGCGTCTAGTTTGAGTCCCAGCCAGCGAGCAGCTGGCCAGACGCTCACAAGCTATAAGCGGTGAGCGTCGGCGGAGCATTTCAACTGCGCTCGGCACTAATTTTACGAATTTTGCCATCGAAAAGGCAAATTTGCTGTAAAAATATCAAAAAAGTCCAGTCACCGCGCCTCTGTCGCATTTATTCACGTGCATCGCGGAAATATCGCATTTATCGCATATGCGATTTTCACGTATCTCTACTTGTGATCATATTCACTTTTGATGACATCAAATTTTGACACTTCAGGACACGTGTGCTGTAGTGCGTATTGCTGTGCTGTTATTGCCCCGATGTTTTGGGTGCGCCAATTAATTCGCGGTTGCAAGTAATAACAATGCAACAATAAATGGCAAACACTTCGGAAACAAGAAAAAATTTCATGCCTTCTACACCTCTAAAAAGGGTATATATATATAAAAACGGATATATGGTTCGTAGAAAGTTCTATTAATTGAAATTTGCAAAAATGCTAGATAACTTAATGACCAAGATATAAGCTACGGGGATTTTGTTCCTCGCAGGCACCGGCCGGCTGCTATCTTCTCCAGTTAAATAGTGGAAATAATGGAGAAGACTTCAACGTCTGCAAGATCGCCTCAGAAAACAACTGACTTTGGCTTTTCGGAATCATAGAGCCCAATATCACCAGCATTTACGATTAGCCCTAAACAGTTTACTGTCGTTTGTGTTATTATTATAACAATAATTATGTGTGGAATACTCTCTTGAATTTATGGAAACATAATTGTTACAAGCAAGTCCACATATGACAGTTGTAAGCATGGAGCGGGAACACAACGTGGACTGTCAAGGATTGACTGCATTTTGATAAGATGTGAAACTTTTTACCTTTAGCGAATACGGTATCGGCTCCTGTGAAACATATTTTTCAAGCGATAGTGCACGTTGCAGCCGCTAGGTGGCAGGGAATATCAACATTTTTATGGCTCACTATCTTTTAAGTATTCCATGGTACATATACGTGATTTACTGTGAGTTTCGAGCGCGAGGCAGAAAGTTCGGAAGATTGTAAGTTCCGAAATGAATTCCATCACGATACACATTATATCTTCTGCCGTACTTACATCTAGCAGGAACTTGTTGATAATGAATACCATGAATACTGACTACACTCCTTCCTGCGAGATAGACATATGATTTATAGTACATATATACCTTTCGTGCATATCGAAATGAATCATCCTTGACCTGTTTTCAATATTTATAATCTTTAAAACAATTACAAAAGACTATACAATACTTAGACAACTTAAAATATAGGGAATCCAAATTCACAACAATTTACGCATTCAACATCGGAAAATTTAAACTTGTCAATACCGAGCCTCTCACTTACAATTATATACTCAGCTTTTGTCTTCATCAATGGGCCATTTATCGGAATTCAGGCTGCTCTCTGCTGGCAAAACCACGAGAAAAGGGCAGATTCTAACTGCGTATGTTCTCCTTGCCGCAAATGTTTCTGGCTGCTTGGACGTCTTTATTGAAGCACTGCGGCACGAAATTTTTCCTTATTCTTCAGAATTGTGAATAAGGTCGAGGAAGATATGCCAAATCACCTCCCTATCTCACTTTTGGACCAATCGCCACTTTAGCATTCATTGATAATTCGTATTTTAGTTTTCAGATCCAACAACTTTCGTTTCCCAACCATGATGTTGTATCAGTCGGACTGAACTTGATAAAAAAATGGGAGGATGACAAAAGAACAATGAAATGCAGGGACTTACGAGGAATTTATTTGTGTGAATACGGGCATGCCGTGAATGTCTGAAATGTGAATTTGAGCATCAAATTGTGCGGAAAAGATACTGCTAGACATACAATTTCAATGACAGAGGACATGAGCACAAGTTTGTGCACGTTTGCCGAGATTGAAGGAGACATTTGCCGAGATTGAAGGAGACATTTGCCGCTCATAATAGTAAACGACCCCAGGGGAGGCTGGTTGTTGTCCTCGCTTATACTGATTTATTTTACATGTAAATCATAGGGTTTTTAATCGTTCTTTTGCCATCCTTTGCAAATTCAAGCTTCTTGTTATCTGCCCTACACGTTATATGGGGCTTCTACTGTACTAAGCATCTCAAGTTGAAGCTTTCTTTATTTTGCTTCATTTTGTGTGAAAAGAATATTTCTCCTTCAGGCATATTTAAACCTTCTCGGAGTGCTTTTTTCTTGAATTAATGTTGTAACTTATTAAAAACCTTGTTAATCCTAGTATAATGATTCTCACTGATCCATTATGTTGGAGTTAAGTCCTAGGAAAAGGGTGCAATCTGAAGTATTCACTTGGGAACTGTTCATGAGATAGTGCAGTTCCAAAATATGTTTAAGAATAGCAAAATGGATTAGTGGCATATGTAGCTTCATATGAGTACTCGAAATGACCTTGGCTACAAAATGTTGGTAGGAAGTGTTAATCACTGTTTTCGTTTTGTTGTGATGTCACACCAAACATGTGGTATCTATTCAGGAGCTCAAAAATAGACGTGCCCTTCTGTTCTAAATGTAATAAAGCTTATAACAATATTTTTACGAAGAGTTTCTTATAAATTACTGCAGGAAATAACATGAATTAAGTTCATGTGCTAGTGACTGAAAATGATATGTCAGTTCTTGAGATATTGCTCTACAAACTCAGGTGGCACAATCATGAAACACTCAGTAAACAAGTGATGCCCTACTGCAGTTCAGCTACTTAATTTTGCTTTGTTTTTCATTTATAACCAGCTTAACATTGTGTATTAGCTCCATACTTTATGTTCAGGGAAAACTCATGCATTTGACAAGCAGTTTGGCCACATTAGCTTTACTTTGAAGCTTCAACAAGACATTCCTTGGGTAGTTGGGATCACATCTATGATAATTCGGATTAAGGCTTCCATTTGCCATTTCAAAGGCATCATTTTGTTTACCAACTTGTAAAAATATGAGAACTTATGCCGGAGAGTAACTTATGGTTAGAGCACATTACCTACCAATGAAGTGATATGATTCCTTACTGGATACAGCTGGCGTTAGGTAATAAATCATATAAATGAAACAAGCTGAATCAAATACAGTAGAACCTCTTTTTTACAAACCTCTAATTTACGAAATGACACCAATTTATGAACAATTCCACCGGTCCCGATCTTTGTACATAGGAAACCCATGTAAAATGACCTCCGTTTTACGAAACCTCCATTTTATTGATTTACGAAATGAGAAGCTGGTCCCAAGTGGTGACTGACCCCTGTTTTACGAAGTATTTGAAATGGTTTTGTCGCACTGGACTCAATACATTATATTGAGTTCAGTGTTTTGTCTTCAATGCATCACTCAATGTGTAAACATTCGGCATTATGCAAATGTAAGAATGAGCATTTCAAATTCAAGAAATTGTAGAAAAGGTATCAAAAAACCTTAACAACATTTTAAAATTTAATGCTCCATGCATTCTCTCTGTGCATATTTTTGGGTGTTTGTCGTTTTTTCATCCAGCACTATCTTTGGACGCTTGGTAAGTTCCATTTCTTTTCTATCATTTAGTGTATTGCAAATAAGTAACTCGTCATCACAAAGGATCCATATTTTCTCTGGAATTATTTAAAATTAGCAGTAAGATAGCCGCCGCAACCCCATATCAGAACTTTGGTAAGCCTTTTACTTGAAAGTAGCATTCCTGTTGGAAGTTCTTTGCTGCAGCTGTCATGGAAATTAGTTTCATTAAAGAATACTAATTTTGCAATAATATGTTACTTATGTTCAAAATTTGATGCATTTTGAATATTTAATTTTTCATTAGAAAAGTTTTACGTCGTTAGGTAAGAATTTGCAATCGCGACTAACAGCTTTCAGTACCCGCAAGTAAATAGTTCTCGCAAAACACCACTAGATGTCAGTGCTGTAAAAAGCATATAAAAAAAGTGGGAATTTCAAATTGACTCGAGTAAAGTTCTAAAATTGACTTTCAGCAGCTGCCAAATATTATTGAAGGTATTTCAAATAATAATAATAATGGTGCCGGCGGCATAGCACGCAGTCTCAGGTACAACCATCACACGCTGAATAAAAGCGTGCTGCTTACCATTAAGCAGCATGCAGTCGATAGAGTACGGGCACTCACCACAGCCCGGAAAAAACTCCTGAAGAGGAGTAGGGGTGTGAGAGAAAATGCCACCTTTCTCCTTCACCCGTCCCGTCTCTTTCGACCACCTCCGCTTGTCGTTGAATCTCCGCCACCCGTCCAAGAGGTTGAACGTTTCTGGAAGGAAATATACGAAACGTCAATGCCATTAAACTGAGACACTCCGGCCATAGGCCTCTTTAAAGAGGTTTGTGACCGCCACCTACAAGATGTGGATGGACCTCTTTCAGTCACCGAAAGTGACATGAAGAAGGCCTTCTCTGGCAAGAAGAATTTCTCGGCTCCAGGAATGGATGCCGTGAATAACTTCTGGTGGAAGAAATTTACTTCCACCCACCAACACCTCGCCAGAATCTTCACGTCCTTTCTAAATGGTGGAAAACCAATTCCACCTTGGCTGACTGAGGGACGCACGGTGCTAATACCTAAGAAGGGAGACTTGTCCAATCCAAAGAACTACCGCCCTATAACCTGCCTCAACACTGTATATAAGGCGTTCACCTCGATCTTGAGCGACCTTATCCTACACAAAGTCCAGCCGGTTTGGGAGGAGGTGTACGAGCAGAGGGGCTCAAAGCGGAGAATCACGGGATGCAAGGACAACCTGCTCATTGATAGGTGCATATGCCAGGATGCCATCCGGCATAAGCGAAACCTATCAATGGCCTGGGTGGACTACAAGAAGGCTTTTGACACCACTTCGCATGAGCTATTGATCGCCATGCTGAAGTTGATGAAAGTCCACCCTGAGGTTGTGTCCTGCATCCAATGCCTGTTACCACTGTGGAAAACGCGCTTCGTTCTGACCTCAGGCAAGCGGTCAGTTTCCACAGAGTTGGTAACATACCACCGTGGCGTTTTTCAAGGCGACAGCTTGAGCCCCCTACTGTTCTGTATTTCCCTCCTACCCCTGTCCCTTAGGCTGCGACGAGGTAAAGGATACATGTGTGGTGTTCCAGGTGACAGGAAGCATAAGGTCACCCATTTGTTTTATATGGATGACCTGAAGCTGTACGCTTCTAATGCGAAAGATCTTCGCACTGCCCTGGACACCGTAATGGAATACAGTGAGGCTATAGGGATGGAGTTCGGATTGGACAAGTGTGCATCCATCCACTTGGCGAGAGGAAGATTTTCGGAGATCAAGGAAGACGTGCAACTTGTTGACGGGAGCGTCATTCGTCACCTCGAGGACGATGACAGCTATGAATATCTCAGCGTCCCCCAGCGCCGAATGCAGGAGGTTGCAGCAGTGAAGGAAAGGGTCACCGCCAAATACAGACAGACTCTCAGGAACATCTGGAGTTCTGAGCTGTCAGGCAAGAACAAGGTTCTTGCCACGAACATGTTCGCGGTTCCTACACTGCTGTATACCTTCGGATGCATGAAGTGGAACGTCAACGAGTTGCAGAACCTCGATAGGGGAACAAGGAAGATGATGACCATCTATAGAAGTCTTCATCCGAAATCTTCCGTTGCCAGATTGTATCTCCCTCGCAATGTAGGTGGTAGAGGACTATTGAGTCTGGAGTGTCTCCACAACAGAGTTGTCCTGGGTACAGCTTGCCGAGTTTTGAAAAGCAGGGACCCCCTGCTCAATCTCGTGAGAGATCACGAGAGTGCGGGAGCAGGGGCGTTTCTCTTCCAGGCGGCAAAGAGGGCAGCGGACGAAACCGGTCTCGACTTCGACCCGTCATCCGACGGAAGCGACAATGACACGACCATCTTGTCATTGAAGGCAGACGTCCTCAAGCTCGAAATAAAAAAAGCCGAGCAGAAGGCCTTGCTCAAGGTGCATACCGATAAGCCCATGCATGGAGGTTTCTATCAAAACATCGAAAAACATGGGCTATCGAAGGAGCTAACGTTATCCTTCCTACGCTCCGCCGGTCTGAAGTCCGAGACCGAGGGTTTTGTCCTCGCGTGCCAGGATGGTGTCATAAACACACTTGTGTACTGCCGCATTATATTCAAGGCGGAGGTTGCGGACACGAGATTTAGGGCGTGCCGAGCCCAGCTGGAGACTTTGAGTCACCTTCTCTCCGGCTGTAGTTATTACGCCAAGTCAGCATATTTAGCTCGGCACATCGCGGCCCTACGGGTGTTATACTTTCATCTTCGACACCATTATGGCATCGACAAAACACCTGTGCTGCCCCATGCCCCTGGAGATATTGAGTCCGTCGTGGAGAACGATAAATGCACGATCTGGTGGAATTACTCCTTTTCCACCACCAGGCAGTTGGAGGCGACCAAGCCTGATATCGTTCTCCTCGACCACCTCACACGCTCCATGTTTGTGATCGAGTTTTCGGCTCCGGCTGAAACTAACATGGATGCGAAAGAGGTGGAAAAACGGACGAAGTATCAAGACCTGCTTTTCGAACTTCGACAGATGTACCCCGGACACTCTGTGAAACTGGTGGTCCTCATCATAGGTGTGCTCGGTGGAGTTAAGGGCTCGCTGAAAATAACATCAAGTGCATTCTGTCCTGCGTGGCAGAGGCTGAATCACCAAGTTGCACGGATGCAGAAGGCTGTCATCCTGGGGTCACTCCGTCTACTGCGGACGCATGACCCGACAGCAGCGTAGCCACTCATCCGATGGGCGTTGGACGTGGCTGCGATTACTGCTCAACCCCTCTCGAGTCTCCGGCCATTATGACGGCAATGAAACCCGATGCTTGCCGGGGACTCGGAGGGTCATGTTACAACTGTAACAATTAATAATAGTAATAATAATCATAGATTTGCCCGAAGATCATGTTACATTAGATATGTAGGAGATATAAGGCATGTCACAGGATTATAAATAGACACGGTACATTACACATACACTCATTGTTATACAATATTCATTCAGATATTTAAAACTTTGAGCTCAAAAATTCTTTTACAGAATAAAATATTTTGGAGCGAAAAAACTTTAATACATTTTTTCTGAATACTTTAACCTTAGTTTCAGATTTAAGCTCATATGGTAGATGGTTATTAATCATTAAGCCCATGGACATTGGTCCATGCATGGCAGTGGTTGTCCTTTCAAAATTTTGATGAAGGTCCATGTGCCTTCTAGTATTGTGACCATGAATAAACCTTATTAGTTACATAGTTTGATAAGTTGATCTTGGCAGACACACAAACAGCATACATGTAAACACAAGGAATCGGTGGTAAACCGAGCTTCTTAAACAATGGAAGACAGTGTGCATCAGCCGTAGCATTACATATTAGCCTTATCACACGTTTCTGAATTTTAATGATAATGCTAGCATGGGGGGAGGAACCCCAGAACAACAGAATGCTAAAAACCACATGTGAATAAAATTCACCATAATAGATGGCTAACAGCACTTCAACACTTACTGATCGTCTTATGCTTCTAATAAGAAAGCATGTAGAGCTTAGGTTACTACGGAGTTTGCAGATGTGTTCGTCCCATGAAATGGTATGGGTCAGCTATATTCCAAGGAATTGCGTGCTGGAGATTTTCGGGATACAGGTTCCATCTGCGCTCACAGAAATAGGGGCAGGGGCTTTATTTTTGATGGCGAAGTACAGTAAGTCCTCGACGTATGAACGAGATGCGTTCCGAAAACTTGTTCGTAAGTTGAATTTGTTCGTAAGTTGAAAAACGTTAACCAGGCATCGAAAATTGTAGTTACCAAAATGTGCTCTTAAATTGTTCGTTCGTCCTCTAAGACGCAAGCTGATTCGCCGGGAAATACTATTTATGGATGGTCAGATCGGATCTATAGATCCACGGGTATTACGTTTCTCCGGATACTGAAATCGGATCCTAATTCATTTTAAAAAATCGGATCTGGATCAGATAAAAAAATTCACACTGGGGAGTGGATACCATTAAAATCGCCCTAAATAACGGTCATCCTGTGTTGCGGCCGATGTTGGAACTAGTTGGAACCATGGAAGTTGGCTGCTGATGCTCTCGAAAAGGATGTCTATAGGATGTCCTCGAAAGGATGTCCTAACTAGTGGAAACCACCTGAGATGTTAAGGCGGGTATGCGGTGAGTGAAATGTGATACGTTTGGTTCGCGGTCATAGCTTATAAGGGACTCCCAACGGGCGACGCCCTCCCCCCCTACCCAACTTTTGGAAGCCATCTGTGAAGTTAGGGCGTGGGAAAGCGATGAGTGAAATGTGAGACTTATGATGAAATGTGATGCGGACTCTAGAAAAAATATCACTTTACGACGACCCCTTAACTATGAGCGCCGAGCCGAGGGTGGGAGGAGAGAGTGAGAGAGGTGGAGGGGGGAGGATTAGGCAGGCCAAGGATGCGTAGCGCTCGCTGAGGAAGCGCCAGCACTCGGCGTGGAGGCCTGTGGAAAAAAGCGCTGGGCATCTTCTTTGCTTTACACGAATACAGTAATTGTATTAAACTTGCGCACCAACTTGAGGAGTATCCGCATTGAAAGGTAAACGATGGAGCTAGAACTTATATCAAAGCTAATTTTCGTATCACTTCTCATAGCCGAGTATCATTTCCGCAAAATGATCGATTTTAGGCAAATTAACTAATTTTTTTCTCCGATGTGGTTGATATCAAGTACGCACAGGTATGTATCAAGCCCTATGAAATAAGTTCTAGCAACATCCTTCCTGCGCCAAACGGTGAAAACATAATTTCTTTATCTATTAGCATGGCGATGTAAAAGTCAACGGTCTGAAAATGGATTTCCTGGCGTGGTATCCACTTCCAAAAGTGAATTATGCTTCCTATAAAAGGAAGTAAAAATAGATTAGAGTTCCGATTCTTTCTTCCCATGCGCCGATGCATTACGTTAATTATCCCATTGATGTGGCGATAGGTTTCAAAGCTCTCTCGGGCGCTACGCAACATAATTTCAGGTTGTGGAAAAATCATGAAGGAGTGCAAAGTCAACCTTACAGCTACCAAGGTTACAATTTGAATCGACCGAAATAACGGCTCCCTCGTTCGATCATCGGCCGTATCAACCTAGTGTTGGCTGCCGAGGCCGCTGAAAGGAGGCCCAACCTTAGGTGGCTTTCACCCTTTACCCAGGTGGCTTTCACCCTACTAGTGAAAGCCACCTGGGTAAAAGCGAAACTGGGTGAGGGTAGATAATAACAGATAAGGTGAAGGAGTGATCCTCTCGGGTTACCCCCTTCTCTTTCTCGCTGAATGAGTCCCTCGCAGATGAATGTCGTCACGCCCAGGAATAAGGAACGAAGAACTTTTTTCTTGAGGGGTCTTCTGGGAAAAACCAGTATAGATGCGCCAATTATTCAGATCCGACTGAGGTATCACCCTAAAATCTGACAGCTTTAATGTTTCCGGCTGAGTGATTGAGAGGGATAGCTGGATGGAAGGACTGCTCATCAGGCAGTTTCCAAATACCCTGGAAAGGATATTTTACCATTCATCACGATAACCCGAATCGAGCCTCTTATTGCCGGTAATAATAATTGTTCATCACAAAACGAATGAGTGAATGTAATAATGTCTCTATTTGATGCGAAGGTAGCTTGACACACGGAAGTCGATTTCCATTGAAATGTCAAGAGTAGCAATATCTCCAAATATACGACGGCAAACTTAAAAGTAAGGTCTCCAATTTTTTTTCATAGAAAATGACAATTATTCACATTGTTGGATACATCGTTGGAAAGGCCATGGCTTCAGCTATTTTTCGATGTAGTCACCCTGGCACTCGATGGCTTACCTCATCCGCACGATGAACTTTTGTATCCCGTCGTCATACCAGCTTCCGTCCACGTTGCGAAGATAGGCGTTGACCTCCTCTTCAGCTCGTCGTCCGTCGCGATCTTCATCCCTCCTAGGTGTTTCTTCAGGGCGAGAAACATGTGAAAATCACTGGGTACGACGTCGGGGCTGTACGGAGGGTGCCCGGGCACTTTCCACCCAAACTTCGAGATCAGCTCCTGCGTCTGATTAGTGGTATGCGGGCACGCGTTGTCGTGATGAAATGAGACCCCCTTCGTCAGCATTCCTGGACCACAAGAGGCAACGCGTGGGATGTGCGGAAGAAGTTGTGCGCTGTTTTTTGAACCTTATCGTAACGGGTGATGAAACATGGGTTCACCACTATACCCCTGAGACGAAGCAACAGTCTAAACAATGGCACCACCCGGCGTCTACAAAACCGAAAAAGGTCAAACAAACTCTGTCAGCCGGGAAGGTCATGGAAACAGTGTTTTGGGACTGAAAGGGAGTACTGTTGGTGGATTTCATGCCCCATGGAACCACTATCAATAAGGAAAGATACTGCCACACACTACAAAAGCTTCGGCGCGCCATCAAGAACAAACGTTCAGGAATGCTGACGAAAAGGGTCTCATTTCATCACGACAACGCGCGCCCGCATAAGGCTAATCAGACGCAGGAGCTGATCTCGAAGTTTGGGTGGAAAGTGCCCGGGCACCCTCCGTACAGCCCCGACCTCGTACCCAGTGATTTTCACATGTTCCTCGACCTGAAGAAACACCTAGGAGCGATGAAGATCGCGACGGACGACGAGCTGCAAGAGGAGGTCAACGCCTATCTTCGCAACGTGGACGGAAGCTGGTATGACGACGGGATACAAAAGTTCATCGTGCGGATGAGGTAAGTCATCGAGCGCCAGGGTGACTACATCGAAAAATAGCTGAAGCCATGGCCTTTCCAACGATGTATCCAACAATGTGAATAATTGTCATTTTCTATGAAAAAAAAAATTGGAGACCTTACTTTTAAGTTTGCCCTCGTATCACTACTTGCAGGGCATCTTTTGGCTTTCGTCTTACTTCCCAATCATCCGTAAAAATTTATGACGCAAGTAAACAATAAACATTGCAAATTGATATATCGAGATAATATTGTTAAAATTTGTCACGGCAAAGAGGGGTAGTACCAATCCGCGAGTTGCTTCACGCCGCACCGCCAGCTGCAACGGCCAAATAACTTATCCGGTGGCGCCAAATTTGAAATTCCTTCACACGTTTGAATTTTTCGATTGGATATGCATGTTCGTATCTTTGAAAGTTCGTAAGTAGGATGTTCGTAAGTCGAGGACTTACTGTACATGAGACCAGACTTGTTGGTGTTCAGTTTTAGAAGATTGTGGAGGCACCAATCGGACAGTATGTTTGTGACGCTTTGAGCCCTGTGGGATAAAGCATTAACTGAAGGGGCAGACACAATTATGTTGGTATCATCTGCATATAATACAGGCTCAACACCAGGCACAGCTTTCACGTTTCCAGGTAAGTCATTTATTTTAATTAAAAACAGAATAGGGCCTAAAATGGAACCCTGGGGTACACCAATGGTGACTGCTTTTCCAGGAGAGACAAATTGTGAACCTTTTTTGGACAGTATAACATGTTGGCGACGTTTGCTCAAGTAGGATTTAATCCACAAGTAAGGGATGCCTCTTATCCCATATCTTCTTAGTTTAATTAATAGTATCTGGTGGTTAACAAGGTCAAATGCCTTTGAGAAATAAAAAAAATAAGCCTAATGTTTCAGTTCTTTTGTCTAGGTTTGATAGAGTTTGGTTCACCATGCAATAAGTGGCTGTGGATGTGGATCTTGATTTTCTGAACCCATTTTGGGAGGTATGCAGCAGGTTGTTTGCTTCAAGATATGAGGTCAACCCGATATATAGAAAACTTTTTCAAACAACTTCCCGATTTGGTTCAGTAGAGAGATAGGCCGGTAGGAATTCATGTCATGCTTGGAACCTTTGCCTTTGTAGATAGGGATGACTTTGGCAGTTTTAAGTGCAGCAGGGAAAACCCCAAGTCTTAGCGACTCATTAATAAGAAATAACAAATGATCTTTAATAGTAAGGATTGAATTCTTTATAACTGTTCCGGGAATACCATCTAGACCTGAAGTGTTTTTGTTAGGTAGATTATTGATAATTGTAGTCAATTCCATTTCGGATATGCAAGTAAAAGTCAGGATTCACAGGATTAGTGGTTGCCTGATGAGATAAATAGAAGTTGTTTAGAGTTGATGAAATTTCAGAATAGTCTGTAATAATGTTGCCACAAGAGTCCAAGAGCTGAAGGTTGCAATGTTGAATACTTGGGCTCCTAGATTCTTTAACTATCTTCCAAATTTCTTTGGATTTATTACAAGCGTTAGTGATTCTACGGTTGTTAAAGGATTTTTTTGTGGATTGTAGTACATTCCGGTAGTTTTTCTTTAGCGCGGCATATTCTGTCCAGTTTACCAAATCTCTTTTGTGTTTGTAGTATGCAGCAGCTGCCTTCATGTTTCTTGAGAGGCATTGAATTTCGTCAGTGACCCAATGATTTCTTTCTGTAGTCACAGAGAGCGAGCTTTTGGTTTTTTTGGGAACCAGGGGAAAGCAGATGTCAAAACAGTGCTGGAAGACAGAGTAGAAGTAGTTGAAGCTATTATCAAAAGATTCCTGGTTGTACATTTCTGACCAGTTCTGTGTATGCAGCATATCGCGAAAATAGTGTGTATTCTGATCGGAGAATATCTGTTCCTCAAATAAGGCATTTCCTAGTCTTTTAACTGAAATATACTGGGTGAATTGGAACTTTGTTTTGAAATTTCCTAGTTAGAACACATCCCTGGCTTTCCCATGTTAAAATGACCTCGTTCAACACAAATTCGATTAGCACAAAACATATCCCCTGTGCTAATTAATGCTTAACTGCATTTGCTTAAAATACTCCACTGGATGAATTAATTCACTTATTCCCCTTATTACGATATCTACCAACTTGAAGGTACAAGAACTTAATTCAGTTGCAGCAGCCAAGTTTATACCTTTATTAATTTTTGTAGAAAAATATTTACCAGTACGTTTTTTTTTGGAATTCATGGGTGTGAGTTTCATTCACTTTGACTAAAGTGAGTCTCCTAGCCTTATGAATAAGGCCTATGCTATGTAACAGCAAATCGATATGATCGAGGTCTAATTTTTAAATTATTTCAATTTGATGCAAATATTCTGCACACTGAGAATTCTACATGATATCCGTTGTTTTTTTCCTGAATGAGCGGATGACTATTATTTGCTATAGAAATCAGTTTGATTTCAACCCTGACATAAATATTTGACAAGTTTAGTACTGCATAGTTTTTAATTGCATTGAAAGTACACTCGCATTACTGTCAGCAGAATTTTACTTTGCATACATATGTTGCAGATCAAGCCTCCGATGTGCTTGATGTGCCTCCATGGACATTGCTCCATGCTGTGCCATCCCTAGGGTAGTGCGACAGGTGCCGCTGCACTGGGCCCCATGCCTTTGGGGGCCCCGCCCGGGTTTGCATCTTTCAGGTAGCGCAGGGAAACTGGCCTACTACCCGAAATTATCTACTACCTAGCGCACACGTAAATTTCTTGGAACTATTTTCCAGTTTGTCGGTTAATTTCTTTCTTTCCAAGAAATATGCTTAAGAGATGATACTATATGTATTAATAAGGGAATGCAAAGTTATGGGGGGCCCCGACATTCGTTTGCACAGGGCCCTTTAATCCCCAGGGATGGCCCTGGCTCCATGCTGTGTTAGGTGTTGTCAGAGCATGGGATAGTGTCACTGCTAAAACTATTTCCAACTGTTGGAGATCAGGTGGTTTTGGTGACAAATCAGTTCCGGAGACAGAGGGGTTAGTGGAGGTTCCCACACTACAAGACCTCCTTAGTTAAGAAATGGCTCAATTAAAGCAATACATCCCAGATGCATCCTCTCAAGCTGAGTCATATGTCAAGTGTGACTCTGATGTGATGACGCATAATTTCAACACATTAAGTGAAGATGAAGAACATGAGGAAGAAGTGAGCTTAGAAAGCTCTTCCGCAAGCTGTGAAGACGACCCAGAAGCACCTTCTTCCCCTACAAGGGATGAATTAAGACATGCTATAAAAATCCCTCACAATTTTCAGCTGTATATGCTGATGGTGTACATCATTCCTTCAACAATCACCTTTCAGCTATTGAAAACATCACCGCATCTTTCATGGAAACTTCCAAAAAACAAACAAAAATTGATGATTACTTTAAAATATAAGAAGTTCAGGAGGTCAAACACAATTTGTCGTACAATTTAAATTTCATGTTTTAGCTTCACTCTTGCCATGATCATTAAATAAATATGTCAACAATATTTCTCTAAATGTGCATTTTTCAAATATAGGTTACCATCCTCAATTGCAAACTGACAGCATTTTCTGTTAATATTATTAACAATTATTTACCAGTTTTTGAAGTTTCTGTTAATTTTTTGTCAAGGAGAGCATAAAAAATGTCACTAAATATAAGAAATGTAGGTTTATATTTTCTTTTTGTTGTATTAAACATTTAACTGGATATGTAATTCATTTTATTGAAATATTACCTTTTAATCCCATTTATCTTTATGCAGTGCGCTATTGAAACTGAATTGGGATTGTTGAGGTTTCGATTACTTGAAAGATAACCTCCAATTTACAAACCCTCTGATTTACAAAGCTCAACTTTTTGGGTCCCTTAAACTTCGTAAAATAGAGGTTCTACTGAAGTAACATTTCTCAGTGAATGATAGGGACGCACTGTAATGGCTTAACTAAATTTGCATCGAAATTCAAGGCACTTCCCACTAAGATACCAAGAAATCTGCATCGCACTGCCATCTAGGTTGCTGATTCGCTCTAACGTTGTGTGAATATCAGTCTTCGAGTGTTTTGTCTCGAGTGGAAATTAGCACTCTTAATATCCTCAGTGTTCTTTTTACGTGTTTCGCGTTCTCGTACTCGATGTGTGGATGCCTCTAAGAAGGTTGTGAGTCCCTAAGGAAACAACCATCCCCCGATAACTCTCTCAGC
Source organism: Pyrrhosoma nymphula (assembly GCA_963573305.1). NCBI lineage: Eukaryota > Metazoa > Arthropoda > Insecta > Odonata > Coenagrionidae > Pyrrhosoma > Pyrrhosoma nymphula. The sequence continues at coordinate 4,363,362 of OY754329.1, forward strand.
TCCAAGACCTTTTTTCTGTTCTATTTTATATCCTAACTATGCAAGGAATGTTGTGCTATCTCATTGGTGCAGATTGATGGCAGTGCTAATCACCGAAACATTTTCTCAATTTTCTCTAATGAAGTGAACGGGTCATAATTAATTACACGTGTTATTAAATATTTAAATGTTGATATGATAAAAATGCAGTCCGTTAACAAATAAGGCTTTGAATGCTGACTGAATAACAAAATATGGTTGCAAAAGCGTCCAAATGGAGAATTTTATAGGTAGCTAGCAAAATCAGCGCCCTTTAACATTCCTGGAATCGTAAAGTGAATCCATCGTAAAGTGAATCCATCGTAAACTGAATCCATTGCAGAACAGGGGTCCAACATATAATAATAATAATAATAATTACCATTTATTTCTGAGCTACAAATTAACTCATAAATATAACACAGCACACACAACTATCCCCTAAATAAGTAAATATACTTATTCCTACATGCCATATTACCATTAAAAACAAATAATTAGATTTCTAAATCACAACAATGTTGTTGGAGCGATATCTCCTTATCAACAATTCACAAATTTTTTTTTGTGCTTTTGATGTGTAGCCGCTCAAAATCTCGGTATTGTTTAGGATCAAAAATCACATTTCCAAATTACTTCATATGCTTTGGCTGCACACTATTAAATCAGTGTTCGTGAACTTGGTGTGTCAAGTTGAGTAACTTCTCTATATTTTTGGAAGACTGATGTAAAATTAATGTTGCCAGCATATATTCAATTGCTGAACATAACCACTTTTTTTCAATCCCAATTGATAATATTTGAGTAACTTGATGGTTGCATTTAGTTTGTCCAGAAGTGAGTCTTTTGCTACTTTCAGACTCCACAGTCTCAGTAGTACAGACAGTTTGGTATCTTGATATAATTGAGTTATGTATGGCTTAAACCTCATCAGGCATTCTGCTCTGATATTGCTGTTTCAAACCCTTTTGGATGCAAATTTAACACTGCACTCAGAGGATTATTCTTTAGTAGAAGAATATTTCTGTAATTTTGCTGCAATTTGAGGCCAGTACATGCGAGTATTAAGAGTGAATCCATAATTAAATTTAGATGAACTGTAGCTAGCGTATAGGACACAGAACTTTTGTCACACAAAGAACAGACAGAACGTTCTTTCTGGATCATGATTAAGGGATTTCTCAGAAAGAGTAAGCATTATGCAATGTAAAATAATTTTTTATTGAGTATTCCATGTTAAAAGATCATTGTGATGGGCTTTAACAAAGACCTAAACGGCACTCTGAATGGTGGCTAAAAACAATGTTACGTCCTTGTTCTGCAGGATTTATTATACTACTTATTCTTGGAGGACATGATTTTTTAGCCTGAGCAATGTCAAGGTTTTGGGCAGCTATTCATCAAAAGTGCGAGAACAAATTTTCCAAATCATCATTCACTAAATTCATTGGTGGAGGCTTGACATGGCGGCACATCTACCTCACGCTGGAGGCCAGTCCGAATTACGCAGGGGTCTGGATTATCTATGTTCTACTGCATTTGTTTTATTCTGAGGCAGTTACGAAAACTAATAAACAAAGCCATTAATTTAGCCCGAGAAAAAGAGATGAAACTGATCTATCAACAGCATATACTAAGCGCAGCTGGTTCTGTAATTGAAAAGCAGTTCCAAACAAAATGAGAAAGGAGGAAAATGATATGCAGTAAAACCTCTCTAAGGCGGCCTCTGGTTCCAGAAAAAAAGTGGCTGTTTGAAGAGGTGGCCGCTCAGTAGGGGCTTTCACAATAAATTACAAAAAGAATTATGTTCATATCTAAAATTAGGGTATTAAAATTTATTTTTAATAACAATAGAATAGAATAGAATTTTATTTGTCCAAGGATCATTATACATGATATAGGACACGTCAGTTATTCACATTAAAAAAAAAAAACATTTAAACTCTGTACAATCATAAGTCCTCATCTATGAGGTATTCGTTTACTGAGTAGTACAATTTTTTTAGAAGTATTTCTTTAATTTTACACTTAAAAGTAACAATTTTTTCAATGTCTTTGTATTTTGTTGGGAGTTTATTATAGAGGTGAATCCCCATAGCTCTAGGACCATGGTAAGTATTACTCGTCCTTACAAATTGAATATGTAGGTTATTCCTCGATCTTGTCGAATAATTATGTACATTTGAGTTCTTTTCAAATTCAGCAATATTAATTTGTACATACATTAAAACATTATACATATAAATGCAAGGTAAAGGCAGTAATCCCAATGCCTTGAAGATAGGTCGACATGGAGCAATGATTGGAGCATTTACAATTAGTCGGACAGCTTTCTTCTGCAGTTTAAATATCACAGTAGCACGGGAGGAAGAACCCCAAAACAAAATACCGTATACCATGCGAGAGTAAAACTCTCCAAAATACAGAGAAAGCAGAACATCGATAGAAACAGTATGTCTTATAAATCTAATCATATAACATTTTGAACTAAGCTTACTAGCTAATTCACAAATATGAGGTTCCCAGGTCATATAAGAGTCGAGATGAAGTCCAAGAAATTTAGCCCGGGTGACCTGGAGAACATTGCTCTGGTTAATATTCACATGTATATCTTTCTGTTGTTTGCCTCTGTTCATGATGTACATACTTTGTGATTTATTAACATTAAGGTGCAAGAAGTTGTATTTACACCAATCGCTTAGTGTTTGGGCAGCTAAGTTGCATTGCTGTAGGAAACTGCAATAGTTATCAGAGGAGACTATAAAATTGGTATCATCAGCATAGAGAATTGGGGTGATATTATCAATGTTGGAGTATATCCCTGGCAGATCATTAATGTATAATAAGAATAAAACAGGCCCCAGGACAGAGCCTTGGGGAACACCATGGGGTACAGAATTGTTATGTGAGGAATGACTATACCTATTCTCTTTAATGATGACCATTTGTTTCCTCTCGTGAAGGTAAGACCTAATCCAATTGTTAGCAATGCCACGAATGCCAAGCCTATCTAGTTTAACCAGAAGCAGCTCGTGATTTACACTATCAAAGGCTTTACTGAAATCAAAGAGCATAGTGCATGCTTCAAGTTTGTTATCTAAGGATGACAGTAACTGGTTGATGGCATTTTCCATGGCAGAGATAGTTGATTTATTTTTCCTGAAACCATGCTGGCTGGGAGAAAAGAGATTAGTGGAATGTGCGAAAGAAACAAGTTTTGTATAAAACACTTTTTCGAAAAGTTTTGCAAACTGAGATTGAATTGAAATAGGACGATATGAGTTCATGTCAGATGTACTTCCTTTTCTTTTGTATAAAGGGGTGACTTTGGATTTTTTCAAACGATTTGGAAACACCCCTTGCTGGAAGGAATCGTTAATAAGGAAGAGAAGCAATGATTTTATTATGCTAAAACAACGAGATATCAAAAAGGCAGGTACCTCATCGATGCCAGAGCACCTTTTGGATCCCAAACTCTTGATAGCATTGATCAGTTCATTCTCAGTGCAAGGAGAGAGAAAAAAGGACTTAAGTTGAGGTGGAAGACTTGGGGTCATAGGCTTAGGGGGCACTTGGGAGAAAACTGGCAGACTGAGGAAGTAGTCATTGAAATTGTTGGCCAGAGTGGTTATATCAGTGATAGGAACACCAACGTTATCTGTGATTTTGGAAGTCATTGGATTGGAGATTTGGAAATCGATTACATATTCAGTTAATAAATAAGAAAAATATTTACTCTGTGAAAACATCGGTCAAAGTACTTTGGTTCAATTGGCTACATTTTCTTTTAATTAAAAGATTTTCTGAAAAATTTTGGAGATTTTCGTATGACTCCATTGAATTGTCATTGTAGTTCTCGTCAATTTTTTGGAAGAATTATTTTAATTTTAATAGTGAATCCAATCCTTCCTTTACACTCATCTCAGTGATCGTTTTATTTTCCACTTTTTTTCTTCACTCTTGCGTATATCTGCATCTAATAAAGAAAGAAACAGCTTATTATGATTGATCTCTTGTTTTGATGAAATTCGTAAGACTTCGAGAGAAAAATGAAAAAAATTCTTATCTTTGTCACCAATGCGATACTATCAATTCCCATCTAAGTCATCAGAGCACTCCACATTTGCCTCCTCTGCGGTATCGTATGATGTTCGTGCAGTCGACGCTAACATTTGAAGCTCCTGGTGCAGCGTGTTGTTACCATCAGAGCTGCAGAAAATTTCTTCTTGACAATTATCTTCTATTAGTCCACAAGTAACAAAGCACTTGCTCGACTTGTTCTTTCGATGGCGATTTTGACACAGCCTCTCTCCCACAGTGATTTTTTTGGTGAGATCAATGACACAAGAAGCATCGTTCATCATTGCCGGCAGGCTGTGAAGAATCATTCATCGGAATCTTACTTTGAAATATTGGATAATCCCCTAATAAAGGGGTTTAAGGCGAGCTGTTGTGTTGGGCAGGAAAAAACTGAGGTTTAACATTCGAAAAATATATTTTGGATGACAAGGGGCGTTCTCTAAAAATTCTTCCTTGTTGCATCATCTTTCTATTAAAGGCATGTAGCCATTCTTCGTAAATTGCAGAAGTAATCCACGATTTACTATTAGCGTACCACTTCACGCCAAGAAGATCCATATTAATGATGTTAAAGCACGGTGGCCTAAGTGCTCTTCCAATCACTAATAGGGACACCTTTTCTCCAACTAAATTACAACTAAACTATTGTTATTCTTTCTTTGCTTAGTTTTCAACTCTTTCACTCGACATGTTTCAAAGAAAGTGTCTTGTTCGGAATGGCTCAGTAAAAATGACCAGTTTCGTCCATATTAAAAATTTCTCTTGCCTCATAACCTGCACAATAGACAACACTCAATTTCCATTCCTCAACAGTCTCTGGAGAAACATCTCCTCCTTCACCACTAATTGATTGGAAAACAATATTGTTCCTTGTTCGGAAATGGTCCAACCAACCATTGCTAGCTGCAGATCCCTCAATCTGAAGTTCGTTTGCTATGTCCAAAGCTTTCTGTTGCAGTATTGGACCACTAACCAGTAAATATTTTGCTCTAAGATGCTTAAACCATTCATATAACCTATCGTTAACTTCGCTAAACTTCTGATTTCTCTGTTCCTTTTTACTATCCCTCGATTTTTGCTCTCCTCCCACTCTTGTAGAATAGTGTCCCATTTTTTAGTGATAACGTTTATCTGCGTCCTTCTACACTTAATGTTTCTGGCAATTTTCCTAACTGACATCCTATTATCACTGTCCAAAATAACACTTCTTCTCTCTTCTAAGTACAACACCACTTTGCTTCTGCTGTTCATTTCACAATCCACGACCAAATCTTCCGTAAGCTCCAACCGCCCAACACACAGCACCAATTGCGAATACGTTTGATATTTTGTCTCCGAGTCATACACACTTTCTGCAGCAAATTAGCACGGATGGTAGCAATGCCAGGTTTTAGTCCTGAATGATTCTCTTCAGTGCCCTCGTCTTTCGTAGGGGGTTACTCATTGTTTTGAGCTAATACGCTCATGGGGAAACTTAAATGAGTCATACAGGGCTCGTACCTCTCTTACCCTTCTAATCCTTTCTTTCCATTCACTTTCCAGATGCATCCCAAGATAAGACCTGTGTTTAAAGCTTAACTTTTCGTTTCAATGCTTCCTTTAATTTTCTATTTTTTATATTTCATCGAAGTGACCGTCTCGTGTTGTAATAGTCTGGCTGCTGGCCAGGAAGAGAGGTGGCCGCTGAATAGGGGGTCACTTTTCAAGGGGAAGATAAGGAAAATCATTCCGTTCCAGGAAAAAGTTGCTGTTTACAGGGGTGACCGCTGAATGGAGGTGGCCGTTTGGAGAGGTTTTACTGTATGTGAATTTGCCTTGGTTGGTTGGGTACATGGGGAGGCGACAGACAACTGAGGATATTTTCACTATTAAGGACAGGTAGTTAGGTAGATAAGGAAAGGATTATTGTAAATGGTGAAAGGTTGAAGACATATCCCATCTGACACATACTTGTTTTGTACTTGAAATGCTCACCACATGGCACCCAACTAGGGATCACGGATTATACTGGAAAATCTCCACCACTGATGGAACTCGAACCTGGGCCCTTGGGTTGGGAAGTCGATACTCTAACCTCCAAACCAATCCACACTTGTGAATTTCTCAGTATGCAGTCATTTGTCATTTACATTTTCCTCTCCATCTCTTTTCAAGATCCATGGACTGGCAAGGAAGGCGCAAGTGTGTGGCATTCAAATGGTGCCAATCCCAGCTGACCCCTTTGCACTGCCCTTCACGCACAAGTCTGACCCTTTGAGGGGACCCATCTTTATTCCCCTTGATGTTGAGAGCCTCATGGGCAGCAAGAGCTACTTGTTTGAAGGTAATGTACGCATATTTAATAGCCCAGTGGTAGGGTAAGTAATTGAGGTTTGTTCATTATAGTTTTTTTGGAACTGTAATAAAGATACAAATACATATAATTTTAAAAACACCAACTCACAAAAATAAATTGTAGAGCACTCACAAAAATATTTATGGATGTCTTGGTGGTCACATCACCATTGTCAGCAGCTAGAGACCAACTGGTGATCTGTTACCTCGGGGGGGGAGATAGAAAGGGAGAGGGGAAGGGTGAAAAGCGTTACAAAAAGGTCTATCTTTGCAATGGAATATATGTTAAACTAAGGCTTATTGAATTTATTACATTAAACACGTCTAGCTTTATCCATGTCACTATAAATACAAAACACTGTTCTAATATCGTGATTCTGGTCAGAGCAATCTTTTAAGAAAAATAGGTGTGAAAATAGCTACAGTAGAAACTCGAAATTACGAAGTCGACGGGACCGGAAAAATCACCACTTCGTAATGTCAAATTTCCTATGAACGAGTATCTTTCAAAAACATCGTGATGAAGCTCTTTTTTGTTTCCTTAAATTAAGATGTACTCTCGCAACGTACTTGCATGATTTACGATGAAAAAATTCATGAAAGCATATTTAAAAGTGTATTCATGCCCACAGGGTGCACACAGTTGAACACAACTAATTTTTCGTAGTTTGATTCTTCTGAATTTTGGGATTTCCACCGCGTCGTTCCAGCTTTTCGCGGTGGAAATCCTGAAAATCGGAAGACTCAACCTCCATCCAAGCCCCGCGGAAATTTATATCACGACAACCAACTTGTCGTTCTTTTTTCCAATCGATGATTAGGCAATGAAGCATCTTTGTACAATTTTCGTGCAGATTGGACTAAGCCTATGAAGCTTCTTAGCGCATTTTTCTATATTATTTCATAACTGGAGAACTCTTCACTTTAGCGTGAGCGATGTATAATCATCAATAATATTGATTTATGCTTACACTACGGAAGTGTGTGACTTGCGCGATCATTTGCACTGGATATTGAAGACAGTGAAAATAAGATTCTATCACGGATGCTATACGTTGGATGCATGTTATGTAGTTAGTACGAATACTGATATGCCCGTTTTTCTCGCGAAATAACAATCGTCATTCTCCCATGGATTCATATTATTTGTGCGATGTTATTTCCGATACGATGGAGCTGATAGAAAAGCTTATAGAAGTATCCCAAGCCCTTCCCCTATTCGAAGCCACCTGAGAAGTTAGGGCGTGGGAAAGCGATGAGTGAAATGCGATACTTTTGGTTTGTGGTCGTAACTGATAAGGGACTTCAGGGGTCAGAAAATACACTTTATGTGATATTTCTGGACACATGCCTGAAATCATTCATTTTGTTTTTATTTTCTGCGTGATCGCATCTGATAGTGCATACTTCTTCAACTTTAACTTGAATCTGATAAACGTGAACATTTTGTCCATTAATTCCTCATTTCAGTGCATATTCTTTGCCTTTTCTAACAAAATATGACAGTACGGTGATTATCTCGGAAAATATGGGTTCTTTTTCGTTAATTTTCGGAAAGTACAGTTTAGTTCAAACCTGGAATATTCAAAGTCCAATTTTTTTGGTCCTTCAATTTTGAATTGATGAGGTTTTACTGTAATGGTTAATGAAAGCCTTAATCTTAATTATCATAGTTGTGATCCTAACTACGCAAGGCATGTTGCGTTATCTTTTTGGTGCTGATTAGTGGCAGCACTAATCACCTCAACATTTGCTTCATTGGCTCTAATCATGCGAACAGCTCATAATTAATTACTAGTATCCTTAAATTTGTAAATATTTCTATATTCAGTCTGTTACCAAATTAGGCTTGGAATACTGAATGAATAAAAATTATGGGTGCAAAAACTGGGAAATGGGAAATTTTGAAGGGCGCATGCAAAATCCGTGTACTTCTAAATGTATGGCATACAGATCGCAAAGTGAATCTATCATAAAGTGAGGGTCCACTGTTAATTTTTTGTATTGATTTTCATTTATCACTATGTTGAATCTTTTAACCCCTTCCGTGAAGGTTTTTTTTTACAAAAATGGTCAAAAAAAGTCATATTTTTTTATTTCAGATACAGAAGCATTAAAGGGAGGCAATCCGAAAATGTTTTCAATATTTTTTATTCCAAATAACTAATGATTTGTTCAATAATTTCTGATTGTTGCCTCTTAACTTAAGAGAATTAGGCAACCTGCATACCAGTATAACTTTCCTTCCCGTAAACCTTAGTTAGACATCTAAGTAGGAATGCATTTAGTTTATATTACAAATTTATAATCTTTGCCGACAACGTTAATGTTAGCTATTAATTTTAGTCTGTAGTACATCAAGAAACAACGTACAAACATTCATGGGAGTTAGGCAACCCGCATGACGACGACTTTCGCTCTGAAAATGTTATAACAAAATTCATTTTATGACAAAAAACAAGAAACTTTAATTCTTTAACTTGATTCTCATTGAAGAGTGCTGGAATCTTTTTCCTCAGTGTTCCATACGAGTCAGTGGAGTGTGAAGCGAGCAAGTCGGCTAGATCTGGAGATGTATAAAAATTGTATGTCATCAGGAAATATCATAGGCCAAATAATGGCTTCATTAGAGTCATCAATACTTTTGAGGCCATGAGTAAATAGGCAAAGTCTTTATCCTACACAGTCCCTTTTCCTGTGTAAATTGTCGTTGACCACACGTATCCTGTTCTCGATTCACAAAGGACAAATATTTGCCAAATGAAGATCTTTTCATAGGCATGAACTGCCGCCACCCCAATCTTCCCTTGTACAAGAGCAGGCACTCATCGATGGTAACGGCTGTCTCTGGTGTATGGAGTGCCTTGAACTTTTCCTCCAGCTTCTGGCAAATCGGCCATATTTTATTTAGTTTGGCGTTGGGGTGTGTTTGGGGATCAAAATCGTTATTATAGGCAAAATGTAAATATTGCCTTATTTTTACGAATCATCGGTAAGACATTGTGTGTCCAAAAAAAGGGAGATGAGAGTTTAGGTCTCGTCGAACAATAAAACTCAGTATCTGGCTTCCTCACTATGCTTTGTAGCATTACAAAGGCAAAAATCACGAATTTCTGAGCTTGTCACAGCTCACCACTGATTTACGCTAGCAGTTCTTGGCCCCGCTTTTTCACGCAAAGTGTTACTGGTGCAGCGATTAGTTTCCCAAGTTTTGAATTTTCCCAAGTCAACAATTTGATAGTTGAAAAAATTATTTTAGGGAACCACAGTCGGAACCAGGTCAAAGTTCATCGAAGAATTACCTTCAAAAAGAAACCTAGGTGGCGCCGGAGGAGGAATTGTTGAAAGAATTTCCTCCCTATCCGCTTCCTGCGAAGGTTCAGCTGCGCCTTCCGATTCGATGTCGATTAGGAGCCGATAGTCGATTCAAGAGAGTCGACTAGGAGCCGGAAACTTCAATGTCCATAACCTCGGAATCACTGCTGGTCTAACACTGATTCCTCTCTGGAATCCATTGCTGATTGCCAAATGTTACCAAGCGAAAACAAAGAATTTACCGTGGAATTCACTCATACTACACTGCTTGTATTAGAACGAAAATGTTCGAACTAAAAATGGTATATTAGCATCGGTGGAATTTCAGCAAAAAAGTGTGTGCGCATGAAACCGGGCACCAGGTTGCTTAGTGGGCCATCGGTCCTCGAGCGGGTGTTTGTTTTCTGACCTCAGGAAAGCGTCAAACATGACAATAGAAGGCATTACACGTTTGGGAGTTATCTTTATCTCTCCTTTTTTCTCGTACTCATGTGAGCTAGGGTAGAACATATACAGGGCACTTGTGTTGGTTTCTATTGAGAACGTACGACTTTTAGATGTCTTCATCATATAGCTGTTTTTGTAAATATGTATCACTACTTCCACCAGTATTCGAAATAGAAAAACGAAAGGGGTTGATGAAATAACATTTGCAACATATCTAAACATTTCCCTGTCGTCGCGTTGCATCACATTTTCATCCTCACTAACATCCAAATCAATGGTAAAATCTTCTCGGGTTTGGTACTGGGTAAGGCTTTTAAAGGCCAGCGTTTCGATGAGTGACTCCCTCATTGTCATCAGGGCTGAGAATGATTACCGAGTTGGTCCATTCCGGGGTTTTTATAGCAGGCCAACAACGGTTGAAAAAACCCATTGTTGACCAGCTCGTTCAAGGCGGTTTGAATTTAAATTGTAACCGCGACCGTTTGATTTTATTCAGTAGCGATTTATTATTTATTTATTTTTCGATGAGGGAGTCACTCATCGAAACGTTGGCCTTTAAAAGCCTTACCCGGTGGCAAACCCAAGAAGATTTTACCAATATTATTCGCCGGGAAAACCTAAGATAGTTCATCCAAATCAATGTTTGTATGCTCAGAGAGGCTTGACTCAGAGCCAGAGAGTTCAACATCCTCCAATTCCTCATCAGAAACATCAACGGTCGAATCAATTATGGATCTACTCTCCATAGCGATAAGATTCGTACACCAAAGAAAAACAAACTTCTGAAGCAACGAAATGATAGCACCAGTTCAAGGGAAACTTCAAGATGTGCACACTACAACGTACATACGATGAATAACTAATGCTTCCTAAAATTTTGAAACAGATAGAAAGAGGCCGATGGCAAGAGAACCAAAACATATTCGCCAAAAGCAAAGTATCAGTAAATAAAAGAAAAATCTTCGTCCCTTTTCCCTACTGTAATCCGTTTTCCTAGAGGTAGCATCATAAAAATCCATTTTCACAAGTGATCGTCATTATATAAATTACGTTATCAATTGCATAAGCAAGATTCCAACTGTTGTACTTCGGGATATCAAGTAGCTAAACTTACAATAAGCCTAGTAGTAGGCAGAGCGCTTGATAAATTGAATGTACATGACCATAAAACTTTCCTAACATTTATATTCGATGAAAAAATAGCGCGTAAATTTTGGTGTACGGAGGGTAATTTTGGTGCGTGAAGTTTTTTTAAATACCATAATACAAGTGAAAAGCCTTCAAAAAAGCGAGAATACAGAGATATGCATCCATACGTGACATATAGTGGCGAATCATCAAAATACTACGAAGGGGGCGAAATATCTTGTTCAAAACAGCTAAAGAAGAGAAAAAGTAGAGATTCTGACATGAACGAGATATCTCGTCCGTGTCGTAATTTGCTCGACCATTCGGGAAGAGATATCTCGCCCGCATCAGGGAAGGGGTTAACAGAATATAAGTAGTAGAAGGATAAATGTGTTTTATCAGCTTGAGTCTATAATTTATGAAACTAATATCCTAATATTCTCATTAGATTGGAGGCGAGTAATACTTGGGTAAGGAGAAATAAGGGGAAGGTAAGGTGGACAGGAGGATGACCTGAGGGGCACTAGGAACAGTAGGGGAATGAAGTAAGTTATTGAAACAATTCAGGAGTGGGAGGATGGTGGAAGTAACAAGGGATGATGGATAATGAAGACCATGATATAAGGGAAAACTTAATGGAAGCTTGGACTTTGTAAGAAATGGATGAGTAACATACAATGCCATGAAAGTGAAAGGAAGTATGCATTGTAAACGAATGAACAGAGTAAGACAAAAAGTTTTTTAGTTGAGTCTATTCATTGATATATGGTTTCCTGATATTTGATTCTAACCTTTCTTAACCAGTAGGATACTTCCAGGACTTAAAAATGTACCGAATGAAAATTATGATGAAATCTTGTTATAACATAATTTGTTATAGTGTAAAGGTATTTTTCATACCCTCTTGCCTTTACGTTATAATAAGGTTCTACTGTTTATCAATGTTAGAGCCTGACTCATTGAAGAGCCATACTATAGATGGTTTGGGAAAGAATAATAGGGTGGATAATTCTGATTTGGTAGTAATCACTATAGAAATGGGAAGCCTTCTAAAGCCTTTAATGAAAACATTCTCCAAACAAAATTACTCCTTGATCAATCAGATTTTTTTACCATCAGGGTGAGGGTCTTTCAATGGGATATACTTTATCACCTCTACTTGCTGAGATATCCATAGACCTGCTTGAACTAAACCTTTTTTACTTTAAGAACCAGCTTTCAATCCAAATTATTTGTTGGATTCGTTGCGTAGATGATGATTTATGTTGCTGGGCATGTAGCCATTGGCAGGCAGATCATTTTTTTTTAATTTTTAAATTATATCCACAAACACATCAATTTTACCCTGGAATAGGACTATGCTGGGAAGCTGAACTAATTAGACCTAAAGATATCCAAATCTGGGAATAAACACATCTTCGACATTTTTAGGAAACCCACGAGCATGAATCTAGTCATCCCGTACGATTCCTGCCACCCCATGGCTAACAAGACAGCTGGTTTTAACTCTATGACTCATGGGCTGATAAACATTTCTTTATCTAGTGACAGTTTTAAAAAAGAACTGGATATCATCCTCTGCATTGCCTCAGGCCATGGGTACGAAGTGTCCGTGGTGGAAAAATGTTTAAAAAAGTATGGAAAATATTAGCTATCACATCAGTCACAAAGCTCTGAATAAACTCGGTAATGGAAAAAATGGGTGAAACTTCCTTTTGTGGGGAATAAATCTTATAAAGCCGGCAAGTGTTTCCTCAGGGGCCAGTTTAAGATTTGTTACTATGACCCCACTACATTAAAAACCCTATTCTAACAAGCACTAGACAAAGTTGACCTGTATGAAAAAATCAGAGTATACAAGATAGCTGTGGCTGTTGTGGTGCAGTGTACATAGGACTGGCAGGGAGGAATTTTAAGAAATGTGTGGAAGAACACGAGAGATGCATCCAAAACATGAACTCCAGATCATTTATCATCAAGCACCTCTCATCAGTAAAACCCACTTAAGCTTTTTCACCCCAAAATATTTGCAGTTGGAGGACAAGAGAGACCACCTCAATGCTCTGGAGCAATGGGAGATCATTAGGAGAAGTTAAAGAGGAGCAAATCTAATGAATGACATAAAATTTCACTGTGTGGCCACTCACCCAGGAAATCCAGGAAAAACCTAGGAATGAGAAACAACTGGGAAAAAGCCTGGGATGTCAATGAGTTTCCGGGGAAAAGGTTGAATGTGTATGATTTAAAGGAATCAAAGCCATTATGCAATTATTTTCTGATATCTCTGTTACCAACTCTTTGTAGAAACCTTGCTATTATTATTAAATTTCATTCAAAATATTTTTAATGCATAAATAATGAATTTATGGCTAAAATATGCAATGTTCCATTGAGATTCTGTATAGGAGAAATCAGTTCCTATAAACATCATAGCTTTGGCTTTCTTTAGTGCTCATGAAGTGCAAAAATGCGTTTTAAATTTGATTCCGAGATGCTGTTGAAATTCAATGGGCCATTTGGAATAGAATGATATTTTAGGAATGTAGGTCTGTGGAAACGTCAACTTAAAAAAAGACATGCATTTGTGATGCTTCTAATGGAGAAAATAAATTTCAGCACTATGAAAACACGTATGCAGATATGTTCCGATGGTTTCCCCACCAATCTAAAAAAGATTCAGCTCTCCCTTTGCACAGCCTTAGAATTCATTACAAAATTAATTTTCTGGGAAATTTAAGAAAATTTGAAAGGAAACAAACTTAGAATATTCCACACACTATTCATTATTATACCAACCTCAATTTTTATGTCTTGGCTTCTCAGTCAATGGTAGAATTATACCGTTTAGTTTTCATGAAGATTATAGGGTACAGATATTGGTGGAGAAAAATGTTACTCTTGGCAAAGACAATTATGCCAAGGTATTGAAACTACGATTAGGATATTGATGAAAATTGACGTTATTCAGAGCTGTTTGGTTGATCTTTCTGAGGTTTGATAAAATAAACTTGGGCAATACGTTTTCAATATTTTCGGAGGTCTTTATTGCTATGGTTCTCATACTTTTGCTGTTAATGATCCATAAAATGTTATCAACATTTAAATGTACCTACGTATTGAGCTCATTCCACTTTGAAAGCTTATTTATATTATTGTTTGGAAGTTTACCTGATTATGGAGCTGGATAGTTCTTCCTGTTTCAAGTTGAGTTTATACTTGAACACTTAATCTCATTGATATATTCAGTTGTAAAAATCATATTAGTAATCTAAGTTTAAAAAGATTTTGAGGGACATTTGAAAAATCAGTGCTTTTAAAACATAATAACTACACTGAGCTAAGCTTATCATTTCCTGAAACAGAAACAACAGACGACCTAGTAGTAGATGGCGTGAATGAAAATTGGTGGCTACCCAAAGAGCGACCACCTGAGTGAATGCATATTAGGTGATGGAAGGAGATTAAGATTCCAGGATCCCTGAAGATGATGAGGGAGTTGTCTTTCAAAACTTTAAAAGAAGGAGAACCTGACTCAGTGGAAAACCCGAGAGATTTTCAACCAAGTGGTTCACCATGAAAGCTTGAAATCATACAGTAGTTGCCATATCTGTATGTCAACATAGCCTGCTTTAAATCATGCGTATAAGAGCAAAATCAAAAGTAACACACAATTATAGTATTTCGTCAAATGTTCTACACTTTTTAATTCCTCTAAAAGAAGTAAAGTCTAGTGATCAATGTTGACAATGCTTCAAATGTGCCGTTCAAAATGACCATCTTCCAGATCCTCCCTAACCTTTGGAGTTCATAGTACATACTATAGAAAACCTGAGGGGTGCTCCAGTTGCCATAGGGATTCTCACCTAAGGACACCCTCCGTTCCCATCACTTGCAAATGCTAGTTATACAATTATGAACATACTGGTATGTGGACAAAAATGAACATTAATTTTTTTAATAGAAAATAAAAAGAACCTTTTATACTAATTGCGTGGAATAGGTAGTTCACGTTTGATGCTCCTCCCAATAAGTCACCATATTAATGTTCTAAAGAATAAAATAAAATTGCCATTTACTGCAACCTCTTATTTTCTTATTGTGATACATCAAAAAACTGAAACTCTTGTACTCCCTTCCCATGTCCCTTTCCTGGGATTTTCCTTTTTTCCTAATAATCAACTTATGAGTGGTACTATCATGCCAAATATAGTGTACGTAGATCATTATTGGCAACAAAATTCAACTCACTAGCAATGAAAGTGACTTGCAACTAAAATTTTCAAGAAAATGCTGGCATTAAGATGGAAATTCATTGATTTTGTCCTGTATGTGTGGGCCAAGGTCATATTATTTGGTTATGTATTAGAATTTTCAGTACATTGTTGGTGTCAGGCACCCTGGTAATATAAAATGTTTGATCATAAGAATTTTTCTGTGCTAACTCTGGGGGCTGGTTGGCTAATGTCTTCTGTCATGGCTAGGGTTACATGAAGAACTGTGGAAGATTCATGTAACTAATGCCATAACCAGAATTAGTGCATCTGGTTGTGAGTGGTGCATGTCCCACTTCTTGTCTCTACTTATTGCTGTGAATTTTGCATGTTGTAGTGGTGGACACTATGTGCATAAATGGTGATGGCTTTTGATGACGGAAAATTGAAGAAGAAATGGATTTAATTAGTGGTATTGTTAATGGCATAAGATAAGGGAATTGGGTTTTATTTTCTAGTGAGGATCTCTGCTGTGCACTGTGATTGTGTGTTCAGTTTCAGAAGAGGTCAGGAGGAGGCCCTTACAGTGATTTATAATTTATTCCCCATAGGACAGGTATCACAAATAAATTGTATGAGGCTTGTTATAAAAGGTATAACCATAAAATACTGATACATTTTAGATTTTGTGGAAAGTGACATGAATGAATTTTATTATTCAGGATGCGTGATTGAAATTGTGATAAAATGTGGTGGCTTGTTCACTCATCTTTTCCATTTTGTTTATATATTTCAGAGTTTCCCGAGGACACGTGGGACCAGAGGCTGTTCCTCTTCCAGGAGGCGATCGTGACACGCTTTGGGTTCCTCCCGTGTGCCATTGAGTCGTCCCCGGCACGATCGTCTACCAACAGGGCTCGCAGCTCCACTCCTTCGTCTGCGCCTGCCCCAACACCCAACGCCATGCCCATCCTCTCCCACCACCACCATCAGTATGTCCACCTCACAGGCAACGCATTCATCCTGATCCCATCAGAGCCTTGCCCACACCACACTGACTCGGGCCCAGGCAACCTCTCGCAGACAATGGGCAACCGATACTTGAGCCATGAGGTGGTTGCAAGCCCTCACGAAGAGTATATTACTCGGCACGTGAGCGGAAAGAACAAGGATGACTGCGGGCCAGAGAGAAGGGTGGGTTCATTGTGATTGCTATGTCCTTTTGATGGGTCGAGGCCTTGAATTCAAAATGGTGAAGTCTGACATTCTTGTCTGGGCTGCCAGCCCCCTTCCCTCTCCCATATACATATGTCCTCATTTTTCACGAATTATTGTCTGGGAGGAATCCATTAATGTCCAGCATTTTGGCCCTCGGAATTTGAAACAATCCTATCCTGAGCCCTGGCTAAATTGTTAAGCCACACCAACCTGTGTAGTTAGATGATAAGGCCACAGTAGATATGGTAGTACATCCATGTAATGAACTCTCTTATATTGAAATCTTTGAACAGTTATCTCCTGCAGTGGCAAAAATTTCATTGATGTTGTCTTTGGTAAAATGTGATTCCATTCTTTCTTGTCTTTGTTTATGTGTTTGTTTTTAATGTCTGATTATGTCACATTGCGGGAATCCTTGTTGGAGGAAACATTAGCCTTATGGAAATAAGGGGGTTACGTTCCGAGGTGGAAAGAAAGCACTCTTTCAAGGACCTTTTTTTCATAAATATGACGTGTTTGCTTCTATTTTATTAAGATACGATAGTTCGCATTGCTTAAACAGTTACAACTGTTGAGACTATGTTCCGCAATGGCTGACTTCTGGGGGTGGGCCAGTCTGAGGCCAAGCAGCTTCCTTTGATCTTTACCACCGCTGCTTGGGTATGCATGGGCACACTGATCGGCATGATGCCAAAGCCTATGGTTGCACATCCTTACTGGCTCAGCCTTGCCAATTGTCATTGCTGATCGGCAAAGTGTGGGCAAACCTTTATGGCCAACTGTTTTTTGTGGATGAGCATACACAGTTGTAACTGATGTAAGACTTGGTGCTTTCCTGGTGCACGATTTGAATGAATTCTTCACGGGTTTCCCACCAGGTGAGATGTTCAGCCAGATCCGACGTTTCAATGGCTAACTCTGCCATCGTCCTCAGGGCGTTGAGTGCCAGGTCAAAATTTGTCCAGGTTTATAAATCTTCCAGCCGTGCGTCAGGTCGTTTCTGATTGGCTGTCGTCGATCCTGTGGTTGTTTTTTTGCACCCTCTTAATTATCCTGAGAACTAGTTTCCATGCATGGCTGATCTCGTATCCCGTATCGCGATTGAAGTTTTTATCTGCCAACCTTATCTCAATAGCCTCTTTTGTCAACCGGTCCCAAACCCGGACAAATTTTGACCTGGCTCGTGTGTGTATTACGTGGATGTTCAGTTAGGCCGGTGACGTGCTTGCATTTTCTCCACGTTTCTGTTACCACGACAGATACACAGGGTGACGACCCACGACTCATTGTCAACTAACACTTTTTCCTTTTCGTCTTATTTGCTAAAGCCTTCCTAGGCCTCTCACAACACCTCTGCAGCATTAATCCTTATTTTTACTTTTAAATCTCTAAGGCTTTAAGTCCGTAGACTTCACATACAATAACTCTTCCCTGCGAGACACCATAAACATAAATAAATGTACGTCAAACACTGACACACAGCAATTGTAATCGAGACACATTCACACCAGTAAGCGATAGAAAACAAGACTTGACTTTACCACGACATGATAAGCAGCCATCCTTATTTAGTTAAGAAGTCTGCCAGTCTGGCATTCCTCGGTATGGGTTAACGTGTATCGGCTATTTGCCGTGTCGTGCAATAAACATGACATGGAGGACTTTCAAATCTGTTGCTGGTTGCAAGCCTGGTTGGCTCCATAAGAATCTATGTGTTTAACCTTTTAATAGCTGCCACGGCATATCAGTCGCAGCGACAGAAATGCGACTAAAAGGCAAACGCCTGTCACTGGCCCGACACGGCATTGTCTTTTTTTGGCGTAGTTTGTCCTTTCCACAAAAGTCGACGCGTAGTTAATTATCTACTCCATAGATTATGCCTGTTGTCCATCACAGCAAAAATAGAACACTTTGTATAGATGCTTAATTTAGAATGGATACTATAAATTTCTACAAAGTAAAGCCTAATACCATAGGGTGTGAAAATAGAACAAGTTGGTGACGTTCGCGCAGCAGACAGACGAACGTGTGTTTCCATTTTGATTTGATCATTGGGATCGTTATTTATCAAGTTCGAGAATGTTTTCTCATAAAATCATTAAAATCGTCTTATGTGTTTGTTTTGGATGTGAACCTTATAATGGCTGAGAAACGTAAGTTAGGTGAGATTTCTATGAATGGCAAAAAGAAAAGGCAGGCTGTAAGTTAGGAAACTAAACTGGAAATTATTAAGAGACATGACAAAGGTGAAAAATGTGTTGAAATCGCACATGCTTATGGAATGAATGAGTCAACAGTTAGAACAATTGTACATGATTAAAGTCAAATTAAAGAGCAGATTAAAAGTTCTGGTCCAATTCAGTCAACATTCATTACGAAGAAAAGGGGCACAGTTATGGAAGAGATGGAGAAACTATTGTGTTTTTGGATCAAAGACCAGTTTCATCGACGAATGCCATTAAGCCTTCTTATAGGCTGATACAGAGGAAAAATTCTTGAGTCTCTTTAACGATCTGAAACTCAAGTATGGTGAGAGTGGCAACACTTTCAATGCAAGTGCAGGATGGTTCAATAGGTTTAAAGTGTGTGCTAAACTACACAATATTTAAGCCACCGGTGAAACTCCCAGTGCAGACGCAATAGCAGGAGCAGAGTTTCCTAATTTTTTGGCTGATGTAATCGAAAATGAGGATTACCACAGCAATTTTTTAACGTGGATGAGAGCGGTCTGTATTGGAAGAAGATGCTGTGTCGGTCATACATTGCAAAAGAAGAAAAAAACCATGCCGGAATTCAAAGTGTCAGAGGACAGGATGACCGTTGTAATAGGGGGGAATGTTGCTGGGGATTGCAAAATAAAACCCCTATTAATTTATCACAGTGAAAACCATAGGGCCTTAAAAAACATTGATAAGGCAACACTCCCAGTGGTGTGGAAATCTAATTCTAAGGCATGGGCGACTCAGGAAGTTTTCCAAGATTGGTTTTCCCACAATTTTGTGTGCGAGGTAAAAACTTATTGCGAAGATAATAAAATTCCATTTAAAGTATTGCTGTTGCTAGACAATGCCCCAGGTCACCTGCTGTCTCTGAGAAAATGAAATTATCAAAGTGATGTACTTGCCACCAAACATGACTTCTCTCTTGCAGCTGATGGATCAAGGGCTCATACAGACGTTTAAAAAGTATTATTTACAGAGAACCTTCAGGCAAGCGGTGAAGGCTACAGAAGGCGAGGGAGTATCTTTGAAGCACTTCTGAAAAGAATATAATGTGTATGAAGCTTTAAAGAACATTGATGCTGCTTGGCGTGAAATTACGTCATACACAATGAATGTTGTTTGGAAGAAGCTCACCCCCCAATTTATTCACAACTTCAAGGGATTTGAAGAGGAAAATGTAATGGATGAACTGTGGACATGGGAAGGACGTTAGAATTAAGGTGGTTCCACCGTAAAATGACTTAACCCCTGCCCTGACAAGGGCGAGTTAACTCGTCCTAACCAGTCGTGTCAAATTGCGTCAGGGACGAGTTAACTCGTCTTCGGCCGCTCTTTCATCTTTCTAGCTGCCGAAGACTTCTCCGGCGTAGAAATATAATATCTAGGCAGCAGATGGCGTTTGCGGACACACTGCCTCATTTTCAGCCGGTTTTTTTACTTATTTCGATGCATTACTGTATGGAATTACGTCATAATTTTCGTTATTTTTACCCCGGTAATTGGACATAACACGTGAGATTTAGCGCATTATCTGCTCGTGTTTTACATAAATTTATCTGGTATCGAATTCATACATTTAGACGTAATATCAATGCATGTATACCTCATTCAAATGTTATTACATTTGCAAAAATATTGCATTTCTTTTCTATTTTTGGGGTTCATAATGCAAAATATAATTGATTCCGACATTCACGGCTACTTTTGGATGCAAAAATAACAGTCGTGCGATATACACTCGTAAGGGTGATACTCTGTATTAGGAATAATTAAAATAATCCCTTACAATCACTTCTAAACAATACATTATGTACCTACCTACCTGTAAACTGCACCAAGGATGTGTGGCAGGGGGTGTTATGCAACCAGCCATATAAAGGACGAATACGGGATGAAGGAATATTCGGATAAAGCGATGACTAGTGAAACATATTTTCGCATGATTATTCTAGATATGTTCATGCCTTAGTCATACATTGTGTGGGAGTAGAAGGAATTGTTGAACTTATGCATATTACAGCAAATTTCTCCAATATTTAGCCTTCCTTTCCTGTCCTTCGAATACGGTGTTGTAGTAAAATAAAATCTGACGTGTTGACGTGAAACTCATAATTTCTCAGACTCGTAATTAACCTTTCAGTCTCAAGTGGCTTCCACTTATGCAACAAAACGGCTTTTAGAGGTTGATATTTAGACGATGATAGTCACCTTATATCCAACCCCCGTGAATGTCATTTCTCGGGCGAAATCGGAAGAAATCTCTCGATTACAGATTCACTGATAATTCAAAAAATGTTCAGGAAAGTGGCAGTGGCTTGCTCTCCCTTTCACTACATTTTGTTCAGGTTTCCTCTCGTGCTCATGTAATACGCTGCAGCCCTATTTCTTCCAAGGCAACCCGAGAAAAAAAGGACAATAGATAAGGGGAACCGCCAAGAGTGCAGTGTCCGTCTGAGAAGCCCCAGGTAAATGCTTGGGCGTGCTTTCCGACCCTGCTTGATGCCTGTCATATTAGGGCCATAATTTCTTCACTCAAGTGGGACAGCGGACCCTTATGAATGGGAAAGATCTTCTGTGGAAAAGAACGCCTTCATCCTCATTGCTTCTCGACCTCATCTGCCTGTTTTGCGGTAATCATTGAATTCGAAGAATACGCACATAAGGAAAAGGCATATTTTCCCTCATGCAGACGTGCATTTAGCAAGACTTTGCGCAAGAAGACTCCGCCTTTGTTATTATTCCCCATTATTTCCATCTTTCACAGTACCCCTCGCTTCTCTCTAAATCTCACTGACTTGTCTTATCCTCTTCGGAAAGGTACCGTATACAAGCTTACATCAATATCTCCGTGAATATTCCCTACGTACCCCTGAAATTCTTTTATCTTTATCAAAGGGTGTTGACATAAAATCATTTCAATTTATCCTAAATTTTCAATGGAGACATACGTTAGTTTTTCACTCTCCTCCTGAGCATTCACGTCTAGTGTCCCTTCTCCATTAGGGTTTCTCTGAAATCCGTTTTTATGTGATTAGAGGTTGAGAGCAATTTTTGGTCACCTTAGTGATTTTTTTACTGTTTTGCTTTATTCATTCTGCAATGGAAAGTGAGAGTGAAAGGGTGTTGAGGTGGAAAAAGGAAATTTAGAAACTTCTGGATCTGAATCGAGCTTCTCCGAGCACACCATATCAGATGCAGAGTGCGAAGGTGAGCCTATTGAAGAATACCAATGGATTGCAATGAAAGGTAGCGAAGCTCCCCCTCCTGCACCCGCAAGGTTCAATTTTCAAAGGGGTTCATCACTAAATTTTGAAGTTCAAGAAGATGGTGGTGTACTCCAGTTTTTTCAACAGTTCTTCAGCAATGAAATTATATAACTAATTTCTGATGAGACAAATTGATATGCAAAGCAGTGTCTTCGTGAAAAACACTCTGGTTCCAGAGACCAATGGCTTGAAGTGAGTGCTCCCGAAATACGAGTTTTCTTGGCGCTAATAATGCTGCAGAGCATTGTGAAAAAGACTGACCAAGAGCATTATTGGACCACACGGTGGCTTTTGTGTACGCCATTTTTGGAGAAACGATGTCATATCGCCGATTTGAAAAAAATTCGGTAATATTTACACTTCACAAAAATGAGGAATACGTCGCAGAAATATGTACTAATCCAAAACTAAATAAGATTTGGAATATCAACCTAATGTTGATCTGGTGGAAGGAAGTCATATTTGAATAACAGACTTGACCTCATCGAAAAAAATTATTATTGATTACCATCCCCAATTTTTGGCTCCTGAAGTGGGTAGGCCACCTCACCCTTTCCACCCCTTAGAAAGGCACTTTCCTAAGCTGATCCTAGCCACTAATAAGAAGGCAAGCCGAACATGCAAGTGCTTTTTATGTTCTAGAAATAGAGATGCGCACAGGAAAACTATTCGAAGGGAAAGCAGATATTTTTGCCAAGATTGAGATATAACTCAGTGGTTGTAATGCTGTCTCTCACCATGTTTTAGGACTTAGCAAACAAAAAAATCTGTAAATAATTAAAGTTTGTATTAATTGATTTGGATATATGTTAGGATTACAGAATTTTCAATAAAATATAGATATTTTGGCTTAAATATTTGTTCTAGCTGAGGTAGAAGTGAATCTCTCTCACTTTAGATTATTGATAACAATAAGGGTTTAAATTGAAATTATTAATAAAAAAAAGCTCAATGCTTAAAAAAAAACTTGTTTTCCCATCATTCTAACGTATAACTAATTTAAAAATACAATTTAAAAAATATGATCCTTTTTGGAACCATTTCCTCAAAAAAATGTGTCAGGGAAGGGATTAAATGTCATTTTATTCATACAGTAAGTCCTCGACTTACGCGGTTAATTCGCCCCAAAAATTTCCGCGTAAGTTGAAATCCGCGGAAGTCGAAACACAGCAACTTCCCTATCCATTTTTGAACCATTAGCAGTGCTGCTTTTACTGCGATTGGTGGCAATCGGCGACGGTTACAGAAAGCGCTATTTTTCGATAGGCCGTTCAATTATCAAAATACGACAATGCCGAGAGTAACACATCCAATCTTTATTTCACAAGAAATTTAAGTCTAAAATAAGTATAATTACGCAAAACATGAATAAATTGAAATTTTTTAAAATTATCATACTGATGTGAATGCCTGTTCATAATTGGAATAGTTCTTAATAAACACCTACGTATTTAGCTGAAACGATTTTAATGATTTTACGAGACAACTTTCTCAAACTTGATAAATAACGATCCCAATGATCAAGTCACAACGGATATAAATGTTCGTCTGTTTGCTGCATGAATGCGTTCTTTTTTTTTTTTTGCTGTGGTGTACAACAGGCGTCATCTATGGAGTAGATAATTAACTACGCCATGACTTACGCGGGAAGGTCAAATTACACCAAAAAAAGACGTTGATGCCGTGTAAATGCCGAATCACCCTAGTGTTCATTGGAGCGGTTGGCGGGAGCGGGTGTCGGTTCGTCCAATCACATTGCGCGATGCCGTTGTCGGTGCTGCTCCCCTGTACTGCCTTGTATTCCTCTCGGAGAACGTTCTGATAGAAGGCGTGAACGTTTCGAGTCCGTTTGTGTAAAGCAGTTGTCACTTGAAATAGACAATGGAGAGGTTATGGCTTAACCCATTCAATGCTGACCTGTTGACATGACATTTATTCCCACGCTGAAGGGTTTTTTTCGTTTATTTATAAAAAACGAAAACACATCCAGCAAAGAACGAAACTTATCCACGTGTGCCTAGAGCCAGACTAAGACGCTGAAGGAAGTTGCAAGTGTCAGCGCCGACGCTTGGGAACTAGGGAAAACCAAGAAAAGTAACGGGACCGATGCCTTGAATTCAAGGCATCCGCACCTCTGGCTTGCACGGGATGCCTTGAATTCAAGGCATCCGCATTGAATGGGTTAATCGAAGGAATCAACGAAGGAGAAGGCTGAAGTTGGCAGCTTTGCTCGTAATGATTGCAGAATATTATGACACCATACCTGACAGCAGGATCTGGGTGCATCACTGGGTCGCTAGGCGAAAGGAATAAGGCTGTGATCACAATTTATTCAACCAACAAACATACTTTTTTAAGATAAAACAAACCTTTGTTCTTTTTCAGCCCCATATTCTGATTCACTCATGAACTATAGAAGCGTGCCAGGGGGCGATTTTTGATAAAATAAAAACGCGTGCAATGGCAGCAGTTGACGTGGTCACGTGCTTAAATCAGAGTCCGTGATTGGCTGCGGTTGCGATTCTTGGTTGGAAAAATAGAGAGTCGGCTATTCTCACACCCGCACCCGCTCACGCCAACTGCTGCCTTCCAATTGGTTGAAGAGTTAACCGCTCCGACGAATGCTAGTGTGATTCGGCCTTAAGCCCGTTGACAGGCTTACATTTTCTTCCCGTTTCTGTCACCGCGACAGCTAATGAAAGGTCAAACACATAGATTCTTATGGAGCCGGCCAGGCTTGCAACCAGCGACAGATTTGAAAGCGCTGCATGTCGTGTTTATGGCGCGACACGACAAATAGCCGATGTACGCTTCTAATACCAAGGACTGGCGGACGAGTCACTGCTTATCACGCCGTGATTGCGCACTTGACAATGATTCGTGGGTTGTCACCTGGTGTATCTGTCGTGGCAACAAAAACACGGAGAAAATGCAAGCATGTCACCGACCTAACTGGACATCCGCGTAACTACGGATCCGTGTAACTTGGATCTGCGTAAGTCGAGGACTTACTGTATTCTGTCTACTTGTAAAAAAAGTTGTCCTCTATCTGATATAAACAACAAAATATTACCTTTCCACACTATTTTATTCTATAATTGAAGTTGAAATTACATTGTGTTCAATGGGGGAATGAGAGAAACACAGGGAAAAATAGTATTTTTCCATAAAATACATATGCCATTTTTGCGGAAAACTATTTATGAGAAGGAGTTAATCCAGAGAAATTGAATAAAAATAAAATATAGGCATCTAATTTACTTATTTTTCTAGTAATTGGGGAATTAATGCCGTAATTGAAGTCAAAATGCAGTAATTTGTAGGAAATGGCGCTGCAGTCTGCTCCTACGGCTGGAAAAAAGTGCTCATTTATAATACATTGTGGAATAATCTGCATATTTTTATCTTTATACTTTTGGGTTTCTATAGGTAATGCATTTCATCAGCGAAAGCAGGATTTTTTGACAAAATATAAAAAATGTGGAATTCAATATTTGTTTTGACTCACACAGTCGCGGTGGAACCTACTTAAACGTCGAAGAAGATGATTTTGAAGAAATGTTGCAATATGATTCAAAAGAATTGCGAAATGAAGATTTACTGGAACTGGAGCATCAAAGTGAGAAAGGCGAAATTTCTGGAGAAAAACTGGAAGCGGAGCCACCGAAAACATTTGAGTTAAAAAAGATGGTGGAATGTTTTCATCTGATTGAAAAAGAATTGGCAGGTTTTGAGGTGCAGGCCCCAAACGTTTCAGAAAGGTCTCCAAGGGAGTAAATGACGCTCTTTCTTATTACAAAATTATTTATGATGAGAAAAAAGGGCTACTATACTAACAACAATGGACAAGTACATACGTAAAATAGAAGCTGATGGCATGCAATCGTCCACATCTGAATCTGCGTGCATGGAGACTTTTCAACATAATAAATATTTATTAAGAACTTTTTCTAACCATGAATAGGCATTCACAAGAGTATGATAATTTTAAAAAAATTTTAATTTTGTCATGTTTTGTGTAATTATACTTGTTTTAGTTTTAAATAGCCAGTGAAATAATGATTGGATTTGTGTTACTATCAGAATTGTGGTACATATTATGTTAACATAATGGTCTCTCAAAATATGGCATTTTCTGTAATTGTCGCTGATTGCCGTCAATCGCAGTAAAAGCAGCTCCGCTAATGGTTCAAAAATGGGTAGGTAAGGTGTTGTGTTTCGACTTACATGGATTTCGACTTGTATGGATATTTTTGGGACGAATTAACCGCGTAAGTCGAGGACTTACTGTATTCATCGAGGTATGAAGTATTTGCCGGCGTGTTCGATTCCGGTATTTGTATTTAGTAGTATTCACTCAGGTGTTTGAGTCTTCATGGCACTCACACTCAAGTAGTCGCCCAGGTCTGGGAGTTCATGTATTCATCCGAGTACTCACTTAATTGCCCTGGTACCCAGGTACTTTTCGGGTCCTCGAATACCAGTTAATGAGTACATTTGGTGCACCCCTAGCTCTATGGTTCCACTGTTTTTCCTGAATCCAAATTGGGTGTCCAAAAGTTTTCCTTCAATTTTTCCTACTATCCTTTGGCTAATTATATTCATGTATTTCGGATGCATGTGACACCTAGCTCAGAGTTCGGTGATCCTTCAATATCTCTGGGATCCTTATTTTCTTCAGTACTGCAACCATTACACTCCTCTCAAACCCCTTCAAAACCTTTCCACTGCTGTAGCTGTATTTCATATTCACTTTCTGGATTTCTTTAGCAGAGCCATTGAGTGCATTGATTTCTCCATTTATGTTGTCTGCTCATGGTGTCTTGTTTTTCTTCTACTTGTTTACTGACCTCTTTAATTTGCTCCTAAGGGCATTTGGGCTTCTGTCATTTACATTCTCCTCTGTATTCATCAATCTATCCTCCTCCTTTTCTGATGCTTTATACTGCTTTTTTTCTGAATTCTTTCCTTCATTTTCATTTTCATCTTCTTGCACTGCTAGTCTCTGATATCATTGGGCTGTTCCTTTCTTCTTGTGAAGTGCCACCTCATTAAGTTGTTTGCCATATTGTCGCTTTTCTTTATTTAATTATATGTTTTTCGTAAATGTTTATCCATTGATTTTTGTGTTAAGATTTTTGAGAAAAAACGCTTTTGAATTAATTTTTGGAAACAAAAAAAGCTCTGATAAAGGGAAAATGATAACTACCTATGTACTTGTAAAATTTGTTTTATTCCAAGAGAAAGTATTTATGCACCAAAGACTGTGAAATACGCCATGAAAAAATCATTTGTGTATAACTTTGCACCCGTGCGCGTGACTGCGTACCACGTCATTTGTAAATGCAATGATTGAAAAGAAAGTACTTACTTAAATTGTGCCAAAAGATCACTCGTTTTGAGTAGGTGGCTCTAGAGTCTGTCTAATCATTAGATATGCTTGTGTGTGTGTATTTTCTGTTGGGATGGAATGTGTATGAAAGTTAATAAGTTATTTGCAAGGACTCATTGATGAAAATTAACTCTTGTGCATATATAAGGCTTTTCAAAACTGTATTCTCTTGATTTGTAAAATTGTATGATGGCAGTTAGTGATTTTTTTATGTGCTGTTAAATTTATTCCTGGTAGGATTAAGTACGGACATTGCCAGTGAGGGCAAGCAATTTCAAAAACAATTCACTTGCTTACCTTGGGAATATTATTCTATTCGGATAAGTTATCTAAAAATTCATCCCTGCTCTCATTTTCCTCTAGAATTTCTAAAACACCTTCCATTTGAATGCTCTTCTTGAAAGACATTTATGCGCAGAACCAGTGGGATGGTGGAGAATAAGCCATTGATAATCCAAACAAAAAAAAATCCTAAGTCACAAGGATGCCACAAGAAGAGCCCAAAACAAAGCACTTGCCAAAAAAAGAACAACGAAAGAGTTCTAAAATGCCCTGAGAAAAGTCTCAAGATGAAGCTCAGGTCACTAAGCCAACAAAACACTGTTCACGTAATCCGAAGAATGTCCTTACACTTGTCAAAAGCAGGGGTTGGTAGAGAGTCCAGAGGTGAATGTCCAAAACAAAGCAGAAGTCTATGCCAAAAGAGAAGTCCAGGTGATCAAAAAGATATCATCAATAAAATGCTAAGTAGAATTATTTCCAAAGACGAAGTCCAAACAGTATGCGGTGGGTCAAAATATGAGCAAGAGGAAACGTAGGAAATCAAACTCACAGTGGCAAGCACAGTATACTACTGATGCATAAGTAGAGAGACTCATCGAGAACGAAAATAACGGGAAAGAAAGCCATCGATGGCAAACTGATACTTAGTCAATTGTAGAAATTTGGTCATGGGAACGTTCTACCTTGTATTTAGTAGCACATATCATGGCCAGAAGTGATATTAAGATGAAGTACAGTTTTACTGAAGGCATAGTGGAGCGGTAGTTCATTCATATATTTAGTGATATCATGATAAAGATAACAAAGAGTGTGCTTGAGTAAAGTTTCTTTAACTTTAAGTTAAGTTAAATATTCATTTTGCAATTTTCTTTTCAATAGATGGGATTTCTATGGTCCTGGAATCATATGATTAGTCGAAGATGGAAATCATCAACTACTCCTGCAATGGGTGATGAGGCATTCCAGGTCAAATTACTGAAGGATTTCCGCTCCTTCTGTGCCAACACTGACAATCGACTAAAGATATTTTGGGAATCATGCTGGTCAATGAAGGATTCAATGACTTCAATGAACTAAACAATTTATTGAGTACATTTAAATGAGATTGTGATCGAAAGACTACATTTATTTTTACCCCTGGTTAAATTGGGGTTGTTATTTGAATGTATATATTGTTATTCAGAAATTACTTTTGTACAAACTTGTTATACCATCAAATAGCTGTAAATAATTATGTTGTAAATATTACTGTATGTTTGAAATTTAAAGTATTTTTTATTAGGCAAAAGCAATACAGCTACTAATCACGCATCTTTTTTGACTATCATACTTTTCTCTTTAATAGAGGTGAAAGAAGTATTTGACATCTTATGTACTTAGTGAAAAATTTAAATTGGCGCCCGATTTTACTGAGAATTTGACTAGAGGTGGGCGTAATTATCGCAAACAAAATACAACCGATAGAAAATTGTATCAGCCTTATGTCTCTCTAGCGTATTTCCTGGGAATGAGATTTTTAGAGGGTTCTCGATCTTTCAAGCTTGTAATTACGTTGCGTTATTCACTTTTTCTTAAGCAACGTGTCGGACAGCACATGCTCAATGCGAAATCTCCATAGTGCTCCTGCGTACTGATATCTCAGAGAAATATAGTGCCTTTTGGCGTTGTCATTCAGTTTGTTATATGTGTCGATCTTGCGTTATTTTGTGAACTTCTGTGTGGTGAATTTGTGATCATTATATGTACAAAACTGGACGAAGAACAAGTATGAATGATTGCGACGGAAGGAATTTATCGAGATAGCTTTAATGGAAACTCGGAATGATACAAACTGGAGTTAGTAGGTGCGGCCATGTTGACCTGTAGCAGAAAACATTGAGGATAATTTTGTGGATTATAATATTTACAGGATGCCCAAATGTAAACCTAAAACAAGATTTATACCAGCAACGTTCGCTTGGACCCTTCTCTTGGGCACAACTATTTTGTTCTTCTATTTTCCGTAAGTACCAAGTTAACTTTTATATGCCTAATATTAATAGTCGGCAAATTGGATTTTTGTAAATTGAGTCGTTATTTCACTCCAAGGTTGAAAGTTTCATGTCAAATTTTCTAATTGGGGGTATTCCAATATATGTGACTTATATTATGCATATTATCCTTCATATGCGATGAGCGCTGCAAGAGCGAGTATGTTGACAGAACTGTCAATAAATTGTGTAGTTTCAATGTAGAGCTTGGATGTTTCACCTGAATCTATAGGTACCCTTAAACGCTTGAGAAAATTTCCTCATCAAGTCCCGACCTTCTGTATAACTTAGTAGAAGAAATATTCTGCTATTTATTTCATATTTGATTAGCAGTTTGGCAATCGTTGGGTTGGCAGTACTCAAGTCGTTTTGGTAATCACTGCCGGTTAATCATGGATTACTGTAGTAATTATCATTGTTTTACAGGATTTCAATTCCATATGGTACGAAGTGTAGTTTCACAGTCAAAATAAAGTGAGGCGGTATCTTAACTAATAACTATAATCCATGTTATGTACTTACCTAATTAAATGAATGTTTTTGACAAATTTCATCATTAATTGACTACTAAGGAACTGAGCTAGTCACTTTGTAGGTTATTAAATGGATTAAAGGGTTTTTGTGATTTGTCATTGGTGCTTGTGCAATTGTAAACTTTAACACGTGAACAATGAACGAGAAATGTTTTTGATATATGTTTACATGTTAGGGGTTTCTTGTTATTGTTATTTGAGTTTTTAACATACGCCATCGCATCCATATATGTTTGAGTGTTATTAATTTTTAGGAAATGTTAAATTCGTAGTAAGGGAGTCTAGCTGGTTGGCTATAGAAATACTTAGGTGTCGTATGAATTTCATAGTTTTCTCTTTTATGTGATCTTGACGTTTAATTATTTGGGTGATCAAAAATTGTCATTATTTTGTTAGAGTTAAGGACGAAAAGTGGTAGTCAACAGAACGCCTCAGGGAGGTTGTTTTAGGCGACCTAAATTTGAAGGTTATTGGACGTATTACCCTGGATTTTCTCAAAAGAAGGTAAGTATGAAATCATATCGAAAATTCATTTTAAATGATCGAAAAACTAACTTTAAACAAAGGGTGAACTCGAGTCAACGCTACGGATGACCACCCTCAAGCTGAGCCATTGACCCACTGTAAGGCGGACCCCGAAACCCTCCCCACCTCTCTCTGATAGACCGTCCCCCATATGACGTCGACTAAACTCAAAATTGTGAGCCGTGTTTATGAAGCCATTCGTGGCGTCTTATCAGGCATTTAAGTTGTATTACGAAAGTCAAATCACTAATGTGTACAAGCGTGCATTTACCTGATAACTACTTCCGAAAGTTATAAGTTTTCGACCGTTTTTCGTAGTTGCATGCGGCTGCATCACCTTGCTCTTGGTCTGTTCCTACTTATTGTTTAGTGATGGCTGGGCGATCTAAACAGTAGACTTTTTTGTCCGTATGTTCGAGGGGTCTTGTTAGTTCCTCCGTTTCAACATTAGTCGTGGGGAGCCCACGGGAAGGAATTGATCGATCTGCCCCGCACGGTTTGTTATCGTTTGACCATCGTAGCCGAGACACCGAGATAGCATCAGCTGAATGCGCGCTCCCGCGGCCGAGGGCTGGGAGTGAGGGAGGACGGTTTGTTTTGGGGGAAAAAATAACGTCAGCCATGTTATTGGTGTCGGCGCCTGGTCAATCGAAACCTAACAGTGGTGACTACATTACTCTTCGTCATTCCTACAAAATTGTAGCGGCTTTTCAAGATGTTGTCCTCGGCCGAATGCTTTCAACACCTCCCCAACTTTCGTAAGGGGACGCGTTTTGTGAAAAGATTTGCTCCTTTGCTGGATTTTGGACGTCTGTTGTCAGGCAATGCAATGCATTCTTGTTTTTATTTGGCCAGTTTATTTGGGTTTATTGCCTTGTCCGCAATTTAGATGTGTTCCTTATGCTTAAACGCAGATTTTGCAGTTGTTGTCATAAGTGGAGTAAAGGGAGGAATTCGAGACCCCAAAGATAAGAGAACGGAATAGAGATGAATAGGATTAAGTTGAAAATATGCGGCGTATAAAGATGTTATTGTAACCGTGTACATATTTTTTCCCGTTCGGAGATATATTCCTGGGAAAACTGTCGGCATTTAAATTTATTTTTCTCATTGTGCAAACAAAGTTCCTGCTTCCATGTGATAATAACAATATTTATTCATAATTAGATGGTAAAAAACACATTATATGTCGTCATGTACAAAAAATAAATAACGTAATTGCAAAAATTAAACAAATCAAGAAAATTGCAATAGTCAAAACAAAATCTTGTTAAAATTACAATCGAAAATTTCTTCCACAGAATATATTGGGTTAGAAATAAGCCAAGAGGAGGTTACGTTCTTAAATCTTGTAGCACTCACTACTCTGGCTTTTTCTGGTAACTTGTTAAAAAGTGTAGTACTTAAGGTACCACATTGAGCCTGCGTCGTTGTCAGATGTTGTACTTAGTTTCCAATGTGTTTTTTTGTTCTCGCTGCCTTACTTTTGAGCACTGCATAAGCAATGTTTGGGTACCAAAAATATTGTATAATTAGATTTGCCAAAATATGATGCGCTGGTATAATTTCTGGCTGTGTTTTGTTTGAAATTGGGAAAGGATTTCCTACTCTGTTGAAAGAATTAATGGCATCAAATGATTGTTTTATTATCAAATCCGGTGTGCAATTTCTGTCTATTTCGATTCGTTTTATAGTCATTAACTGCAGTAGGATAAATCATGATGGAATTGCACATCCCACTCACTTGTTTTTATAATTTGACTGGTCGCATATCTTTGTAGTTGTAATTATATGAGGCATATGGTGTTAAGGAAATTTTCACCGCTTGAATGACGGGCAGTTGAAACTCTCTAATGTTTGCATAAGATTATATTTTCGAATAAGAATTCAATTTGTTCTGTATTGACATGCTTCTATGGAAGCAACTTGTAAGTTATGATAGCACACCAAATGAAAGGAAGCTTCAATTCTTGACCTTCGAATTAGCTAAGCATCTTTTATTCATTGCTTGACTGACTTAACCTGCCTCATCCATCGGGCTATTATTTTCAAATATGGGCGACCTATTACAAATACCACTTGGGTGGACAAATGTATAAGAGAAAGGGCTAGGACAATTGAAAATTAATTCTAGATAAAACAGCCCCAAGGACTAGAGTAATCGAACAATATGATAATTGGTGGGGAAAGCCTCTCATATACTCTGTTTAGGGAAAATCCCAAATGGGCGCCTTGCTGAAGCACTCAAAATTATAAGTTGCTGTGCATGTAGTAGTGGATTAGACCTGCCAAAAATACATAACTATTGAAATTATTGGTCTTGGCTCCCAGTATCAATGTACTGGAGGTGGGTGAAACAGTTCGCAGAGGGGAAACATATTCAGTGAGGGGGAAATTGTGGCAAAAAAAGTTGTTTGGGCATGAAAAAAATGCCAGTGTAGAAAGAAGCAAATGCTCTTCTGGGCGAGTCACTGGGGGAGAAACAGCAGTTTGGCTACAGCTGCCTAGTGAATGTAGTTTCTACAAATTCTGTTTGCAGAACCAAAATGTTGTGAACTAACAGGGTCTTCTGGAACACATTCTATATGTTTGCATTATTCACAAACATTTTAGGCTTCTGTTACATGGAAGAGGCCTACCAGGACCCGATAGGCTATTTAGTTTGTCCTAAATAAAACAGAAGCGAATAGTCAGTAGCGACACTGCTCCCAGTGCCCATTGCAGCGTAATTTGAAAAGTTTTCTGCTTGAAAAATTTGAAAAACAAGATTCTGGAGATGAAATCTCATACAGTTAGTGGATATCAACTGACGGAGCACAATTGACAAATTTCACTTTATCACACGTTGAATATAATATATAACAACTTAATTTGACAAACTAGTGCCTCATTCATTTGTTGCTAGAGTTCCAAATAAAATTTTTGCAGGATATGAAAAAAAATCTTTAATCAGATGAAGTTATTGCTCCTACACTTCAGTGAAAACTACTATGTCATTTTTAGATAAATTACAAGAGTATCACTGGACAAGTGATTGTTTCACAACACTCCCAGCTGTAATATACAAAAAGTCTAAAGATCTACTAGTATTAAGTCTATGCATCTTGTCTGATGATTTGGAGCATGATGTAAACTTTGTATGAAACCCAGAAAATAACCAGTGAGTACATTAAAGAAAACTTATTTTATAAAATCTGTTAATTATGTCAGTGATGGCTGTGCTGGAAAAAATAAGAAATGTAAAAATAGCCTCTATCTTTGCAACCACAATCAGGACTCCTTAACATCACCATGAACGTTTTTTCAATTAAGCCATGGAAAATCTCCTTGTGATGGCATTAGTGGTACGATCAAGCATTTGGTTGCCTGAGAAAGCTTTCAAAGATCTTCTGGCGATGCAGTAGACCCTTCTTCAATAAAGTCTTCTTTAAAAGTCTTCAATTTTTGCAAGTCTAGAGTTGAACATATTTAGTTTAAGATATTTTTTTAAGAAAAAATTCCAGTAAAGTGCCTGCAGCTGGAAGACAGATTCTTGAAAGCAAAAACAATTCCTGGTACACAAGGAATTCACCATTTCACGCCTGCCTCATAGGATTTCATTGAAGCAAAGAGAGTTTAGATGAAAAATTCAGCACCATTTACCATTTTGCCAATGTAAAGTAACAGCCTTCAATCAAGATGTTACTGATATCTACAAACTAATATATTGCATGTATTTATGATGATCACTGGAAGGATCGTTATAAATGCATCAAAAATGAAGGATCTTAACAGCTGATGTTATTTTTGTGATCTTTTCCATTTGTTGTAAAATTGTCCATGTGAAAGTCGTTTTATGTCCCTAAAACTTTGTCATTATATAAAAATATATACATTAATTCAAAATAACAGCTAAGCTTGTCACACGCGGATCAATATTTCAATTATTTTCACATTGAATTATCTGTCTAGATGTGCTATAATCAATTAATATCTACATCACAGGTGTTCAAATGGTTAGGTAAAGATGATGAAATATTTTTTCTGTAATGTACATACTTTAATTATCCTGTGATAAAAAGTTCACCATGTCTGGCTGATGAGTCAATGAGCTATGGATTTTTACACTATACACTGTACTCTGAAAGTAAAATCTTAGAGGTGACATTTTTGAGCAATTTTCCAAAAAATTAATATCTTGGAAACTATGGGACCTAGGATATAAAAAGCTTGTATGGATTAATTACTTGGTTGTAGCAGTTAGTGATAAAAGACTCATAAAAATTTGTGCCAATGGGAGTCATGGGCTGGGTGAATTGTCATGGAATGACGCTTAAATTATCCGTGTTTAGCTAGAAAAACTTAAAAAAAAAAGTTATATTGACAATCAAAATCTCACTAATTTTCTTCCACAGTATCAGAGATTACAATCTTGGACTCAGTAAAAAAATGATTCACTCACGTTGCCTTTGAGTGATAATAGTATAACTCAAGTAAAAATTTCTCCCTTGAAACTCAACTGAAACAGGGCTGAAACTCTTGAATCACACTGCATTGCTTCTCCGCTGAAACTGCCTTGAAATTGAAACAAAATCAAGGGAGTTTGGTAGTGGGGTGGCAGCAGGTAAGCTGAGCAATAAAATGCTTTCCAACTTCACTGGCACAGAAGCCACAGACCCTTGTAAATATAATGGGCTGGCACACCCTTGCTGCCTGATGACCTGGCTCTCTCCCCTGAAACTCCCTTGCCCACTCCCCTGAAACTCCCTTGCCCACTCCCCTGAAACTCCCTTGCCCACTCCCCTGAAACTCCCTTGCCCTCTCCCCTGAAACTCCCTTGCCCTCTCACTCCCGAAATAAAAAAAGGAAACTTGCATTTGAAAGACTCTGAATGTCAATACGACGATGGCATGATTAAATATATTTATCCTACGTTAAACCTACCTAACTATATTGTATCTAATTCGCATGTCCTACTATCCTACGGCTCTCCACGCATTTTATCGCACACGTCATAGAAACTTCCGCGTCAAGAAAGCCATATATATCTGGCCGCTTCCGAGGAATAATGTGACTTCGAGAACTAACTTTTAATTTTTAATTCCAAGATAACCCTTCGCCTGAAAGAACAAGAGGGGATTTCTTCGGGAGGCACTCGAACTCTTGAGTCCGAGCTTCGGCGTCGAAGGCGACTCAACCCTTCACCGCGGGTGGTTTATGGCACCAACTGACCAGTCGCACTATAAACTATATAACTTCTACAAGTTACACATAAATCGAAGAATTTTGTTCGTCTTTGTGTGCACTAGTCACGCTGATGAAAATGTTTTTTTTTCATCGCAGTTATACGAAAGAGATTAACCATCTTACGTGCTTTAGTAATGTAATGTACATTAAACTGGCTTGGTTTACTAAAGCGCGTAAAATGGTTAATATATATCATAACTGCGATGAAACAACCTTTTTCATCAGCGTGATTAGTTCAAAACAAAGACGAACATAATTTTGCGATTGATGTTTAACTTTTAGAAGTTATAAATTATAGTGTGACTGGTCCGTTGCTGCCATAAACTGCCCGCGGTGAAGGGTTGGGTCGCTTTCGACTGCATAGCTCGGAATTCCAGAGTGGCCTGGGCCAACTGTTCAGTTCAGTGGCAGTGGAGCACTCATGCAGCAAGAGAGAAGCAGTTCAGTTAGGTTGGGAGTGGGGATACCTAAATACTGCAGCAGCTGAGTGTCAAGGCAATAAAATGACGTGACAAGGGAGAAGCTGTGGAGGATGGCACTCACGCAGCAAGAGAAAAGCGGTTCTATTTCAATGGAGTAGCAAGGGAGTGTAGCAGTGGAGTTTCAGTTGACCGCAGTTTTTCTTGTTGAGGCCAAGGCAGTGTAGTCCAGTTGCAATGTAGTTTCAAGCCAGTTTTAATCCCTTCAGTGGATTTTCAGACCAGAATCAGTTGAGTTTCAAGGGAGAAATTTGTACTTGAGAATACCTATTTAACGAAGTGATGTTTTGGTGCTTAAAAACTTGATTAAATAATAACAAATTCACTAATAGTGGCTCGCAGAGCAAGGGATATGTTATGAAATATTTTTACTGGAATCTATTCACTTTGACATGTGATAAAAATTTGACAGTAGTAGACTGATTAGTCAGCGAGCTACAGGGCTGCAAGTCGGTCATTATTACCATTATTGGTCATTATTTCTGATATTGGTCATTAAAAGTCATTATTATGCTAAAAAGTCACTAAAAGTCATTATTTACTTACCATATTTACTTTCATATGGGACGAGGTTTTTTGTCACTTTTATCCGCTTAAAAAATCGGGGTCGTCCTATGTGCGCGAGCGAAGGATTCTTTGCGTTTTTTTTTGGGTTAGTGTCAAGGTCGAAATCAAAGTCACCTTCGTTGGATGGTGCGATAATAACATTGTATGACAGGTGACTTGTCGCTATTTTTGACTCTGTGTTCTTGACTTTGTTCTTCTGGTCTGGAAAACGTGTCTGATGTAATCACATTATATTTATCACTCAACGAAGTAAATATTTTACTATTTTGTTACCGTACATTTCTAGTTAGGAAGTACGTGCAAGTTATTTTTTTTGGAAAGTAAGATTTTTTTTATTTTGCATTACTTTCATGTGAATAAAGTTTTATTTGACACATTTTTTAATGCGTCGTTCAATTACTTTCCCTCTTCAAAGGCACGATATGTACCAGGAAACATCAGAGCCCTGCATTGTCTGCCAACTCCCCAACTGGCGGCCGACTGGACCCTAAAAATCCCTTGCAATGCGCGAATTGAAGACGCGCGAGTACAAGATATGTGTTCGAATCATGCATTTTACAGATTTTCATTGCTTGGTCGGCCAGTTGGCCGCCAGTTTGCGAGTTGGCGGAGAATGGAGGACTCTAGGAAACATATACTCAAGTATATTTGGCCGGTTTAACTATGGTTTTGGTTGTATTTGGTCAATTTTTGGTCATTATTTGGTCATTACTTGGCCATTATTTGGGCAAAAATGAGTCATTTTTCCATTAAAACCAACCGGTAGGACCGCTTGCAGCCTTGGCGAGCTATGATTAGTTTCCTTACTGACTGTACTTCAAAAGTGGAACCTCGGAAGTGACCTTTATGAGCAGTGTTCCAAAACTTTTGACTCACTATACTTATTTTGGAAACTACGCTACATAGAGACGAAAAACTTTATGGGAATCATTAAACTGTCGATAGTAGCTAGTGGATAAATGTCAATGAAAATCAGAGTGGGTGGGTTATCATGGCCCAGTGGGTGAACTGACGCGGAATGCCCCGAAGTGGCGTTTATCCACTCGGCCAAAAGTATAATCGTCGACGAGGATTAAAAGAGTTCGGAGGGTACGGAAGTTCGAATTTCGATTCAACTCTCGCACTAAACGGCGCTGAAACCTTGTTTCCTCTTCCCGCGTGTCAATTCCAAGTTCATTTACTCCTCCCCGCCTCCCACCCTTCTTACCGCGTCTATTTTCAAATGCTCAACCAATACGAGGAAACGTTTCTCGTCAATGAGGTTCCATCTCGGTTCGAGTCATTACGCTGGCAGAACCTCCCACGTTTACTTTAGCTGTTGAGTGTACCTTTAAGACCGTGGCTTGAGCGAAAAACCACTTCACCTAGAATTTGATGAATTTGGCCTCATTTTAAAGAAACATCTCTCATCTTTCCAATGATATCAACATATCAACCCGTTGCCGAACTACTTTTCGACCTATTTGCCTGAAAATTTAAACAATTTTTCAATTGTATAGATTATGGCTGTGCGCTCCAGAGGGAGAATATTAAACAAATGGGGAACTTCTAGCACCTAGATATCATCAAAAAACTAACGGTGTGTAGTTTGCATGTTTTCTCAACTATTTATTAAAAATAATCTATTACTCCCCACAGTACTTTTTACAGAATAGAAAATAAATCTGTTTTTTTGAAGGGTTTTCAGCCGTTCGGCGGGAAAAAAAGAGTCAAGTTAGAGACTTATGTAGCTTTATTTATTTAATTACTGAGAATTTTGGTCAAATATAACCATATATTTGCGCCATTAATATTACAATAGTTATTTCATACTTCTTACAGACGCTGAAATCAAAGAATAAAATTTGAATATGGTCTCCACTATGACTAGGGAACTATCTCGCTCTCAAAATACCTTTAGGGCAGGCGCGCACTAGCGCGAACACGACAGATCTTTGTCGCACACCTTCCGACCAGACCACTCCTACGATTTAATTTTAGTTGAAAGATTGCTCAGTCAGTATGGTCGGGTCGGAGTGAAGTCGGAGGCAGTGCGCGGCGCGCCATTACAATGTGTGTTATTTTTTGCCGCTACCACCTCGGGGGAGTCGGGGACGACCAAACTCAAACATTTTGGTCGGACGACTCGGGTCCGACCAACGAGTCGCACTAGGCCTAGTGCGCGTGTCGCTCCATTTGTTGCAATGTTAAAACTGGTCGTGTGCGACAGGTCGTGGTCGCGCTAGTGCGCGCCTGCCCCAAGGAGGAGAATTTGGAAGGCATTTAAAGCGACGTGTGGTGGGTGTGAGAGGAGGCATGGTGGAGAAAAAGTTGGGGGGACCTCGTCGGACGATAGGTCATTGGAACATGAACTGTTGGAAGTGACGTATCAAATCATGTCTCATTCGGATGAGACTCGAACCTTGGCTCGTTCAAGCGATCGCTCTTCAACTTGCCTTCTTTGATAATGCGTTTGCAACTTGATTGTGCCCGCGCCGTGACCAGTACTTCCTTTCACGAAAACCGGGAAAACATGGAATTCATACCTCCTTTAAGTATCGTGGAGTTATCCTTGCTGTTACATGATTTTTGGAACTTATCCTCGATTTTTCCTATTTTTATTTTTGCGACAAAATATCGTCCTGGTCATTTTGCATAATCATGAACTTGGTCACGCGGAAAGTCTTTGAGGGAATCGTTGTCTTTCACATCATTGCCGATGATAGATCACTTTTTCTGTGAACCTATTTGTTTCTTAATATTTAATTTTGATGACTAGTTTCTTTTGCTCGACTCGTTTCTTTTGCCTTTTTGCACTTCGGCAAATGGCGCTCTCCGAGTTCCACGCACCTCAGAAATCTTGCTCATCGATTGAATCGAAAGAAAAATTGCATCGAAAGGTGGCAGCGTTAGTTTTCTCCATGTCATCGGAACTCCATAATAGGTGATGAGAAACTTACGAAATACTGGTTTCTGCTACTGGTGTCTGTCGCGTAGATGAGCGGCTTTGGAAGTGCTTTAGGTGATCCTCAGGGAAACGGGTTGCCTCCCCCATCTCTCCGTATTTGAACGGCGTTGGAAGTCCCGTGGTGGTGCAGGCGCCCTATTTGGGCACGGCCTTCGCTCCGTGCTTAGGCTTGAGGAGTGCTCGGAGTGCAGAAGACTGTTCTTGTGCATATTTAGGAAGAGAATGACCGATTATATTATTTCTATGTGTGGTTCGAATGTAGCAAACTTTCCCCATGAAAGTTGCGTGTCCTCTTTCATGGTGCGAGTCGTACGTTTTGAGGTAAGATGGCACCTCTGCATTTCAGCGTACGTAAATAGTTGTTTATTTCCCAGATGAGTCACAAATTGCAAATGTATTCCCATTTTTTCAAAATGGATTTTTAGATTCACACAAATGTTTATTTCGGATTCATTCTTGCGCAGGATGATTAAGTCGTGCGTAGAATTTTGATAACTTTCGTCTTACTCCGCTTTTATTCGGGATTTGGATCGGATGACGGTTGACTACAAAGGAGTGATGTTTCACATTCGTGGGGTCAACGATCTTAATTGTGATTTCATAGTTCTTTACGGCGGTACAAATGAATGTATTATTCGATGTGAACACATCAAGGTAGGGGGTAATCAGCGTGGGAAAAATTTTTAACTGGTAACCAGTGTCCGTTGAGAGTGGGCAAAAAGGTTTCCGAATCGTAGTTCTCACCATATTAACATGAACTCTACGGAAGTCAACTCAGAACAATATATATAAATCTCTGAAGCGGCTTTAAACTATATCTTACGGATATTTTTCGCGTCAATGATCGATTAGAAAACCGAAGTTTCCAATGCTTCCAAAGGCTTCTTCAAAGGTGTTGGATTTGTCTCGAGCTGGGTTTCGAGTGAGTCACCTTTCCTGATTACCTCCGAGCTGATTTGTAATTAAAAAAGAGAATTTTCAGTCAAGAAATTCGTCATTGGAGTAGCATCGAGCATTAACTTAGACCTTTTACTCGAGCCGTTTCGATGAGAAATTTTGCTTTCCCCTAGTGTCCCGATATATTGCTTTGAATAATGCATGGAAATGTTTGTGTTGTGCATACCTTGAAAATTATTTGGATGTGGTCGATCAGTCAATTGTCTGTATATTTTAGATCAGTCGACAAATTTGAATCCTAGGCGCTATCAAAATAATGGAGACATCACCAAACACTGTTTATTCTTGGGCCCGATTTTGTAATCAGTAGATATTTAAGTATTTTCTCGGTAGGAAAACAGGTGCAAAAAAATACTCCCATCGATAAGCTCACGTCCAGTATCGCACAGTCTGATGTTATATACGAACATAACCCGAACTTTCAGATAACATCAAGTTAACCTAAAGGGTTCATCTTGTGGTTAACGTTAACCGTACACTGTACAACGGACCGCACAGTTGCAATGGTGAGCTATAGTTACTGCTAACCTCGACACATAAATTATGCCACCAGTATATATCTAATCGAGCCAAAGCTGTACGGTCGTGGTAATTAGGTTCTTCGTAGTCGTCCCTTGTTTCCCCAACTTTACGCCTCTCGTTTTTGTATATTTACTATCCAAATGTGTTTCTAGCTAAAGTTATTAGCGCTCACCCACGTTTTTCTACACGTCATTCTAGTCCATTCCGAGTTTTATGGTTACATGGCAACAATAAAATATATTAATCATTTTCAAAGAATTAAGTATAGGATCCGGCTGGTATTTCCTCTGAAATTAAGCAGTTTAAGTCACCGTTGCACACATTGCGATTCCTATGTTTTGATTTCAAAGTGGGCGTGGCCTTACTCTATCCCCAGCATCCAGCTATTCTCCCGTCACGCACCCGTTCTATACACATGGGACAAGTTACGCCCTCTCCGGGAACCAGAGGAAGCGCCGCGCCGTGGTCGGAGTTGTGTTATTCAGCGTCGATGATGCGGAAGCGCGAATTGGATACCGCGACAGAGAAACATGAGAAATCTCGCCTCCCTAGCATCTCTCCCGCCCCTTCCCCCTCCGCGCGCCCTATTTACGTTTAGAGTGTGCGCGCTTCATCCGCGCCCTTGGCCCCTTTTGAGCGGCCGTCTTCCCCCCCCCCACTCCCCCCTTGGTGCATCTCTGCTCCCTGTGCACGCACGCTGTAGGATGGCGGAAGTGCTGCTGCTCGAGCGGTGACCTCAGGGGGGGACAGGGGTTGCAGCATGTATGCAACGGGGGGATGTTTTCGGATGTCAGCGATGGCAAGATGAGAAAATGTGGTTTGAGGGGTGTGGCCAAATGCTTTTCAAAGAAGCATTATGAGAAGCCATTGATAAATGCAACAACTATTTTGTTTCGGGTTATAATTTCATCTGAAATGTGTGTGTTCGGTGTTAAAACAAAAATAGTGGCCGTCGAAAGAAAGTTACGTATTGAAGCTGGCACTCAGCCATCGTAAAACCTTCCTGCGATGAGTAACTATTTTTTTGGAAACCAAGAGATATGCATGCTTCGTCCCTTGAAGTCCCACCCGCAAGCAGGGATATTGTCGACTTTGATCACTTTCACACCATATGACAATCCCATTAATATTTTTCACTAATGGTTGAAGTCGCGACTGTTGTGCTCAGTTGTTGATTGGCTCTCATTAGCAGTTCTCTGGATTAGAGTGGTGCAAGCTTGATCATGAATACTATACTCTTACCCGTGGGTTCTACCGGGTTTCATCTCTCGCCGGGAGCT
The DNA here is from genome assembly GCA_963573305.1 of Pyrrhosoma nymphula. Lineage (NCBI taxonomy): Eukaryota > Metazoa > Arthropoda > Insecta > Odonata > Coenagrionidae > Pyrrhosoma > Pyrrhosoma nymphula. The sequence continues at coordinate 4,406,341 of OY754329.1, forward strand.
GTTGCATTGCCAGCCATTCAACGGCACGATGTTCTGTTCTCTGCGTCTCAGGGTGTCATAGAGTACCACTCATGGCGTCATCCATAGGAGCATCCTTGGCTGCTTCCTCAGAGGCATGTTGGATAGGAAGTCTTTGCTGGCAATGTGCCGCTTGTAGCGGTCCCATGGCAGCACTGTGATCTCTGCCAGGTTGCTGATCTCAAGGTGCGTAGAGTCAGCGGTACTGCCGAAGAACTGCTGGGCCATCGTCGGCAGGAGGACGTATAGGGGCACTAATCTAATTAGATTTACTGCTACTTGAACTGGCTTCACAAACTGCGAAATATATGCCAGGCCTAGTGGTAGTGGCTACAAGAACATACCTTATGCCTTTCTATGCACATACTCTTTGAACTTTCCAGTATCATTCACATGCTGTTTGTAACCCCTTTCTATTTCAAATGTAGATGATCTATCCTTACCTTCTTCAAGTCTGAATTATTTCAATACTAGTCTGATGAGTAGACATCTCTCTGTTCCACTTAATTTCAATATTGCACTCCAATTCTTTCTTAAAACGCTCTACTTGTTCCATCTTTCTCCAACGTGCCAAATAATCAACATAAAACAGGTCCATCAATAGCTCCTACGTGTATGTACACAGCCGGGTCTTTCAACAGATTCTTCGAGCCCAATTCACCCAAAACATTTTGAAAATGTGCATGCCACTCCCTTGCCCTCTACTTCATACCGTACAAGCTTTTCAAAAGTTTCCACACCCTTCCCTGACATGGGGAGTGTTTAACATGGGGAGGACAAACACAGTGTAATTAAAATTCTCATATATTCTTTGTATTCTAAGGCCTGCATTTACATTTTAGCTAAAGTTTACTATACCAAATTTTTACTTTGTAATGAATAACTTGTAAAATAAGGTGAAAAACTGATTAATGAGTTATGATAATGATTTTAAAGGCATAAAACATTACTTAAAAGGGTACTAAATGCACATACTGGGTATTAAGGGTACTTTTTTATGTTTAATATCTTTATAAATAGTTGAGTCCACAAAACAAAATTTTTACTGGTTATTCCTCTTATAAAAGACTATAAATGGGCCAAATTTCAAATTTTTATTTTCATGCCCAACAAAGATAATGGACATTGAACTTTGGAGATTTTGAAAAATCAAGAACTTCAAAAACATTTAATTTAAAAACCACTTAAGTCCACAGCTTAAAATTCTGCAAACTTAAAGCATGGCTCTATACCTTTCAAATAAAAAAATTAAAAACATTAAATATCTTGCCTTCCTACATGAAAAATTGTAAAAATTGATTTTTTTAAATTAAGTGATGAAAACTTTGAAGCAATATTTGGACCCTTAGACTTAATTTTTGGTCGATACATCACCCTACCTTTATTTAAGTTCATTATTTACTGAATCGATTGGTTTTTGTTTGATTGTTCTAGGATACACAGAATTGGAGATATTTGCCTTTCTGCAGAACACTGAAATCGCCAAAAATCGGTGTTACGTTAGCATAAAAATGGCCAATGTCAGGGAAAAAATAAAAAAAATAAAATAATGACAAATTTGTATTCTCAATAAATGGTAGTTTGTATGGCAAAAATATAAAAAAATATTAAAAATCACCAAGCAACAAATTCATCTTTTTCTGGACCACTTAATATGGATTGACCCAGCTGTTCAACGTAGTTAAGGGCGAGGTCTAGGGCTGCGGCCGCGTCTGCATGTGACGCGAGCTGTTAGCCTACTACCGTTGGACTCGTCACCACTTCCGCTCCCAGGCTGCTCGCATTCTTGCTGTTCAATGACTGCCACAATATCTTCGTCCATTACATTTTCATGACTGCCTCCATCCACTGCCATCCACTCAGTGATGTCGGCAACGTCGCGTCGGATTGCTTGTTCACAACGAGGAATTTCATTTACGAGCTGAATAATGATGTTCCTCCTCTTTGTTGTCGTCTTGGATTTCAACGAAGTCGAGGGATGGCCATAGCCTTCTGCACGGGTTTCTCAAAGCCTGTTGAGTTACCCCATCCCATGAATCAGCCGCCCAGGAAGCAGCATCCTTAACCGCCTCTTGTTTAAATTTCTCCAAAAAGGATAGTGAGGTGGTGGCGTTGTCTTCAATCAGGGGCCTGAGAATTTTTTTCCTGTATGTAAGCTTACATCAAAGTAAGACTCCCTGGTCCATTGGTTGTAGTAACGCTGTTACATTGGGGGGGGGGGGGCGAGGGGTGCGGACTGCTTTAATTTAATCGCTTGTTAGTTCAGACACGTCCGGGTGGGATTGTCTTTAGGAAGAATAGCTCGAGCTGGAAGGTCGTTTCACTTCCGGTACAAACTGGTCGTGGAACCACTCTTTGAATAGTTTTCCATCCATCCAGGCTTTTTTCTATTCCTATAGTACGCTGGGAGACTTTTCATTTTAATATTCTTAAATGCACGAGGCTTTTTTGAAATGCTAATAATCATTAACGGTAGCTTGTGATTACCAGCAGCGTTACAGTAAGCCATTAAAGTAACCCACTCTTTGTTCATTTTGAAGCCGGGAGAACGGGTTTCTTCCTGGGACGCAATGCTTTTTGTTGGCAATGCCTTAAAGTTTAGATCGGCATTGTAGACCTGCTGGGGAGAGTAGCATCTCTTATAAAATAAATTAGACGCTAAATAAAAAAACTCACCTAGGCACCCCTGTGCCACCACATTATCAGGTGATAGTTGTTCTACAGTGATCGTTAACTAGCGTATGTCGCGGCTTTTCTTTCACTGGCCGAACCACCCTGAACTTGCAGTGAACTCATCACTGCCCTTCAATAAATTGATCAGTATAAGAAGCTTCTCTTGAACAATAGGACCACGTAAGGGTGCTTTTCTATCTCTTGAAAAAACCAGAGCAAGAGAGCATCATCGACTTTATCAAACTAGAATACGTTGAATGTTTGCCGACTTTCGCGAGGGGTTTCTTTGGACGAAGACGCACAGAACTGTTCGATCTTGGCACGTTTTTTCCTGTCAGATATGGTAGCCTTGCCCACTCCACTTACAGTTGAGTATCACTCTCACCTTTATCTAGACGGCTCAAAACTTGAAGCTTTTCCTTGAGCGCACAAGTTGTGTGCTTACGTTTCCTAGCCACGACAATCAACAAACTGTTCAACAATCACTATACTACTGTATGCGGTCTGATCTTTGACACGGGCGCGTGCTACACGTGCTGTGGAATAAATCACAACACAACGACTGGCACAGTGGCACGGCCGGCGCCGGAGAGGGGATGGGGCTGACTCAGCTGACAGGTGACAGTGTGTCTGTTGTATCTTTAGCCCAGTGGGGGAAGTTTGACCTTCTACCGCCTTGAGCGCGCGCCACTGTCGTGATGCAACAACACCTATGTCACGTCGACTTCACAATAGTGAACTGTACGTATGGTACGAGCATACTCCTAGTCCTAGACGTAGTCCGCGCTGGTGTTTTTTTACCACTGAATATACCTAATGGTCCTTCATTGTTGTTACTAATGTTGTACATTTAAGACTTTTGGAGTAATAAATTTATTATTATTATTATACGACATTTTACTATAGAAATTGTACTAGACAGATTTTAATGTACTTAATTATTGACAGACTGTGTTACAATTCTGTACAAAGTATAGAAATGTATACAATATTGTATGCATACACGAAATAAAGTGATTTGAATGCATTAATGCAATTTCTAGGATAAACAGAAAATTTCGCAATCCGAAGTGTCCTCTACCAATTAGTTCGGAGTAGCGGGACTAGTGTATTACTTTTATACATTTATGGAAAATGGTAATTCGGTCTTCTCATTTTGAATTACAAATTGCACGATTTAATATTTTAAAAACTTTAAGTCATCCTGCAGAAATTGAACTTGGATCTGGAAAAGTCATGGAATTCAAAAGCTTGATTTAAGGCGAACACTCTGAAAATGAGACATTAGACTAAAAATTCGCTTTTCAAAGTCAAAATATGATCGCAGAGCACCACTGTAGGCAGAGAGACTCTGTAGCGGCGCTTGTGCCTTTGCCCGAATGAGGCATTGGAGCTCTTTTTTTGTGTTCTTCAAGGAATTATGCGCCTAAAATAAACTTTTAGGTCTTATTTGTGCATCTTATCCTGAGGAAGATGGAATAGTTGTTTATCTTCTGATTGTGCACTGGTGATTCGTTATACTATAGTCGCGGCCGAGACCTAACAATTTAGGATCGTTAAAAAAAAAGAAGCCGATTTTCCCCTCCAGAACGATAGATAGTGATTGGACAGCGCTCTGTTGGAAAACTTTATTCCCCTCTCCGAACATGCGCTAATGTGTTCTGCACTATTCCAGCGCTTTCCTTAAAATCCCACTTCATTTCCACTCCAAATTCTCTCACTCCTCCTTACTCACTCCAAACTCCAGGAGAAAATTCCACTCCAAGAAATGGAATCTTCACTCGGTAAAAATAAAATCTAGGCCTGGAAAACCTGGAAAGGTCCTGGAGAGGTCCTTTAGTATATGCTGCCTGTAGCTGTCCTGAATACACAACACAATATCATTACATTTAAACTCAGTGGGGAAACTTGGCATTTAAAAGATATATAAAGTCATTAAACGGTTGTAAATGTTGAAAAAAATCAATGAATACATTAACAAGTAGATTATCAGGTAAATTAAAATAATATTATTTCTCACAATGACTTCAAAAACAATTTTTAAATTTACCATCCGTTTTTCGCTTCACTTTTGTCTTCAAGTGTTTTCACTAGCGAAAAAACAACGTATAACTGAACATGGCTATATACGGTGTGTTGCAAATGAAGTTCAGCCAACAGAAATGGCGTAGTGTGCCCTGGCCTATATGGTGGTTTATATAAAGTTCATGCTTCCTTGTTGTCGCCCGTAGAAAACGTAATTGACGTCAAAGGAATCTGAGGCCGACACTGTATGTGCAAATTATAAATATATGCAGAAAAATATTCATGGGAATAGTAATACAGCTACTCCTGTAATCGTCTTTGCAAATGCTTTCCATATGCATTTATCTTTTGAACCTTAAAAATGTATGCCGATATAAACAAAATAATTGTTGCTACATCAAATAATAAAAAGTAAAGACGTTAATGACGTTTTATTTCTCCAATTTCAAAGTTCACTTTCCCGATGACTGAATAGGAGGAAACAACGACGGATGACATCGGATGGTTTGGAAAGACTGCAAAATATCCGATGAATGTCGAACCTGATTGTGTATTTATATTATTACACTCCAAAATTACGTAAAAAAATCGCAATCATAAGCAAAATTAGAGAATTAACAGTCTATTAAAGCAAGAACGAAAGAGAACGGTCCAAATATACAAATGTATTTTATTTAATGGAGGAATAAAGCATTGCACTTGGAAAAATGGAGAATACAATGTAAGCTTATGGACGAATATCTTATCACTCGGGTTTGATTTCCTTCGAACTTTCTAGCCTTCAGGAATCCAAGACTCATGCATTCATCCAGATGAGAGACATAAAGTTAAAGGGGACGGGCGGACATTTCGCAAATATAAAAGATCACCAACCTGCGGAAGGGGGCACCAATCGAAGTTAATTTGCTCCGAGGTTCTTTTTTTATTGACTTCTCTCTCTCTTATTTTTTCATACCGTTGTCGTTATTGTCCATCGTTTATGACTCATCCATTACTGGTAGTTTAGTTTCTGAGTGGTATTCTTTTAGATGTATCGATGAACGTATTCTCTTGTCATTTTGCCATCGCTACGTCCAGTTATCTTCATGTTCTTGTCCTACTGTAATAGCTCGGTAAATCTATGTGGTGAATCTAAGGTGTGATGAAGACCTTTGTTATTAGTGAAGAAAGTTTTGAGATGCAAACAATTCAGACAAATGAGAAAGTTATCTATCTATTCGGCAGTTTTTTCCCGTCCAGAGAGTAGGGATATCGATGTATGTGAACGTGGTAGCCAACGCTTTTGAATAGTGGGCTACTTTTATTAACAGTTGTTTTTCAACGGATGAAGAAAACTGTTAACCAGAAGTGGGTGGGTGTAAAGTCTTTCATCGCTCGCCGCATCCCCCCCCCCCCCCCCTGCGAAGGAAGCAGAGAGTCGTCGCGAGCCACGAGTGGCTTGTCGGGGGGGCGGGGCAACTACCGTCGGGGCCGTGTACGACGGTGGCCCCCCCTCGTGTCTTCCCATCGAGTTATATATGATGTTCCTGAAATGAGAATATTCACTCGTTGGGGTCATTCGTCTCGCGGCGGATGACATGGGAATGCCGTCTTATCTCTCACTGGCCGGTCGATCTTTTCTCTCTGTTCGTCCCCGTGGCGTGTGTGCAGAGAGAGTCTTCCTCCCCTGCGGATCTCGTGCCAGGGTGCTGGAACGCGAGCGAAAGGGAATCGAGTGTCGTTTGGGGAGCGGGAGGGATTATTTTTTGTGTAGGGGCCGATCGGGGTGAAGCCCCCGTAGTGCCCCCGTCAAAATCTTGTAGACCTTGAGTTGCAGTCTTAATATCTCCGAGACGGCTCATCGGATTTTCACGTTTTACGTATCATCATTTAGATAAATTTGATTTATATTCAATTCTTGTGTAGAATAATTTATAAAAGCAAATTCTGGACCTAGTATGAATTTATTCATGTCTGCCGCAAACTTCTAGTTCCCTTGTGCCATCTTAAAGTGCCACGAGAATTTGGAAGACTGGCCCAGGCCGATTTTTTCTTGTGGCAATTTCTAAGTAAATTCTGGATCTGTTAATAGCGTTTGAGTTATAAAAAGGTCCCATTTTTTTATCTTTACGGCGCAATGCGTAACTTTGACGTCTAATAACTGCAAATGAAAATAAAAACAAAATTTTAATACAATGTGACTCGTAAGTTTTTTATTACGTCTGCGAAGTGACAAGTTTTTATATTCAGTGGTCATTGTATGCTATTCAGTTTATAAACCTACTTTTTCTCGGCATCATGGCGCCACAAGATTAAACATGTTGTCGTCCTCTTTAAATTTCCATTTGAGTGAATATGATATCATCATCTTGCTGAATCTCATTTTATATCGAATTATATATTTTTTCTGAAAAAGTGCAAGAGTCAAAAACTGGACTCGCCGCTCTCTCAAGCTGCGCGGCATTGCCGCCACCCCCATCACGCACTGCGCTCACTCCTCCTCTGACTCCGCAGACGTAATAAAAAAAACCGTCACATTGTATTAAAATTTCGTTTTTATTTTAACTTGCAGTTATTAGACGTCAAAGTTACGCATTGCGCCGTAAAGCTTAAAAGAATGGGACCTTTTTTTTTTCGCAAATGCCATAAACTAGTCCAGAATTTGTTTTTAAAACTTTTTCTGCGCATGAATTGAAAAGAACGCATATTTTAGTCTAAATGATGATACGCATTTCGTGCAAATCCAATGAACCGTCTCGGAGTTACTTATGTTTGAACACGAGCCTACGAGATTTCGGCGCGGACAGTATAGTTCTCTTTCTATTACCCTTCTCTTCTCTCCGAGCGGAGTGGATTTTGAGGCGCCATTTCTTGAACGCGTTTCACTCGTTCAACGTATCTATTCCCAATTTCCAATGTTTTATGCATTCGACTCCATCTGTCGCACGGTGGGAAATCGCGTAAAATGTTCATTCTTAGTTTGGATTTACATTCTTTTCACTCATTTGTGAAGACATCGCTCCTCGTTTGTAAGTGGCAACCGGATTCCCGTTATATATCAGTTGTTGTTCATGGTCGACAATTATAAGCAATAGATAAGATGATCTGGATATAATAATAGCCTTTCTGTTGTGAATTCCTTTCTCCAATACCCGCCTGTTTTGGTGTCATGGTGTGCACGACGTACCAATTATTTCGCATTGGGAAGGGCTTGCGCATTCACGAATGTGGCTTCTCCTAATGCCTTTGAATTCATTTAAGTTGCTAGAGTGACCTCAAAAATGAAGAACATATTTTTGTGTATTTATGCGTCGATATTGTGCCATCGAGTTAAGCTTCCTCTTTCAATAGAGAGGGTATTTTGGCGTGTTTTGGTGATTTCTACGTCCCATTTAACCTTTGCTACGGCGCTTGATATTTATGTAGTTTCATTTGTTGGCGCAATGAAAACTTTATGGACAAATGTTTCTCAGACTTTTCACGCGACAAGGGGCCACATTCTAAGTATTTATCATAATTTATATATTCAGTTCTCATTTCTGCCAATAAAGTGAAGCCTGACTGGATATGTGAAATAAGATTGTTTATGCGTATATAAAGAATACCCTCAATAATAAAAGTAAAGATAATGTTTGCCATGAATACTCGAACAGGAGACAAGCATCAAGAGGTCATGCCGTAAGTTGGGTTGAAGAAGCAACGTTTCTCCAAAGAGTTGAAAGGTTATGGTAGCCTACCAGGGTATGAGTGGCTATTGCCCCCCCCGCCCCCCCTCCCCCCATTGCCCCGAAGTGGCATCGCCTTCCCCCACGCGACCTACGAAGACGGCCTCCACATCGCAGCCTGCTAGAATACTCCGTTGCTTGTTAATGTATTCAAAATCCATTTTGTAACCTGGGTTAACGATGGCGATTGTTTTGAAATACTGCTGCAAAGAGGTTAAAAACAAGACTGAGAGAAAATTATGCTTAAAAGTTAGTAGCAACTTATTTATGGAAAATTGGAAAGAGGTGAAATTTGAGAATTGCTATTAGAAATGTATTGTATGCAAAGTGTAAACATTTCATTGCGGTTGAAAGTCTATTTTCTTCTATTTGGAAGTCAAAGTGAGCGGTCCGTTAGAAAACGCTAAAAAAGCGGCACTTTTTAAGTTTTCATCGCGATGAAAACTCGAGGGCGTATTATGAACATAATTAATTAGCGTGGTTAAACGCAGAATAAAATAAGCTAAAGTTAGATGTAACTTTTATTACTAATAATCGGTTAATCGGTACCCTAACTTTAGTCTGCATAATTTTACCCTGACTGTAGAGAATATTTGTTCAACAATGACAAGGTCATAGGATCGATTCCTCGTTACTTTTTTGTCTTTTTTTTTAGCCACAACTTTTTTAAAAACTCAGGAGATGAAGTATATACTTAAATAGTGTAGGAGGGTCTAACCAAATGTTATACCCTCCTTCACTATATCTACTTTCGGGCTTTTGATTAGGTAGAACCTTGTCTCGACGTTTTTAGGTGCTTGATCTGGGATCCCTCGTCTGTAACTCAAGATAGAACTGAAGTTTAAGTGCCTGGTGCATGCCTTCGTCGTTGCTCGTTTCAAATCTGCCGACGATTTAGTTCTTACATAGTCTACGGGTACACCCCTTCGCTTCGCTTGCTCATCAGCCCTTTTTCGGTTTTAATACACTTGCGCAACCTATTCCCACTGATAAAATAACACTGGACGTCACGATCCGTAGACTAAATATTTTTACTATTATATCGTCTTTTATTTGTTTTTCCTCTTTAGGATCAACTGTACTGCACCGTGGCAAACATCATGTGGTTTCATACAAATTTTGGAAGAATTGGGTTTGGACATGGGACATGGAACTTGTTTACAAAAATTGTATTCAATTTGGACCGTGGGACAAGGGCTTTAGAAAAGATTGATACATTTTCGTTAACTTGAGTTATGGTTCCTTGTGTATTTAATACACACCTCCAGGTTTTCAGATTAACATTATGCTCGCGATTAGATAAAAGTATAATTTTTATGATACGTACGTATAAAGATGTTATTTAAATTTACATTAACTCTAGCAGAAGTGTTCTACTGAGTAAGGAAATATGGTAAACCAATATTTTAAAATTTTCGAGCATATTTTATAATATTCTAGGTGGCCACATATTACAGGTGCATTTTAATGAATGTATTTATTACAAATTTTCATTCCAAATACACATTCCACGTGGTGATGTGTCTTTTAAATTTCTCTCCCTGAATTTCCTGCTGTGGGAACGAACTACACCTGGCGTCCCAACTCTTCGCGAGTTGGTGACTCTAGCCCCTAGCTGCCCAGCATCCAGTTAATCATTCAATCGGCGAGGAGAGCTAGGGAGGAAGTTTCTCCCGCGCCTATAGTTTCTTCTTTCGCACCCTTTACATTATGTAGCCTGGTCGCGGTCAGAGGAGTTACTGCACATTGGGACTGAGTCCTGGAGTGAGCGCTGGAAGGGATAACGAATGGCGGGGCGGGGGGAAGTACAAGAAACAAGTCTCTATAGACTCCGGAATGCATCGTGTGTGGGGTTCGGGGCGCGCGGGGGGAGCAGGTGGTCCCATGTAGCTTCTTAATCCCATTACCGTCGCCACCCTCTCCTCCCTCCACACCCAGTCACGGACCCCACACTCTGAAACGGTACTAAAAGCACTCCCCCCCCCCCTACAACTTTTGTGCGACCTTAATGCCAATAATGCGCAAATGGCCCCCCTGGCGTTCCCTGCCGTGAACCGACGTCTGCCCTCCATCTACTATGCTGCTTGCATGCATGCATCTAGAGGTAGTGGAAAAACCTTCGCACTCGAGAAGAAAACGCGATTCATCTCCTGTGATTGATTTCCCCCCGAGTTTTCATATCCATACATTTCGTTGGATTGTCCTGAAGGGCTTGAAGTCTCTCTTTATGAACTAGGAGACAGAATGAATGCGTGAATTTCTCGTTCAGCTTTTCTGAAACTTGGTCTCTTATTGGTACACTCAAGTGGATTGGATTGTTGTTAGTTTTTTTCTCCCAACCTACGTAGTAATTTTTGATCATTTTCTGTCCCTATCCGGCATCCAATTAGACTGTAATGGTGGATCTTGAGAGCTTAGTGGGGTATTTTTCCAAATGGCTCTTTAAGCAGTGCCAATCGGCGTCTCGTGCATAATGACCCCCCTCTGACTTCTCCAGTCATTATCGGTGGCCAAGAAATTAGAGTGAGATCGGCTAACTTGAGTAACTCTCGAACAGTTGTACTATGACGCTTAAAATGAATAAATTATTGTCTTTTACGAGTTTCGATCCTGCATTCAGTTTGGCCTGCAGTGTTTTATCATGCAGTCACCAGAATAAATGGTGTCAGGACAGTCTTGGGGGAGGAGCATGACGAAATGTAGAAATTAACATGTGGTTCTGTCCATGGGTACTCAACATAGCTGTAAGAACAGCACGTTCGAAGCTCCTGCATCATCTTACATTGGCTCCTCAGTAAAATTATTTAGAGATCGGGAATATGAATCAAATGCCTTTCATTCATATCCTGCTACTAGCAGAAAAGCGTGCTATATTTTGTTTAACCAACATCGCACCTTTACTTAACTGTTTTTAAAAATAAATTTAAAAAATCAACTTGAAATTACATCGTTGTAAATGTGAGAGTGGGTATTACATGGGGAAAATAATTATTTTTCGATCTAATATGGCTGCCATTCTCGCGAAAAACCTTATAAGAAGCAAACTCTCTCAGGAATCTTATGGTAATATTCTTAAAGATCTCGTCCAACTTATTTTTTTGAGTAATTGGTTCAAAAATGCGATGATTGAAGTCAAAATGCGATAATTATTAAGAAATGGCGCTGGTGCTGGCTCTTTTGGCTGGGATAATGGTAATTGAAAACTATATTCTGCGAAGTACCGTGCAAGCCACCACTAGGGTGTGTGGCACGGGGTGATTCCACACCAGGCATGCAGCACTCGTCCCAGTACACATTAGGACCTCGCACGCTCCCAATGGCGCCGGGCGCAGGCCAAAAGCAGTCAGGAGAACAGTGCGCAGTCCAACCGGAAACTGGGAGAGTGATACGCAAATGAACATACTAACATGCAGAGCAATGCTATAGACACATCTAGTGGTTAATATTACTAATACTGTTAATTTATGAATACTACGAGATGCTACTTCATGCAAAGAACAAAATAAAATAATGCCGGACAAATCGACCGGTGTGAAGAGTTAGTAATGATGTGGTGTTATTAAGCACAAGTGAAAATTCTACTCTATCTATTGAGGGTGGGAGTGTCATATGATTGATCTATCGCAACTATTATGATCCCTTATTGTGCGTGGGAAAAATGACATTTTAAATCTATCAGTTCGGCAGTCAATTTCCTTTATCTTATTCCTGTGATCGCTTCTACCGTAGTACGTTGGCTCTAGCAGTATATGTTGAACGTCCGGCAAAAAACTGTCTGCTCCGAGTTTGCGCAAAAGATTTGACCTGTATTTCTCCCTTCGATCAGTTAGAGATTCCCACCCTTCATATTCTTCGAGTAATTGTCGTATTTTGTAAATTAATTTCTTTTTCTAATAGCTAAGGTATGTCAGCAGATTAAGCAATGTTTTGAAGCAATGAGTAACGGGAAGGTGGGAATCAGTGTTCTGTCGTGGCTCACAGTCGCCGTCCTTGAGATAAAATGCGGAATACTTGCACGCGGGTTTTTCTTCACCGCCGCCGATGCCCAACTGTTCGTGCGAGAGGCGGGTGTTGCGCCCACCCCCGCTCGAGGGTCTGTCTCTCTCTCCGACCCCGGGGTCGCCTTTTTTGAGGAGCCCCTGGAGTCGCACGCGGGGACCTTGCCCCACTTCCCTCCCCCGCGAACGACAATCGATCTCTCCCCCCATCCCCGCTGACAACACCCACCGCCCTCTTGTGGAGGAGAGGATGGTCGTCGTTAAGGTGACCGCCCCCCCCCTCTCCCACTGCCCCCTCAAAAGGGGGTGGGACCCTTTGGAAGAGTGGCTCCCACTCACTCGCACGCCCCCCTCTCGGCGGCGGCACCTCCTCCTCCTATTGTGCTCTTTCTCTCTTCGTTGTCCCTCTCGGACCACCTCACCCGAGGAGGAAGTGGAAGTCCTCCTCGAGGAGGTTTCCCCTCTTTTGAGGACCGATATTTCGAGGCAGCGCCCTTCGGACGTCGATCGCCAAGGGACCCGCATGTCTCATATGTGTGTCGTTGATTGGAACCGCTGAAAGTCTACATAAATCTACCACCAGAGTGGAAACTGATGGTGTCTGCCATTATCTCACGTGTGAGAATCACCCAAGAAATTTGTTAATATCTATTTTTAGTCATAGGTTGCACATTTTAATTTATATCTTTTTCGAACGTTTTAAATTGAAAAAATGAAGTAACTGAAAAAAGTGTGCAATGATGCTCAATTTCAAAGGTTAGGCTGTTCAAGATGATTATCTGTAAGATTGTTCGAACTGTACCTATTCTTATTCTTCGGACTGGATGGTAGTGTATGGCTTTGTCTGGTTGGCATCCATCCTGGTGAATCAGTGACATTTTGTTAAATTGGCTATTATGCAGAATCTCTTGATTAAGACGCGGTAAATGTGCGCTGGGAAACCACCGCGTGGGATGCGCGGGCGATGTATTACCTACTCTTGATACATGCGCATCTGTTGCACCGCTGAATGATACGCACTCTGATGAAGGCATTTTTCGTTATTGTTTTTTTATAAAATGGAATGCTTTGATCCGAGATGGTAATATGTATGCTCTAGGCGTTAGTTTTATCTCGGAAAGCAGTTAAGTCGATGATTAATATTTCAATTTAGTCGAGACACAATTTGTCTGTCAAAGATGATATCATTTCCCTTTCTCCTACACTTGTGTGTTCGCCATACATCTTAAATTATACATTTTTTTGGCGTTCCATGTTATTGGAAATGCTGGAGAAACTTTCCAAACAATTCAGTGTATTAAAGTATCCACTTCAGACCTTGTAGACGGTGGATACATCCAGTAGGTCCCCCTTAAATCACTGACGCCGGTGTATTTCTGTAAAACTTATTGACGGCAATATATAGTCGTATTTTCACTAGCGTCAAAACCGGCGACCACAGTGACATTCCCTCCTCTTAACTAATCTCCCCGACTGATCACCTCCATTTTAACCATTGCCGCGACCTTTGGTGGACTTAAGCTCAGGTTTTGGGTCATTATGTACGTACATGTTTGTAGGTTTGCTATGGATGCTCCGTTACGTAAAAAAACCTTAACAGTTGAATTTTTTCGAAAGACGACAGCTGCTCAGAATTACGTATGCCTAGTGTGCTTTATCGTTTCACTATTTTTAAATTATCGGAAAATTGTTGAAGTGATCAGTGAGAGATTTTAAGTAAACTCCGTTGTCTCAGGCGTAACTTTATGGAATTTGCTTAGCATTTTGAATGAGAAGCAGTAACTTTGTAATTTCACATGTATTTATTGGAAACGACCTAGGTTTCGACGTAGCACGCCATCATCAGGTACAATTATCTTAGAACACTCAGCATATATAGTTACAAACATAAGGAGGGGAAGGGGGGGGAGAGGAGGGGGGGGAGGGGCGAGATGGAGGGTGACGTAGATTGGGGAGGATGAGTTGTTGGTAGTTAGGTGTGGGAGAGGTAATGTCCTTCCTGGGGGGAGGGGGGGGGTTCTGGTGGGTTGTTTGGGACCTTTTGGACCTTCCTCCCAGCCTCACCTTAACAACTCGTTTTTAACCCACTAACACAGAGTAGGGATATACAGAGAGGACACTAGGCGACTATACCATTGTATTCTTGTAATGGAAATTGCGCGCGGCGGCCATATTGAAAATAAGTGAAATATGCGGGAAATTCGAAACAACTCAAGCGCCTACGACTTTATGTACATGAAAAATTGGCGTATTAACTCTCAAATTACCGTCATTATACCAGTAGTTTAATGCAATATGTATAAGGACATCAGAAGCAGAAATGCGCTCGCTAAAGAAGCATTTTCGAAGAGGAGGGAATTGATGAGGGATTACGTCTGAGAAGAGACGTAAAGAAGAGGCTGGTGAAAACTTAAATATGGAGCGTGGCGCTATATGGGTCGGAGACTTGGTCATTGCGAAGGGAGGATGTGCGTAGACTTGAGGCGTTTGAGATGTGGGTTTGGAGAAGGATGGAGAAGGTGAGCTGGATGGCGAGGAAGACGAACGACGAGGTATTGAATATGGTCGGAGAGGAGAGGAAGCTTGTGGCAGAGGTTCGGAGAAGGCAGAAGAGATAGATGGAGGAGGTTTTGAGAGGAGAGGGCATGTTGAAGAGAGTGATAGAGGGGAGAACGCTGGGGAAGCGTGGAAGAGGGAGGAAGAGGATAGGAATTCTGGACGAAATTGGATTATTAGTCGTCATGGTTTTATGGATGTAAGTGAAGTTCTTCGTAATTACTCCCATTCTATAAGCAACAATGGATTCAGTGGAGATCTCACCTTCTCCTGTGGAAACTACCTGAAATTGTTGTAGAAGAAATCCTTTTGTAATTTTTCACTGTTTTTTAATAAACTGACCGGTTTCAATGCCTCAACATCATTATGAGAGTTGGAATACATGTTTAAGTAGAATTGGCGTCATATTTCAGGGTAGAGGATGAGGGGTTGAAGGAGGAGCTTAGAGATGAGGAGAGATTAGATGTTATACAACCCCTCCCCCATATCCAGTCCTATAAATTTAGACACCAACTGTACTTGGACATGTTGACACACTCTGATGATGATGTATAGACACTGAAACCAGTCAGTTTATCAAAAAAGTGTGGAAAATAGCAGTGATTTATTCTTCAACTTGTCATGATTCCACAAAGTCACTTCGCCTATCATAACATTAATAGCTGAAATATGAAGTTCACGGTTGTTTTATTAGTGCCTTGAATACAACATAACCACATTAGCATGAGTATCACGTACAGAAAGATCTACAATTATATCAAAATTTAATATAGTATTAATAATTGCCATGAGCCTACCTAGCCATACAAAAGTAAAACAGTATAACCTTCCACAGCTGCTGTTGACCTGAACATGACATACAGTGAATAATGACATATTCAGATTAAACCAAAGCATTAAAAGAAAAGTATGTCCATAATATGTGCTACAGGCGATGCAGTAGAGAGATCTCATTATTCTCTAATTAAAACTTGCCACTTTACTTACATTATTTAATTTAGATCCCAGTTATTATCAGCCTACATAGGTAATAGGAGCAAACTCTCTGCCAATAAATATTCCAGTTATACTCCCCTTTACGCATGGAATAGAATAATACTGCCACATACTGCATCTTGGACATATTGCAAATATTGTAAGGAAGAAGGGAAAAGGAAACATGGAATACGCCATAAAATTAATTACACAACTAAAGTTCCTTGAATAATATAAGTTTATTTTGATCACAAAATCAAGCTTTTCAATCAAATTCACAAAATCAAGCAAGCAATCGATTTTTTGGGTTGCTACATAATGTGTACAGCATTAACCTTGTCTATCTTTCTACTTTTTCTGTGAATACCTGCTGCGTACAGATTCCAATGAATTATTACTTTCAGCAGTCTTTAGCTGCTGAATCAAAACTTCACTTTTCTTCTAGAAACGATTAAATTAAACCTCTGCCTATTTATGACCTTCTTCAACTTGCTGATGATATCAGCATCACATGGTCCACTTGGACTGGATCCCGGCAGGTCACTATTACCAATTTTTGGCAGTTGCCCTTCCTGTGGAATAACCACATTACATCGGAAAAACTACAAGTGCTCAGTAATTTTAAAAGAATCATTCCTATTTCCCATAGGTTTACTTCAATGCTATAAAATTCAGACTTCATGGGTATAGGCATATTATCCATTGGATGAAACTGTTAATGATTCATCAGCTGAGAGTCTATCATCTTATTTCTTGAGTTTTTCAATATTTATGAAACTTATAGCAGAACTGAGTGATAGCATCAAGAAAAAAATGTATAATAAATGATAAAATAGGAATACTATAAGGCCAATACCATGTATATTTCTCTCGACTATTTCCAGATTGTTTAATCTCAGTTCAATGGACTCCAAAAATGTTTTGTACCACTTTGTTTCAACACTAAATAACAACTATAAAACAAAAATATAATTACAGTACAACGATAGTAACTACGGTTTAAAAGCTGAGATTTTGCGCAGTATCATAATTACATCAAAGTGTGTGAAGTTGTCTAAATTGACAAGCAGCTGCCAGGTCATATCATATTTTGAAAAGGCATACACAAACATTATAAAAAATGTACATCCGCATATCTCACATGTTGCTCATCCGATAAACTAACGTTTTGAAACATACATCAACGGATAACTTCATAGTAGCTGACCTTCAGCACTCTCCGCACAAGCATCATGCCTTTGCTTCGGAAATTTTCTTTGGCAGGCCATGGTCGGTGAAGGATTAGGCACATCAAATATATTAGGGAACGCATGGCCATGCAATCGTTTTTTTTTAATTACGGAACATTATCCCTTCGATGTGCACACTACAAATCCTGCAGCTGTTATGCTGATAACTGGGGGTCTTGCTTTCCAAATCCAACCTACGGCAACGAATCACCCATTCTTTGCACCTGCATCATAAACACATGTTGTTATCAAACCTTTTCCGCTATTTCAATTCACCAGCGTGTAGAAACAGAAAAAATCTAAATGTTTCAATCCAAATGGGTGACCAGTAAACATTTATGAAATAACTTACCTCACAGGGTCTTTCGGGAAACTGAAGAAACTATTCTTTTCTTCCGCCATTCCCAAGTTGTTCTTGCAATTTATGGCTGAGCACCAAGCAAAACCGCTTCTTCTTGTTTTACTCGTCTCCTCAATCATTTTCCTTGAGTCCCTCCAATACCAGTCACAATGTTAATTTCGTGAAATAGTTGATGAAACGCGATTTATCTATAAAATTCCTTAACTCTCAACCTAGACCTTAACAACGCTCGCTTCGCTTCCTACTGCTCAACCCCGATTCACTCATTTAGAACATGGCGAAATGCGCAATGAGCGATTACCGCTTTCAGCGCCATCTGTCCTCTCTGTATATCTTTACTCTGTGCCACTAACGTCCCCCACCCCCCTCCGCCTGGGACCTCCTAGGTAGCCATGCACACATGGAATGTTCCACCGACCCGTCCTTAAACTCCCTTTCCCGCCCGCAACCCCAGGTCAGTGAGTCACGAGTGCTCTGAGTAACCCAAACTTTCCATTCCCACCAGAACCCCCCCCCCCCTCCCCCCAGGAAGGACATTACCTCTCCCACACCTAACTACCAACACCTCATCCTCCCCAATCTACGTCACCCTCCATCTCGCCCTCTTGCCAACCCCCCCCCCTTCTCTCCCCCCTCCTCCCCCCTCCTCACACCCTAATGTTTGTGACTATATATTCGGAGTGTTCTGGGATATTTGTACCTGATGATGACGTGCTACGTCGAAACCTAGGTCGTTTCATCGGTCGGTCGTGGAATTACAAAGTTACTGCTTCTCATTCAAGGTTTTAAGTACTTTGTTAAAAAAACCACAAGGTCGCCCAATTGGAACTTCTATTACGGCATATTCACGGTGTTAAATTTTTAACAGTAGAATGTTCATTTTTTCCCAATAACTTCCGCTGTGAAGTGATGTTCCGTGCTTTAAACCCTCCAGATCCACCAGTAATTGCAAACATCTCTCTTAAGCAGATAGCTATACTTTCAGATATCATGACTGTGATGCTCCACAAATGTCTCTTAGATAAACTCCCAAGACAAACACCAAGATGAACTCTTCATCTTGTAATGCCTTCCAATCTGATATCACCGGAGAAAAACATTCAGAAATTCAAATATACCACAAAAAGCTGTCGAGGCGCTAACCAATGCGCCCTTCGGCATATGACTGAACTGTGGAGTTATTACAAAGATATTACTACCTCGCTGAGGAACCCTTATGCACAACAAAAGTCCACTTGTTAAGTAGGTTCGATTACTGAAATTGCAGTGAACTTGAGGTTTATGCTTGGTGCTATTTACATGCTAATGTTCGGGAATGATGTACCCATCCATTGGAAACTTCTCCGATGCGATTTTTAATCTTTAGTTTGCTTTTTAAGCAAGTTACTAATTTTAAATTCAAGGAGGCTCATGCTTTTAATTTGAATTTCCATATGTATGTATACGTGAGTGCATATTTCGGGAGAACGTCTCTAGTTCCGGGCGGCGGTTGGTGAACTCCACGGGTCTATTTGTGACCCCCGTCAATGCCACTCAATGCAAACTGCCCCCGCTGTTATTACTTTGTTGCCTCCGGCGTGATTGCTGTGGGGCACGCGATTGCTTGAGACGTCGGAAGCCATTGATTGGCGTGCCGGCGAAGTGGAGACCCCTCCTCTTCAAGATGACATGACAAATACTTAAATATTCCCATAGCATTTAAGACTTTAGCAATGAATACTCGGTAAGGGAAATACCACAAGTCTCAAGCGTGCAACTAAAAGTAAATGGGGGTAGCTCTGTTAGTATGTTTTGAAGTTTTCACATGAGAAAAATATTTACGGAACCTGTACTAATTGAATGCCTGAATATTGCTACATATTAACATGCGAGCAATATTGATAAGTTCGCTTTATTATCTTCTAAGGAAACCATTGCAAAAATGGTAGTTTCTGGGTAAAATTGACAAACTCCTGGCAAATTTTACCGCCTACTTACTTTGCTGTAGCTCCAGCAGAAAGAAGTGATGCTCTCATTTCAGACGTTCCCTAGCCTTTGGATAAAGTTGAATGTACATTCCAGGAAAAATAGATTTATTACTTATCTGGAAGTTTAATCTCATTTATTTGCATGACGGTCAATAAAATTATATTCACTTATTTCTCGTATTACCATGCATTTAAGAAAAAATATACCATGGGATTTCAATATAAGAAATTCTGACACCCTTCAGTGTTCAGTTTTAGAGTTTCCGACTCTTTCAATTTATTAATTGAAGTGGAATACGAAACACTTAAAGGGAGATGCATAAGTGGCCAACGTGTTTCTGAGTACATTTTCCAAATACCTTTTTGATGCTTGAAAATATGAGAAATTACAGTAAAAAAAGAAAATCTACATCTACATCTACAAAATACCTAGATACCTACATCTACTCGTCGAGTTTAACATAGACGGTAGGCTACAGGGCAGGTCAATTAGTGGGGTCAATAATTATGTGTTGCCAGTTAGTAATTTAGCTAAGAATACTCTGAATATAGCGTCCAAGAATAGCTTAATTGAAGACAGCAATCTTGAAATTACCCCGAATCGCATAAACAATAATCATGAAGCATTAGTCGTTGCAGTAGTTAACTGCCGTAGTTTAAAAAATAAGATTCCAGAATTTCACCACCTTATTCATAGCACGGAGTGTAACGTCATTATTGGCACAGAAAGTTGGCTGACGGACGATATTTCTGATAGTGAAATTTTTCCTAAATCATTCAATGTTTACAGAAAAGATAGGTCCAACCGAACCGGAGGCGGAGTATTTATAGCTGTAAAGAAAACCATAGTCAGCCGAGCGGAAACCGTCCCAAATACCAGCATAGAATCTGTATGGTGCTCTATTAGATGCCCTAAATCAAAAACAATATTCGTGTGCGCATACTACAGGCCACCTAACACCGACGTCACCTCAATTTTAGAACTCGAAGCACAAATAAAGAACATCACATCCAGGAACACCGAAAGAAATTTAATCATAGGTGGAGATTTCAATACGCCCTCTATAGATTGGAGGACCTACACTTACATATCAGGAGGAAGAGACAAAGATATATGCGAGTCCCTGCTGCACACGTTCTCATCCAATGCCCTACATCAGATAGCTACGACGCCTAACAGAGGGGACACCATTCTTGATTTATTGGCAACAAATATACCGCAACAAGTAATTAAGGTAAACACTGTTGAGGGCATTAGTGACCATAGAGTAGTTACCGCAAAGTTCTCCTTGAGTTTCATTAAAAGTTTTAAACAAAGAAGAAAATTCTACATTTAAAAAAAAGCCGATTTCAATGCGTTTAAGAGTCATCTAAAAAATTCTCTTCCCGAATTCCAGGAATCAAGCTTAAAGTTAGACACGGAGGGTAGTTGGAAAGCTTTTCTTTCGATAGTACATTCAGGGATCAGAAAATACATTCCAAGTAAAGTAAAAAAAGAGGGCAGCGAACCAAGATGGTACAATGCAGAAGTTAGAAAATCGTTAAGACGTCAGAGAGTATGCCACGCCAAGATGAAAAAACTCCGTAGAGATTTGTCCACTAGTGATCAAAATTTAATACTTGAAAAATACAAATTGTCTAAAGCCACTACAAAGGAAGCCTTTCGGAATGCATTCATGGATTTTAAAAGAAAAACATTAGGAGAACAATTACAGGACAACCCAAAGGCATTTTGGTCATACGTAAGGGAAGTTCAAGGCAATAGATCAACAGTTATTCCACTACGAAACGAAAATGGCGAATTATTAACAAGCAGTTCGGACAAGGCCAACTTATTAAATTCTTATTTTCAAAGTGTGTTCACCAAATCAACGCAGAGTACATCCGTAAAGTTAAATGATCATTTCCAGCAAAAGATGCCGCCTATCGACATCTGCACTCACGGAATAGAAAACTTGCTAAAATCTATAAGTCCAAATAAATCCCCAGGTCCTGAAGAAATTCCTGCCCGCGTGTATAGAGAATTAGCTTGTGAAATAGCACCCTACTTGCAGAATATATTTAGTAAATCCATCAACGAACACGAAGTACCCATGGACTGGAAAATTGCAAATGTCACTCCCATATTCAAAAGCGGTGATAAGGAACAGCCATCGAACTACAGACCGATATCTCTCACATCTATCTCTTGCAAAGTCCTTGAACATATAATTGTTAGTTCAGTTATGAGACACCTCGATATAGAAAACTTGTTAACAAAAACACAACACGGATTCAGAAAGGGAAGATCTTGCGAAACACAATTAGCACTTTTTGCTCACGATATTTTAGTCTCGGGTGAACATAACGCTCCAGTTGATGCAATTTTTCTTGACTTTAAAAAGGCATTTGATAAAGTTTCCCACATTAAGCTACTCATGAAATTAAAATCCTACGGTTTAGACGACGACGTAGTTTCCTGGATTAGAGAATTCTTAAGTAATCGCGTGCAAAGGGTTGTATTAGATGGCGCTATCTCTAGTGAAGTAAAAGTCACATCGGGTGTACCACAGGGAAGTGTCATAGGCCCGCTTCTGTTCCTTTTGTACATAAACGACATCGGTGACAAAGTTGACAGTAAGCTTAGATTATTTGCTGACGACGCAGTGATGTATAGAGAAATTCGTAGCTTTAATGACAAGGAAGTGCTAACTAAGGACCTCGAGGCAATACAAGAGTGGTGCGATGCGTGGCAGCTAGAATTAAACCTGAAAAAATGCGTTGTTGTAAATTTTTGGAAACGGAAAAACGCTCCTTGTAACAGCTATTGCATTAACAACATAAAACTAGACACCGTAGAATCGGTTAAGTACCTCGGAGTTAAACTGACTAATGATCTATCGTGGAGTAAACATATTCGAGAAATTACCGGTCAAGCTAATCGTAAATTGGGATTTGTTAAAAGAGTACTTGGCAAGTGCGACGATAAAGTTAGGGAAATCAGCTACTTCTCCCTCGTCAGACCCCACTTAGAATATGCCGCCAGTATTTGGGATCCTTATGAGATAGGCTTGGAAACTGAGTTAGAACGCGTGCAGCGAAGATCGACAAGATATGTTAAAGGCCGTTATGATAATCTCGTTAGTGTTACTGACCTTTTGCAGCAACTGGGATGGGAAAAGCTTTCAGACCGTCGATTAAAATGTAGACTAAATCTATTATGTAAGTTCCAAACCGGTCTATTCTCTGACGACGTTGATAATATTTTACGAAATCCGACATACTACGGTAGATCAGATCATGAGAGTAAAATTAGGGAACTAGACTGCAGAACGGATAGATTTAAGATGTCATTTTTCCCACGAACGATAAGGGACCATAATAGCTGCCATGAGACTTTTATCTAGGTTTGTCGTTAGGTAGTGTAGCTCTTAGTAGTGGTAGTACTCCTAATACTTGAATCCTTATCTGTTACCTAGTACATACTAACAGCACGGCTAGCATGTTTTCTACATGGGTCTTGAGTCCCTGTCCATCTGTGTAGTTGTAGAATGCATGTATATTGAGGTCACTCTCCATTTTGATGACATCTGTAGTGTAGTGTTGCATGCTTGTGAGGCTTCGCCTCATGACAAGCATTAGAGATTTATGCTAATGCATAATTAGTCGTAGTTACACTAACTTTATGGTATAGTGTATTGCATGTTGGTGAATACTCACCCCCTGCCACACACCCCTGAGGTGGCTTGCAGGGTATTTTGTAGATGTAGATTGTAGATGTAGATACCCTGCAAGCCACCTCAGGGGTGTGTGGAAGGGGGTGAGTAATCACCAACATGCATTACACTATACCCTAAAGTTAGTGTAACTACGACTAATTATGCATTAGCATAAATCGCTAATGCTTGTCATGAGGCGAAGCCTCACAAGCATGCAACACTACACTACAGATGTCATCAAAATGGAGAGTGACCTCAATATACATGCATTCTACAACTACACAGATTTCCTGGATCAGAGAACTTTTGAGCGATCGCGTGCAAAGAGTAGTATTAGACGGCATAGCCTCCAACGAAGTTAGAGTCACTTCTGGCGTCCCTCAGGGTAGTGTCATAGGCCCACTCCTCTTCCTTCTTCCTACTCTATATCAACGATATTGGTGAAATAATAGACAGTAAACTTCGATTATTTGCAGACGACGCTGTAGTATACAGAGAAATCCGTAGCAGTAAAGATAAGGATAAACTAACGAACGACCTTACTGCAATCCAAGCATGGTGCGATGCGTGGCAGCTAGAGTTAAATTTGAAAAAATGCGTAGTAATGAAATTCTGGGGGAAAAATAACTCCCCACAACAGAGCTATTTCATTCAGGATACCCAATTAGAGACGGTAGAATCCGTAAAATATCTCGGAGTTAGGCTCAATAATGATCTATCGTAGAATAAACATATTCGGGAAATAACGGGTCAAGCTAATCGTAAATTGGGATTTGTTAAAAGAATTCTAGGCAAGTGCGACGACAAAGTGAGAGAAATAAGCTACTTCTCCCTCGTTAGACCCCATTTAGAATATGCTTCCAGTGTTTGGGATCCTCGTGAAACAGGCTTAAAAACAGAGTTAGAACGTGTACAGAGAAGAGCAGCCAGGTACGTGAAAAGCCGTTACGATAATCTTGTTAGTGTTACTGACCTCTTAGAACAACTCGGATGGGAATCACTGTCAGACCGTAGATTGAAAACAAGACTAAATCTATTATGTAAATTCAAGAGTAGTTTATTTTCCGACGAAGTTGATCATATTTTACGACCGCCAACGTACTATGGTAGATTAGATCATAAAAATAAAATAAGAGAGATAGACTGTAGAACAGATAGATTTAAAATGTCGTTTTTTCCGCGAGCGATAAGAGACTATAACGGCTGTGTAAGGACTTAGAAATAGATTAGTTGACTGGTAGTGTAGCTTACTAAGTTATGTATTTCTTAAAGCATGCTTACGGAGTTTTATGGTGTTTCTTACAGCATGTTTTGCATGTTCTAGCTTCATAGGCAGATTGCCCTCTTTAAGTAGCATGTAGAATATTATGTGTCATCGTACATGTGTGGCGTGCATGTGGGGATTCTCTTGCATGCTGCATGATGGTTTTTAGTTAATGACGGTATTGGTTAGTATCCTTAATATTCATGACCGTGCGGTGTGCATGTGGCGGTCCGCTTGCATGCTGCATTTTGGTGACTTGTCACCCCCTGCCAAACACCCTAGAGGTGGCTCGCAGGGTAATATGTAGATGTAGATGGACAGGGACTCAAGACCCATGTAGAAAAATGCTAGGCGTGCTGTTAGTATGTACTAGGTAACAGATAAGGATTCAAGTAATAGGAGCACTACTACTACCAAGAGCCACACCACCTAATTACAAACCTAGATAAAAGTCTCATGGCAGCTATTATGGTCCCTTATCGTTCGTGGGAAAAATGACATCTTAAATCTATCCGTTCTGCAGTCTAGTTCCCTAATTTTACTCTCATGATCTGATCTACCGTAGTATGTCGGATTTCGTAAAATATTATCAACGTCGTCAGAGAATAGACCGGTTTGGAACTTACATAATAGATTTAGTCTACATTTTAATCGACGGTCTGAAAGCTTTTCCCATCCCAGTTGCTGCAAAAGGTCAGTAACACTAACGAGATTATCATAACGGCCCTTAACATATCTTGCCGATCTTCGCTGCACGCGTTCTAACTCAGTTTCAAAGCCTATCTCATAAGGATCCCAAATACTGGCGGCATATTCTATGTGGGGTCTAACGAGGGAGTGGTGTGAAATGTGGTGAATTAACATACTATCGTATAGATAATAATATTTTAACTCAAGCTTTTATACGCATTGTGTGGCTATGACAGATGTTTTTATACATATTCATAATGAGCGAAAATTCTACTTCTATATCTTCCAAGATCCAAGTTTTAATTAATTAAATAAATGTCCATTTCCTTTTAACGTACGAGATTTATCGACAATACGGGGCTGTCCATAAATGATGTCACACAATTTTGGACCAAACTAGACCCCCCCCCCTGTCACAGTAAGTCACAAATAGACAGTAAGACCTTTAATGATGTCAAAAAATGAAAAAAAAACATTTACCCTCCCCCTCAGTCTGAGTAAAAATAAGGCATAATATACAGTGGAAGTGTGGATGTCACATGAAGCATAGCCCCCCGACTCCCCCTTCATGTCACACACGTTGTCAAAAGGTGGTGACCCCCCCCCCCAATCTTGTGGACGTCATTTATAGACAGCCCCTGAACAGAATATTTTAAGGTCCAAAATATTTGTAGCATCATCAAAATAATTCGTTTTTGGGCTAAGAATACACAAGCTCTGGTCTCAACCAGTCCACCGTCACTGAGGTTCCGGTTCAGTATTATGAAAATCATTTTACGTTTTGCAATGGCATTTAAAAAGAAAATAATTTCTTCCTTGGCACGCTTAGTTCCTAAACCTAGATAAAGAGTCAGACTATGAAAAGATTTAAAAAAATGATGATGATAAAATAAGTGTAAAAAACTATAAACAGCTAGAAAAAATGAAGAAAATATGATAAATTGTCAAAAAAAGCAAAAAATAATAAACAACAGGAAAAACATTTTATGGTAAAAATGAAAGAGAATACAAAAAATCCATTGAAAGCAAATTTTAAATCACAAATAAAGAGTATTGAGGTTAGTATTTTCCCTTTTCCCCGGACATTTCCATTGGTAATTCCCCTTCCTTATATCTACTTTATGAAACTTGTACCTAGTTTGTAAGAATGTCAGCTATCACACGCAGCACCTCACACGCATATCCCCCGAGATGCACTAAGTGACACGTGCAAAGACCTGTTGTGGTGATTTCCGCTCACCGGGACGGTGAAATTGTCTTCGCGCCTTCGGCGTAACCATTCCCCCCATTGACGACGTTAATCTAGCGAGTTGAGAAGAATCTTGCTCTCTTGGCTCTTTTAATGTGTGAATCGCTTTAGTAAGAGGTTAGCAGTCTCTTTCAACACAGTAGAAATGGTCAAAGAGAATGCTTTCGAGGATATGGAGAAAAAAAAGTTGTGATAGCATAGAAATAAAGTCACCAACTTGAAATGTTGCGCGTTTGAAGCGTTGATGTAGAAGTGGCGAAGAAGAATGAATTTAGTGGCATGTTGTGGCAGAGCCGTGGAAAAACATACGAAAGTTTTTGGATGCTTCGCCCAAGAGCCATTTTTGAGTGCAACTTCTCGTATACTTGGGTGCCTGCTGAGTGCGAGTCATTGGGTGCGAGGTCATGGAGCCAACGACACAGCCGGCTGAGGTCACTCCTTACGCTGGGAGTTGAGGGCCGCCTGGCTGAGTTGTGATCGGAGGTCACGTGTGCCCTCCTATCACAGCCGCGAGAGGAAAGATGATGGAGCCGTCGTAGTCGTCCCCACCGCCAACCTCTTGCTAATGTTTCCCTGGAGGGCACGTGGGTGGGGGGAGGAAGGAAATAGGAATGTTCGACAGGCATCTCAGGGCTCCCAAAGGACATGGCCACCCACTTTGAGTCGCTTTTTTTTACGATCACCTCGCCGCACTGTTTCTTGTTGCATTCCGCTCCTACGTATTACTTTTTCTGTTCCGTCTCCGATCTTTTTCCTTTGGGGTTCCCGATGGTAACGGCTCCTTGGTGGCTCCTTGTAACAGCTATTGCATAAACAACATAAAATTAGAGACCGTAGAATCCGTTAAGTACCTCGGAGTTAAACTGACTAATGATCTGTCGTGGAGTAAACATATTCGATAAATTACCGGTCAGGCTAGTCGTAGGTTGGGATTTGTTAAGGGAGTACTTGGCAAGTGCGACGATAAAGTTAGGGAAATCAACTACTGCTCCCTCGTTAGACCCCACTTAGAATACGCCGCCAGTATTTGGGATCCTTATGAGATAGGCTTGGAAACTGAGTTAGAACGCGTGCAGCGAAGATCGGCAAGATATGTTAAAGGCCGTTATGATAATCTCGTTAGTGTCACTGACCTTTTGCAGCAACTGGGATGGGTAAAGCTTTCAGACCGTCGATTAAAATTTAGACTCAATCTATTATGTAAGTTCCAAACCGGTCTATTCTCTGACGACGTTGATAATATTTTACGAAATCCGACATACTACGGTAGATCAGATCATGAGAGTAAAATTAGGGAACCACACTGCAGTACGGACAGATTTAAAATATCATTTTTCGCACGAACGATAATGGACCATCACAGCTGCCAATGAGACTTTTATCTAGGTTTGTCGTTAGGTAGTGTAGCTCTTAGTAGTAGTAGTACTCCTAATACTTGAATCCTTATCTGTTACCTAGTACATACTAACAGCACGCCTAGCATGTTTTCTACATGGGTCTTGAGTCTCTGTCCATCTGTGTAGTTGTAGAATGCATGTATATTGACGGTCTCTCACCATTTTGATGACATCTGTAGTGTAGTAGTGCATGCTTGTGAGGCTTCGCCTCGTGACAAGCATTAGCGATTTATGCTAATGCATAATTAGTCGTAGTTACACTAACTCTAGGGTATAGTGTAATGCATGTTGGTGATTACTCACCCCCTGCCACACACCCCTGAGGTGGCTTGCAGGGTATTTTGTAGATGTAGATGTAGATGGTGCGTTCCAGCGTGTTTTTAGGCCTCGCCCGAACCTTAGTTTTCCACCGTCTCGCTCGCTGCCGTGTTTAATATCTTTGTTGCGTACCTTAGTCGTTTCCGCTTCTTAGTATTGTCCTGCCAACACCACAGTCGTACCGGTGCCGTGTTTTTTAATCAGAAACAACCATTAATTAAACGCAATAGAATGTATGTAGCCAAGCGAAAAACGACGCTCTTGGTTGGTAGTCTTTGGTTTGGAATTCCCGTTATAGTCCTCAAAATCTTTCGCCTTGATCTCCTCTTTGTGTGAAAATATCTCTGAAGAATATCATACCTTTTTGAAATTGTTGCACTGTTTTTGTTTGAGGCGGGTTTCTCTTCAAGTGTTACTGCGTGCAGACGTCAACGAACCCATCGAAGTCAAATACCTATTAGAAGTGATGGGTGTCACACCAACCGTTTTTGCAAATTATTGCGGTCATGAATGCCTGCGTTTAAACCAATGAAATATGTACGAACGTTTTAACTAATTTTGGCTTCGTATGGAGGAAATGGCATTAGCTTTATTCCTTTTAAAGAAACTTTAATGCTCTTTTCGTGCAAGAGAGCCTTTGTGGAGTATAACCATCGAGTGAATATAGAACTTACTGTGTAATACAATGGAGAAGTCTATAAGTTATATTTTCTTAGTACTATTTTTTCTACATTTTAAACGTCCTTAATGCAGTCCGATTAGGATGTAGCGTTCATGATAAATTTCTGACTTCACCTTGCGCAGTGGGAACGAGTGAAATAAATCATCATTTTATATTTCTGGAATTCCTAATGTGGCAGTTGAATATGAATTATGCCCAAGTAGTGGACCGATAAAGTGGACAATATCGAAAAATAATGGGAAATGATAGTCCAGATGGAGCGCTCGAATGAATGACGATGTCCAACTCCGCTCTCTCTCTCTTCCCTCTCTCTCTTCTGTCGCCACGGAGTGAGAGGGGTCGAGAGAGAGAGAGAGAGAGAGAGAGGCGTGTGACGAATAGACATTGCCAAAGTTTTCTGTAGCTTTTTGGTTCATAGCTTAACTTTTTAAGTCACTGCTTTGAAAAAATTCGTTTGAACTATTTACAAAGCATTCGGCCATGAGTAATGAGTGAGTGGCCGCAGAAGGCAACCACCCGGTCAGTTAACACGCGTTCTGATCCGCACTTGAACACAGCCGCGCGTTCAATCTTCGCGCGCTCGTCATCGATTCACCCCTCCCTCCCC
The DNA here is from genome assembly GCA_963573305.1 of Pyrrhosoma nymphula. Classification (NCBI taxonomy): domain Eukaryota; kingdom Metazoa; phylum Arthropoda; class Insecta; order Odonata; family Coenagrionidae; genus Pyrrhosoma; species Pyrrhosoma nymphula. Next base: position 4,435,752 of record OY754329.1, read on the forward strand.
GCCCCCCTTTCCGAGAGGGGGGGGGGGCGAGTGAACACGAAGGTGGGGAGAGGTGCACGCTCTCGCCCGTCGTCACTGCGCGCGTGCATGTGTCCCTTCGACGTTTCCCTTTCGTTTCCTCTTCGCCTTCTGTCGAGGGCTGGTTCTCGCGAGATCACGCTATCCCCACACCGCCCCGCGCGATATAATTACCCTCCCCCTTCCTTCCTTCCCCATCCCTCCCACCACGCCCACTTCCCGCGGAGCTATTTAATCTCCCCCGCCTTCTCCCTCTCTTTCGAAGACGGAGGTACTCTCTCTCTCTCCTGTGAGTGGCTCCCTCCTTCCCGCACCTCTCTCTCGTGGCGGCGGAACGTGAGAAACGGACGCAGTTCCAGAGAACGTCCTCGTCGACGTGTAATAGGCTTGAAAAATCTCCACCCATCCTCTCGACGGATTTGCTCCTTCACTTGTTAAAGGCGCGTCGTCTCTACCTCTTTATTTAGGCTGTGAAGGGTACATCTCGCCCTAGTTACGATGAGATTTTCCTCTGTCGAGGTTTCTTTGTGTTCGTGTAATTGGTGATTTCTGATTCAACGCAGTTGTTCATTTTAGTTCAGGAGTTACTGTGATTGCGTTTAATAGATCTCCGTGGAGAAACGAGAGGCTTCGTTCAATTAGACGTTTTACGCGGGCGCTTCATTTGAAGGCCGAAGGATTTCCTACGTAGTCTCCTTAGGCCAGTGCTGCGTGTTTTGGATTTGCTCTTTGGAGGGTTTTTTTCATTATTATTTAAATCTCGTCGTCGTTTTTTCCTCTCACTCTTGTTTTCATTTCTTAAGCATGGGTGCTCGTTGCGAAGATCATTTTATTGGAGTGTTGCCTGCTTCGAAAGCACTCGTGCGGTGCTCTGCAAATGTTTCGAGGGCGTCCTTGAGATCGATTTGGCCCTCCGCCCCCGAGGGCCTCGGGTCGTTTGGCATATCGTGGTCGTCGACGCCCCTTGCCTCCTCGCGGGCCACGCGTCCCTCGCCACTGCAAGTGGAAGATTCGATAATGATTAGTGTGTGCCGTTGACGAGTCTTGTTAAACATACGGGAAGTTGGTTAGAATGGTCTGCATCTAATCGCGAGTTTTTCTCTCCCCGCCTTTGGCTTTGTATCACTTCCGATTGTTCTTAGTTTTTAATGATTGTCTGCCCTTTGAAAAGTGCTACATTTTCTTGAGAAAAATAATTTGTCATTCATGTGCAAGATTTTTTTTAATGGACTACCAGTTGTGAATAACATAAAATGATATTGATTGTTGTTGACGTAGCGCAACAGAACGAAAAAATAAACGATGGCAGGTGTGAATGAGCTTTAGATGAGGGCATTCCGTGCGATGATCCTGCCTTGCAAGTTTCATATCAAGTTCGTTTCAATGTTTTGGCGGTGTTTGATTGAGATTCGATATAAGACATCTCGCGCGCGCATTCAATTTCGCAGGGGGAGTGTGAGCGCTTGATGGAACTAAGCGCGCTTTTCTGTGTGATTAGGGAAATGAGCCGTCGGAAGGCCTTATGCGTAAGTGCCTCTCCGCAACCTGTTGGTAAATATTCCTGGAAGATAGATTCCTGAACAGTCAGTGACAGCCAAAGCTATTTTACTAGTGTGGGCAACACTTTATTTGGCCGCCCTTTGAAAGAATTTATTTACGATTTTGATTTCTCATACCGCGCGGTAGTGACGTACACAAATTTATTAATGTGCAAAGCCTCGTTTTAATGTTAAAAAAGGAAACTAAACACCGAGCTATGCTTTTTGAATTGCTTAGATCTTTCAGTGACTGATACGATCACTTTGTCGATAATGGATGGCATAGAGGAGAATTTGAGTTTTAATTTTTTAAATTATTGTTAATCACGTTTCGAGTCTCATTTTAGAACTGAATTTTTTGATAGCGATTTCTTACATTCTCTTCATCTAGAAAATTCGCAATTGAGTTAAGATCTTCTAATTTTCTTGCAGTGTTCTTTCACCTTCATAAAACTTGTCTTCTGAAAGATAATCATCTAAAAAAGATCGCTTTCACGTAATGATTTTAGGGCAATCGTAATATCAACAGACATCCCTTGCTTTACCTTACTTTACTGGAATATTAATTTTGTACGGAATATCATACCAACTTTCACTGATGCAAATAAATTCAAAGCCACGAATCTTTCTAGCGATCCCTTACTGCTGGACTCTGGTTTCAGTTCCATGCAGTCCCAGCAGTCTACTGTCATCAGCTATGGAGGATAGAGCATTGTGAATTCTAACTAATTAATATCGGACAGCTTTAGCGGCATCTTACACGGCTTTCCCACTTTCATTGATACACCGGAAAGTGAATTTTGAAACATGCCTGAAAGGGTGTGCCAGCGATTAGTCAATGCAGAAAATAAATAGTAAAGCCTGAATCACACGATCATTTTTTTCCATTATTTTTAAGGGATAGCTCCAATGATAGCTCAAGGGATAGCTTTCCCTACAGCTCTGGCGTCATTATTTTTCAGGGATAGCGGCAATGATAGGGATTGCCATCCCTTTTTCCATCATTTGGTCCTGTCCCTTTTTCCGTCCCTGAACACGTACAATAATCTGAAGTTCAGCCAATCAGAGCGAAGGGAAGCATATCGCGATTGTGTCGCCGCAAGTGACTTCTGGTCGAACGAGCTCGGTAAACGTAAAAGATTTCCCGGCAATGATGCGAGCACCGACAGAAAAAATGATCGTGTGACCGGAAAAATGACAGCTCGAGCTATCATTGGAGCTACCATTGGAGCTATCCCTTGAGCTGTTATTTAAGCTATCCCTTGAGCTATCATTGGAGCTATCCCTGAAAAATGATCGTGTGATTCAGGCTTAAGCGCTCTGAATCGTATTAAAAAAACTCAACAGCGTCCATGTTACAAGTAAATCATTAAGAACTACCTTTAATGAATGGTTGCGATGTAGCTCAAATAAGACTTCAGGATATTCGTACTTAATAAGTGTCTGCACTCAATGATTGTCTCCTGACTCTCATACAATGATTGTCCCAACGGATGGGAATCCGCTACGGTTTACTGTGCAGTTAGTAGAATGAGGTAAGTAGTAAGTAAGCAGTTATAACCCAACAACATTCAGTAAAATGTTATTATGTATTTTGCGGGTAGCTTTTGAAACTAGTGCGTAAATTCACGCGCATAGAAACGAAACTATTTACAGGAAGAATTATTAAAATGTCGAAGTACAGAATACGTCGCCCTCGAGGAGCCAATAATTAATAGCATTTTTCTTGATTAAAAGAAACGAATTATGTGGATATCATATCCAATGGCGCTAAGTATACTAAAATTTAACATTATTGTTGGGGATTGTGGGAGGGCTTTCATGCAATACCACGAATTTACTAAAAACATGGAATGTAGTACTCATGAATTAGAATGACGACGGTGAGGATGCGACTAGTCAAAATCGTGACTTTTAAAATCTCCTGGTATTGTTTTTAAATTTTCCTATTCCCCATCACTTCCCACTGGGTTGCTGCCCGTCTAGTGCCACGAACACTTTTTCTAAGTGCGATATATATCGGAGAACCCTCTCGTCGAGAGGCGCAACGTCCACGTCCACGCATTCAGCGGGCAGGGAAAAAAAAACATTCATATTTTGTACTCGAATGCGTTGCGCTCTTCCAATGTGGCCTTAATTTTTCAGCCGTTTTATGATGAGTTCTCATTTTAACTTACTGAAAGCATGTAAATTTATTCCAAGTGTACATTCATAGTATAAAACGGTTAGTTGAAAACGAATAAAAACGGTTTTAAAAAATCAATGACTTCTTCTGCGTGTGTGTTCGTTTCCGGCATTTGTCTCTCCACCCGAAAAGGGTTTGTTGTTGTTCTCATGACTGCAGAGGGAGGAGGAGGATGATGATGGAGGGGTTCGCCGTGAATGCACACTGCCCGGCGAACGCGGGCGCCCTTCACGCGGCCCGCCGCCCAGGGCGTCGGGAACAAGGAGGTTAGAAAATGAAATGGAGGAGGCATGACCGTGAACGCTCATGGGCGAAAGTGAAGCAAGAATAGGGGTGCTTGGGAAGGATTTTGTGCCGAGTTGGTGTACGGCCAAACCAGCCACAAAACATCGCCTTGCCTGTGGTTTTTAACTTAGATTTGACGAAAATCGAACGCGACCGCAGGACACGTAAGCCAGAGAAAGGTCTAAACTGTGCCGACTGCAATGGCGGAATTGGCTTCAAGAATCAAGTGGTATGTCGCCTCCATTTCTTTTCTAACCTCCTTGGTCGGGAACTGCTTCGCTCGTCTTCATGCTGGCGTGCATTATGCATTATTGCATTATTTATTCCGTCACTAAATAGGGATAGAAGCCTCCTATGATGCCTCAAGTGATTCCTTGAAAAAGTTTCTAGGCGATCACTTTCAGTGATGGCGGCAATGATAGAAACTATCACAATCGCTAAGAATTCAGTATGACTAACCTCAAAGATACTGTTTAAAATTGCGAACAATTTCCCTCCTTTTGTGATGAAAATTAAAAATAAATTACGAAAGCAGAGGTATTTACTAACTTACATTTTATACATCGCAGTGTCAAAGCACTTATTTTCATCGTTACCATTGGAATAGGTATTCTCGACATTTCGAGTGTAGGGAGGAGAGACCAGAGTAGCACAAGGAGCACGGATTATCCGCGAACAGGATAATTCGTTCACGGATAATCTGTAGTATGAAGAGTAGAGAGTATACTGTATTGCATAATTAATTTCACTGCTTTCAAACAATGGTTGTTGGCTGTAGAATACAAGCATTCTGATGATTCCTAGAGGGAAGACTAGTGAAAGACTAGTGATGGCTATCGAGTCCCAATATTCATGCAAGGTTAGTAAGAATTGAGTCCTCTTCGATAAAACTGTAGAACTAATAATTCGAGTGTAATAAATGGTAACTTTTTAGTGAATTCTATTCAAGCTCTCCACTGTGTCGAAAACTGCATTACCGATGACGTTACGAAGGAACATAAATCACTGACGAGAAATATTATCGATGGTGTAAATTATGATCCCATCCGCTCTAAAGCGAAATCTCATATTTTTTGAAAATTCAGTTGAAAAAAATGATCGTCGGTATATGATTTTTCGTTGTCGAGGATCTTTCATCTCGAACTCGTTTGGCGGAAATGACGGTGCGCCCAAGTTGAGGTCCAAATGATTCGAAAGAGAGACTTGTCGCTGGGCGGCGGTGGTGGTCGGAGACACCCTGACACTCTGACGTGGCACGCGCTGGCCCACGGTTCGACAAAGCGGGCGAGAGCGACGATTTACGACGGCCGCTTATAATTCGGAATTGAGACAATAGATTGCCGCGGGGAAAAATATCGGGGTCAGCTTCCGTCGGGAACAAGAATGAAAAGTGCGGAACGAGCCAACGCCGAGGATGAGAGAGCAGCGGTACGGTGGAGCGGTAAGGGGTGTGTCGAGGGTTCACTGTCGACCGCCGCCGACTGGAAAGGAGCTGTACCGCTCTTGTGTGTGTGTTGCCTCCGTGGATGGGGAATCTTATCTGCACCCACCCTCCGCCGCCACCCCACCACCCTCGCGCGCTGTTTACTCCCGCGGGTAATTAACGTCGCCTCTTCTTGCCCTCACCGTGATCGATACGGCAGTTTCTTAACCGCTTTTCCCCCCGGAGGCCCCACTCTCCCTGGTTTCCGCCGCCCCTGACGATGCCCCTCCCCGCAAGCCAACCACTCCCCCACGCGCGGGATCACGCCGAAATCCCCCACTCTGACAGCGCCCACACCACGAGATTTGTCCATAAACGAGATGAAACACTCCATGACACGCCGGTGAAATATCTGGAAAGTGCACGTAATACCTTATGGTCTGCAGAGCTTTAAAAACGTGGCAGTCACGTTAACGGTCTAAGAAAATCGAGGGAAAAGATGTTTTAATGGATAACCAATAACGTCATGTCCTTAAGCAGTCATCCTTACCCCAAAAACGTTATTAATAGGGACTTAGTCTTTCAGGCTATAAACGGAAGAACAATTCAGAAAAGAACGAAAGATTTGGGACTCGAATACGGGCTCATGATGCTGTGGGTCATTCTTCGAAGGCACTCTGGTCCAGATCGCTTTGGGGGAATGTGCAGGCGTGTCGTGAGACTCCGCATTCCCCGAGTTCCGCATCGGATGAGGTCCCGAGTAGTCTCCTCTTCAGCCGAGACAAGATGAAATGCCCGCGCTCATCATACTCGAGTGGTGCAGAGGACAGTTTCACGATTGCCTCACGACTCGAAACATTTTTAGTGTGCTTTCACGGCTGAGTGACACCGGCACCTAGGCCCGTTAGGAAGCTTTCCTCGAGCGCTTGGCGCTATAACAATCCTTGCAATCTTATGGGATAGTGAAATGTTATGTGGTGAAAATGTAGCAGAGTAAAACCGTCATTCCAAGGTTTACAATCAAAATCAAAACGAAAGGGTTTTTCAGGAAAGAAATTCAGTGAAAACAGTATTTTCCACGTTTTTCTCAACATCTCGTCGAAGACAGATTTTCATCGTTTAGAATGATTCGTTTGAGAACATTTTTATCAATAGAGGAAACTCATCGAAACACGTACCCCGTATAGGTTGTCTTAATTAGTTATCGCATCAGTGGCGGATCCACGACCATATCTCGGGTGGGGGCAATATCTGCTAATATGCCATATAACGGGGAGGGGGGTATGATGGAATATCCCCCATTGGATATACTATGTGTTTTTGTATGTGCAAGAACTATGTGTTTTTTGTTTCGAGGGGGGGGGGTTTGTTTTACTTTAATTTTTTAATAATTAAAAGCTCCATTTTCATATTTAGCCGGAGACATTAATAATCGAAAATTTGAATGACCCCATTCTTTTGGTATCGCCTTAAAATGTACTAGATACCTTGTTAGCTAAAAGGATAATATTGTGTATAATCTTTTTTGCCCCCTTTGCCCCCCCCCCCCCCTGGATCCGCCACTGTACCGCATCATGTTTACAGCCCTATGTGAACAATAGTGTTTATTTTTTTGATTAAAGTGTTTCTTTTTGGAAGATAATTCCTGGTGTTATTGCTTTTTTCTGCTTATTTTTAGAACTCCGTTACCTTGCTCCATATGCTTCCTTAAAATATGTCTTACTGCATTGCACACATAAAGTACATGTAATAATGTGGCATTCCTCCCATTTAATCTGCACTGTATCATCTCTACAAGAGTGCAGACACAAGATAACCTACTCCGATTATGAAGCTATGAGAATGAAGTTGACAGTTCGAGCCCCGGTTCAGGCGTTGGGCAGGCGTGATCCTTGGGAGGTGGTGTAAGAGGGGTCCCCTTCCAGGGGGGGAGTGGTGGTGTCTAGTACACTCTTCCACCATCATCGTCTCCATCGAGGTTGACGGACTTTGCCCTCGCCTTGGACTCCGTCTCTCTCTATTGGTTCAATGGGGGGGGGGTGCCAAAAGGGACGTTTCATACTCTCGCCGCGACCCCCCCCCCTATCTCTGACTCAGCGACCTCTGACCCGGTGGATGCGTGACCTGATTTTGGGGCGTCTCTCTCGCGAGCCGTCGTTTAGCGAGAGGAGGAGGTGGTCGTCGTGTGCATTGGGGTCATTGGGGTCGCCAACTCAAGTGGAGTTCATTGCGGGAGTTGTCCGTTCCCAGGACATTTTGGGCTGTAAAAAATATTTTCAACTACCTCGAAGAATATGTATTCCGCATTAAAGTAAAGCATATATGTGCAATTGTTCATTGATTTTCTGTTAACAACTTAAATACACACAATAATTCTTCCAGCGGTATATCGTTTTTTAAATATTATGATATAAGCTTAAAATTGTTGGAAAATTTTCTATTAGAGTTATTTACTTAGAAAATCAGTTCAGTCACGGTAAATGAAAATCTAAATAATTTTTCGCGTCGTTCAAAATGAGATCCCAGTGTCTAATAGCGCAAACGAAGTTAATTTGAACTCATTCGTTGAGAGCGAACCTTTACGCAAGGAAATCCTGATGTATTAGTTCGCCATAGAGGTTAGTTAGTGCTTGAAATGGGAAACATATTAAAGAATTCTCATATTCTATGATATTAGTTGCAAATAACATGAAAAAGTTATAAATCGTAGCAAGTAATAATGAGTGTATTTCACTCTAATTTAAACGTAAAACGGGAGAGAGTGCCCCAAACTGAGGCTGGAGACTTTCAGAAACCTCATCCTAATCCGGGAAGGTTGGAGGGCCGCCCTAGTATGTAGTATGTCCCCGACTCGTCGTGCGTGGTGGTGGTGGTGCTCATCCGCCTTTCTTCTGCACCCCCGTGCCGAGGTGGGGCGACGCACCCAGCAGGTGGCGGGACAGCGACAAGGCGTCGTCGTCGTGCATTTGGTCCGCAACCCCCTGTTAGGACCCCCCCCCCCTCGCACCCACTTCGCTTCCACCGGAGAAGGAAAAGCCCCGCGGTGGCCCTCGGTGCGAGGGTACTCGTCTCTTCTGTGGGTCGTATGTCGCCTGTGTCTCAGTTACAGTCATTCTCTCTCACGAGCAGTTCACGTTTAGAGTTTAAAGCTTGTGCCTCGGGCAAGGGGTAGCAATGTGAACAAACACCGATCGAGGGAGCTGTCTGCTAGCAGTAGTAGAATACATCATCACCTGGAACATCTGTTAGATGATAATTTAAGAAATCGTTCACTTTGTCAATACCTAATTTTCATCATACGAGGTAGTTTGCGAATAGTACGAAATGATTTGATTTAAGCTTTTCAGTGCGTCGCATGATTTTAAATTCTTGCTTTCAGTTACACTGACTGTATTTTAATAAAGCGCGAGCTTTCGCCGACCCTTCTGCCGTCTTCGTCAGACAACAATGACTGTCTTGATCTGCTGGACCATGCATATATACATATCTGAATGGCTTCACGGATTAGTCTTGGGAAATATTACATTTATTTTGGCAAATGTTAGTCTCATTCAACCTTATAATGCGTAATTTTGAGGATACCGGGACTAGCCACGGTAGTAACCTTTACGGAGTCACCCGCGAGTGCACGTAAGTGCGATATTCCACAGAAGAAAAATCATTCGCCTTGACCGGGATCCCGGTCAAGGCGAATGATTTTTCCTCTGTGGAATATCGCACTTATAATGCGTGTTTTCTCTCGGCGTATGTGTTCCGCGAGGATATTGTGGCGCCAATCTCTCTTCCTGATCGCCCTATTTTATGTTCCTCGATACGTTCACTCACTGAGCGGCCAGATTCCCCAACGTACATTTCACAACTACACGGAATTTCATACACGCCTTTGTGTATTAGACTAGGGAGATGGTCTTTTGCTCCAGGAAGAGTGTCGCGTATCGTTACTCCTGTATTAAAACGGCAAATGATGTCCTATTTCTTCAAAATTCTACCAATACGATCAGTTATTCCAGCGATGCAAGGCGATGTTACATATCCAGCTCGCGCTTTGAAAATACAATCCGTGTAACCGAATGCAAGAGCGTAAACGTAAGAGAGGTTGTCGTGTTTTTTGAGTGGGGAGAATGGTATTTTATCTTTATGGCCGCGAGAATAAAAGGAAAATTTAAAAACTCCCCTCGAAATGTTTTCGTCTTTTTTATCTATGCTGAGTGTCGCAAAACATCTAGTCACGGTAAGACGTTCAATCATGACTCGCGTTAGCTAGTGCATTGAATAAATAAGTAAGAGCCACACGCGACATCTTATGTGGGATTTCATATGGACACTAATTATAAAATTCGTCGCCGAAGGGAATCTAAGAGGAAAGGAGGAGTTGAGGAATTGAATAGCTGCATCAACAGGCGGCGCTTGTGGAAGGATGTTGTAGTCTAAAGCTGGAGGTGCAAAAGTGCGTGTGATCTCGGTTGTGGAATCACGGCACCCAAAGCTATGATGAAATAGCATAGAGACTAATGTTCCCTGATCTCATGATTAATTCAGCGCTACCAATGTCTAGCGTTCACATGTTCCCAGCCAGCCAAAATGTGATAAACTCACCCTCGCTTGCAGCAAAGGAACCGCTGTTATTTTTTGTCGGGAATGCTACCGGAGGCGCAAGGGCTCTTCACCCACAGGCCAGTCGTGAGAATTGAGCTGATCGACGAAAGGTGCAGACGGTGCAGATCCCCCGACGAAACATCCACGTATTCCGTAACGAAGAGTTCGAGGAATTGGTACAGTGATGCGATTAAAAGTCTCGTTTAGTTGCAATGGTTCTGCATTCCAGATTCGTTGCATAGCTCATGAATTTGTTGATACACGGAAGATTCCACGCTAACTCAACCAAATGGCGGTACACGCACGTGATGACTAATCCTAAGCTCTGAAGAGAGGTTGGAAAAAAGTCTTTCTTCAGCAGCATTATCTGGTGTTTTAGTCCTCGGAGACGAAACTACATTCGTAATTCCACACTTCATTACTTAATTTCCGTTGTAAGTCTTAGCTATTACTGTAGTTACCGACTAGCGGGTATTCTGCTAAGTTAATGGAATTTCATTGAGTTATACAATTTCCATGGAAGTCCTAATTTTGGGGGGCAAAATATTAAGGTTGTAGAAGTTAAGGAAGCATTAATTCCGCAAAAATTAGATGATAGGTGGTGTTGTAGAGTAAGTACATTTTTCCTACTGTGTTTAGTAGATTAGGTGGAACCTGACGAGAAAATTTGCGCCTAATAATTCGGTGTGCGGCGCATGCGTAGACGATCCTCATCACTTACGAACACGTCATTTTCAAAGCTCGTGTTGCAGACCATTATGCTTGCCCTTGTTTTTGTGTGCCTTACTGAGAAACCCACCAATTTAATTTTGGTTTTTGAAAGATGTAGGGTTAAACAGTAGAAAAATGTATATTTACTGCTGAATTAAATTTTCAATCATTTAATAATTGCTTTTTTTATACTGAACAACAAGTAATAAAGTAGGTATTAAAGTGTTATGTTATTAAGGGGAAAATTGCTACTTTGACTCTGCTAATCGGTCTTTACTCTGCGAATCTTGAGACTGTGAGCAAAATAATGAATGGTAATGAATAGTGAATGAAAAGCAGATCGCTTTTTTTACGCCTCAAAAGTTAGAAAATTATCAATTTTCCGTTTTTGTGCTCCATCGTGCCATGGTTGTGTGCCATTAGTTAAAAATAATAAATTCTGTGCATAGCCCTTCGTCATGGCTGTTCAGCGAAATTCTGGCTGATCTTTTCTAAAAACGTACAAAGAAGTAGTTATGCCCTAAACATAGACACATTTTAAAGATTGGGCAAAATGAAACCTTTCTTAGAGCTGAATAGATGTACCTATGTGTAGGCATTTTTTTAAATAGAAAACTCATTGTCTCTTTAATGAGAAAATGTCATGATATCCGAAATCCGATCATTAGATAGACATTAGTCACAGTTCGAAGTTGCGCAGCGCCATTTTGCGCTAACTTCAGGTATTCGAAGTGCTCTCCATCCTTAAACATTTATTCAAAGTAAGAGAGATAATGTTTTGTGCGAAACGGCTGTTTTTGAGTGCAATAAATCACCGTGGCAATAGACGGCCAATGGTCGGTCCACGGTCATGGCTGAGTTTGCGTATCTCCTGCATGTACTTTTTTGCTGAATTCAATTAGAGAGATTCGACATTGGGGAGGAATTTTCCAGATTCCGCCGAATCCATTCTATTCTATTCAATAGGGCTATTTTGTTATTTTCAGTTACCTCATGTTATCGAATATTTTGGTAACCGTGGAGATATTTGCCAAAAGTGAGCGGAAGAAATGCGGAAAATCTTCTCACCGATTCATTCCCACGCTTCTACTATCATGGTATCATAACATCCGCTTTTCACTTTTATTATTTTTTTAAATTGCGGTGCGCTACATGCATCACTGGCGTCGTTTTACATATCGCACTAGCGCAAAGCTTTAACCTCCAGTTAAGGGACCAAACTTGGAATCTCACTCCCCCAGTGAGCTGTCCAGAAGACAAAAAACTGTACATGCCGATGTATTGGTCTATGACTTGACTTTTTAAATGTGATAAAAAATTTAAGTGTTTTTAATGCATGTAAGATTTATTTCAGAGAAGCTGTGGCATTGAGAAACACAACTGTGTTTTTTAGCTGTATTTTCTAATTCAGTTGCCCCTCGATTACTTCTGGAGTGAGAATCGCGTGAGGAAGTGTGTTCACATGCGTGTCCATTCCGAGGTTGAGAGCTCACGAGTCGATTCGTTACCACGTCGGTCGAGTGGTCGTCATCCAGTAACTTTCGTGACAAAGATATTAGAGCTGTAGACGATGTCTCTCTTAAGAATGATTGAAGATCAAACTTCGACCATAAAATGTTTGGAGTGGAAAAATAACGGGGAGGAAGTCGACATTTTCTGGCGTTACTCAAGGTCTTCAAGTAAAGTTAACCAGTTCTACCTTTTAAACTTAAATTGAATAGTACCACAGGTTTTTTTTTCGTCATCTGTTACAAATGAGTTGTGCTTGATAATTAAACAGGAAATGTGTGTATTGGAGTGATTAATCTACGTGCTGCCCGTCCTACAGCGTCAGGGGCGCGTGGCAGAAGGTGTTAGGGAGCGCCAGCTGTGAAGGAGGAAAATGGAATCTCGAAAGAACGGATATGCCAGCGTAGTGTCTCGCCCTGTTTTTGTGTCAGTCTTTCGTGGTGCTCGGGAAGAAAGATTTTTTTAACGCATACATTCAACGGTGTACTTATCTCTCTTATTTTGTCTCTTCTGTCAGTTGAAATGATATCGTGTGCGGTTAAAATGGTATCCTCCGTGTTGTAATGAAACTCTTTAAGTACTCTGAAATTTTCAAGTAGCCTTGGATGGCGTGTGGCGCGCGAGAGTCCATTCCTAGCGGTTCCCAATCCATTCCATTCCGCAGCGGTACTCTCTGTTCGCTCGTTGAAGTTTTTTACGAGGAAATGGGATTATTAAAACAATTCTATCCATTTTCTCTTTCTTATTATCTCTGTCCAATCTGCGTGTGTTATATGGTAGTTGTAGACTATATTTGGATGGTGAAGCGAGGAAGAGGAAGGATGAGTATTTTGGATGACTTAAGGGGGTGAGGTATAGAGTATGAGGAACGTCAGAGAGGCCTGATAGCGAGAAAGGATTGCGCAGGAAAGTAAAAAGATGTCCCAGAAATGGTAAAGTTGCTAGGAGAGGACTTTTCAAAAACATGCTAGTCAGTTGGTAGAATATTTAATGAGTGTGCATAATTTTTCCCCAAGACAATTCTTCTTATCTCCAAGTGGTCACAAAAATGTAACTGGAGACCCTTAATCTAGGGTGTCCAGTTTTAAGCACTTGGTTACATAAAACTTAATACTTTGGCATTATGTCAGTGTAACGTGCATTGCATCATGAGTACTTCAAGTTCAAATTCGATTCATTTATGTGACAATTAGATGCAATTGGTTGATATTAGCCTCAACTCATTAGCCAATTATCGGCCAGTACCTTTGACTCTTTTCAAAATCCTTTGTTAACTCGTATCAGTTGTTTTCATTCAGGATAATCATCATATTTTGCTCGTGCATTACTTTGTCGTATTCTTCTGATGCGATTCCGTGTGGTGAGCGGTACACGGGTGTTATCTTGCCCTGTCGATCTCATGCGAAGATATTATTTCATATGTCAAGGACGCTGCTCCATTGTTCCTCGGTGGACACCGTTACGTTTTCTTCTTTTCTCGCAGCGACAGTAAATCCTCCCTTGATTTGTGCTCGACCCGTCTCGTCATTCATGTCCGAAGACTTATCACGCGGCGGCTCCTTTTATCTGTTCGTCTCCCGTTCGAGCCGCTCCATTCAGAATCAATCTGGAGCGGGTGTACGCCCCCGCACGTGTTGTGCTCCCCACACTCCCCCCCCCCCCCCGGCCCTCCTCACCCCCTTCTCCTCTTGCGATCGTCGGCGAACCACCTCGAAGGCCACACATTGAAGGATTCGGTGTTGAATGGCTCGCGCGTCTCCTTCCTTCTGCCGTGTTTCCCGTGAGCGGATACTTTGTTTTTTAGGAGCGGCTAATAATAATGGAGTCGGAAATAACGGCGGAGTGTGTGTGTGACAACGGGAGGAGGAGTGTGACGTCTTGGTCGTCCCCGCGGCGGCGGGGAGGGTTTAGGGGGAGGAGGGTAGGGAGGGATGAGAGAGGGGTTTAGGCGGGGAGTGGGGGGCCCACGGAACGAAGGAATAATAACCGCTCCTGCCGTCGCCCCTCGGAGGGGTGTCCCGGAAACGATCGAAGACGATTTCCTCCGATTGTGTGGTTGGGAAGATGGTCGGGTAGCCCTGCACGAGCGGTGCTACCGTGTATGAGACATAACTTATGAACTGTGAGATTTTCGTCGTGGATTCAGAGGGTGTAAATGGCCATGGCCCTCATTACATCGGCTGATCAAACAAAGAGCGACAGAGCTATAATCATATATTTATTGTTCTGCGACCATTGTCCTTCGAAATATTATCCGTGGAATGTCATTCTTCGCGACGAAATACATAACGTAAGTTAAGTTAGAATGAAATGGTCATATCAAAATATATGTACAGATTCAGGCTATCCGTCGCGTTGCTACGGATGGTAATTACATTGAAATTTCTTCCATTTTACTGAGCAAACAGTTGTGTGAAAAAACAAAGAAGACAAGAGCAGTGACTTTATTGTTATCTGTTGAGAGATAAATTTCTTCATTAACTCTTACGAAGGCAGTTTGAGTGCTACACCCTTGTCGGAAACCAGACTGATATTTACATAGGTGGGAAAAAGTCAACGGTTGTGCCATAAACATATCTCTCTGGTAGCTTGGAGAATACATAAAAACGAGGTTGAAAGTATGTGGGGTAATCCATTAGGACTCTTAGTTTTTCTAATTGCGTTTTGGTTTAATAGCGGCTGCTTCTCAAGTGAGGGGAAGGCGGGAGTAATTCAGCGAGCTAATGTCCAGCTCTGGAAAGATTGCTGGCAGACATGTTTTTATGGCGTTTTGTTGTTTAAACCATATCTCCAGCAGCGGTAGATTCAATACCACGAATGTGTCTTGGTGTAAAAGGATAAAATTGAATATTTTAATACGGACATAGTAGGAATCTATCTGGTGTCTTGTGAACCTGAGCTATTCAAAAATGCTTCTGATGAGCTGAAGGTCCTGATACTGGAAGAGCGTTTAGTTCCTTCTTGTGAGGAATTGTGTTGAGAGTTAAGAGAAATTGAGTGCGTAATGTCTGAGGGGAAAGTCATCTGCCTCGACCGTGATTCGCTCCCTTGGTGTCGCTCTGAGTACTTTTGTCAGTTGAGTTACTTTAAAGGCGTCCTGTGGATATGTTGATGGAATTTTCACACTTGCGTGCATTTATGGATGACACGCCGTTACAGTAAAACCGCGGCTAGTTCGCGGTATTCTCAAAATCTACCAAAAGCAAAGCAAACCTCTCAAACCTTAGTATTCAAAGTTTGGCTTTTACCTCGTGGACGGTGTCGCAGTGCGCACGGTTAGACTGCTTCTGCCATCGTATGCGCGGCAGTTCGGGTAACGTATAGTCCCTTTAGAGTCCACAAAAAATCCACAGGGGATGAGGAAGAAGCCGAGCAGTATCTTAAATGGCTCAAGATCCCGTTGCGATATCGACGCATCCGAGTTCGAGTCTCTATATAGACAGATGATTTGTGAGATTTTCTTTCTCGTGTGCACTTGCGGGTGACGCCTTATGTTTAATATCGCGGTTTGTTCGCGGTAGACTCTTGTCTTCGACTTATGATCGAGATCTAACGTCCCCAAGTCCCAAATTGTTTTGGACTCATTTCAGTCATATTTGTATCTACTTATGGCGCCAGGTTGTATAGCGTCAGTAAACTCCTAATTGTTGGAGGTTTGTTGTTGTTCGAAATGAAACGACATCTAATCTATTTGATAAGTCTACGTCCACTTGTTCCAAATAGACCACATTGGAAATGCTTGCTATTTTTTAAAGGAACACAGTGAATATCCTCAACATTTCTGAGTGATTATTGCTTTTCATGATTCAATCGTACCTCAAGATAAACATTTCGTTGTTATGAAGATATTTATTTTTTTCTATGAATTTATCGTATCGAAGTAGTTTCCCCAGCATTACGTAATTAGAGCCAGTTTGGTGTGCTCGTCAGTTGAATCTTATCAATGCGATCAGAGTTTGTTAAAGAATAAATCACTTAATAATTTTCCGCACTTTTAATGTAATTGACCGTATGCGATGTCACAGCATCATCGTCAATGTTCAGAGTGTAACATACATACTGGAATATGTTCACTAGTTGGGGTAGTTTGAAGTGGGGGTGAGGAGGGGGGGGGGGGGGGGTGAGAGGAATGTCGGGGAGGGTTTTAGTCGTATTCAGAGTGGGGTAAACTTGGAAGAGAAAGGAGTATTTAAAGAAGTAGCAGGGGAAATGGTGTGGGAATGTTTTGAGGATGGGCCAAGATTAGAAGTATACCGACCCGAGCCTTAAGTTAGTTTGGTGGATGGTCCGTAAGATACAATGTGTGTGTTAGGGGGGGGGGGGGTAACTGGGTAGGAGTGGTTAAAAAAAGACACCCGTGCTCTAGCTGCGATATTATATTGGAGTCACTTCCACTAATTTACGCCTGAAAGTATCAAATTTACTTATTTAGCCTATTGACATAATCTTAAGTGGCGGGCTGAATCGTTTGCTGCGGCAGGTAGATGAACCGGCGCCCCTTGGCATCTCCCAGCGCCGCGGCGCGCCGGAAGGATGCTGGTCTGATTCGCGATGACGAGGCGATGTGAAGGGAGACGTGTATGAGCCGGCAAGGGTGCCGAAGGGCTATGAAAACATCTGTTTTACTGTACACAATGAATGAACTGTGTTTATGGAATAACAAGATGTTTAATAACACTGGTGATTAACATGTAGATCAGTTGCGTTTACGAATACAATAATCGTTCCCGGATCACTTGACTCAAAGTGTTTTTTTAGTTGATATTGGGTATCAGTGAGTGTTTTTATCGGACTTCTTCCTGCACAATTCGTGTAGAATTGGCGAAGTTTCCTAGACAAATCGTTGTTTTGAAGAAGTCCTATATTGTTCCTCATTACGAAAGACCTGCGTGTTTCCATGCATGAGAATATCAATTAGATCAAGTCTAAAGGCTGTGTTACACGAGGCACTTTATTGCACGATCTGATGTACGTATTGATGTGCATTGAAAATTGCGTCTGGTAATGCGGTGAATTGCTAGAATGCATGTGAAAATGCATATAGACGAGAGGTGGGAATTCTTGGTTAAAACTTTCGCGGGTCATTATCAATGTTTGTTTTTTTTTCGGGTGTACCCCGCGCACTATGACCAGGTGTGAAACCTGACGTTTCGTGGCCGTTGCTGGCCACTTTATCAAAGGGAATGAGGTATCTGTCGAGTTGGTGGAGTTTATATATAGGGGTTTCAAGGAGGGCAAAGGATGGGACGGGGAGGAGTGGAAGGAGTAGTCATTGCATCTTTATTCCGCTTCAATGCAGGGTCCCACGTGTGGCTGACTTGGAGGCCACAGTCCCTATTGAAATTTTGATGGCATTTTCTTATATCCAAAGCTTCGCGGATCAGCCGGGGCTTGAAGTTTTTCACTTTGGCGATTACCTTTGTTTGTCTGAGGTCAATCGCGTGTCCCGAGGCTGAATGTTCCGCTACTGCTGATTTTAAGGGTTGTTTCAGTCGAATAGCCCGCTCGTGTTCTTCTAAGCGGGTTTTGACGGAGCGTCCGGTTTCGCCGATATATTTCTTCTTGCAAGTTTGGCATGGTATCCCATACACTCCTTCCACTTGAATGGTGTTGCGTCCTTCACACTCCTCAGGCAGTTGCATCGCCAAGTTGACAGAGATATGTTTGACCAGCACCTTGGTACCAGTGCGGGGTACACCCGAAAAAAACAAACATACATTGAGAGGTGGGAAAACAGCCCCTGCTCTAATTCCGAGCCTGCATTCTCGCTTTGTGAAAACAGACGCTACTCTAAATGGTGCTATCCGCGATTATGTTGTTGCCTTCTGCTTCTATATTACAGGGGCTACGGCGTTGTTGGTAAAATTTATTATATGTAGGAATGAGAAGGTAGCGCTGTATAAGAAAACTTAACCACGAATACATAATGTCTGAAAAGTGATTTTTAAAATAAACTCAGGCTTTATTCTTACATATATTTTCATATTACGGTTGAGTATCAAGTCTACCTCATGGAAATTTCACGTATTAGTGTACCTACGTATGTCTTTAGAGTGAAAAGCAACGGCCTGAAGAAAGGGAAAAAACCAATTTGATAAACAAAACTCCCAATTCAAAATACACTGGAAAAACTAAAGTTTAAATGTGATAAAATTAAATACAAGCCTCACAAATAAGAAGGTTAATGAAGTCTCACCTAACAAGAGTTGCCATGCAACTAAAATATATGATATGATATGATAGGTTTTTTTAGCTATAGCGTGGTGTGTTTTTCATTAAACTTCGCATTTTTAAAGCTTTCCTTTACTTTTATTTTATATAAGCTTTAGTTTCTCCAGTATATTTTCTCTTTGAGAGTTATATTTTACTAAATTGGTTTTATAAATAAAAAGGCTTATTTATTGTTTTAACTAAATTACTCTCTCTTACCGCAAATGAAATGATATCAAATTTAGACAAAAAGTGAACTGTTACCGGAGACGTTTAAAGGTTGTAAAGATTAATCTACGACCAATGTGAGGCTTATTCCCATCAAAGGATAAAAAAAGGATAACGCTGATGAAACCTTGAGAAATCATAACGCTAGAAAGTGTACAACGAAATGTTTGCGACCCTCTGTTAAGAGAAATGAATCAACTTAATCTCTAAGTGATATTAGGCGATAGAACTTTTGGCACAATTGAAAATACGGCTAAATCAGCTAAATAAAACCATGAATTTGGAAATTAGCGGGATGCTGTATGTTGCGGGATGAGCAGTTGCTTTGTAGTCTTAAAATTTTTTCCTTTGGCATTTTTGTCTCATTGATGGTAGGCGTTGAAATTGACGGCATCTCACAAGGACGTCCTGGTGGGGAAATTACCTGTACTGCATCTTTTTAAGGAAGGGGTTAATGAAGAGGTATAGGCACATATCATACGTATGTCGTTGATCCATATCATTGGTCCATTCCAGTGATTTTGCGTATTTCAGATTTAAATATGCTTCAGAACAATATTATTCGGAGTCGCTGCCGTCTATTACCACCGATGTTGAAAAGCTATGCAATGCTGCAATTAATGAAACAAGAGCAATTTCCACAAGTATGACATTTATTGCACGACCGGTTTCACTTATTACAGCATCTTCAGGTGAGAGAAGATTCTGTAACACCTGAAGATGCTGTAAAAAGCGAAACCGGTCTTGCAATAAATGTCATACTTGTGGAAATTGCTCTTGTTTCATTAATTGCAGTTATGTTCCATTTCCACGCCATCACGCCTGAAACCTCAGATTATGCCATGCAGTGCAATAAATATAATCTTTCGATTCTATGCACTGTTAGGGCACTTTGCCAATCATACGATTGCTTCGCGCGAGTTGTCAGTTGTTGCCTCGAGGAAATGGTAGCTGGTTTCATTGTTCGTCAAGTCGATAGTTGGCATTGAGTGTAGAGTATTGCGGCTGACGGGTATCGGCGTCACTCAGGGTAGGTGGCGCTTCTCGGCGACATCGGCGCTAATGTAGGGGACATGGTGCGGAGAGATGAAAGTGTTGATTCCTCTTCTATGTCACCCTCGCCTCCTCCTCCTGTCCCCCCCTCTAGTGTTAGTGTTATTATTGTTCTAGCACTCCCGGGGAGCTATTTATTTGCTTGGTGGAGTGAACGCTGTTCCCATATTTCCATTCCATTGTCGCCTCCGCTTCTACGACTTCGCTTACGTGTTTGCAATCCCTTCCTCCTCCCCACTCTTCCCCTTCCCCTCCTCCTTCCTCCCCCTCCTGGGTTATCCCTCCCTCTCCGTCGCAGCCATTAGTTCAGTTCGATTTTCGGTGCACTGAAATGTAAGCATAGTGTAAAACGGCCTTTAAGCACGTGCTTAAGTCGTTCCGTAAAATTATACAATTCATCGCGTCATGTTCTTTGGGATTGCGCTTCATGTGATGACATTGTTTGTTCCAACTGGTAATCATGAGAAACCTGCCCGCCAACTTGCTTGAAATAAGGTCAAGGGTTACTAGGTGGAAGTGATGCCAGTTTAGGTCCATAATGACCTTTGCGTCAGTGTTGCTTCCAAATATCTGCATTTTCACTTTTGTACCCGTGTGGTGTGCCGTGTGATTCTAATAATTTTTTCCTTGAATGAAATGAAAAATGGTGCACGAAATTTCCCAGTATTTTGAAATATTTTTCAATAATACAGCAAAAATTGGGCTAGCCTTACTAGTTACCGATAAGACATAGGTCAGGCATGGTATTCATCTCTTGAGTAGGCCGGTAACTGAACACTAAGCTGATGAAGGTTCTGTTAGCTAATGAAGGTTCTACAAAATATTATTGAAATCATTTGAGTTTTTATTTACTCTAGTTTGCATTTTCAGTTTTCTCGTGAAAACTCGCCAAGTTATTTGAGAGGTTTCCGAGAATGTTCTGCAAATCTAAAATAAATACGATGTTATACTCTCTAGGGACACTGCCGTCTTCTTATATGATATAGAATAGTCAAAACAAGTTTCCTATTAGTTTCTAGTGCTCAATTAAGGGATGGAGCTGTTATTTTTTTTATTCACTTATTCCACTCTCCCTTGGAAGTGAATCCCAGCTCTGCTATTCCCCCGCTATGGCCCCAACCGACAGCCATCCTTCCTTGTAAGTGCCTGACGACCCACTTCCAATTGATTTCTCCCCTTATCTCGTTAATATCCCGTCTGTTACATTGGCGCCACTTCTTTCGCCATACTATATATAATATGTTGCTCTGGCCATATCGGTAATGCGTCTTTGCGCACGCGCGTCACGAATGACCGAAGTGAATTCGTCTCCCTCTGTGTCACCAGCATTTGGAATTGGGGAAATGTGTTCGTGTGTTGTTTATCCTTTCTTCCACGAGGAAACGCCCATTACAATAATCGATAACGATTTGAATTCGCAGTAAAATAAATTTGCATTAAGTTCAGCGCCCTCGTGACCCAGTATAGCCGTGCGACTTCCTAGTGGAAAAAAATCTGTACTAACAATGAAAGATGTTAAAATGAAGCCATGCCGTCGATCTAGAGAGTTTAATTGAGTTGGCGATAAGAACTTGCGGAAAATATTGATATTTATATTCTGGTCATCCGGTGGAATTGCGATCAAAATTGTTTCTTTTTATTGCTGTTAATCTGGCTCCAACAAAGCGCTTGCTCCGATCATTCATTGACTAATAATTGACTTCATTTTACGTATTTTTTGGCATTGACATATACAGCGACTGAGGTGCACGCAAGAAATAGTTTGTGAAGTCATTTGTATTTACTTTGTTGTTATTCAGTCGCGTCGTTTGATATTTAGGGGTGCGTGCGAATCTCGAGAACCTGCTCCAAGAAAAGATCATGTCGGCCGTAAAGTCTGTCCGCCCTCTGTGCGTGCCTCCCTCTCGCGACTTGCGCCTCGAATCGTCGTCTCTTCTTTCTCTTGTGCGGCACCCTTGGCTGTGGCCATCCGCCGCCGTTTGCCTGCCTTCCCCGCCCTCTGCAATGCTGCTTTGCCGTTGACCCACCTTCCCAGCGGAATCCCGATGCGTCTCCATTCTCTAACTCTGCTGAGTGAATAACACTCCTACGCCGCTCTCCTGTCGTCTGTAAGAAAATTAAACAATTAATATTTTTCACATCTCCCTATCAGAGCGATCAGTGCTAAGAAGGATTTGGAACTACTTTAAATGAGTTATACTCAATTATAGACAGTTTAAATCACAATTCCTGACTTGTAGTTGTTTCTTCGTTTCGGCGAATTATGCGCATTGTCACTCCTTAGTAAATAAAATATAATACTTTGACTGAAGGAAATGAAAGAGTGACGCTCTGTTAGTCTTACTATAGTTCATACTTTTGGGTTTCGAATTTTCTCTTTGAATAGTCGCTGTCAATGGATTTTCTTTTAGTAAAATGGTTATGTACCGGAAAACACTGAGAAATTCGTGAATCCAGATTTCTGTCGATCAATGGCAAGTCTTCTCGGTACGTTCTTTTGCATTCCCCCCTGTCCCGAAGTGTTTATCAAAGTGGAGGGCACTGAAGATCTTGTGGAACACTCTTTGTGTGATGAGTTAATCACATCGAAAGGAAATGCTCTTAGTACCTAATGAACTAAGACATCGTTTGAATTAAAAAATACCATTTCCATCATTAGCTATGAAAAATGCCGATGTAGAAAATCTGATAGTCGTGTACCTTTGCATTATGATGTGATGATTGGGAATGTAAGAGCGGAGTTAGCGAAAATAGCGCACTAGGTACGCGACTAGTTTTTCTCCGAGTATGTAGCAAATAAAATATTTAAACGATAAATAAAAGGTAAAGGAAACATAAACCAGTCGACGTTATCAATTTTTTCCGAGATGGACGTAATTTTAAAGCAAGATGTAAGGAGATGTTGGGAGGACAAGGACGAGTCATAGACCTTCGCCCGACAGTAGTCGGAACGGCCATCGGAGCGATTTACTGCCAGATATACTCTTGTTGCCCCGAAAAAGGACGAAAGTTGGACGCATGTGTGCAGAGGACGATCGGCCTTCATGAAACCTCTCTTATCCTTATCTACTGTTTTTATTACTAATTACTATTATTACTAACTATTATACTAATTACTAATTATTATTATTAGTTAAGTCTTATTGCTAGTAGGACAAAACATTACATGTCGTTTGTCGTCTCTCCTCAAGGACGTAACATTCCCTTGTCGGCCCTGGTGGCGGCGGGGTAAAAGTCCTCGCCTGCAAACCCTAGGGTCGCGGGCTCGAATCCCGCATCAGTGCATTTTTCACCACTCGGCTCTGGTGTTCATCGTCCGCTGTTAAATACCCCGATGTAAAAGGTTATGTTTTCGGCGCTTATGCGGAATAACGTACAAACCCTGACTTCTCTCCCTTGTTGCTAGTCATCCTACGTCTTTGAAAAACTCACTTCCCTATCATCCTCCCCCTTCCCCACCCCCTAAATATAGCATGAAGGGCCGCCTTAAATACCAAACAATACCGTGAACTCTCACCTCAGCCCTTCCCGCCAATTTCACCATCATCGCCCAGTTTCACCCCTTACCTCCCTTGGCGAATACCTCAGGTGTATTGGCCGCTTTCTGAAATCTTCAACATTTTACATAGAATGAAGGGTCGAAACCGGATATATACATTCAAAATATCCTAGGAGATGGTGCCCATTGAAATTCAACTAGAAGAAGGAAACATTAAAATTGTTTCTTGTGATTGAAAGAATCCCCAGGGCATGTCGTGCAAGATGCATACCTATGGCATTTACATTGAAGGATGCCACGTGACCATTCATTAACCACCCATGGAGGGGATGGGGGGAAAAATACCCCCACTAACATCTCACTGTGATTCCCATATTAATAACATAACCTAATTACGTAATAAAGACCGCAGGCGTAAGTTCCCATGTCAACTCCATGCTGCGGTTGACAAGGAAAATTTATAATTAATGTTTGCGAAAAAGTGAAAGCATGGACTATTTTGGTGCCAAAATCACAAGTTTAAGACAAAAGCGAAGCGTATAGGAAAATCGAATGCAATAATTAAAAATTGCATTCTTTTAACCATCCGACAGTGAACATTTAAACATTACGTCTTCAGTGCAAGTAATTTTAAATAGCAAAAAAATTAACCCCTGCGCCTATTTAAGGCTTTTATCCTGGAGCAAAAGGTTAACAATATGGGGGCTAAGACGACCCCTTAAAAATTTTTGCTCGGGGTTTTATTTACTATTATTCCGGTCGCTTGTAGGTCACGGTCAGTATTCCTTTACCAAGCATCAACTTCCCACGTCACCTGGAAGTCCTTTAAACGGGCGTATCACATGAAATGACATTCTCGATCGCCCTTAGGGGCGTTGCAGACTGACAGACATACTTACATAGTTTGACGATCGTTGTAGTTACTCAGTCCGGTTTATTATCGTCACGACCAAGTTAACATTTTGCTTCAACATTTCATTTTAATGTTAGCCGAGATTTAAAATGAAGATAAGGCTTCTTGTGGTATTTCTCATTATCGGGCTGATATCATAAACATCTAATAAAAGTATGCATACTCTTCCTTTGGGCCTCGTATTACTGTGTGCCTTGGTCCCGGTTGTTTAATGCCTGGTTAACGTTAACAGCAAGATGGCGAAGTCTTTTGGTTAACTTAGTGTTGACAGAAATAATCAATATATATATATATATATATATATATATATATATATATATATATATATATATATATATATATATATATATATATATATATTGATTAAAGGCAAAGCGGCCCTTGAAACGAGGCATGCGACTGGAAATCATTTCCTGACTTTTTTAACCTCGTCACTAGAAGATCGCAGCGAGCGCATTTCCCGCGCTTTTCATGGATGTAGTGAATAACATTGGGGCGGTAGTGTTGCAGCCTGTACATCTCGGAGACCGCGGTCGGTTAGCTGTCGTGAGCGTTATTGATGGATGAACTTAGTAACGTCGGTTTTCATGCCGATAAAATATTACACTAGTAAGTATTTAGTTTGATGAAGGGGTTAAGTAGTTTAAAAATATCGCGATACCCTTGGGCGAGAAATTGCAACGCAAGCCAGTGAAACTTGACGTCGCGAGTGAATTGACTGCGATTGGTGGGCGGAAAGGAGAGAAAAATGAAAAAAAAACAACCTTAGCTAGTTTGATTAACTTCCAGTAACAGCATTTATGTAATCACAATTATTACAGTAAGAAGCAAACCCGTAGGCTAAATACCGTTAACTTTGTCTATACAAGACGATCACAAGTCACCAGTGGAACCAAGCCGATACGTCCTTCTCCACCCGCGGGTCGGTTCAAAGAGGGCTGGTGTGTTTGCGGTGCACTTTGTCCGCGCAGGAGGGGAAACAGCTGGCCAGTGGAGGAGTGGGGGAGAGGAGGGGAGGTGCTATCACACTTTGGATTGGTGGCAATGTTCACAGGTCGACTTGAAAGTGGTTAAAGATGTCAGCACCAGCGCGGACCGAATAAAAGGAGGGTGATTGCAGGAATCGCGATGACCTGAGCGTTCGCGTTCACCAGAGCAGATCGCGGCACTTGTCTCGTCGCTCTCTGGCACTTAGCGAGACGCGACAGTCTCCTGCGGGAGGATTTTCGAGTCTCGAGGTTTCTAGGAGGGAATATTGGCTCTTCCCCTGGGGGAAATATTTTGAAAAAGGAAACTGGAGGAGGAGAATTGCACAGAACTGACACAATCACAGGAAAAGTTCCTGGCCTGCTTCCCTCGATGAATGAATAACTTGCTTGAGGTTTAAAAATCCAAACATAGGAACAATATAAGCACTGACCAGACCACAAATGAATATTAGTCTTAGATGCTTGTATCTCTGCCCAGAGAAAAATTATTTGTGTGGTCAGCAAAGGGGTGACATACCAAATCAAGCTAAGAACTAAAGGTTGAATGACAACGAATTTACAAGTTATAATATTAAACTTAATGATTATGCATATAAACATAATAGAGATAGGCGAGAGTGGGCCTTAGATATTTTTTTTCATATTCAATTTTTGTTAATAATTTTTTTTAATGATGCTTTTTTATTAATCAGTAATGTTTTAATTCTTTATTTTTTTGAAGTGAATGTATCCTTATTTAGATTATTTATTTTAATTTTATTCATTTTTTTTTAAATCTTTTCATGGCCCATATCCTACCGCCAAAAATTAACAATATTTATAAACCATATATGGCTTTATACAGAGAAAGATTACACCACAAAAAAAATTACATAAGAACCATAGCAATAGATCAATTAAAAATTTAGCTAGAGATTACCATTTTACGCCTTTTAAACTTATCAGAAAAAAAACATAAAACAACTGCCCATGAAAATATGCAATCAAATTCAACGTTACTTAAAGACAGAGAGAGATCGTTTCATGGGTGGCATAATAGTCACGAATAAACATTCAATGTGAGAAAAAATGTAATGACAACGAATAGGTGTGCCACTAAACGGGCAGAGACATGTGAAAAGCATTTCCCTCCTCGAGGTTTCGAATTGGCACAAAATGAAAGATACTCGAATGGGACTATTGGTTTCGATGCCTTAACTGCACATGGTTTATACCTTGCGAAAATTGGTAAACAAAAGCAGGTATCTACCCGTTCCTATTAAGCATTTGAAACAGGGTTTTTTAATTGGGTTGACTGTGGCTAAGGTAACGATTCCCTTAGAGTGAACTATAATTTCCATCACTGCTGTCAAGTGATTCCCGAAGACGACGTGATTTTCGTGGGGCGTTGAGGGCGCAGGGAATGTTGCTGCCCACCTCCCCTACCTCCCACTCAAATACACCTCACGCCACTCGGCCCCCCCTGTCGAAAGCCAAGAGGCCTCTTCATTTTCTCCGTACGGCACGAAGCGTCGGGCGTTGTCTTCTGGACTGCGCGTTGGAAGACACCCCCACGGAGGGTCCTTCCTCCCCCGCGCCCCTGATATATATCGCCCAAATATCCCTCTCGACGTGAATGCCTCTCGGGCGCGCGTTTGGAAATAAACGCGCCCTCCGCCAACCTCCTCCCTCCCTCGACCCAGTTAATTCCGGATACCCCACCCCCCCTCCAATCGGCCGCTTTGGGACGCGGGCGGCGCGGCACGGCGCTCAACACGTGTCCTCGCGGGAGCGGGCGAGAGAGTGTGGGTGCGGACGGAGCATTTGGGCCACCCCTGGCCCTGGGAGGATGCCGAGGGGGTGGGGGGCGAACTGCGGAGGTGGAGACAAAGAGTCCCTGAAATGCGATGACGCGATCGAGATCAGCTGAATTTTGTCGTGCCTCTACGAGGACGTAATTTTGACTCCACGACCACACCGAAAAATGCACATAATGTTACGTTTAATGCGTTAAAATGGTGAAATTTAAGGTTTGTTGAGGCTATAAAAACGTCCGGCATTTTCGAAGTTGGTCTTCATGAGCGCCCTAAGGATCTCAATCCACTTACAAAGCGCATCTTAGCGATGCGCCCGAATCCTAGGAAAGGTAACGATCTCAAATTCGTTTCAGTCAACTGTAAAGCCGCTGAATGTCTGTGCTGCGGTGCATTCGTTTGAATATAAAATCGATGTATCATTTGAAGTCGGCGATCATTGATTTGCCTTAGCCCTAGGCCTGCCTCTCTTGCCCCTCATTTTCTCGGCATATTTCTGTTCTATGGCTACAAAGTATTACTCAGATGTTTTACAAGCCGCTCAGCAATCATCCCCGGGGGAAAAACAGCTGCCTGCTTCGTCTTCAGGAAGCTGAAAGACTTGGCTCATAACGTGTCCGATTTGTAACTCTTTTACTTTCGGTAAGTTATCCATGTGACTTTCTTTGCATTAAAATCACGGAACTCCCGCGCCAATTTTGTAATCCATTGATCAGTTAATGGATAAAATTGTTTCATCAATAAAAATGTAATGTGGCGCATCATTTGGATTGCTTGAATCCAAAGTGTGGACAAGAATAAGGGGTCAGTCGAAGTTAACGATTTTCTGATGAATAGAAACGCAGGTGAATGCAAAAATTGAACAGTTGTTTTCAAAAGAATGTGAACATGCTACTATGGCTATGCGAGAATCCACGTTTATTTACTTCATTTGGCAACAAAAATGAATCACATCTCAAATGTACATTAATGAAAAAATGAATGTACGGCAAACGTTTAAGAGGAGGTGAGGACCAGGTTACATTCGAAATTACGAGAGCAAAAACTACAGAGAGTGGGTGGAACTATTGACATTCAGGGTTCCCATTCATCCCGTTTTTCCCGGGACAGTCACGTTTTTTTATAGAACGTGCCGGTGTCCCAACTTCTCTCCAAAGGTCCCGCTTTTTTATTTTGTATCATTCTTAAAAGATGTGCATTAGGTTTTACATTTTAAATATGCAGCATTCCTGGTGTTTAATTATTGAAACTTTGATGTGATATATTAAGTACATGGAGTCTATAAAATAAAATAGAATAAATAAAAATAATTATTATATAGACTCCATGATTAAGCAGTTGGCAATTGTAATGACGATGCTCCCCCATCCTTCTTTTGGCATACGTGGCACACACATACCTACAGACCATTGCAGGTAGCCTCTACCTAAATTATACACACGGTTCCCGGTTGCATATGACGCGGCGTCAGTTCAGTGCCGGATTCATTGCTAGTTTATAAATTGGTTGCCTATCAGTGCTGCACATAGTTTGTATCAAGCCGAAACGTACTTGTTAATTAAACGATAGTAATGGAAGAGAATTTCCCTTCAAATGAAACAGTACAAGCTTTAATCATTGTAAAGACTTATTTTAAGGATTTGTCTTGTGTAGATCAAATATATAATGAAAAGAAACTTCTTGGTCAGGTTCATAGTTGTGACAAATATTCTAATGTATCATGTAAACATGAACTGTAATCAGTCATATTTTGAAATTCTGTTCTTCTAATCGTTGTAAGTGCGATTGTGATTCATTTAATATTTGAGGCGCATTTCATTATTATTTTCCTCTCATTTCTAATGCGTCCCGCTTTTTTACGAAATGTCCCAGTTTTTTTAAAGTAAAAATGCAAATGTCCCATTTTTTCAAAAAATACATTATGGGAAACCTAATTTAGGCCATTCCACTCCACTTCGAACAGGAGGTAACCTTTCACCTCTCAAATTTAACGGAAATTGGAGAAAATGTTTGTCTCGCCAAATAAGGAATGTCATTTAGAGCGTTTTGCGAAAATCGACAAAAAAAGAATGCTGAATACCGGCTATTTTTCAAAATGGCGGTTTTCACTTGCACGATATTTTCGTTATCAAAATTCTCAGGGAAGAATCAAGGTAAAAACTCAATTTTTGACGTTTCTAATTTACATTTTTAAACAATCTGAAAATGCTACAAAAATAGTGCCAAATATAATTTGTTCAAACAATATTCTGTTAAACATTTAACATTTTAAATTTCTTCACTTTTTTCTGGGATCATATTTTTACCTGCCGCACCTTTTACTATTGTATATACTACTAGCTGAAGGTACCCGTTGGAGTTCAACGGGTGTGAAAAACATTGAACTTATTTTATAAGAAAACTACAAAGCCTGAAGAACACTGTTAGCATGATTATTTGAGGAGTTCGTATCCTATCTTGTTTGTTGTGATCGTTGTAATTCGTTAATTTTCCATTTCGTGCACGGAGAGTGGAGTGATTATTTGTCCTCTTTCATGCACGGGAAACCCAATAATGGGCCACGAAGACTCATTACTACTTAATAAATAGCACCTAGGTTGATAGATGATCACCTCGTCCCACCGATTCTCTTGAGCCGTCTTCTGAGTGATTAAAATATGTTGAACATTTTGCAAGAAAGTTCACTCAGCACTGCTAAGTTCGGCTGGTAAATTAATCTCTCCATTAACTAGAAATTAGAGCTGGTTTCTGTTCCAAAAGACGAGTATAACGATAAATTCTTGCATATCAAAGTCGAAAACAAATTCTCGTAGTTCCTTCAACTGTTACTAATAATTACGAATGTTAATTCAAATCATTTGCGAGTATGGGTATGTATAGGCATATCATAGGTAGGCATGTGTTAACAGTATTACTCCGATAGTTATGAGGAGATATGATGATTCTATGGTATGGTATGGAGGAGAGTATCAAAGCTACGATAGGTTGCAAGAATACAGGGTTATAAACGACCATAAAGTATGTATATCATCATAAAACATTGTAAATCGTGTATTTTGAAGGCATACTATCATTAATAGCTGTTGAAATATGCTCCGAGAAGGTAAAATTCCGTTAAATGCTGCCTTTACAGCCAGTATAAGGGACTGCAAGCCTCGGGAACAATGATAAAATTGCCTAGCAACGAAAATGAAAAATGATCGAAATTTGCTTTAATTTTGCGTTTATACTTCAAATATTTCAATATATCTACCAAAAGAGAAAACTCGGTTGCAAGAATTAAATACTTTGATCTTTTGCCCTCATTTTGGTCAAAAAATCAAACTTTTATCTAAACTATTTCATATTTTAATGAATGAAAGAAAATTACTCTACTCGGAAATTATTCGTTTTTCCCATTTAAACCCATTAAAAAACAAAATCCTATCTGGACTCGAAATTAATGAAAAATATTGGGATTTTCGATTTTTTCCTGACTCAACAGCAAATTCCAACCCTCCCTTAAAAATTTCAACCTTTTAGCTCGATTAGAAATACCCAGGAATTCGTATCAATGAGTGAGTCAGTGAGTCAGTCAGTGAGTCAGTTTTGTAGCTTTATATATATAAATATATGTATATATATATGTATATATATTCAATTCCCGGTCTAGATGAATTTTTTTCACTTGGAATCGGCCATCATTCCATCTTCACATCACCATTGTGTTGTCCAATTTTATGTTTCCTATCCTCTTTCTTTCACCACCTGTTTGAACGAAATATTTATTATTTACGCCTGTGAGCGGTTTGAGTGAATGAATGAATGGTTGTAATATATATATATATATATATATATATATATATATTGTGATGTATTTGTCAGTGTTTTCGATGCTCTTTTGAATAAACGGAACTGGCACGCCACCTTTTCCAAACCTTCCCTCTCCCGACTGCTACCCGAGTCCCAGACCACTCGTATCCCGACCGGCAGCCAGTGAGTACCTTTATTAAAGTGGTGTCTTATTTGCGTGCGTACACCACAAATGGCGACGAGGATAAAGTTAGGTAACGTTATGTAACTGATAGATAACGGCTAGATTAATAACTTTCGTAATTGTGTTCGCTTAAAATGGCAGGGGTAATAGGCTCGATTGGCGAGTTCGACAATTCTGTGGAAACGTGGTCGTCCTACGTTGAAAGATTTGAATTATTCGTCGATTGCAATGACGTAAATTCAAGCAAGAAAGTGAGTACTCTCTTAACCGTTGTGGGAGTAAAAACGTATAATTTGCTTCGGGATTTGTGCACGCCGGTTAAACCATCTTCAAAGACGTATAATGAGTTAATAAAGATGGTCGAAGATCATCTTTACCCGGCACCGTCATTCATAGCTGAGCGTTATAAATTCAGCAAGAGAGATCAGCATGAGGGTGAGACGGTAGCTAATTATATCGCAAGCCTCAAAAAGCTTTCAATTCATTGCCAGTTCGGGTCTTCCTTAAACGACTTTTTAAGGGATCGCCTTGTAAGCGGCATTAGAAACGAGTCGACGAAACAGCGACTACTTGCAGAGTCCAGCTTGAGTTTCGAGCAGGCAGCCAAAATTGCCGGCTCGATGGAGGCAGCGGAGAAGAACGCAGCAGCTTTGGCTGTCAAAGGAGGTGACAACGGCAGCCGAATACAGCACATGGCATCACGAAGAGCAGTTCAGAGCACCAGCAACTCTACAGCGACCAGGTCAAACTCTGTGTCTAGTGAAGGCAGTGTACAGTGTTTTTGTTGTGGCCAAATCGGGCATGTTAAGAAGCAGTGTAAATTATATGGTGTTATTTGCCATAAGTGTGGGAAGAAAAATCACATTGCCAAGGTTTGTCGAGTGACAAGTGTCGGTAATTTTAGGTCTTGGTTTAAGCCAAAACATAACTTTGTAGGTGTGGAAAGATGTTCCGATACACCTAATCCTCCTTACGAGGAAAACAAGGCTGACGATGTTAATATCGAGGATGTTCAACATTTATTTTCTATGTATGAGAAGCCTGTGGAAAGAGTCAAAGTTGACCCAATAAGGGTAGATATTGTTGTTCAAGGTAAAATGACTACGTTCGAAGTAGACACGGGAGCGAGTGTGACTGTTATTAGTGAAAGTTTTTATAAAAATAATCTAAGTTCTTGTGCTCTACTCCCTAGTGAATTGAAACTATGTTCATACACCAATCAACCGATTGTTCCAATTGGTAAAGTTAAAGTTAAGGTCAGCTATCAGAATGTAAATGAAATACTTGAAATGTATGTTATTCAAGGGGGATCACATCCGTTAATAGGACGTGATTGGCTTAAAATATTGGGCATAGACATTTCTTTCAAAAGTAAATTGGACCTACATGGCATTAGCGATTCAAGAACAACTGTTGATAATTTTGACCTAATGATTAATAATTTAATGAAACAATTTCCTGAAGTTTTTACCGATAAATTAGGCCAGTATAGAGGCGAACCAGTAAAATTGATTATAAAAGAGAATGCTAAGCCGAAATATTTCAAGCCAAGACCAATACCTTTTTCTTTAAAGGCCAAGGTTGAGACCGAATTGCAACGTCTAGTGGACGAAAGTGTGTTAACTCCTGTACGTAGCTCTGATTGGGGTACGCCTATTGTGCCCGTCTTTAAGGCTAACGGTGACATCAGGATATGTGGAGATTTTAAGGTCACATTAAACCATTATTTAGAAGTTGATAAATACCCCATACCTCGCATTGAGGATTTGTTTGTAAGCTTGCATAAAGGGAGGCATTTTAGCAAAATTGATTTAAGCAATGCATTTATGCAGTTGACCTTAGATTCTGAGTCACAAAAGCTTTGTACTATTAGTACGCACAAAGGTCTCTTTTCTTACCGTAGAGTCCCCTATGGTATTTCTTGTGCTCCGGGAGTATTTGAAAAGGCCATTGAACAAACCTTGTCAGGGTTAGAAGGTACCGTTGTGTTTTTAGATGATATTTTAATTAGTGCACCAGATACTAAAACTCACTATGAGCGATTAGAGGCTGTATGTAAACGTCTTAGAGAATATGGTCTAACTGTAAAAAAAGAAAAATGTAAATTCTTTGCCAGTAAGATTGAATATTTAGGATTCAGTATTGATAAGGAAGGGTTACACACATCACAGGATAAAGTGGCTGCAATTGTGAATGCACCCATACCTAAGTCGGTCAATGAAGTTCGAGCTTTTATTGGTCTTGTAAATTATTATTCAAAGTTTATAAAAAACATGTCAACTATTTTAAATCCTATGTATAAACTTTTGCGTAAGGATGTCCCTTTCAATTTTTGTAAAGAGTGTCATATTGCATTCAATGAAGTTAAGAAAATTTTGACGCATGCACCAGTGTTGGCACACTACGATCCAGCATTGCCTGTAAAAGTGGCAGTTGATGCCAGCTCAACAGGACTAGGTGCTGTTTTAAGCATAGTTACTCATGAAGGTGTTGAGAAGCCGGTGGCTTATCATTCGCGCACTCTATCTTCTGCTGAGCGTCAGTACTCTCAGATAGATAAGGAAGCACTAGCTGTGGTTTTTGGCGTCAAAAAGTTCAACCAATATTTGTATGGACGGAAATTTACCTTATGTACGGATCACAAGCCTTTATTAAGTATTTTTGGTCCAAAAAGGGGATTACCTGTTTTTGCCGCGAGTCGACTACAAAGATATGCTTTATTTTTGTCAGGATATAATTTTGATGTCCAATATGTTAAATCTGAAAAACATGGTAATGCCGACGCTCTTTCACGTTTGCCATTACCCAACATGCTCACTGTAAATGAAGAACCTAAATGGATAGGAACTTATTTGCATTGTATAGTTGAGAGTTCCGTTCCATTAAATTTTGAAAATGTTAAAAACGAAACTCAGAATGATCCTGTTTTAAAGAAAGTGTACAATTATATAATGTATGGATGGCCTAACTTTCTATCAGAGGAAAATAGAGCGTTACAGCCTTATTTCTTAAGGAAGGATGAACTAACTGTTGAGCAAGGTATCATTATGTGGGGATACAAAATTGTTATTCCAAGTAAATTACGTGACTATGTTCTGAATGAATTGCATTCGGGTCACTTAGGTATTGTGAAGATGAAATCTGTGGCTAGAAATTATGTTTGGTTTCCTAATATTGATAGAAGAATAGAAGACCTAACTAACAGTTGCTCGTCCTGCCTAAGGGAACGCTCCAGTCCTTCCAAGAGTGAACTTCATGTATGGCATTATCCAACCTCACCTTGGGAGAGATTACATGTGGATTATTTAGGCCCTTTTAAAGGAAAAATGTATTTAGTGGTGATCGATGCTCACACTAAGTGGCTTGAGGTATTTGAAGTTAGCTCTACCTCAGCAAAATTAGCTATAGAAAAGCTCAGGGAGCTATTCTCAAGGTTTGGACTACCTGTTTCCTTACATTCCGATAACGGTCCTCCTTTCACATCTTTAGAATTTAGAAATTTTATGGTATCAAATGGAGTTAAGCACTCATTTTCACCCCCCTACCATCCTCAATCCAATGGTCAGGCGGAGAGCTCCGTTAAGTATGCTAAGCATAAGCTAAGTTGTGCTTTTCTTGAAAATATTGATGTAAATATTGCTTTAAGTAATATACTGTTCAGTTACAGGAACTCTGTTCATAGTACAACCAATGAAACTCCTGCCAAGCTAATGTTTGGCAGACCCTTAAGATCCAGGTTAGATCTATTAAAGCCTAATATTGTCAAAAGGGTGGAAATTAAACAAGATAAACAAAAAGAGTATTTTGGTGGGAGGAAATCTAGGGTATTATTCGAAAATCAACCTGTCCTAATTAGGGATTATCGCTTCAAAGATAAGTGGGTGGAAGGTATTGTATTAAGACGACTTAGTAGTGTTGTGTATTCAGTAATGTTAAAATCTGGTTTTGTTTGTAACAGACACATTGATCAGCTCGTAGGGCTAAATTCTGACTCTGTCATAGACAATTCAGTAAATGTACCAGGTGAGTGTAACGTTAATAGCGAGCTGGTAGCAGAAAGTTTTCCTAAACAATACTACCAATCTCCTCACTCAGTCCGTCTCAGTGATAATGACGTCCCTAGACCAACTGAGAGACCTACCCCTACCACTCCTATTACATCAAGTTTGAGCCACTCACCTCCATCCCTTCAATGTCCAGATATATCTCCACCCAATGCCCAGTGTAATGCTCCTATCTCTGGAACAGCTGATGGTAAGAGATACCCTCAGCGCTTAAGGAGGCCTGTTGATCGCCTTAATTTGTAATGGTAATTTGAGTTTGTTGTATGGTATGGTACATGTTTACTTGTTGTACTTATATGTAAGGAATTGAGAGGGAGGAGTTGTGATGTATTTGTCAGTGTTTTCGATGCTCTTTTGAATAAACGGAACTGGCACGCCACCTTTTCCAAACCTTCCCTCTCCCGACTGCTACCCGAGTCCCAGACCACTCGTATCCCGACCGGCAGCCAGTGAGTACCTTTATTAAAGTGGTGTCTTATTTGCGTGCGTACACCACAATATATATATATATATTGTAACGAATCCGTGCTCCCGAGACTCGCCCGGATGAGTCCCGAAGGCACAAAGCGACATACATTAAAAAATTTGAAAAAATAAAGATTTTGGGGGGTTCCCCGACTCGTGTTCAGCTAGTCAAAAAGGAAAACGTAATTCAATCTAGGAGGAAGTGGGCTCAGCATCAGGCATGAGAACGAATAAGCACAATTACTCAAGAATTTCATTTAAACAATATATTGTTCGATTAAATTACAACACAAAAAAAAACACTAATAAGTTGCCCTGGTGGGGGGGGGGCTTCTCTTCGGCCTCCCAGCTAGGACCACTGATCACTTGGAGGGGGGGGGGGGAGAATGGCAGTGGGTGAATCTGGCCGCCGCGGACCCTGGTCGCCTTTCCTGCGTCCCGCGGGTCCTCGTCAGATTCCCCGTTTCTCTCCTCCGTCCTGGTGATCTGATCACTTGGAGGTGGGGGGAGAATGGCAGTGGGTGAATCTGGCCGCCGCAGATCCTGGTCGCCTTTCCTGGATGCCGCGGGTCCTCCCAGATTCCCCGTTTCTCTCCTCCGCCCTGGTGATCTGCCCAGCTCCGCCTCCCGTCTTCTCGTGCACCCTGGCTTCGTCTCCCCTTGCGCAGTACAGTGACGGCGAGTAGTCTTAGCTCCTACTCCGTCACGCGCCAGTATCAAGATAGTCCTCCCGTTCTTCACCTCGGGCCTTTTTATACCCGGGTGAAGAGGGGAGGGGGGGGGGTCACACAATTTGACGGTCGACTGGAATGTAGCGGCGGCACTTAACTGGGGTCGCCGATACCTCCTTAGGTCCCACTCGACTCTGCGACTTTCGAACAACACTACTCCCATGCACTCACACATACACGCACACATTGAGCCGTCGTCGAACTCATGCCTGATGTGGAGGCCAACAAAGGGAAATACACAAAAAAAACTGCGATGGCCGCAGACCATCACAATATATATATATATATATATATATATATATATATATATATAAATATAAATATACTTTTAAAACACAGGCACTCGAAAATTAAAAGGACACTCACAGAATAATTTGCGGACGTTTCGACGGGCAAGCCGCCATCGTCAACGACAAGAGACTAACTAGTGCTCTGTTACCTCGGGTGGGGGGGGGGAAGCGGAACAGGAGAAGGGAAGGGGGCTGGTGGGGAGCGGGAGCAATGGGTTGCTATTGGTCAGTGGGCCAAGTTAAGCCCGGGCGATTCAAATGCTCTTAAGAACCAGATGAAAGCCATCTCGCGAGTCCTCAGTTCAATATTAGTTGCTGATTCGGGGAGGGCTTCTAATATAGAGAGAGAGAAACATTTATTGAAGGTCTGATTATATATATGTATGTATGTATGTATGTATGTGTGTGTGTGTGTGTGTGTGTATGTATATATATATATGTAATGTCTTGGTAGAAAATCGCTCTCGGCGACGATGCACATGCATAAATAAAACAGTGATACACTAGACAAACACGGAAACACGCAAAAAGGACACTCACAAAAGAAAACTTGTACGTTTCGACGTCAGGACGCCATCGTCAGCGGTAGAAGATTCTTCTACCGCTGACGATGGCGTCCTGACGTCGAAACGTACAAGTTTTCTTTTGTGAGTGTCCTTTTTGCGTGTTTCTGTGTTTGTTTAGTGTATCACTGTTTTATTTATGCATATAATATATGTATATATATATATATATATATATACATACACATAAAATACCGATTGTTTCAAAGTCTAGAAAAGGGTCACTTATACTATACCCAATATGATCTGGGTTATTATGCGACACTTCCCCTTCTAGCCATGTTATGACTGAAGACAATCACCTCGGTGGTGGAACCTGGAAAAGAGGCTCTAAATTTAAAAATAAAATTTAATACATTTCGTGTATTGACATGTAACTTCAGAGAATTTCCATCCTTGTGAAAGTTTGCTGCAGTTACGTGCCTCGCAGAATTTAAATTTTTCCAATTGAGTCTTTCCCAAGCAACCTGACAGTTATAGAATATGTACATGACCGTACTTTTATCGATACATTAAAAACCATCTTTTTGACACTGGAAAGCCGCGAACTGCGAAAACTGCGAAATTGCAATTTAATTCACGAATTGGGTAGATGGATTGGAAAATGGATTTTCGGTGGAGACAAAATTCTTCTATATTCAGCCACTCACTCTTAAATCAAAAACAAAAATTCGCGCAACTTGCCGCCCACTCAAAAAGTTCGTGACATCATCAGAGATCCGGTTCAGTTACTAATTCGCTCGCTGGAAAGCGAGGGAAGGGGAATGCTGCACAGCGCCCAGCGTGATTGGATGGAGCAGGGAGTGACTTCAAAACTTTTCATGTTGGTTCTTTTACGTGAAAGGGTTAAGAACCACGATTTTTCGCCGCCGATAATTCGAAAAGCAGGCGAAGGATCAAAAAACGGAAAAATACGCGTCTCTTTATTTTTCATCAGAATTGGCATTTTAAAAACTATTGGTGAACGATCTCATTGAAATGAAACAACTCAAAGCGGCTATTCACGCATGCACAGTCCGTCTCGTCTTCAAATCCGTAGTAGAGTCTAATTAATAAATCAGAACAAAATTAAAAAAATCGGAAAAATACGTGTCTCTTAAGTTTTCAAACTATAATTAGCATTAAAAATCTCTTTGTGAACGATCCCATTGAAATGAAACAACTCAAAGCGGCTATTCACGCATGCGCAGTCCGTCTCATCTTCAAATCCGTAGTAGTATTTTGAACAAATCAGACCAAAATAAAAAATCGGAAAAATACGTGTCTCTTTAGTTTTCAAACTTTAATTGGCATTAAAAATCTCTTTGTGAACGATCCCATTGAAATGATACAACTCAAAGCGGCTATTCACACATGCGCAGTCCGTCTCGTCTTCAAATCTGTAGCACAGGGATTCCCAAACTATGTTCCGCGGAAGGCTAATGGGTGTTCCGAGTAATCTATAACGGCTTTATATGCTGCTACCTAAACGCAATGGTTTAATATATGTGAAGTCCACAAGGTGTTCCATTAAAATTTCAGGATTTACGAAGTGTTCCATCGCAGGAAAAGTTTGAGAAACCCTGCTGTAGCAGATTACTTAGAATAAATGCGCATATTGCTTTTCCTTTGTTCGACTCACCTCGGAGCGGAGAGCCACCGATCATAGATGCCGATAGGTGGTTATTCCACTAATTGTAAATAGAAAGCACCGCGGCGTGACGAGCTGTGTATTGCCGGTTAGCGCCGTAAATCGAAAGCACCCGATGTCATCCTCCCGCGATTGTTATCGTAACACCGGTTAAGCTACGATGAACTGCAAACTTCCGCATACATCAGGAATATTTTCACGCGAGTTTGTTTCAATCGAATTGAGAACATTTGCTTGCAATTTTAATGTTATTCTTGCCTTGGAAATGTACTTCCAACCGTTTTCTCATAAAAAATGAAAATTCGCGTTTTGGGGCACAATTCGCGACATTTCGCGAGTTCAAAAGTAATTTCCACAGTCGGTATAGAGTATGTGGTAACTAACTACCACTCCTAGGGCATTTTCTCCTCGCGAAATCGCGAAATTCGCGATCGTGAAATTTTCCTATCCCTAAGTATAACAAATGCCACTTTTGGTAGCAACTATATTTTGCTTTTCAAGGCCAATTAGAAGTTTTTGAACTTTCTCTTGATTTTCCTGCTTGATACATTCCGTATTGTTATATGTTCTCGAATTTATCAATTTGCCTGCTAATATTCCTTTTTGGCTTCTTTTTTGCAGTTGTCGGTCATTTTTATTCACACACCCATGGATTCCTGCATATCAAGGAGTCATCACATTATTTGTGCTGGCCAACTTCAGCTTAGCAACATTTATGGACCCTGGGGTCATTCCAAAAGGTAAGTTCTGCGGCGTAGAGTGACAATAAACCCATCTCCTTAAATCTCAGTGCATAAATTTCTGCTGCTGCATCTATGGTGGAAAAATTCGTGGTGCCCCTCAACGTGAGAGGTTCTTTGTTCTTCAGTAGCAGGTCTATACCTCACTTACACTAAATTTCTCCTCTGGGTTTTACAATCTAAACTTTTTAAATTCTCAGGAATTACCTTTTTTTGATTTTATGATTTCAATAAATGTGAAACTGCTGGTTCATCAGTACATAATAACCATTCTTGAGTTTTGGCTCATAAAGGTTAAAAGTTTTATCAGCCATGCTTCAATTGCAGGCAAAAATATACTGGTTTAGTTGTGTTATTATGCTCTATTCCAATATGTTGTCCTTTGTTTGGCAAAACATTTATTGTTATTATTTAAGCATCTCTTTTCGGCAACACAGGGAATGGCAGCAGTGTCATAACAAGAGTCTAAAGCCATCATCCCTGTTTAGTTCATTTGCTTTAGCTTACTTCATTGGCTTTTCTGCTGATTTGTGAGCAGCGTCTGCATTCCTACGGCTATATATTTGCTGGTTTCATGTCAGTCCTGAGATAGTCTTCCCATCAAGCATATTTGGTATTGTAGCGATACTAATTTTTCTAAAGTAAGTGGAGGTGGAGTGCTAGTGTATACCGTATAAACACGTGTAAGAGGCGCACCCGTGTAAGAGGCGCACCCCTCTTTTTATGCATCGAAGTTGAAGAAAAATTTTTGGGGCTTTTTTTCTCCTATTGTGAGGTATTGTGAGGTGAGGTAACTTCGAATTTTCGGCCATTATCAAAGCCGCTTGCGATATTCCTTTAAGCCGTGTTTACACGATGCATTTACCCGTGCAAGTACGTGGCTGGACATATGCGTGAACGCATTCACCAAATTAGAACGGGCTATTTTCTGTCCACGCATTTTTACAATTTTGAGTGTTTACACGGTGAAATTTTGATGGTGATTGTGTTCACGTATCTACCCGCGCGGGTAAATGCATTGTTTAAACACGGCTTTATAATTTACGCGGCATTTTTCATAGGCATATATGGACCTCGGAGGTAAGTACTCACTTGTAGCCTTAGCCCTACAATGCTTACATTGTTTATTGTCCTTTGGAATGAGTGGAGTAATTGATATTCATTAAAACAAAACAAAGCCGACTTCGCTACAATTCGTGTTTAGTTGGTAAGTGTGGACAGTCGCACCGAGCTCTGATTTTTAAATCCGTTTTCCTTCACCGTTTTCCTAATGCACAAGTCGTAGTCGCTGTAAGTCGCCTTTTAAAATGTGGTTAACTTTTACAAATTATATTTTGCTGTAAACGATGACGAGCGGGAATGCAAACACGTTAAATGCAAAATACCCAAGCGTCAGCCGCGTCAAAAATGAACGATAAGGCGTAGATACGACATCAAAACCTGAATAAATCAAACTTTGAAAGAAATCATAACTGTCTATGGAATTTAAAGCATTTATTAACACGTTAAATGCAAAATACCCAAGCGTCAGCCGCGTCAAAAACGAACGATAAGGCGTAGATACGACATCAAAACCTGAATAAATCAAACTTTGAAAGAAATCATAACTGTCTATGGAATTTAAAGCATTTATTAACACGTTAAATGCAAAATACCCAAGCGTCAGCCGCGTCAAAAACGAACGATAAGGCGTAGATACGACATCAAAACCTGAATAAATCAAACTTTGAAAGAAATCATAACTGTCTATGGAATTTAAAGCATTTATTAACACGTTAAATGCAAAATACCCAAGCGTCAGCCGCGTCAAAAACGAACGATAAGGCGTAGATACGACATCAAAACATGAATAAATCAAACTTTGAAAGAAATCATAACTGTCTATGGAATTTAAAGCATTTATTAACACGTTAAATGCAAAATACCCAAGCGTCAGCCGCGTCAAAAACGAACGATAAGGCGTAGATACGACATCAAAACCTGAATAAATCAAACTTTGAAAGAAATCATAACTGTCTATGGAATTTAAAGCATTTATTTTTTCAATATGGTCCAACAAAAATCTTCAATGAATGACAAAATAAAAAAATTGCATGATTTACATAAAAATGGCTGACTTATTAGTGAGACGGGCGTCGCAGTACGGCGGCACGCATGTGCATGTCCTGTCACAGCTCGTAGATTTTCCCCGAAAAGACCTTCTGTCCCTATTGGTATGGACTAGTGCAACCTTATCCTTCCTCCATCTTCTAATGCATGATTCCGGCACATCATGCTTTCGTCCGGCAGCGCGATTTCCTACTTCCTCAGCGTCTTTGATGACTTTATGTTTTGCAGCTGCCGTGAAATACCGCAACTTTTTTCCCTTGTTCATTATGGAACAACACTGACCTATGTTGGTGTATTCACAAATGTTAATATTCACAGAATTCTCTCAGTTGTGCGTAGGGCAGGTGCATACAGTTGAATCACTCAAAGTTGTCTGATGACAGAAAATGAGAAAGTTAGGGGGGTGGAAAATACCGGTGCTTGCACTTGTCGCGCGGCCAATCGCTGTCCCCCAATTGCACCATACACCCTCGCCTTGTCAAACAACAAGTTTTTACATGTTTTTAGGCGACTGCGTTCCCCGTAAACAATCGAGCGAACGATCCGATCCCCCTTGATGACTCACGCTGAGCACCAAGGTCACTGAGCTCTCCAGGGACTTAAGAGTAATGCCTCGGCCACGTTACGACTGGCGGGCGGGCCGCGGCGGTAGGCGAGCGACAGAGAGGCAACGCTGAGTTTCATGTTCCTAATGTTTGACATGGAAAATGCTCAAACCCAACCATGATAGACGTGAACGGCATAGGTTCCGCTCGCCGCCAATCCCAGATACTAAATTTTTCTTGTGCCGCTCTGCCGTTCTACTCATTCCGATTCATAAATGTCGGCCGAGAAAGTTTTGCCTAATGACAGTATGCACTGCCATTTCTGATTATCTTAGGTTGAATCACTGCTCGTTTCATGGCCACTGCCGCGATACTGCTCTGCCGCCCGCAGCCTGCCGCTCAAATCGTGACTGAGGCTCGGAGGCAGGCAGATAAAAAATTCGTGTAAAAGGCGCACCCACATTTTCGGCTGCGATTTCTGGGGAAAAAGGTGCACCTCTTACACGAGTTTATACGGTATAAAAGTGAAAATGTATTTATTTATCGAGGTTGATGCATGTGAACGAAGTCTGGAGAATGTCTTGCTAAACTTGCTGAGTCCATGTGCCAATATCAGTTGTAATCCATCTGGGAATTTCCCTAAGTTCGGAGGTAATTCCATCGTTTGTTGACTCCTACAACTTTGTGAGGAAAATGACACTGACATTGGCTATTGGATGGTTTTTGGACTGCCTATCTTAGTGCACTCTATTTTAGGGCCATCAGAATAGATTCCTGAGAGAAGTGTTTATGGCTTTGGCTTGTCTCAATGTCTCTCATGCTCATCATACTTACTGCTTCCCCATGTGTCATTCAAAAGGCTTTCTCCTCCTCTTCCCGAGTGCCTACCTTAAATTCTCGACTCCATCACCATCTTCAATGTGTCTTCAATCCAATTTTGCCCCCTCTTCCAGCTGCTAGCTTTATTTCTTTGCCTGCTATTACGCTTACTCGTTTGCCCCAGTGCTAACCAGTGGCGGATTTAGGGGGGGGTCACAGGGGTCATGACCCCCCCTCCTCAAATTTTATCAAAATTTTTAAATTTTTATTAGTTTAACAGTTTATGTATCCTTTTAAAGGAGTAAAGGGAGTGTATATGCAAATGCATGGCTACAAGTCCCAAACGTGAGAGAAGTTTGAGTATGGAATACCCCCCCGGGAGAACGCCCCTCTCTCCCGGGGGGGTATTCCATACTCCCTGGACCCAAGCCCCCCCCCCCCCCCCCAAATTTGATGCTGAATCCACCCCTGCTGCTAACAAGGTTACAGTCTCTCTCCTTCTACCCACTTCTGTTTAAAACTTTCAGTCTACCCTTTATGAAAATACCAAGTTTCTTTACTCCAAGTCCATGCTCAAACTCAAAAGGATTTTACTGATCATGTCTTGGTGCTTTAGAATTCCTCTCGTCAATTCCATCCTTTAGGTGAGTGCTTTCATATCATTGCAATTCTGCAGTGCACCGTCCTTGCCACTATAGCCATTCTTTTAAGATTTCTGTGTGGCTTTCCTTATTTAGAAGAAAGTATGATTTCTTAATGTAAATCGTTTTTCATTTAATTTATGTGTCCCAATTTAAGACCCCCAGTTTTGATCAATTATCGGTGGGAAAAAGTGGGGGGTGGCTATTTTCTAGCATGAAGAAAGAAAACCACCTAAAATGTCGTGAAAGTGTATAACAATGAACTAATGTTACTTGAATCAGTAATTAGTCAAATTGCTAAATAGGATTTTTATGAAACATTTGTTTTGTCTCATCATGGCGATATTAGTATATCTACAGTATGCAGCCCCC
This sequence comes from Pyrrhosoma nymphula, assembly GCA_963573305.1. Lineage (NCBI taxonomy): Eukaryota > Metazoa > Arthropoda > Insecta > Odonata > Coenagrionidae > Pyrrhosoma > Pyrrhosoma nymphula. Next base: position 4,479,647 of record OY754329.1, read on the forward strand.
ACTACACACCTGTGCTGTAAATATTTTTCAGCTCATGAACAGGTACACATTAACCCTCGAGTACTCGCGTATGGGTCGATTAGACCCATGCACATTTCAAATACTAATAACCTTGTCAATTTTAATCGTTAGATCTATTACTTTTGTGTAGCTGACTTTAGCCTTTATTACTGTACTGTGCAATTTTCCGAGCTTTTCGACTGTAATTTATTGCAAAATTGTAGACCAATTTACCCGTCTGTGTCTTTTAGACCCATCGGAAGAACTCGTGTGACACTTTTTCGAGCTTCTTTTTCCATTTGTTCTCATTTTTGCAGTAATTATTGCTATGAAATATTTGCATGCATTGATGATTCATGCACGACAGTATTCATGATTTTTTATTTAATAAAGTAATTTGTTTTTAACAATTATTTTATGATACAATTATTACCTCAGCCCATATTTAATGTATTATTTCTCTACGCTATTCCATTTGCAATCACGTGTGTGGGAGTGATAAGTTCAAATGATATATTGAGTAGATCTAATCTATTACGCATATACATACTCAGGGTTGCTACAGACCTGGAAAACCTGGAAAAGTCGGGGAAAATGAGAACTTATCTGGAAATTTCCTTTCCCAAGTAAAAATCTGTTTGTTCTCAATAAGTGAGCAGTACCATTTTAGGCAATTCCTGTGTGTGTTGGCTTATTGCTTTAGTACCTGGCCTAAATGAGGCAGTGGAACCCTAATTGGTCTTTATCAATTAATTATGTGCACCTAAAATTAAATTTCAGGTTCTATTTTATACAATCATTCCGAGGATGATGGAATATTGATTTCTCCTTAGTTTGTGTATGTAGAGGTAATTCCTTGCTAGCCACTCCCAAGTCATGATGACATACAGCATGAGTCTGTAAAATCAAAAGGAATGAGCTACAGAATCTCTGGCCCACTGAGTGCCTTTATTTTCCTTTTTGTGGGAGTATTAGGTCTCGAATGTCACAGGAAATATGATTTTTATCACCAAAAGTGAAAATAATATAAAAAGAAAATTCAAGTCAAGAAAAAAATGTATTCACTTTCATTCAAGTATTCTACCTGCTGATTGGTAGGTTCTTGAACAGTCCCCATTCTGCATCCTAACCTCATAGACATTGTCTCGCTTTCCCTCCTAAGGATGGCCTGCTATTAGATCCCTCTTCAATTCCTCATATCTTCTACCTCTTATTTCGTCGAGAATTCCTATCCTCTTCCTTCCTCTTCCACGCTTCCCCAGTGTTCTCCCCTCTATCACTCTTCAACATGCCCTCTCCTTTCAAAACCTCCTCCATCCATCTCTTCTGCCTTCTCCAAACCTCTGCCACAGGCTTCCTCTCCTCTCCGACCATATCCAATACTTCCTCGTTCGTTTTCCTCGCCACCCAGCTAACCTTCTCCATCCTTCTCCAAACCCACATCTCAAACACCTCAAGTCTACGCACCTCCTCCATTCGCAAAGACCAAGTTTCCAACCCATATAGCTCCATGCTCCATATTAAAGTTTTCACCAGCCTCTTCTTTACGTCTCTTCTCAGACCCCCCCCCCCTCATCAATTCCCTTCTCTTCGAAAATGCTTCTTTAGCGAGTGCAATTCTGCATCTGATGTCCTTACTCCTAAACCCATTCTCATCCAAAATACTACCCAGATACATGAACTGCTCGACCTGCTCTATCATCTGCCCTCCCACCCTTATATTCAGCCCTGCCTTCTTACTTCTAGCACTTTTTTGCACTGCACCTCTAACGCATTCACCATTGACTATAACCCCTTGGCAGACTGATTGAGTAATGCTTGATCATCTGCAAATCTCACTGATTTTATCAGCTCCCCTCCTAACCTTTATTCCTACCTCCTCCTCCCCCCATGCCTCCAATACCATTTCTTCTGAATATACATACTTTAAAAAGCAGCGGCGATAGTAGGCACCCCTGCCGCACTCCCCGTCCTATCGTGGCCCATCCCAATTCTCCATTGGCTACCCTAACCTGCACTGTCTGGTTCATATACAAATTCCGAATCAGACGCCTGTCCGTCCAATCGACCCCTTATTCTTCAACACTCCCATTAATTTCATCCATTCCACCTGATCAAATGCCTTCTCAAAATCTACGAAGCATGCAAAAACATCCTGCCCATACTCTAGGTTTCTTTCTACTAGCGTTCTCACACTGCTTTAGCGTCTCGCGTTCCCATCCCTCTCCTAAACCCAAACTGGTCATCACCCAGGTATTCATTTGCTTTCTTCTCTAGCCTTCTGTTTATAATTCTCTGAACTACTTTGGCTGCGTGGAATATTAAGCTTATTGTCCTATGGTCTTCGCACGTTTTTGCCGTACTCTTCTTTGGTATGGGAATTAGTACAGTCTTTGCGAAGTCTTCTGGCCACACTCCATCCTCATAAATCCTACGAATAAGCGCAAAAAGTTTTCCTCTTCCGTTCTTCCCCATGCTCTTTAAAAACTCTGCAGGTATGTTATCTATTCCCACTGCCTTATTCCTTTTCATGTCTTGTAGAGCTCTTTCGATTTTGCTATCTAGGATACCTGGTCCGATGCCATCTCTGTCGATATCGTCTTCCCTTTCTATATCTAACCTATTGGGCCTTATTTCTTTACCATACAGCTCTTCAACATACTCCTTCCACCTCTCCTGGATCTCTTTCGGTTCTATGATCACCTTTCCCGTCTTGTCTGTTATTGTTGTAATTCCCCTTCTCTTATTACCACCCGTCAGTTCCTTTACTTTCCTATATAATGCATCTGCTCTTCCCTCTTTTTGATATTTCTCTAATTAGTCGATCTGTTCTCTCCACCATGCCTCTCTTGCTTTCCTTGTTTCTCTTCTAAGCCTGTTATTTAATTCTCGGTATTTTCTCTTACCTAGCTCTGAGTTTATGCTCTTCCATTTCCTTCTCTCCTCTATCTCCCTTATCATCTCCTTCGTGATCCACGGTTTTCTAATTTTTGTTGCACTGACTACGCCTACCGTTCCTTTCGCCACTTCTATAATTTCATTTTTCAAACTTCCCCATTCATCTTCTAGTGATCTAACTCCATAATCCTCACCCACTATCTCATCCACCTTCTCTCGATACTTCTTCTTCATTGACCCAGTTAATGCCTCCGTATTCCACTTTCGTACTCTCCTTCCCATTCTTATCTTTTTCAGTTTTACCCGACATTTCATGACTAATAAATTGTGGTTTGTGTCTGTATCAGCTCCTGGATAAGTGTGAGAGTTTTTAACACTATCCCTGTATCTGTGACGAACCATTATATAATCTATCTGGGACCTATCTGTGTCTCCCGGCTTCTTCCAAGTGTACCTACGTCAAGGATGATATCCGAACCATGTATTTGAAATCACTAGGTTATTTCTACGGCAAAACTCCACATCTTTCTCGCCGCGGTCGTATACCCCATCTACCTCCTCCTCTTTGTGATTAGAGGTAGGCATATAAACCTGGATCATAACTACATTCGTTGGATCTGCCTTTAGTTTTACGACTATTATCCTATCACTCACCTGTTCTGCATACACTACTTTTCTACCTAGTTTCATATTCATTACGAATGCAACCCCACGCTGACTTTCATTCCCTCCACTGTAAATTACTCTAGTTATCGCTCCAGTAGTCCCCGTCATCCTTCCATCTTACTTCACCCAGACCCATGATGTCTACACCCACCCTCTCTATTTCTTGCTTTATATTCTCTTGATTCCCTGCCCTCAGTATAGTCCTAACATTCTACGTGCCTATTCTGACTGTTTCATTCCTATTCATTATCGTCTTTTCCTCTGCTGCTACTACGTCTGAACTAGGATTTCGTGTGATGACGACCGCACGGGCCTTGCTCCCACCGCTGCCGGGCACGATACCCGGCCGTCTGGGCCGAGTCCCGTTGTTGCCAGGATTCATTATCATTTGACAACTGTCCTTAATTTCAAGGTTTTTGTTTTAATTGAGATAGTATTCCGTGGCCTTACTCAAAAGTGTTTTTTTACGTGACACCATCACTTCAGAGGCCGCCCCACTGGGGTCAGACGCCTTTTGCAGCTGCCTCACTGAGGTACAGACGCTGAGTGGACTATAGAGTTGGGTCGATCAGTCACGAGTCGTTCAAATGAACGAGTCACTGAGGTGAGTGTGATGACTCGAGTCAATAGGTCTGGGAGAAACAACTCTTTAGTGAACGTTTGGGCCGGCTGACAGGGTGCCCGCAAACAGGGAAAACAGGGAAATTAAATGCAATGGAATTGGACAGGGAAAAGACAGGGAAACGTCTGGGATCTCGAAATCTTTTTCGAAATGTGGGGATTAATAATTAGTTAGCGCCATATACCGTGCAGCACAGTGGGTCCTGGCTGGACTCGGCTGCATGGAGGGGGCGTGTTGTGAGACTGACAACAACACAACAGGGAATATCGTACTGTAGGAGTAAACATTTTCAAAATAATAATGACTTCCAAATTCAACCCTGCATGGCTTGATGCTATCCTTCACCCTGAGTGGCAAAGCTGGTTGCGGGCAGACGAACGGGATGTGAACTCTGCTAAGTGCATCATGTGTAAGAAAACTTTTTTGCTGAGTGCAATGGGCAAGCGGGCTGTGACAAGCCATGCTGCAGGGAAGTGGCATCTCAATGCTATCCAGGGTCGTCAACGTCAGGACAACTTGACTAATTTCATCGTCCGAACACCACTACATTAGGTATGCAGTATTACTACCCAGACATTTTGTATGATGAACAGTATCGGTATGGTTTTCGTTATTTGATGGGATAGTTTTGTGCTGTTCTTAGCATTTAAAACTTAAGTTTTTATTATGTATGCTGTATGCTTAGGTAGATAAGTTTTTTAGTTGGTCATGGCGTACGCGTGTATTTAACACCAGCACTCCCTTCACACACCCCTCGACCATGCAGGCAACATGCTAGCAGTTCGGTAAGGGGCGGATCAAGGGGCATATTCTATAACTCGAAGCTACGGAGCTTTCCGGTGAAAAGATGCTTCAGTAAGCTACTTGCTCCCATCGGTATTCTTTATCATGGAAGCTACAGGAGAAAGAGCTAGCAGAAGCTACCGGTAGCATATTAGGCTCCCACCCGTATTCTGTAAATGTCACGAAGCTACTTCTGTAGCCCCAGTTAGCTCCCACGGTAGCCTGTAGGATCCTGTGGTCTTCACGTCGTTCATGGTGCCTTTCAGTATGGTTTCGTTAAGTATGGTTGGCAGATTGCAATATTTTTGAAGTTAATCCATAATGTCTTCAAGGATTCTCCCGCACGCCATGCAGACTTTACTCGTCTTACTGAAAGTGATGAATTTACTCTCAAATTTTGCAATTGCCGATGGATTGAGAATGGTCCCGTGTGTGCAAGAGTCAAAACAATACTCAAGAATTTGAAGACCTACTTCCCACTATGAAGGATTTGCCTGACACATGGTCGATTAGGAAGGTGAAAGAGTGATTTGCTGACCCTCTTCTGCTGGCGAAACTTCATTTCTTTGCTCCAATAGAATCATCTTTTGAGCCATTTCTCAAAGCGTATCAGACGCTGATACCAGTCATCCCATTCCTTCATGGTGACATTGAGGATCTTCTCCGAGAGGTGTACGGGAGGTTTGTGAAACAAGACGTCCCAAACAAAGTGAAGACAGCCTATAAGCTGATCAATATTAATGTTGATGATGTTGTGAATGGTTTGAAACTTTTTAAAATCAATATTGGTGTGGGGGCAACCCTTGCTCTCCGTGATGCAAGAGTGAAGGACATCGAAGAGGACAAATTTAGGTTGAAATGTAAGAAGTGTTTGGTCTCCATTGAGAAGAAAATAATTGAGAGAAGCCCAATAAAGTACAAATTTACCAAAGCAGCATCATGTCTGGATCCTAACAAAATTCTTAAAAAACCTGAGTAGTGTAAAACAGACATGCAGTCTTAGGGTCTCGTGTCTGCAAACCACTCTGGAGGCAGACCACGCTGGTGTACAGTTCAAAAGGTTTGTATCCCAGGTGGATAAAGTACAGCTCACGGGCTTTAACAGGAATACAGATAGACTGGAATCATTCTATGCAAGCCAACTTAACAAACGAGAGGACTTAAAGGATTGTTGGGCAGCTGTTTGAATTCTCCTGCTGTTCTCGCACGGTAACGCCTTTGTTGAGAGTGGGTTCTTTGTGAACAAAGACATGTTAGTTGTGAACCTACATGAAGACTCTCCGATTGCTCTGAAAAGAATTTGGGATTGGATTTTTCATGCGAGAGGCGAGGCGTCAGTGGAAGTTGATCGGGAGTTGATCAGATATGCGTGTGGAGCAAGCACCAAGTACAGTGATGCACTTCAGGAGAGGCAAGAAACTGAAACTGAAATGGCGAAGAAGAGTAGATTACAGAGAGAAGAAGAGAAAAGGAAGAAAAATGAGCTAGATAAGTTAAAAGCAGAGAATCAAGCCCTGAAAGAAAAACAGGAAGAAGTAGAGAAAAAAATTAAGAAGATGAAGAAATTAAAATCTTTGCTTTTTTTAGTGTAATTGTTCGGGTGTTACCTGAATAATTAATTTCTGTTCATTTAATGTAAGACAGCAATATTTTCTCAGAAAGTTCCTGATTATTTAATTAGTTTTGTTTGATCTTTCAAGTTAGAGGATCGATTGACATGTTTTTTTTTTGCTGCCTGTACAGTCTCATTTTTTATTGTTAATTCTTATCATAATATTTTTTCATAAAAATAAAAGTCTATTATGAGGAGAAGTGTGTTGATCTCTGCTCCCATTTACGCAAATTAATTTAGGTGCACTTTCGGGACGTATTGAAACCCTATAGTTAGCACATTTCTTAGGATATTATGGAGAAACCTGCCAGGGAAAACACAGGGAAAATACAGGGAAATGATTCAGAAAAAGTTGTGGGCACCCTGGCTGAGCTGCTGAGTGCAGCTGATCCATAAAGGAGAGAGTTCCAGAGTCCCCATGATTCCCGTGATTCTCAAAGATTGAAAGGACTCGAAAGACTCCTTGACTCGGAAGACTCGCTGACTCGAAGGACTCACACACCCAAAGGAACACAAAGGACACACTGACTCGGAGACGTGAGGGCGTGACTGACTGAATTGCTGACTCAAAAGACTTCCCCATTCATTGAATCCCAGCGACTTGTTGAGTGGCAAGACTGACTATTCATTAATGACTGTCAAAAGATGAGTCTTACCATAAGATCAGCAACTTTGCTAGATTTGAGGAGTAAATTAAGTCCTTCTTTCAGCATCACATAAATGATATGATGACCTTCTACTCAAATCGTTGGTTTGTTAAAAAATCTTAATTGTTGCTGGAAATCCAATGTTTAATACACTGCAGTATTAACCCTTTAAGTGCTATGCACGCATATATGCATTTGGGCAGAGCAGTGCCATCAGCGCTACACACGCATATATGCGTTTTAAAAAGCAGGAGTTTAAATACCAACAACGAAAGTATGCGCTCTACGGTGAGTGCTCTCTGGGATGAAGCTTAGCTCTGAAAAGTTTAATGTATTAGCAGTTCGGGAACTCTAATTTTACCCTCAGATGAATATTGTAGGCAGTATTTTTTTACAAATTAACAATATTGATATAGGTGATATCCGGTAAAAGTCTTATGCTTTTATTAACCCAGTTTACAAAGAGTTAACACATATCGGAATCATGATCAGTTGATGGGAGGTAGATGACCAATACAATATGAAACAACAATTATTTTACACCAATTAAACTTGTGGCTAATTATTTTAAAATTCAGAAACTCTAAACTTAACTACTTTATAAAAAATAAAAATACATTTAACCTTCCCAATTATGATTTAAGAAAATCATCATTGATAGCTTGTTCGGGCCCAGTCAACTTCTTTTCTCAGTAAGAAACTGGCCTCCCTTCGAAAAAACATGCTCACTAGGCACTGAAGTGACCATCACACACAACCTTCTTTTCATTAGTGTATAAAGCCTAGGGAAGACCTGCTTCCTGCTCTTCCACCAAACAAGTGGGTCAGAGGTCCTCTCCAAGTATTCCTCCTGTAAGTACTTGTCCACTTCTACAATTGCAGCAGATTTTGGAGTTCCTTTCTTCTGACTAGCAACGGTGGAATCAAACTCCTCCCACATAGGAGAAGTAGACAGTTTGGTGGGTTGCTCTTTCTCCCCCGCCGACAACTTTCTATCACAGGCTCTTTGAAAGAGCGAGCAATATAGTGTATTATATGTAATTACTGTTATTTAAAGGTACTGTTACTAGTGAATCATATGGGATGACTGTTTTAAATAGTGTAATCGGCCCTTATCTTCAGAAAAGTGGGCATGTAGAGTTGGTATTATAGATGCCACCGTTAATATAAAAGGCAAAGACTTACTATCAGTGAATAACGACAAGAAGTTTATTAGAGTTAAAAAAGTAAGTTCTTTTGTACATTATATGATTTTGGCGTTTAAACTCTCGGCTTTATTATTTTGATTTGACAGCACTAATTGTATAATGCTTGACGTAGAGTGTGTCTTTCCTAAGAACGTATAACATAACCCCGTATTTAGAGATATCAACAAGATTATTGTGTTTTTTCCTCTGTCATCGTGCATAAAGGTCATTTAAAGATCTGATTTTGGGTAGAGTGACCTTGGTAACATTTATCAAAGATAATAAGTTTGCCCGTTTATTCTAGAAATCTTTAAAGCCATCATTACTCATTCACAATTCAGCTTTACAGTTATGTATGCATCGTCATTTATGTACCCCACAGTACTCCAAAGTGATCCAAAAGACTCACTCAAGTGAACGAGTCATTGAAGTGACGTGATCCAAACGACTAAGAGTCAATAAAAAGAATCATTTGGCCCACCTCTAGTGGACTACCATTCGTCTGTCTCCTAACCTTCGACCAGTCTGGCATGGGTGACCCTACTAGGAGCATTACTCCTGCCAGAGTGAAGACATTTTTTCATTTAGAGGCCAAGTTACATAGGAAATACAGGAATTGTTAATGATTAAAAGGGAAGGGAATTCGTAACTTCCTGAAAAAGTTAAAATGAATCGAGGCAGTTGAACTAAAGTTGTTTTTGTACATGCCTCAGAATATTTTTCATTCTTTGTGAAATGTCTATTCTGAATGTGCTCATATACAAACTGACTTACTTCCTGTTAAATCACAACCGTGCCTTTGTCATAATCATCATTGCTAGTTATCAACAATGATGGTTTGTTTGACTTGGTTTTCCACTCTATGCTTCTATGAGCTATTCTTTTCACCTCTACATATTTCTTTGTTTCCTCATCGTTTATTACTTTCTTCATGTATCTCAGCATAGGTCTTACTCTGTTTCTGGCTGTCTTCATTAGACACTTGTATCTTAAAATATGCCGAATTAGGTTGTCCCTCCTTATTTTTTTAATGTCTTATGAGATTTCAATCATCTCCAACTCCTCTCAGTGCCTCTTCATTAATTGATTGATAAATCCACTTGTAATTCCAATTGTACATCCTTTCATGTATAAATTCCTCGGGGATGATTTTTTTAAAGAACTACTAAAAATTTGTATATAATTATAAGAGTGGTTCTTTTCATTCATTCAATTTTCCTAATTTGTATCACAAAGAACACCTGTAGTAAAGTGAGTGTTGATCTACTGATGACGATGGTGTCCACATTCACTCATGTGAGGAAGGGTCGCAACCCTTTTTTCTGCTATTCCCCATGACTCCTTATGTGATGAGTATAGATGATTATTTTTCAACACACCTGGAGGCTGACTGCCATGCGTCACCTGGTGGACACCCTTAAGCGTAGCAGCGTGTGTGCCTTCATCCTGATGTGAATGTCGTGGAAGATATAGACTTAATTACTTGACTTATTTCTTTTAATCCCTTGGGGGACGTAGAGCCGCAACAAAAGACTTCCACCGGACTCTATTCTGGGCCATGCCTTTAATCTCCTTCCACGTTTTGCCCTCTTCTTTCATCTCTATTTCCACAGTCCTTTTCCAGCTTACTCTAGGACTTCTCCTTCTCCTAACTCCACTGCGGATTCCAATCCAATGCTTGCTCGCCAATATTTTCATTTGCCCTCCTCAACACATGCCCAATTCATCCCAATTTTCTGTTCTGTATTATTTCTCCAATCGGGGTTTGATTACATTTGCGCCACTGCTCTGCATTTGTTATGGTTTCTGGCCAAAAAATTTTGAGAATTATTCTTTAACATTTGTTTACAAATACCTGCTTGTAATTTGTTTGTAGTGGTTTTGGGAACTTACCATGTTTGGCATCCATTTAAAAGAACAGATTTTACATTGCTTTCAAAAATTCTTGACGTTGTTCTTCTTAATTTTTGTGACCGCCAAATTGGCTGCAATTGTGCAAACGCACTCTTTGCCTTTTTAATTCTCTGTGTCACATCTTCACATGTTCTGCCTTTCTCTGAGACAATGCTCCCCCAAATACTGGAAATGATCAACACGCTCAATTCTATTGCCGGGTCATTCCATGTCAAATCACCCAGAAATTTTTGAAAATGTAACCCACCGACTCGGATTTTTATGAAATATTTGTCACTAGCAGCTATCACCAACTTAATGAGCCATGCAAATTATTTCCTCTCTCACTCTCATGGTTTATCAGGTATGAGGGCTCAAAGTTTGGGAAATTAGCTAAGAAGTGCCGGTTGGGGGATTCGACTTTCAGAGTACAGGGCACAAGGTAAAAATTCATTGCTCAGTAACCATTTAACATATCACCATGAACTTTTTACCTCTTGCATATCAAAGTACATTAATTCCATAGAAATATTTTCTACCACCCTGGAATTTCTATGTTGGCCATCATAATGTCATTAGTTATTAGTTAAACAAGTTTTTGAACTCAAAAACATGACTTCATATTTTCACAATTATCACCCAAAGACAGAGTAGTAAACTCATCCAATTTTTATTTAAATTGGACCTAAATATGTGCTCTAATAGACTGTGAAATAAAAATGGTGGTGTTTTGACTGCCACTGTGAGTATTTCAGGTTTCACTTTTTTTTCTATCTCGGAGAGAGGGATTTTGGACAAATACTGCACACTTACTTTGGATAAATGTATGGAAATGCCTGTGATCATGTGGAAATATTTGAAATAATGGTCAGTAAATGATAGGCCTAACATCTAATTTTATTGAATATGCCTCTTGTTCATGCAAATATTAAAAAAAATGATACTTGGATTGTGGTAGCCGAGGGGAAAAATGTTTCAGCAACTGTGAAATGCTGCACTTTTTCTAGCATTTTATATTTTTTACAAATGTTAATTGAAAAAGTTTTAGAACTAATAATTATTTCTCACATTATGCAATATGTGATAATTTATTTAAATTATACACTTAAATTATTTTCATAGATATAATGAAGGATAGTAGACCTTTTGTAGAATTGAAGAGGGAAATTCAATGTAGAATGGGATACAATCCAAGTTCATTACAAAAGGCTCCATGTAAACCTACCTTAACCTGTAGATTACCTTGAAGGTACTTTTAAATAGTATAACCTACCTTTAAACTGCAGTGAAATGTGTGTGACTGTTCTGGCGTTGCATGAAGTCAGCCTCATTTTCACTCAAGTAGTACATCCCTCCAGAATCCTTGGAGATAGAACTGACAGAGTAAATGTTACTATGCAAGTATAGTTATGTAGCAGATGTCTCCATTAGCCCCATACTTTAGTGATAGCTAGTATAAATATCTCCTTCACTGAGAGGGAGATAATGGTGACGTTATAGGCTACATTGTATTTTCCCTTACCTGAGATATTTTACATGCATTGAGTCATATGAAAAAATAAAGAATGTTACACAATCCCACCCATTATACTTCACCTGTCAAGGTTATACTGGCTCCCCAATGAATGAGAATATCAAGTAAATTGTACCTATCACCATTGTACCTAATAGTGACTTATAAGTTACAATGTAATTTCCCTTACCTGGGACATGTTACCTACATTTAAGCATATGGAAAACTTGAGAAGGTAGCACAATCCCACCCATTCCACATCACATATCTGTGTTATATTACATCCCCAAGAATAAGAGAAAGAGAGAAAACTTACTACATTGTACCTATCAACTTCCATGTTAAAAAAAATAAATTGTATCACTGTGAGGACATTATAAATCACAAAAGGCTCTAGGGAAGGCCTTTTAGTCTTCTGCCATCACTTATTGGGAGAAGGTGTGCTCCATGTGTATCCAAGTTAGTGTTGTATGTGTGTGAATAGTGGAATTTTATTAGAAAATATTAGTTTGCTGATTGCTGGACCAGACTTCTCACCGTGGACTTCAATTAAGGAAAAAGAATAGTGTTTTCAGAATGTTCCTAACTGAGAAAATTTTTGAATTGTGCAGCATTGGAAAAGAAACAGGATCTGACTGCCACTAAAAAGCTACACACCAGTGGTGAGACTGGACGAAATTGAGACTGAGTACGCCTGAAAAACAACTTTTATCCCTCAGAAGTGGGGTAAGGTGTGAAGTCATATTTAGTGTCTGCGAACATCACAAAATTTACTACCTGAAAATGTACGAAACTTATCAAATATACTGTCTTGATCCATTTAAGAACCACAAGAAGAAAATACAAAAATCAGTGAGAAATGTAAGTCTTGAATTTGCAGAAAAGGCTTGTAAAATCCCTGCACTCCAAAAATTAGTTCCAGGAATGAAAATCTGCCAGCCATGTTGAGAGAAAGTTCAGAACCACCCCAAATTTGGAAATGAGCTTTCTGATGTTGAAGCAGTGGATAGTGACAGTGATAGGAGTGTTTCAAGCTATGAAACAGCAATATCCAAAGAAGAAACAACCAAGCAACTTAAAAGGACACTACAAGAGATGGGGGAGTCACCGTTGAAATTCCATGGTATTTCATCTACTAGAAGATTAACCTATGCCAAAAGAAAAGTAGAGTCAGCCTGCTCTAAATTGAAAAGTAAGGTTAATAGAGTTCTTGATAAAGAGTTACTGATAAAGATAAAACTGCCAAAGGAATTACAGCAGAAAATCCATTATATGGATGTGTTTGTAGACTTAGTGAAAGAAAAAATCACTGTTGCAAACACACACCGAGAAAAGGTACAACTGTTAACATTGGTGCCTACATCATGGAGCAGGAAGAAAGTAATGGAGGAGTTCCACGTCAGTGAATACACTGCCCGCCAGGCAAGAGAACTTTTCAGAGAGAAAGGAATATTAGCTGTGCCTGAATTGAGAAAAGGAAAGGCAATCACTGATGAAACAGTAGAAATAGTGAGGACTTTCTATGAAAGTGATGAATACTCCAGAATTATGCCAGGAAAAAAAGATGCAGTCAGTGTCTCTAAAAATGTACATGTTCAGAAGAGATTATTACTAGCTAACTTGAAAGAACTGTATTCAGCTTTTAAATTTGACTTTCCCAGGATTAAAATTGGGTTTTCAAAATTCTGCACACTGCGTCCAAAGTGGTGTGTACTAGCAGGATCTCCTGGAACCCATTCTGTGTGTGTTTGCACAATACATCAAAATGTCAATCTACTTCTTCATGCCTGTAATATAGAGGAATCGTGCCAGAACCTGGTTAGTTACTTAGTGTGTTCTACTGAAAATAGAGAATGTATGCTGCGACACTGCTCTCAGTGTCCATCACATGAAAATTTGAAAAGATTTCTGCTGAAAATGTTTGATGAATGTGCCCCTGGAGAGGAAGTGTCATACAGTCAGTGGGTTTCTAGTGACAGATCACAACTGGTGAACTTCACTGTAACATTTGATGAGTATATATCCACTTTAATTGAAAGGCTGGAAAAAATGGCACCCCATTCATTTATTGCAAAAGCACAGGCAAACTATCTTAAGCAAATGAAGGAAAATCTTGGTCCTCATGAAGCAATTGTTCTCCTTGACTTCAGTGAAAATTACTCATATGTTATCCAAAATGAGGCACAAGGGTATCACTGGACAAGCGATAATTGTACCCTGCACCATGTTGTAATTTACACTCAAGACTACCAAATGAAACAGCAAATTATTTCAAGCTTATGCATATTGTCAGATGATTTGGAGTATGATGTAGCTTTTGTATATGAATGCCAAAGGATAATATCTCCGTTCATTAAAGAAAAATTTCTGTCAGTTAAAAAAGTGAACTATTTTAGTGATGGCTGTGCTGGACAGTATAAAAACTGCAAAAATTTTCTCAACCTTTGTAACCACAACCAAGACTTCTCCTTAATGGCTTCATGGACATTTTTTGCTACAAGCCATGGAAAATCTGATGACATGGACATTTCTTGCTACAAGCCATGGAAAATGTGATGGCATTGGTGGCACAGTTAAACGTTTGGTGGCCCGAGAGAGTCTCCAGAGATGTTCAGGAGACATCTTAACCTCTGTGGAGAAAATAATGGAGTTCTGCATGTCTAGAATTGAAAACATTAAATTCTGGCTTTTAAAGAAGGAAGCTATTTCAGAAACTCGTCAACAACTGCAGCACAGATTCCTCAAGGCAAAAACTATTCCTGGCACACATGGCTTTCACCATTTCACCCCTGTCTAAAAATTCTTTAGGAGTAAAGAGGGTCAGCTCAGATGAAAACTTCTGCATTACATTCCGCATCACCAATGACAAACCACCAACTGCAGTTATGTTGTCACAAATCTTAACTAACTCATACATTGCATGTGCATATGATGATCATTGGTTTTTTGGATTAGTGATGTCAAAGCAAGAGGACGAAGGTGATGTGAAAGTCAAATTCATGCACCCCTATGGCCCAGCAAGATCATTTCACTGGCCTACACAGGAGAAAGAAGACATATGTTATGTACCTGTAAGTAGTATCATTTGTTCTGTCAACCCTCCCATCACCACGGCTTCTGGAAGGATGTACTACTTTAGTGAAAATTAGGCAAACTTTGTGCAATGCCAATACAGCCGGACACATTTCACTGTAGTTTAAAGGTAGGTTATACAATAAAGTGTATAATTAAAATAAATTAACACATATTGCATAATGTGAGAAATAATTATTAGTTCTAAAACTTTTTCAATTAACATTTGTAAAAAATATAAAATGCTAGAAAAAGTGCAGCATTTCACAGTTGCTGAAACATTTTTCCCCTCGGCTACCACAATCCAAGTATCATTTTTTTTAATATTTGCATGAACAAGAGGCATATTCAATAAAATTAGATGTTAGGCCTATCATTTACTGACCATTATTTCAAATATTTCCACATGATCACAGGCATTTCCATACATTTATCCAAAGTAAGTGTGCAGTATTTGTCCAAAATCCCTCTCTCCGAGATAGAAAAAAAAGTGAAACCTGAAATACTCACAGTGGCAGTCAAAACACCACCATTTTTATTTCACAGTCTATTAGAGCACATATTTAGGTCCAATTTAAATAAAAATTGGATGAGTTTACTACTCTTGTCTTTGGGTGATAATTGTGAAAATATGAAGTCATGTTTTTGAGTTCAAAAACTTGTTTAACTAATAACTAATGACATTATGATGGCCAACATAGAAATTCCAGGGTGGTAGAAAATATTTCTATGGAATTAATGTACTTTGATATGCAAGAGGTAAAAAGTTCATGGTGATATGTTAAATGGTTACTGAGCAATGAATTTTTACCTTGTGCCCTGTACTCTGAAAGTCGAATCCCCCAACCGGCACTTCTTAGCTAATTTCCCAAACTTTGAGCCCTCATATCTGACAAACTATGAGAGTGAGAGAGGAAATAATTTGCATGGCTCATTAAATTTGTGATAGCTGCTAGTGACAAAAATTTCATAAAAATCCGAGTCGGTGGGTTACATGGGCTGGGTGAACTGACATGGAATGACCCTGCCATTAACAAACAAATCTTCATTATTCCTGTGATTGATTCTCATTTCCTTTGTTTTACTTGAATTTATCTTCAGGCTAACCTTACAACCTTCCGTTTGCAGTTCTTCCAATTTCTCTTTCATATCAGAAAATTTATGCGATAACAAGCACAAATCGTCCACGTAGTCAATATCCTCCAGTCTTTGAGTCATTCCCCATTGTACCTCTAACTCACCTACAGACCCTGTTCACGCCTAGGCTAATTTAAGTGGACTGTATTTTGATATCCCTCCGGGAGCCCCACATTGAACGAAATCACCACTCACCTTTCGGGCTCCTTTCGGCGATTTACTCAGGTCCGTCGGCTGCTTCTTGAGTTCACCTTCTGCTCCTGGATGACACATTCATACTACTCATCTGCTCTACTGAACAGACCACACACCACACACACACAGCGCCCCATATGGGCGCATGAACAAAAACTCAACTAAAAACAAGTGATCAGTGATTTCGCTCTTCGCGAAGGTCTCCCTTGTCCCATCCCACGAAACTATGGCGCGAACAGACCCTTTTCATAACTCCATCCAACACCATCAAAAAACAGTACGGGCGAGAGCAGACAACCCTGTCTAACCCCTGTTTTGATCCCGAAAGAACTTGCGAGTCTCGATTCATGTATCACTCTCCAGTCTCTAGCTTCCTACTCCCATATTTTCACCAGCAGCTCATGTATGATGTTTGCTGTAGTCCCTGGATTTATTTTTAACACCTCCGGCGGTATGTTATCCACACCAGGGGACTTCCCATTTTTTAATTCCTTAATAGCTTTAACAACCTCCTCTTTAGTGGGTGGTGCTGTACTTACGCAAAAGTCTTCTTCTACTCTATTGTCTTGGCCTGCTTCTTCTTCCCAGTCTTCTTCCACGTTTCTATTCAATTGTTCTTTGAAGAATTCTCTCCCTCTTTCCAGCTGTTATCCATCTCCCATCACCAGTTTACCATCCTTATTCCTCACTGGTTTCTTGCCATCTGGTTAGTGGGTACAAACCACGTAGGAACGCACCTCCCCTGGCGTCAACTTCGCGCTTATTACCAGGGTCGACGAGTGTGCGAGGTTAGGAAAGGATTGAAGGATGGAGCGGAGAGGGTAGGGGAAAGAGGAAGCACTCAACCCCAGAGTCATAAATAGGCGAAGGGGCTGACGAGCGGCGAAACAAAACCTTTAATCACAGGTGTTGGCTTCATTGGATCCTATTAATGAGGAAACAACAGAGTGGCAGCCGGTCGTCCAGGGCCCGGCCCACCTGATAAGGTTTCTTGCCAATACACTTTCTGTTTGCTAATATTCTGATATTTTGGTAAACTTCTCTGGTGTTTCCTGCTTCTGCAGCTTCTTCTGCGTCTGAATCCAAGTTCTCTATCAATTTCCTCTTATCACTCCTGAAACTTCTTTTCATTTCTCTATGCTTAATGCTCTACGCTTCATTTGCTCTTCTTTTCTCCTTGGCATCATCCTCTGCTTGGTTCTTCTTTCCCTTTAGATTCCTTCTTTCTTCTATTTTCTTCCAAGTTTCTTCTGAAATACATGGTTTCTTTTTATAGCCAAGGACCTCTTTATTGGTTTCTGTCATTTTATCCCTGACTTTAGACCACTTCTCTTCAATGCCCGCATTTTCCAACTCCAATAAATCAATTCTGTTTTGTAAGTGGATATTAAATTCTTGTTTTGTTTCCTTCTGCCTCAATCTTTCCACATTGTACTGTTTTCCCTTGCATTGTGCATTTTGTGACACAATTAAGTCTGACATTGGCTGTAACAAGATTCTGATCACTTTCACAGTCCGCCCCTCACCTGTTCCTTGTATCTAAAAGCGATCTTCTTCACCTTCTACTTAGAGCAAAATGGTGAATCTGGTTGGCCACTAAACCGTTTGGTGAAATCCATATCATCTTATGACATAATTTGAGCAGGAATAAATTACCACCAATCACCAGTTCATGATATCCGCAGAAGTCAACAAATTTATTTACCATCTTCACTCATTTCCTCAATACCATTGTTTTACCTCAATACCACTCAATACCTCAATACCCGTCACAATATTTATGTCTTGCTTCTTAATAGATCTGGTTGCTATTTCTAATTGGTAGGGATAAGAAAATTTCGCGATCGCGAATTTAGCGAATTTAGACAAAAATGTCCTAGGAGTGGTAATTAGTTACAACATACTCCATACTGACTGGGGAAATGACTTTTGAACTCGCGAATTGTCGCGAATTGTGCCCCAAAACGCGAATTTTCATTTTTTATGAGAAAACGGTTGGAAGTACATTTCCAAGGCAAGAATAACATTAAAATTGCAAGCAAATGTTCTCAATTCGATTGAAACAAACTCGCGTGAAAATATTCCTGATGTATGCGGAAGTTTGCAGTTCATCGTAGCTTAACCGGTGTTACGATAACAATCGCGGGAGGATGACATCGGGTGCTTTCGATTTACGGCGCTAACCGGCAATACACAGCTCGTCACGCCGCGGTGCTTTCTATTTACAATTAGTGGAATAACCACCTATCGGCATCTATGATCGGTGGCTCTCCGCTCCGAGGTGAGTCGAACAAAGGAAAAGCAATATGCGCATTTATTCTAAGTAATCTGCTACAGCAGGGTTTCTCAAACTTTTCCTGCGATGGAACACTTCGTAAATCCTGAAATTTTAATGGAACACCTTGTGGACTTCACATATATTAAACCATTGCGTTTAGGTAGCAGCATATAAAGCCGTTATAGATTACTCGGAACACCCATTAGCCTTCCGCGGAACATAGTTTGGGAATCCCTGTGCTACAGATTTGAAGACGAGACGGACTGCGCATGTGTGAATAGCCGCTTTGAGTTGTATCATTTCAATGGGATCGTTCACAAAGAGATTTTTAATGCCAATTAAAGTTTGAAAACTAAAGAGACACGTATTTTTCCGATTTTTTATTTTGGTCTGATTTGTTCAAAATACTACTACGGATTTGAAGATGAGACGGACTGCGCATGCGTGAATAGCCGCTTTGAGTTGTTTCATTTCAATGGGATCGTTCACAAAGAGATTTTTAATGCTAATTATAGTTTGAAAACTTAAGAGACACGTATTTTTCCGATTTTTTTAATTTTGTTCTGATTTATTAATTAGACTCTACTACGGATTTGAAGATGAGCCGGACTGCGCATGTGTGAATAGCCGCTTTGAGTTGTATAATTTCAATGGGCTTGTTCGCCAAGAGTTTTTTAATGCCAATTATAGTTTGAAAACTAAAGAGACACGTACTTTTCCGATTTTTTATTTTGGTCTGATTTGTTCAAAACACTACTATGGATTTGAAGATGAGACGGACTGCGCATGCGTGAATAGCCGCTTTGAGTTGTTTCATTTCAATGGGCTTGTTTGCCAAGAGTTTTTTAATGCCAATTATAGTTTGAAAACTAAAGAGACACGTATTTTTCCGATTTTTTTAAAATTTTTTCTGATTTGTTCATTAGATTCTACTACGGATTTGACGATGAGACGGACTGCGCATGCGTGAATAGCCGCTTTGAGTTGTTTCATTTCAATGAGATCGTTCACCAATAGTTTTTAAAATGCCAATTCTGATGAAAAATAAAGAGAGACGTATTTTTCCGTTTTTTGATCCGTCGCCTGCTTTTCGAATTATCGGCGGCGAAAAATCGTGGTTCTTAACCCTTTCACGTAAAAGAACCAACATGAAAAGTTTTGAAGTCACTCCCTGCTCCATCCAATCACGCTGGGCGCTGTGCAGCATTCCCCTTCCCTCGCTTTCCAGCGAGCGAATTAGTAACTGAACCGGATCTCTGATGATGTCACGAACTTTTTGAGTGGGCGGCAAGTTGCGCGAATTTTTGTTTTTGATTTAAGAGTGAGTGGCTGAATATAGAAGAATTTTGTCTCCACCGAAAATCCATTTTCCAATCCATCTACCCAATTCGTGAATTAAATTGCAATTTTGTATCATAGTGAACGACCTTATTGCAATGGTTTTACCTTATAGCTGTACCTTATAGCTGGCTTTGAAGCACCAATCAAGGCCAACTACGACATCAATATAATTGTCGATATATTTATTTATTGCGTGGCACCAAGATTGATTTTATTGTTTGAATCTCTAGTTTTTAGTGATTTCCGTCAAATGACTTTGTTTTCCAGTGACAATTGTTAAGTATCCTAGTTTTATTCCTGGTTTCTGTGCTTGCAAGTGATTTTGACGAGTTATTGAGATGCCGAATGCAAAATTAAGCGCAAGAGACCAACTTTTCCAGTATCAAAAAGATGGATTTTATTGTATCGATAAAAGTACGGTCATGTACATATTCTACAATTGTCAGGTTGCTTGGGAAAGACTCAATTGGAAAAATTTAAAATCTTCGAAGAACGTAACTGCAGCAAACTTTCACAAGAATGGAAATTCTCTCAAGTTACATGTCAATACACGAAATGTATTAAATTTTATTTTTAAATTTAGTGACACTTTTCCAAGTTCCGCCACCGAGGTGATTGTCTTCAGTCATAACATGGCTAGAAGGGGAATTGTCGCATAATAGCCCAGATCATATTGGGTATGGTATAAGTGACCCTTTTCTAGACTTAGAAATAATCGGTATTTTATGTGTATATATACATATATAAATTTGTGGTCACTGTGAAAACACCGAAATGTCTTGTTGAAAGTACCAAATTCCTAATTTCAAAGTACCGCTTTTCTCCCTCTGAAACCACTGAAAAATTCCTATCTCTACTAATTGGTCATCAAATGTTGTCTTCTCTTCATCCAAAGCGTCTTCGGTAGGTGCATAGCATTGTAGTATAGATATACTTCTTGCCTGGATTTAAATCTTGCTAGAATTATTCTTTCCGATATTGGGAGATATATATATATCCCGGTCAAGGTGAATGATTTTTCTCCTGTGGAATATCGCATGGTTTTTTGAGTTAATTCCAGAGAAAACATGATTCATATATTTTGCATGGGCATCCTCAGTGCTTTTACCACTGTGGAAGTCAAATTGATTTTCACTAAAGAAATTTACTTTATGAAGACATTTAATAAATCTAGTTTTTACAAGTTTTTCCAAGACTTTAGAAACTATGGGCAGTAATGAGATTGGTATGTAGTTTTCTATAGAAGGTCTATCGCCTTTTTTATGAAGAGGTATAACTACAGCTCTCTTCAATAACTCTGGAAATTCGCCATTCAAAAAGCGTATATGTATGTATTACATTCATGCAAAAAAAACTGGAGCTACTATTGAAATGACTGATTTCAATATGTGACTGTGGAATCCATCGATTCCTGGCCCTTTCCCAGATTGCAATGCATTTACTGTGTTAGTTACTTCGGAAATGGTGACAGGATCAAAGAAGAACGAGTTCAATTCATCATTTCTTGAGCAGGGACTTACCATAGGTTTATTTTTACAGAGAATTAGATTTTGTGTCTCGAAGACACTGGAAAATATTTATTAAATTCTGTGGCTAATGTAAAAGGATCGTTAACAAAAACGCTATT
Organism: Pyrrhosoma nymphula; assembly: GCA_963573305.1. Classification (NCBI taxonomy): domain Eukaryota; kingdom Metazoa; phylum Arthropoda; class Insecta; order Odonata; family Coenagrionidae; genus Pyrrhosoma; species Pyrrhosoma nymphula. Next base: position 4,501,118 of record OY754329.1, read on the forward strand.
TATATTCAACTCTACCTCCTCTGTGTAGTATTGACCATCTTTTCTCCTTATTAGTTCTTTAAGCAATTTCCATTTTTCTTTAGAATTAGTATCTTTGAAAGTTATTCAAATAGTAGTTATTTAAGGAGTTCCTAGTTTCCTTCCGCAATTAATTTTTTTATATATATTGTAAATTTTATCCTCAGTCTATTGTTATTTGGATGACATTTGGTCTTATGAAACGAGTAATTTTTTCTTTCAGTTTTTTTGACTTAATGTATGAGTGGCTTTAATTTTTTTGGACTCTTGACTACTTTTTTTCCTGAAAATTTTGATAGTTCCATACAATGATGTAATAAATCGGCAAACTTAGAATACAATTTCAACGCATTCTGTTCCTCAAGCACGGGAGCCCAATCAATGCTTGCAACAATTTCTTTGAATATGCCGTAGTTGACGTATGACTTGCCAGCACTGTCAATGCTTGATGTAGAGTGTGTCTTTCCTAAGAACGAATAACATAACCACACATTTAGAGATATCACCGAGATTATTGTTTTTTTCCTCTGTCATTGTGCATGAAGGTGATTTAAAGATCTGATTCTGGATAGAGTGGCGTTGGTCGCATTAACCAAAGCTAATTAGTTTGCCCGTTTATTCTATAAATCTTTAAAGCCATCATTACTCATTCACAATTCAGCTTTACTGTTATATGTAAGCCTCGTCATTTATGTACCCCCCAGTACTCCAAAGTGATTCTCAAGACTCAGTCATGTGAATGAGTCATTGAAGTGACGTGATCCAAATGACTCGAGTCAATGAAAAGAATCATTTGGCCCGCCTCTACTGTACACTCCTAGCAAACTTCAATCCAGAAAACTATATTTGAAATTTATCAATAAACAAGCGGCACACGGTATATCAATGGGATAAGCCGTACAACAGACACTTTCTTCAATATAAATAATTATTCCTTTGGAACGACCAACATTATTACATTTTGCAAAGACCTTGTAACAAGCAATAGTGTTAACATTTACCTCATGATCGTTAATCCATATTTCAGTATTTAATACAATAACAGTTGGTTTAAATGAGAGCGTCCCTTAGTGGAGCAAAAAAACAACAAAATTACAAGCTTCTTATGTTTTGTTGAATTATACTAACATTTTTGTTCACATTTAACAAGTTCTTATTAATGAGTTCATAATTTGATGTAAGAAAAAATTATAGCTTACTTAAGTCGTCCATACACGAGATAACCAATGCTTTTTGTCCTTCAGCCTTTCTCAGGTAAATTTTGCCACCCTATATCCAGAGGAACTGGCATTTCTTTGTTTTTTTGGCCTCTCTCGCTGCGTTGAAGAGTCACCTCCTCCCAGTGACTCATTAATGTAGACTGGAGAATCAAGAGGGAACGCCTTTTAGAGTCAGGTGTCAGGTGGAGAAGCTCCTCTTGATTCTCCGCTTGGCCAGCAAGGACTCTTTATTATGTTGGGTGACGAACCTTACATGAATGCCTCCCGGCTGATATGTCGTCGGGAGACATAAGTTGCAGAACATTGGTTATAATTGTTTTTTTTACAAATTTTCATTCAAATTCAAATTTTATTTAAAAAATTAGAGCTTTTTTAGTATGCATCAAGTAAATATAATAATATTAATGTCTCCAAACTTATTTTTTATGACTGAACCTCTCAATAGTTATCAGCATTTACGCATTTGAAGCTTAAACTTGAGTTATTTGTTTCACACCTTACTCTGACAATAATTTCAATACAGAGTTTTTTAACTATTTAAAAAATAGTATCCCGTTTTTGACAATAATTGTGAAAACACAAACTACAAACCGTTACATTTACTACGTGATCTGTAACTCAAAACTCCTCATTTCTTATGTCTCCGTGGAGATCACAGCCACACCAAATCCCACGGAAAGCAACCTATATTTTTTTGCAAATATCTCGATAAATGGTGCGATAAGTGGCTGTTATTTTGATATCAGCTTGAAGTTGAGCTTTTTTCTTTGTAAATCATCATCACAGTAGTCTAACTTAACTGAAGGTTAAAATTGAAGTGGAAAAAAATATTCCTGATTTTTACAGGCGCAGGCCTGAATCTACCAGACGCAATATCTTTCTTAATTTCAGCACATGGGCCTCTCTTCGTGCCTTTCCATGAAACCTATTCTTTTTCTTCTTCTTCCCCGCTTACCCAACATCCTCCCCTCAATCACGGCCTTCAGCATTCCTTCCTCCCTTAATTTTAATGAGAAGAAATTAATTGAATTTTATTAGTATAGATATCCCGCTAAGTACACTGTAAAAGAAACTTCATGGATGGCAAATGGATAGTTACGATTGAGAATGTTCAAAGAAAACTCCAAAACGGCGAGTCATGAGGTCAAGAGTAGGAGTGTTCAAAAGTAATCCACTAGTGAGTAGTTGTTGTTAATCCTCTTTTTCCTCCTATAAAGTAGGCTCATGACCTGCTTTTTCTTCGTCCCTTCGCCTTTTATTCTTGCTCGACGTTAAGGTGATCACACCTTTTTTTTGGTCAACCTATACTTCTTTTTCTCAACGGTAACTTATCACGAGCTATTTTTACCATTCTTTCTTCGCCCATATGATTTATGTGTCCACTCCATTCGTGCTTTTGTTAAGGTCCACTGCTTTATTAGTAAGTACTACTTTGCAATTTTTTCTTGTAGTTTAATTTCGTTCTCGGTCCAGTAATGTTTCACCGGTGATTTTCCGCAGTACTTTTATCTAACCAGTCTCCAAGAGTCTTCTTGTTCTTGCTCCTTTTGTCCAAGTCTCCACCATTTGTGTCATTAGTGATCTTATACTAGCTTTACAAACTAGATTTTGCGTATAAATTGCTTCAGGAAAAAATCAACCTGGACCAGGGATCGAACCTTTGGCTTTCTGGGCCGTAGCGCAGACCACCACGGTACCAAGGCATATATTATGATGGATTATATGGTGGCATATATTATGAGGCATAGATTATATAATGATGGGGGAACACTATTTGCATCCCCTAGGAGGTTATCAACAGGCAGGTATGTGTTAGTATCAAACACTTGACTTTGGATGCCCTGCCTAATGCTAGCCTCAGCATTTCTCACAATCCTGAGTCAATTGTCAGCCAAATTTTTTCCTTATTTTCATTCCAAGCTTCATTGAACAGTTTGTCCCCTGCATCTCTGAAACATATGATTAGAACGTAAAATCGGTTGCATCCTGGTTTCACTGTAACACAATCTCCATATATTTTTATGCACTTATGATTTTGCAGTTTTCACATTGATTTTTTCCCAGTCACTGCAGCCATTAATTTGTCCATGGAAAACTGGCAGTCGCTATTCTCTTCCACGTGCGAATAAATATCTTCCATTCTTCTGGTAAAGTAGTCATCAAATTCTTCTTTGGTTTCTTTATTCAGATAGAAGGGCCTAATAAAATTCAAATGTTATTCATAATCATGGTAAACAGCTTCCTCGGTGACAATCATTTATGGAGGACAGGCGACGAACAACTTCTTCAACACACTTGTCGTTCCTCGCAAGACCAGCCTTCATATGTTTGTTGTATAGTGGCTAATGTTCGAACGTTATACACCACTCTCCGCCTTTCAAGAGCCTTCTTTTTCTCGTTCTCTAAAGGGTCTGCACAGAGAAAGCAATGATTCTTGAAATCGAATTAAGTCAGTGAAGAGATCGAGCTCACCATGTCAGTTGGTTCAAATGATATTGATGCAGCCTGCCTCTTCAAATCCGCATTAATGCTTTGTGCTCTGGTGTAGTTTGTAAAATAGTTCAAAATAATGTTAACCTTAACCCGTAGGTCAGCATTAAGAGAATGAAATTTGCTACATATCAATTCTGATGATTTGAGTGTACTAATTTTGAACCCCACCTTGGTAAAATATGCTCCCAAAAAAGTAATTAAATTCCTCCCATTTGTAGAGGTGTATTTCAAGCAATTGTAGTTTTTTTATTTTGATCATTAAGTTTTTTCAATAAATCTGTAAAAACTAGTTTTTTTCTTGTTGTGTAAGTAAGCCTATTGACAGAAGTATTGTACATGCCCATTAGCCCAAAGAAATGATAATATTTACTATTTGCCCTGTTACTTCAAATGTTTGCCGACTTGCACTTTCCCGGCCCAGCCCAGTCGTTTGGGCTGTATCCCTCCTCACACTCAGTCACTTTTGTGCGTTCTCGGGTCCCTGCCACACCCAAGAATGCACAAAAGCGACCTTTGTGCTCATCACCGAGCACCAATGCCGGGTCTACGCTACAGGCTTACTTTAAGTGATTTCACTTAAGGTTTACATTAAATGTGGTATGCTTTCTACGCATGCAGTTCAAAGGGTCTTTAAATTGACTGAAGCATCACGAATGCTCGGAAATAATTACTAAGAACAATGGAACTAAACAACCTGATGATGCATGGTGAGCTTTTTTTCCCCCTCGGATGATTCTGGTGGTCCATATGCCCCTGCGATCCCGATAAACCATTGGCTTGTCATTAGGTTATGCCGAACCATCAGAACTTGAGAGAAGTGTTTGAGTTATTGTTCAAAGAGCTTAACAAAAGATATTTTAAACTCCTTATGGCACTGATGTGTAACTGTGTACAACTAAGGAGATATATAAATGCAGGTATTCTTCATCATCCAAAGTTTAAATATACATTATCATCGAAATCTCTTTTGGAAGAATATGAGTAGGAGTAGGTTAATGTTTTCTTGGCTAATCTACCAGCACCTAATTAATAAAAGTCTAGGCTTTGAGGTGAATTTATTCCGAAATGTAACATAAGAAACCTTGTGCTTTTGATTTTCCATCATTCAAAGAAGACATGCTCCGTTAGGAGTTCGTTGGATGTTATCCTGAGGCAGGGAAATGTTTTTGAAGGCACTCGTCTGTGCAGACTAAATTGATGCAAAATTAATGCATCATCTTCATTTTAAAGTGTGAATTAAGCTGGCCACCTATGCAATAAATTGCTTCTATAGAAATTGTGAGATAAATTTCTAATAATTATAGTACAAAAAATGCTGGAAATGTAGTGTTAGACTATCTTGTAGTTATCCACAATGCAAGGTGGTTATTGCTGGGTTAATATGTAGATTAACAATGGAAAATTGTCACTAGCCTAATTAGGCTATGACAAGATCAATGGATAAAAGTGGGAGCAGCATTCTACGAACTTGATGTACTAGAGGCATACTTGTGAAATACCTATTACAAATTGCGGGATACATGATTGTTTTAAAATTTGTGTTCTTAGATTAACGGTTATCTCAAATAAAATATTATTAATGAAGAGTTACTTTATTTACGAAAAGTTTCGGTGATGTAGAACCTATTTTCATGCATAACCCATGACGAGTACCGCGAACGGGTAATTTGTTTTCTACGAATATAAGTCTAGAGAGTCGAAAATTACATAGCATTCTTGTTATTAATCCAACAGTGTTGTTGAAAAATCTCTATTTACATTTTGTTGAAAAATCTTTATTTACATTCTGTAATGAGTAAACAGTAAGTAGAAAAGTAGACGACATTGTCCTTAAGGGCATTTTTCATGGGAAAAATTGACTACGCTAACCTTAAGTAGGTGGTCTTGGTCACCTTAAGTGGAAGGCCCCTAAAAGTGGGCTGCTGATACCTATGTTTCCACCTTAAAGTAACTTCTTTCTTAAGGTGGACTTGCCATGAGGTGCTAGTTTAGACCCGGCATAAGGGCTTGAGGTTGCACTTTTGGTTATGGATGTAGCGGAGAGGGGTAACTGCCCGACCACTGGGCCATCAGCTGAGAGAAAAGAGAAACATCACTTTTTTCAAGCAAAAAACACACTTCTCAGTGATATTCTAAGTAGTGCAAAAGTGATTTTCTAAGTAGGCTGAAGAATTTTTTGAGCTGGTGTAACAAAAGTGCACATTTACCTTGTTTTTAGCTAAAAGCTCGATTCCTTCATAATAGCTCTCTTTGTCATCCTTCACAATGGGCTTTATATACTTCATCATATTCCTTGGTGATTTTTCCCAGTGCACCTTCCATCAATATTTTTCAGGAGACTGTTACATCTCGGAAATATTCTGTTGGATTATTTTCTGGAATATATAAGTTTTGCCTTTTAATATGGGAATGTTTAATTCTTGTCTACACTTTTGGTTTGTGTGTGTTTTACCCAAATACCCAACCTTCATTAACTTGAAACTTTAATCACCACTTTTTGCTAAGTGATATTTTTTGAACTCTTTTGTTATTCAAGTTAATGTCTGAGAGAGTTTCATGCTCCAGTAGGTGGAATTATTGGTGATATTTACTACTGTGTTTTTTCTCAGCGTGATGGACATCAAAATGTCAATGTTCACCGTTTCACGAAAACCATGATCTGTGAAATTTTGATGAAACCTGATTGATGCATTCCTTTCTGTTCTTCACAGCATCTCCAGACGAAGACAGAGAAGATGACTTTCGTGCACCTTTGTACAAAAACTTGGAAATAAATGGCATCACAGTACGAATGAAGTGGTGCGTCACCTGCCAGTTCTACCGCCCACCGCGCTGCTCCCACTGTAGTGTTTGTAACACCTGTATCGAGGTGAGTCTTCAAGTGGCTATCCATCCATCAGAGAAGTGTGCATTTTGTTTTTGTGAACTTAAAATGCATGCCACAGTGCATTTGAAGACAGTGTAAGGGATTATCAGTCACCATCATGTTTCTCACATTATCCCCCATTAACTGCAATGGCCTTGTGGACACCACTTGCTGAAAATTTACCTATGAAATCTTTGCTGTGGATACATGATATTTTTCATCCTTTTTATCCAATGGTTATAACATTACTCATTGTAGGAACAGATTATGCAAAACTGAAGCATCATTGAATTTTTTTACGAAAATGTTGTTATTCAGTTGGTTATGGGTAAATGACAATAAACCTATTTGGATCTAAAAACAAGCGACCAATTCCTTCTACATTCTTATTCAACTCACAACTCTGGTCTAACTCACGCCCACTGAGAGTGAAGAAAAACCACCTGCTGGCCTCAGTTGAGGCCAGGAGGGGTAACATCCTTGCCAGCCAACCCTGGGGTCGCCGGTCCGAATTCTGCCAGTAGTTCTGCAACATCTTGGGCACTTTGTGTGTTCTCTTTGTCGCACGGTAAACTCTCGATTATCCTTGCGGGTCATTCCATGTCAAATGATCTGAAAAATTGTTGTATGAAATTTTTTGAAAAAATCAATTCTTTGCACACTCATACCTACATGCATTGGCAGTTGAATGCCATGATATTAAAAATTTTATCGTTTCCTCGGGGCATCCATTTGTCCAAGTTGGCGAATGTGAATTTTTGAGAATTATATTTTTGCTCTATCCAAAATATCTCAAGAATTAATTATGACAGTGGAGACATACTGAAACATATTTCTTATTTTAAACACAATGAAAAACATTGTCTGTAATTTTTAATTTTTCCTTTTCTTTTTGTAGAAATTAAACTTGAAGTCAATGGCTTTTCCTACTTAAAAGTGGTTTTTGACGTGAGGAAACTGTACAAAGGTGGAAAGTCAAAGTAATGAAATAGAATCTTAGCAAGTGTAATACCTCTGGAACAAACCCGTTTTCTTTCAGGAGCAAGCAAAAATGGCTTGGCACTCTAAATCAGCCATTCTTTTACTTCATTTTCTCCGTTGGGGGAGCTATGAAACATGTGTGGCTTACAGAATACAAATATATGCCAAAGTACAATACATATATGTATAGTTAAAACTTGAAGTTAGAGTTTTTACTTGTAATTGATTTATTGCAGTTCTAAACTAGTGGGAAATTGAATAAAAAGTGTAAGGTGATACTCCTGTTTTTGATTGTTCCCTTAGCAATTGGATTCCCTTGGTGTAACACTCACAAATGGGTGTTCCAATCTTAAAATTTGTGTTTAATTTCCCGCAAGTTAACAACAGCATAAATCTCATATGAGTAGAATCTCAAACATCAAGTTTTAACTATATCTTGTACATTTAGATATCTTTGTAGTCCGTAAGCCACAAATAACTGTAATAGCTTCTCCAATGGAGATACTCTGTCTAGTTATATATGTCACTGTAAAATGGCAATACTGCTGTATGTGAACAATTTCTTTTAAATAAAAAATAAAATAAAAAAAATGATCAAGTCCAAAAAGGGCTGATTTTGAGCACGAAACCATTGTTGTATTCTTCTAGATTGATAAGGGTTTGTGCCTCATTTATAAAACTTGATATGATTATTATTCTTCTTAAATACTTTATTTATAAAAACTAAAATTCAGTACATTCCCTCGTCGTACAGTTTTCTTGAGTCAAAAACAAGTTTTTTTTGTAGGAAAAAATGTTTATTTCAAGTTTAATTTTTATAGCAAAGAAATGAAAAGAAAAATTAAAGGAAATATTTTCCATAATGTTTTAAATAGTATGGCTACACTATCTCTCCTCTGTCATAATTAGTTCTTGAGATACTTAGGATGGATTAAAAATTCAATTCTCAAAAAATCACATGCTATATTGGAAAATGCCTGCTGCAAAGAAAATAAGCGATAAAATTTTTTAATATCTTCGCATTCAACTGCCAATACATAGAGGTATGAGTGTGCAAAAAATGGATTTTTTCAAAAAATTTCATGCAACAGTCATTGGATCATTTGACATGGAACGACCCATGTGCGTGCGATTATTGTGGTGTTGTCAGGTTTGCGGATTATCTGCGATACTCTCTTCTCCCTGCACCTAAAAATTTCTATAATTTTCCAATCGTAAAGATACAAATAACTGCTTTTAAACTTCGATATCCTTAAAAAAATTAGATGTTAATACCTTTGCTTCTTAAAGTTTTTAATTTAGATCACATAGTCAAGGAAATTGTTTCCAATTCTAGACAGTATCTTTGATATGTCATTTTGAATTCTTAGCAGTTTTATGACTTTTGAAATTCATTACATGTAGCTTTTATGAAGTTTTATTGATTGTGAAGTATGGAACTATGCACTGTGAATGCCACTATCATCCGTCTTAATATTTTCGTGCGTATGTAAAAGTTTCCAACAGAATTTAATGTTTTAATGTAAACAACTTTTGCTATCCATACTCTCCTTTTAATCTTTCTCCCACTTCCTCTAGACTGGACATTCCTATATTCTACATATTCTACAATGAGTTTACAATACAAGCAGTTAATGCTAATGATTTACTTTTTATTGTGCCCAAAGTAAATTACTTATTACGTTCACTGCATTTCTACCATATCAAGGGATGAATTCGAATCAGCATCAGCGATCCTTTGTCAATATCAGTCAATATTCGTCCTTTACCAGTCGTATGTTTTTTCACTGAATGAATCATTAGACAAATCTGACCATGCGTTCTGCTATAAATTGTTACTCAAGTACATTTGGCCAACATTGATTCATGTCTCGTCTGTGCACTCAGTATCCCTTTGTTCACAGTCATATTTTTTCAGCTGCTTTAAATAATTATGATGCCAACGAATAATATTGTCCCTTTCAATAAGTATGTATGCTTCGTCTGCCCCTTCGTTTGTGTGCGTATCTTTGTCCACATTTACAGGGCATATAATAGTTTTTAGAGTTGGAGAAAATATTTTTCACAAACAATTCATGAACTTTTCTTCAAACTCCTGATTTTATAAAATCATCATAAACTACTGATCTTGCATTCTTGTACAACTGTCTAATTTCTTTTTGTTTTTGAAGGAGTTACTTATGCACTACAGGATACTTCCTTTCTTACACTGTAAATGGTAGACTGTGAGCACCCAGTTCCTTTTGAAGTTTCTTTGCTGTCCTCAGTGATACTGAGCGATTGTTGAAATATGCGAAGACATTAAACACCAGCTGTATTTCACGGCTTCTCAATTTCTCCTATTTCCTCCTCCTCCTCTTCGTTTCAGGCATGATAGCACACCAATTAAAACAAGCTGATATGGCAGATACTCCACAGCGCTGTTAAACTTTACTACACACCACTTGTTCTCTCAGAGATATCTAATGAGAAGCTGATCGCCTTCGCCCTTTCTCCTCCCTGTCCCTTGCGCTGAAGGGTCGCTCCTCGTGCAGATGTTTTATCACACTCTCTTAACGGAACTTGTGGAAATACCTTATGTTCCCCTTGTTGAAGGCCATACACTGAGGAAGATTATCCCTCTTGCGAATTCTGGAATCACTTCATTTGAATTTTCTGCCGAATGGCTAATATTAAATCTACCCCTTCTTTCTTGGCCGTCAAATGTTACCTGCCGAAGGCTTTACAGTTTATCTGCTTTCATCATTCAAGTTCTTGATGCATACATTTATATTGTAATGTATTCAATTTGCCTTTGCTATTTTTCATACAATAAGCATATCTGAGTTATTCTAGAATAATTAAAACACCAAGCTAATTTTCCCACTAAGAATCTCCCATCTAATTGCTTGGATGGTAAGAAAGCAGGCAGAATAGAGCAATAAGGAAATATGGCATGGTAAAAGTTTTTGATAGCATCAAAAATTCATAATTCCCTTGGTACTCGAGATAAAGTGATGATTCTTTCCCTAAAAATAACTATTGCTTTATCCAAATTTATACTCAGGGTATATATACTCTACCCTAAAGTACAAAAGTTAGCCAGAGACGCTTTTTTACCGTTGAAGTTATTTGAACATTGAATGAATTGCAGTCTTCTGTGGACTAATAAACCTACTCTACGCACAAAAACATGTTGACTGCATCAACTGAACTAAAAATATACCCCCCTTCAATCACTTACCTACCCCAGGGTTTTTTACTCTTTTAAAAAAATGTGTCAACTACATGACTCATGCTACAACTAAAACCTCCTCCAATCACCCAACTATTCCTGGGATTTCATTCTTAAAAAATTCACGTTGACTATGTGGCCCACACTACACCTCTCTACCCCCGTCAGTCACCAACCCACTCCACAGGGATTTAATTAATTACTGTTTGGCTGTACGTTTTGGTTTTGTACAGTTCTCCACTTCACCCTCCTGTCAGCCAACTGTTTTCTTCTCTATGTAATTCTTAATTTCCACTTCCTTCATAATTTGCCTGATGTATTCAATCCAAGGTCCTCCTAGTATTTTCTTAAATTCATTTCTCCTCAAAATATTCAAATGAAATTAATAAGTAACCGCAAACATATGGTTTTAACACAATCATAGGAGTAGGCACTCTTTTAAAAATGCTGGAGAATGCAGAGACACTCCATTAAGAAACTGACAGTTTGATGATAATTTAGGAGAAGTATGTACCATGAAATTTATCAGTTTCACAGATTCAGATGGAGATTTTGCCAGAACTTGCTAGAAATGAAATGTGGCATTGAATTTAAGATGTTTTGACAGTTGAGGAAGATTTAGTAGTGGATGGCACATAGTTGCTTTAACACGTTCAACCCTACGGACGCGAATGCACGTCCGATGTGCGTTGCCAAGATACCGAAGGACGCGCATTCGCGTCTTTTACCTACTGACTGATTACTGACCTTTACGTCTTTGCCAAGAAAGCTAAGGACGCGAATTCACGTCTTTAATAAATAAGCGAGTTTTGTTATTAAAAATTTTTTAAACTAATTTTAAATAATATATAGGTGACTGGCCAAATTAATATGGCAGAAAGCGCTTTCCGTTTTTTGTGATTGCACACTAGAAATATTCCGGGTTGAATGTGTTAAGAGGGTCAATGAGGAAGTACTTAATACTATCCAAGTGTAATGAAGTGAGGAAGTGGGTAGAGGGGCCAGTATTGGGAGGAGATGGAGGTGGGAATGAAAGTTGGAGGTCAGCTGTTTAAGCCAGATTATGTTAATATACCTGAGATGGTGATATACTCACTATTAATGCACGTTAAACTGACTCCAGTAAATTTTGTTTTTAAATTTAGAATATTGTCTAACAGTTCTTTTCTCCAAGCTGGAACAGCTATGATTATTACGTATAAATTCTCAGTATAAATCATTGCTATCAAAGATATAAGTTTAATCTTTACAAGTGATCTTGTGTGTAGTGGCTTTTCAAATGTTTTTGGTGAATAAAAATGGTTAAAAGGATTCTAAGCGGTAGAACTGTGTTAGGGAAACATTTTCTTAAACGGGGACTATGTGTGATGTGGAATGTGAGCAATTGATCCATGTGTGCATCTGCTACTTGTTAGTCCCTGCGGGTGGGCAACCATCTTGAGACAGAGAGTAAATCCTGTGGACAAGGTCTATTATAGGGTGCAAATAGTTTTATTGGATGAATTTGATTTCTTTGGCTAGTAAATTAATATCAGAATTTTGTTAGCTGTTACTCCCCTCGCTGATGTGGATGGATATGTATAATGTTTTTTCTTCTTCATCTTTTTAATGCTTAAAAATCTAGAAGCATGTACTTTTGCATGTTGGCATGAAGTTATCACCCAAACGGACCCAATGAGGATGTCATACTGTAATTGCTTCTTCAGGCAAAATATTCTACATTGCAGTTGCTGAGCTGCCAAGTTTGTAGAACCTTAACACAAATAATCTGAAGCAACAACCCCTTAATTAACCCCAAGATAGTTTGAATAAATAAATTCAGCCTTTAAATAAAATAAGCTCGTTGGTGACTTGGTGGTATTCCATAATGTAAAACGTATTTATTAAAAAACTTTTTAATAAATACGTTTTACATTATGGAATACCACCATTCTCTGTGGTTTGTAAAAGTTTTTTAATAAATACGTTTTAAATTCAGCCTTACTTATTTAAATAATTTGACAACATAAGCTTGTGAAGAATGGTATATGAATAGGTTAAAAGATATGTTTATGCTGGATGAAGATGATTGATGATGTGTAACATGTGAAAAAGGAATGTTAATCTTGGGAAGCAAAAATCATGTATTACCTCCCAGTTGTTTCATTGTTTAAAGTCACCGTTAACAAGTATGATTTAGATTTAAATGTGTACTGTGCTGCTATCACATGATCTTTCAAAATTCAAGTATTCCACTAATGAGAATGTTTATGTTTATCTTACAGACGTTCGATCATCATTGTCCATGGGTCAACAATTGTATAGGGAGGCGGAACTACCGTTACTTTTTCATGTTTCTCGTCTCCCTTAGTATTCATATGATCAGTATCTTCACGGTGTGCCTCATCCATGTCCTCAACAATAGAGAAAAGCTCACAGAGGTGGACACCATCATCTCGTATCCTTCAAGTTAATTTCTTTAGGAAATTGAATGTTTGTACCAATGTTTGATTGTGTATGTGCAGTGCTAATGTGTTCTTTTAAATGCAATGGCATCAATTGGTAAATAGGTTCTCTTCCAGGAAAAAGTAACATTCTGATAGGGGACAGCAATTATAGTTCATGCATCCTGTCCAAAGTTAGTGTTAAATAGAAATTGAGTGTTTGGTCTGTTTGGCTGAAAACTTGGAGCATGTATAGAGTAGAGATGCTGTGGGCATGGGAAGTGGTCTCTAGAGCAACCTCCAGGTGTGTGATGTCAGACTAGGCTACGACTAGGCTGATGACACCTATGAAGCCCATGTTAAAAAATGCATCCATAGTATTCAAATAAATCTCATATCTGGTAAAATTGATGTGAATTTGCAATTTTAAATTAATTTTGTGCTGTATGAAAGAGAATTACTGACATTCCTGATGGAGAAGGTATCATTAAAGATTAATTATTCATATTTTAATGAGGTAGCATGCCTTATTAGTAAACAATTACCTTTGCCTTTGAAAAGAACTTGATTTGCACAAATAACACGGTACAATTATTCCTTGGTCATCTATCTTTAATCAGAACTAAGTTTTTGGTGAAAACTATAAGAAAAACCAATGTAGCCATATTTAGAAACTAGCACCAAAGTGTAGAGAAAATTATTAAAAGGGGGATAACTATTGGGTCAGCAGGATTGCGACCAGTAAAAGCTACCATGAAAAGACCAATGAGATGAAGGCAGTAAAATCTTTCACTTACGGACAGCAGTCGTCCTCATAAATGTGTCCATATCTGAGAGGTCTTCTTAACTCAGAGGTGAGACCAGCACATTGACACTTAACATTCTGTTTCATGCATTAAGGTGATCTATCAATATCAGAAAGGAATTAACGGCTATGGAAAAGGTGTTTTATGGAATGATAAATAAAACAATGTATCAACTAAAATATGTAGTAAAATAATTAAATCTAGGACAATATTCAAATTTTAATTTATTCATGCAAATTTGAATAAATCATTAATTATTGTTTGCCCATTATTTTACGCAGAAAATCTTTCTCAAAATTATACTGTAAGTGAAACAAACTTCATAGTGCGTCATTGTTGCCCATTTGCATTGCACAATTTCTATAATTGCTTGATTTGACTGAAAGCTTCAGCATATGCATTCTAACTTAACTGTTCATTTGAGGTCTCGGGTTCACTGTCAACACCATCACTACCTTCCCCCTCTTCTCCATTATCAATATTCTCTACCATTTGTGCAATGTCCATTTCATTATCTGCTGTAAGCAAATTTGAGTCTTTCGACACAGTTAACGCTATCACCAGCATCTGTCAATAAATTTTTCATCCTCTGAGTATCATCATCTCCCATGACACCATGTCAGTGTTGCAAAACCCCACTTTGACGAAGATAACATGCTGTGGATGTTATAATGTTTTTGACCGATCGATCCATCCACAGTATCACGATCTCTCTCTCTCTCTCTCTCCACTCTTATTCTACTTTCTTCTTAAACTTTTAATCCGTCAAAAGAAGTCTTCATGTTAACATCCGTCGCTATTTGTTTGATCTATTCCATCCTTGGTCTACCTCAATAATTCTTACATTTTATTTACGATTCCACTATAGTTTCCAGGTGGCTGTTATGCCTCAGAATAATTTAAACAAGCTTACATCTACTACCATGCAAATATTATTCAGGCATTTTTTCTCCTCAACCCTTTGAAGGATGTTTTCATTCGTGATTCTCCATGACCATATGATCTTCATTTATCAGAAATATCTCTTGCCTGCGATAAGGGAAATTCAAACACCATAACAATGTGGTGGGCTCATAGTCGAAGTCGGTGACGGCTGACTGCATGCCCTCTGACCCCTTTTCGTGCAGTGCACCTTGGGAGCGGAGACACATTAGATGGGCATGCATATGAAACGTCCCATTGAAATCTCTCTTGTTCTCGCAGTGCTTTCCTTCCCTCATTCTTTATTTCTTGCAAATTTCCCTCTAGTCTCCACCTCTCGTACATCTGGAGGTCTCCAAGTCCACCTTCTCAGCTTTGGCTTTAAATAAACTAGGATGTTCATATTCTCGAGTAATCTTTGGGAGAGCAGGTGATAAATTGGATAACTCGGAGCATTTGGAAGGATTTAGTTTCAGATGTTGTATAGCTTGCAATACTTAACAACCTTCCTGTGTGAAAAAGTTTACTTTATTAAATGTGAATATAAGTGCAGGTTCAATTCAACTTTCAACCATGGTATTATCTTTTAAATGGATAAACAAAAAAGCTAAGAATGCGCAATGATGAATGGATAAATCAATATGCAAATTAAAATGCACAGAAACGATATATATATATATATATATATATATATATATATATATATATATAAAACCATTCATTCATTCACTCAAACCGCTCACTGGCGTAAATAATAAATATTTATTGTACAACACAATGGTGATGTGAAGATGGAATGATGGCCGATTCCAAGTGAAAAAAATTCGTCTAGACCGGGAATTGAACCACGGACCTTCCGATTTTGCGCCGGATGCTCAGAGCCGGAAATCGGAAGAAATCGGAAGGTCTATCCTTTTCCTCATTCCTACTCTTCTCCTAGAGAAAGGTGGAGCTAATATCTTCACCGAAATATCGGAAGTTTTAAATTGTGAGTGTTCTTTTTTCCGTTTATATATTTTTATCGGCCACCCTCTTGGCATATTGTATATTTATCACCCGAGTGATTCTCCTAGAAGTTATATATATATATATATATATATAGTGACGGAACGTGCTGGGCGTTTGACCAAAACCCCTTTCTTTCGTCCGCCGCAGAATCTTACGGCCGGGCCGTCCCCCACTTCCCTCGTCCCTCTCAATTAGTTAAAGAAAGCCTCCCAAAGGAAGGAAGGAAGTCTTACTTCGCTTGTGAAGTAAAAAAGGGTGCCACACAAGACCGCGGTCAAGCTACTCGAATGGTAGAAGAGAGTGGAAATTACTTTCTCAGGGGGAGAACTTGATAGGTAGGGACGCCTTACCCCCACGATCGCGACGGCGTACGATGCCACACGAACAGGAATACCGCGCTCTCGTTCAGGGAGAAAAAGACGCAGTAGCTATGAGAAATTGAACCCTTTTAGTTGAACACACAAGAAAAATGTACACTTAAATCCTAATGAGGGATGAATGCACTGGTGATTTGCGGAACATTAATGAAAAATACCCAGCAATGACTGGCTTAACTATGAACTAATGATGTATGAAACAAAAGTTGAACAAATTGACATAAAACTGAATGAAACCCTTCAAATGATATTTACAAGCTCCTCGTCCTTTCGTTCGAAGTATAATTATGGACCTTTTGGACGGGAGAAAGTGATACAAAATAAATCAGATTAAACTGATTATCAAATCTGTGGTGAGCCCTTTTCGGCTTCTCAAAAAGTTCACGTGGGTGAAACGGTGGAGTTGGCAAATTCGTCTTCGCCACGGTTCACTGCGGGTCGACGGCGGGGAAGGGATTCACTTGACCGTTGACCGGTCTGGGTCAGGGGTGGATGTGATCAGTACTTAGGCTTTGTAGAGGTGCTTGGTGCATGTCCGGAGAAGCGTGGGTTTCCCGGCCCTGGGGTGAGAAGGTATCGGCACCTGGCTCGGCCCGACCTTCGTCGTCCTCTTAGAGCCAACGGGGAAATTATTCTTCCGCCGCGGGGTCGTTCGTTGGATGGGATGTCTTTCCTCCCACGCGACGACTTTTCCGCAGACTCTCCTCTCCGGTTCCACACCTTATGGCTGCCTCGATTAAGCACGACTGTCCTTCCGCCTGCCTCGAGCTGTCATGCCCGTGTGTCTCCCTCGAGCTCTCTTGTCCGTCTGCCTTGACGGCTGCCTCTCCTCGTTCTCTTAGAGCCTAGTCATGTGTTTACCCATCATACCCTTACACCAAAAAACAATTGATACTTGATATTTACAAAACCTTGGGTGGCAGGTTCAAATTGCCGAGCGAGCCGTTTCCTCCCTGATCGCCAGCCTAGGATCTCCTCGGCGACGCGTCATTGAAAAAAAAGAGAATCACGCCAACACGAGCGGACTGTTACATCATATATATATATACACCACATTTTAATTTTGCTTGACTGGTTTCCTGAAGTTTGGAAAAATTTCATTCTACCTGGCAACTGTGTATCCACTTTAAATAATATAGCTATAGCTCTTATGTATTCCATTATATTTTAAATGTATTGCTGGTTTTTCAAGAAATATGGATGTTTTACATTTTGAAAATACAGCTTTCTTCATGAATAGATTCATTTTTTACTTTATTTGCCATTGAAATAATACAGTCTCAATTAGGTACCTAATGAAGTTTAATAAATGCATTAAAAATTCATGTGCATGAAAGATGCTTCTTTAGAAAAATTATGTTCAACTTCAATAAGAAGTGCAACGGAAACAATTTTCGTACTGGAAAAAACACGAAACATAACCATAAAATGTCCTCACAAACAGTTTTATGTATACATATTTATAATCAATATATTTTTTTCTTCCCCTTAGCAATTAATGACTTTTATGCCCCATTGACTGCATTAAATTTTGAAAGAATGTAGGACGCCCACTCAAAGATGCCCAGACCTCCCGCACGTGACCTTCGAGGGACTCTTCGCTTCTTTCATTGGTATTCTGTCATTCCTTCACCATCAGGCACCATTACATTTTCAATGGGATTCAGGTCTGGTGAGTTTGGTGGCCAAGGTAACTAATGTGTCAATGCTCATGAAAAAATCCACTGACGTTATCCGTACACACATCTCTCGCTCATTTATGCATAAAAACATTGAGAGCAGCCACAGTGAACATAGTGCATCCTTGCTTTGCATCCTGTTTTATTTGAAAGTAGTCACTCATGACCCCATTTAACTTACTGCACTACTATTATCTTATATAGTCTTCATAACATTCAATAACTGCTCTGTCACTCCATAGTCCATACCTGAAAAACCCTTCCATAGCTTATTTCTATTTTCCCTGCCATATGTCTTCCCAAAATCCACAGAGGCATGATATACTTTCTTTGGGGTATCCGTACATTTTTCTAGCACTTGCTTAAGTGCGAACAGCTGATCACTACATCCCATACCAGGGGGGTTATTTTGTAATCTCACCTTTTTAATGACTCTTTGTGGGAAGGCGGGAGATCCGTTTTGCACTCTTAATTATCGGCTCATGAACGGTTAGTGAATTGTCAAAGCTTCTGTCGGTAGTACTATCTGTTGCCGATCTCGTCTACTATGACGAAGACTTGAATAAACAAACGAGTGCCTGGCAACGGTGACCACTTTCTTCTATTTTTAAAGTAATTGCAATATCTTTTTGGGCAGCTTTAGATAACACTACCTTATATTGTACTAAATCTACCATTCTACTTCAGTATAATCTTTGCATTCTTCTATAGACTCTCCTTTATAGACTCTTCTATAGACAGCTTGTAAAATAGACTCTCTTATATAAGGGATTGATAACAAATATAAAGTTTCTTGCATAGAAGCATAATCTTCTTCCGATAATATCACAGCATTATTTCGTTTTCCTTTTATACATATGGGTTCATGCATTTAGTGAGTTTCATCAATTAGTTTAAATAATTTTGATCTTGCGATAGTTGCTGAATAAATAAAAATAGTATATACCTCATATAATATAAACACTAAAAGTACCACTTTACGTACACAGTGTAAAGGCAAATTATTAGTGAGCGTTCACGGAAAAAAAGCTGAAGTACAAAACGTCTATTAGCGAGAAGGCGTAAGCCAAGAAGCAATCTAACCTCACAACCGTCTATTAGCGAGGAGCTACTTTAGTAGCGACAAAGTAATCCAAGAATAATGCACACCAAATTACCAAAGGAAAGGCACACGAAAACAAAGGCATCAGCAACATTTCTTGGGAAATATTGATACGAAATATATACACAGATAATTCAAGCTAATAAAAAAATAACCTTTTCAAACAAAGCATACCTTCAAGTCCCCACTATATTGCAGTTTGAAGTGCTAAAGTTCTTCACGTTGTGCAAATTCCAACAATACAATTTGAAATTGTTTGTATCTTTCGCGCTCTTGCTTTTTTTCCAACTCAAACTTCAAGTGGAAACGATGGTGGCTCCATTTCACGTTCTTTATGACAGGTGAGATGGAACTAATGGCAGGCGGAGATAACGAAATGGATCAAGAGTCGAAAGATACGGATCAGAGCGGATGAATCGTCTAAAAGACCAGCACATGACCGGCAGTTCACCGCTTGAGATCCGGAGATGGTCATGCCGCCTGGGTGGCGGAGTTGAACTACGAAAAAGTGACATTTTATGACGTATTCTCACTAAAGTGAGATTACAAAATAACCCCCCAGGCATAAACCCACACTGTACACCTTAGATTCTATGAGTAGTAATCTTCCTCACTCATTCAATTAATATTTTACCGAGCACTTTTCCCAGGGTACTTGATGAACTGATTGTTCTATAATTTTTACTTTCGGTCTTCCTACCTTTCCCTTTGTACAATGGAAAATATTATCATATTCTTCCAATCTGTTAGAACAACAAAAGCTTTTAAACATAATTGATATGCTCACACAAGCAACTAATCAGTAACTTGAACCCACACTCGAGCATCCCATCTCTGCCTGCCATTTCTCAATATTCTCACTGCCCATTACGACCTCATTGTCACTTATTTCCTTTTCCATGCTGACATTCTTGCATTGCTATTTTTCGAGGCTAGTTTTCATTGCTTGCACCATTGTTGTATAATTCTTCAAAATACACCCTCCTACAGTCCCCGACTTTATTGTGATTATTTGAGCAAGACAATTTTTAAAAGGAACCTTGGGTTGTGTTTATTTTTAATTAATGATACTAACTGAGGAGAAATTAAATACATATGTACTACTGTATAGGGAACATTATTTTGGCTACATGCCTTGCAGCTCATCATAAGCAGTACCCTGTCATTGGAAGTTCAGGTGATAATTATGACATTGAAATGTATCTAAACATTATGTTCATGATCAGCTTGTTTGACTAAGAGTATTTATTGGGATACGTTTTAATTTCATGATGTTGATGCACTCATGTAACAAATGATGTAACAAATTTACTTATTACTCTTCAATTGGCACGTTGCAACCAACTGTTAGATATAATCCCAGCCTTCAAGGGGAATTTTCATTTTTTACAATTTTCCTACCATTCATGTCTCATTTTGAGACTGATAGCATCTGATGTATGTGTGCTCTGTGTCATGTCTGGCGTGACTCTCTTTTCAGTGGACAAGGGGTTGTGAAAATATCTGAGTGACCTTTATTTCTTTTTATTTTCCATCACCTACAATCCTTTTATCTGTACACTTTTCATTTTTGTGGCAATGTGTGCTTGAGGGCTTAGCAAATTTTTTAAATTTATTATTTTTTTATTTTTTTAACCAAAAATGGCACAATGGCTAAATATATTGGTTGATGCAATAAAAAGAAATAAATACCAATGCAAAGGTAGAAGAAGGTGAGTTGAAGAAAAAATAGATTTTTTTAAGAATAGAATAGAATTTATTTCAATCTATTATCACAAAAACAATAATTGGGTAACCCCTAAGGAATACACCTGTATTGGGGCTAATATCATGTTATCCATGCAAAAATGCTAACAAAATTGTATACATAAGTAGAATTGTACATAAACAAATATTGATAGAATCCTGTGAAAAATGACAATAATAGGGGAATTGACACAACGATAAAACACCGATAACAGTGGTTATGAGTTAGATAGATACATACATGATTAGCTGTTGTAGAACATTAACAAAAACAAGAACAAAATCATTTCAAAATCTTTCATTTTTTTACAACTAATTCAGTTTTTGTTTCATGAATATTACAGAAAAAGACCTCTATATTTTTATAAGTAGCCAGGATTTTATTTCATAAAGAAACTTTCGTTTAATATAAAAGAAATAAAAAAAAATAAATATAAAAAAGAAACGTAATAGCAAAGTTAACCCAGATGAGATACAATGGAGGCTTCATAACCCATGTTGCATTTAAGATTAGTGCCATGCACTTGTGCGCATGCTGGACACCTTCTCATTGTTGTGTAAGCCTTGACATCAGTCTTCAGCATGGTGATAATGGGGGTCATCATCTTACTATTCATCCCGATCCTGGGTCTCACGGGCTTCCACGTGGTGCTCGTGTCTCGGGGTCGGACGACGAATGAGCAGGTGACGGGCAAGTTCAAGGGTGGATACAATCCATTCTCGAGGGGCGTCTGTCGGAACTGCTGCCATACCCTCTGTGGACCACAATTCCCTAGGCAAGTTGTGATATAGTTTTAGTCCACTTTTTTCTGGCTGAACTGAGAAAAACTGATAGTGGTGTGTACTATTTATGAATGATGATCAGTATGTTCAGTTCAATATTCAAATACATGTACCTTGAACATTGTCCATTTAGTTGGGTTGGGTTTGCTCTTGGACTTAGTATTTGTTAAGTGAAATTTAATAAACAGCAATTTAAATAGAACCCAAATCTTGACTAAAGTTCATCCAAGGAGTACAGTGGAGTTGACTGTTAGAAATGCCACTGGTCAGTAGACACATCCAATGACGTTGGGGGAAGGGAATCTTGTAAATCCGAAGAATTCATGATGGTGGCCTTCGTTTAAATCATACGATCATGAATCGTTTACTTTTCATTTCCTCCTAACAAGGAGACATTGCATGACTTATGTTTGGGATCCAAATGAGGCATTTATTTTCTGAAACCATAGAGAGAATGTGGGAAAAGTGTCACGGCTTTCTTCCACATAGGCCCGGGTTCGAGAGAAAAACGCTATTAAAGAATCTTCCTCCGTGTAAATCCATCAAGAGTTCACGCATCTCTCAACACAGGTCGTAGCCTAGTGGATTGAGGTGCTCCCAGCCGGTTATCCTCATGTGGTGGCTGGGGTTCGATCTCAGGTTGCGGCATTTTTTTTTCTTTAGAATATTTTACGGAATTACTGTAAATTGCCCTCTCCCATTCATTTACGGCAGTAGCAACAATATTTTATAATTTTCAGCCTATTTGCTGGATTTGCAATCAATGCTCTTGGGAGACTTTCAAAGCTAATTTGGGGATTCTTGTTTGGCCGAAAAGAGGCTACACATGCTGACAGTCCTAATATGTTTTGATTTTGAAAATACTAGGATATTTCCATGAATAGGATGGGCTTCGATTGGTCGTGGGTCTTTCTCAAGGCCGTAAACAATGAACAGATTATTACTTTTTAAGTAGCAACGATGTACATACTTAAAATTTCCCAGGATCCACGCTTGAGTAATGACATTAGTCATCCGAAAGTATGCAATTACACGCCTTGAATGAAAAGTTAAATTCCTTCAATTGAAATAAACATGAGGTGGGAAAAGAAATATTGTTATCATTACGTGATATTTTTTGTGCAGGAATATCTTCTTCTCCCTCACGATACAGGCTTCGCTTCAATACAATATGTTACTCGGCAAAAAGTTCATAGCAAAATTGTTTTACATAACCTCGGAAACAGTTACCATCTCTTTTTTACCTATATCATGTTCACTATTGAACAAGAAATAGAGTTACAGAAGTCGTTACTCGAATGCGGCTCCTGGGAAATTTTAAGTGAGTACATCGTTGCTAATTAAAAAGTAATAATCTGTTCATTATTTACTGCCTTGAGAAAGACCCACGACCAATGAAAGCCCATCCTATTCACGGAAGTATCTTTCCATTTTCAAAATCTAAACATACTAGGTCTGTCAGCATGTGAAGCCTCTTTTCGGCTGAAAAATATCCCCAAATTACCTTTGAAAGTCTCCCAAAGGGGATTGATTGAAAATGCAGCAAATAGGCTGAAAATTTTTAAAAATTGTTGCAACTGCCGTAAATGTATGGGAGTGTGCAATGTACAGTAATTCCGTAAAATATTCGAAAGAAAAAAAATGCCGCAACCTGGGATCGAACCCCAGCCATCATTTGAGGATAACTGGCTCAGCACCTCTACCCACTGGGATACGACCTGTGTTGAGAGATGCATGAACTCTTGAAGGATTTGTATGGGGGAAGATTCTTCAATAGTGTTTTTCTCTCGATCCCCGGCCTATGTGGAAGAAAGCCATGACACTTTTCCCGCATTCTCTCTATAGTTTCAGAAAATAATTGCCTCGTTTGGATCCCGAACATAAGTCACACGATGTCTCCTTGTAAGCCAAGTCATGTTTTAACTGCGCTATTATCTTTGACAGACACCATACATGTGAAGTTAATTACTTGAGATAGCCTAATACTGCAAATCCAGCCTAATACTGCAAATCCAGCCTAATACTGAAGAAATTTATGTTGATCTCATCTCTTTCATTGTTTACGAGCATATTTGGCTCCTACCCACTGTCAATGAAATTTTCTGCTGTCTTCTTCATTAATGACTTTGAATTTTAGGGAAACAATTCATACAATAAGCATGCAATAAGTGACCAAGGCATCTTGAATTTCTAAGGCGAATCCATTTAGTTGATAGCTTTGAGTTTTTTCTCTAAATTTTACACAGAAAATAATCCAAAGCTGCCGAGCATCATAATTAATTAATTATGTGCATCAATTTTTTATGTGTAGTTGTCTCTCTATTGAAATAATAGTGGAAGTATGTGTGCTTATGAGCCATTATGATCTACCCATCGAGGAGGTTAATCCATAGGGTTCTGGTTGAGGAAGTAAAGAATGATGCTGCTGGTCCTGTGCATTGAATCGATGGCTGGTTCAAATGCTTTTAAATATAATTTTATGAACATGTAGTAATATTGATAATTTTGAACAGGGACTTTGGTGTTGTTATGAGAATTACTATGCATAATTCTTTTGATACTTATTCTGAAAGATCTATTATCTTATAAGTATCATATCATCAAACGAATTCCACTAGCCCTTGAATGTGTTGAAGTTTCTTGGAAGGAAGAAATAAAGTATTTAAGCATTACTATTGTGGTTCTTTAAAAAAACTGCAATGATGTCGTAATCATGACATCAAGTAATTAATTGTCATTATTCAAAGCCTTTTTTAATATCAAGTGTTAGATTAACTATGTGATATGGACTTTGTCATGAAGTCATGTGATCCAGTAAATATATTCATGCATTTCAGAACTGAATAATTGAGTAGCATTTCCTTCTTACATTTTTGTTCACTTTATTTTTTAATGTGTTTCTTCATTTCTCTTTTGCAGTTTATTAAAACCTAGTATGTATGTTGGGAAGAAGCCCAAGCACTACAATTTTCCCGTCAATCCTCCCGCCATCTCCACAATAGCCAGTGATAACCAGGTAAAAACCTACATGGATAACAGCAATGGTGTTAGAAATGCCAGTACCAATGCTTACAACAAGGTAAGAGAATAGGGAAGTCCTACTTTTGATGTTTGCAGTTCCCTCTCATCCTATCCTTAATGGATTCGTACCTACTTCTTTCTTCTGTGATCTGACTTGGAATCTATGTCTTAAACCATTACTCTGTTACCTCTTTCTTTATGCTTACCTTTCTATCATTGCCATATCCTGAGCATAAGTCGAGTGTCCTTTATCCATTTGCCTTCATTGTTATATCTCATTCAGAAGCACTGAAAATTGAAATAATTTTAAGAAAGTGTATCCTTTTGGATCCCTAAACCAGATACATTTTATACTTATAACATGGAAATAAATTAAAATTCCAGATGTGCGGACAAAATTCTAGTTTTTTGGTCTTGTTATTCGGGCATTATTTTATCTCCTCGAGAGAGTGTGACTGGGCACAATTTTAAAATTGCCAAACTTAATGGTTTTTCCGATATTTGCAAATGAACGATAGCCATTATATGTGTGGAAGAGGAAAAGAAGTTTTTACTATGTAATAATAATTTTGAAATCCTTAAGCTAATGTCCAGCAGTTCTGAAAAATCATTTCTGAAGGATGCTCTTTCTATGCAGATTAATACATATCATGGCTGCTGTCTGGAGCAATTTCATGCCGTCTGTTTTCGTGTACCTTTTTGTGATGGATATCATTATATAACTTTTATGAATATATCAGTGTACTCCTACCTCCTTGCCATGACATAAGATGCATTCAATGTCTTTCTCAAGTGGTATTTCCACATTTTGGTCACCAAGGTCTGTGGGAAAATTTGTTGGAAAAAGTTGATAGGAGACTAATCATAGGAAATATTTTTGTATGTTATGAATCATTGTCTTACTTCCCATTACACAAAGAGATTAAATGAGGATATTGCTCCATCCTCTTACTCAGGTGCTCATGCCATTGTCACATTATCAAGCTAGAGCAGGTGTGGTTGTGTCTGAAGCTTGGAAAATAAAGGACATAGTTATGTGAAATTCAAATGCTCAATAGACATGCCAGGTGCTGATAAGTGGGTGAAAGAGCAGATTCCTATTTTGCTTTGTTTCAAAGTAAGGTATCGCCAAAATTTGACTCAAATTCACCGCGATGACAGTTCTAGGCTATGTTCCGACTGTATTGTTGTACTTTTCATGCGTTAAACGTATAGACCCCAAGTTGAAAATAGACGAGTCTGATAGAAAAAAAACCTGCTCTTTCCGATGGTGGCAAAAACTGGAATTTTGATGGTGACCCACGTTGAGATATTTTGCATGGAAAATGGGTTAAATTTGTGCATTCAAAATTTGTGGCCACGTTCTCACACAAATATCTGGGAAAATGAAGACAATAAATATATGAAATTGAAGTGGTAGATATGCCAGGGGCTGATAAACGAGTGAAAGGTCAAATTCCTTTATTGTTATGTTTCAAAGTAAGATATCAAATTTTGACTCAAAATGGCCGTGGTGACATTTCTTGGCTACTTCGAGACCCAATGGTAACAACAGCTGTACCTTTTGACATCTGCTATGACAATTTTCTTATTCAACACCAAAAGTTGAATCAGTTCAGCAAAGTGCATCGCGCTGGCTCAATTGTTTGTCCAACAGCAGCATTTTCAACTTTGTAAATTATCCACTTGCAGCTCAGCGGCACCCGTCAGGTCTCCAGCCATGAGGCTCTAGCACCCCAACTACACCATACCTGGAGCTTAGCAAAAGTTCGTTTCACACATATGAACACATAATTTAAACAGAATCGGAGATGGTTGAGTGGATACAACTGGTCCACTTGACATGTAATGACCTCTATGCATAATCTTTCTCCGTCGCTTTGCATTATGGAAGATATGTTGAGCACAATTTCATCTAACAATAGACAACTTAAAAAATTCTCTCCCAGGATCGGATAAGGGGCAGGGGACTAGGAGGCCGGAGGAAAGTTGTTGGTTAGAGTTGAAGGTTCCTCATCTTCAAAGGGCTCTACAAGGGTTATGGGATTACCCTGAAAAATAAAACAGGATAAAGAGAGCCTTAAATTTTTTGTTGTTTATTCTTGAAAAAAAAAGCTTTTCTGTTTACAGATATCTTATTGCACAACAATATCTGTGATTCAATTTTGAGTTTTGTTCACCTCGATTGCCGCTCCCACCATGGCTTCTAATTTTGAAGAGTGGAAACTGAATTTGTGATTCTATGCCACTCACAAGCTCTACTTTCCTTAACGCTGGGAGGGCAAGGAGAACTTCATTTTTTTTCTGGTAGATTTAAGTTGCCACTTGCATATTGGCCGCTACTATTGTAAATGTTCCTTGCCAATGGTTCCTCTGATGCAGGTTCTGGCATTGTATCATCACAAGCCTCAAGATCGTTGTCCATTGCAATATGCACTGGGATTTGATGTCACTCATGCTGTCGCAATTAAACCTGATTCACTTTGTCGTTTATCTCATGCCAACCAAAGCTTTACTGGTCTTATACATTCTTATGTTCGGTTGCTGAGTTGCTGCCCTGATTGGCTCCGTTGTTTTAAAATAAAAAAAAATCCATTCCCATTCATTTCAATCCATTCTTGTAGATGTATATTTTTTCTAAGTTGAAAACCGCAGTGCCAATCAGGGTGGCGACTCAACATTAGAATATATAAGACCAGTAAAAAACTGCTCAGACACTTAGCCTTATAAAAGCCGAATGCGATGCTAGCAAAAGATTGTCCCATGACATATGGTTAATCGTAAGAATCTGAGTATACCTACCCCAAATTCTCTCTTTTTTGATGTAATTAATTTTTTATTGTTTTTATTTGAAATTTTAATTTAAAAATTCTCTATCATCTTCGAATGTATTAATGCAAGTGCAACAAATAGGTAGACCATGTTATAATTCCATTCATTGAGTCATACATATATTCGAACATAAATTCATTCGGGTTCATGCATGGTGAAACCAGACTTTTAAGGACGTGGCTGTTTTTCAGGGATAGTTACTACGGCAGATATACCTACCCCATTTCCCATTATTTTGTCTCATCATTTTTCCATTCCTGAACATGCGTAAGAATTTGGACTTCTGCCAATCCAAGCGCATGGCAGCGAGTATGGTATGTGGTGCCACACATGAGTTTAAGCCAAAAGAGAATTGTTTATATGTATTATGGAGACCTGGGGCCTGTTTCTCAAAGCTACAAGTCCTCAAGTTACAAGTCTACAAGTCGGATCTTACAAGTGTGACTTACAAGTGTTTCTGAAACGAAAACAGAGGACTTGTGAATTCTCAAAGATTTTACAAGTGAAAATGGTGGGCATCTAGTCCATATTTAGCTATTATTTAAAACTTTCAATGTATTTCACGAGTTTCTCCAGCCATCTTCTATAACAAAGAGTCAGTGCTATGTTGCTCGGTGTCTATAAATGCGTGAACACAAGATAAACGGAATATTTAGTTTACAGTTTACCTTAAAATATCTCAAGAGAGGACGAATCGTCTGCAAAACTTGAACATCATGAGGAAAAGTCGTTTGTTCCATCGCATGAAGGGAAAGATGACTCGAAATGAAGGTTATTCACAACTCTTGCATGTCAATACATCATCTTGTGCAGTGTTTATCTTTCATAGGTACGAATAAATAGCTGAATAGCGTTTTATCGTCAGACAGTCGAAGACTATTTCAGCCATTTTGAATGTTCATTATTAATACTTTAAGGATCTTCAAACTACCAAGATGTCAGTTGGTGTAGTGATAGCGTGCGACTCTACAATGCCAAAGGATTCGAGATCGATCCCCACAGGCGTTATTTTTTCCTCTTTCATTTTGATGGGCTAAGGAGATATTTTACCACCGATTTATGTAACTTCGTACTAGGACTTATGCACAATTTATTTTTAATTTCATTTGTCCTTGAGCCCCAAGTTACACCAAGGATATCGGACACATGACTACGGCATATTAGGAAAAACCATAGCACATTATCGTAGCATTTGCGAGATGTCACATAAAAATGATGACTTTAGATACGTATGGAGTTTCCTATTGAACTTTCGCGACTTAATATTTCATAGCGATTTATCATTTTAGTACGGGAACTTATGCTGTGCATTTTTACCTCTCAATGTATAAACATAATGATGTGACATGAAAATCAGGTATATATTGATAAATAGTAATAAATATTACTAGCAAACTAGCACTTAAATTTCACATTTTCAACCATTCCCACCTCTCCAAAATAATTTATTCTTTATCAATTGAGATCATTTATAAATTGCACGATTAAAAGCAACTTTCATGTTTCCTATTGGAAATAAATCTTTCTTCTTCGTTGTTTATTCACAAAGTCTCCGTGGGGGTGTTCTTGTGTCATTACGTTTTAGTCAAAAAGACTTTTCTTTCAACTTTAAATTATAAACAAACAATGTGTTTTAATGTAAACTGAGCATGTTATGTCAAAAGTTGGTAAAAAAAATCCTATCTACTGATACCGTGTTCGTCGCTATTGCCGTCGTAACAGTTGAGAAAAAGAGATCGCTAGTCGCTTTTCATTTGTTTTCCCAGTTATTATTTCCGATTTACTGCTATTTACTCATTTCAGAGGACTTGTAGAAATTTCCTTACAAGTTACAAGGACTTGTTATTTACAAGTCTGTTTGAGAAACAGAATGTCGTAACCATGAAAACACTTGTGAGTAAACACTTGTAAGTTGTATAATGGACTTGTAACTTGTGAACTTGTAATTAGTAGACTTGTGCGTTTGAGAAACAATTTCACAAGTTACAAGTGAATAGACTTGTAACTTGTAGACTTGTAGCTTTGAGAAACAGGCCCCAGATGATGATGCAGTGCATCGAAACCAGGGTCGATTAAAAATTTTTATCTGTGGAAAATTGTATCGTCATAGTTCTTATTATTATGGAAATGTTGCAAACAGTTAAAACCAAAATAACCACATGGTAGGAGAAACAACAGCTTAAGCTACCATTTTCCCCATCTCTCTCGAGGTCTAAATGATACAAGGACTTCTGTGTGGAAAGTGACTGGGTGACTTAGGTGTATATTATAAGCACTATTATTCACGCATTTCACATGTTAGATGCATCATATTCAGCAATGCTGATTTCTTAGGCATTTATATTTGCCAAAAGAGAGTTTTGCTGATGCTGTGTTTCACCATGGTTTGTAGTAACGAATTCCAATTTTTTTCCTGGGGACCAGGCCCAATGTTCGTAATTTCCAAACTTTCGCATTTTTGAATCTTCATATTTTCGAATAGCACTATGTATTTAGTATGGGCTTTTGGTTGGAATCTTCAGTTTTGCTTCGTATAGTCGAAACGTATTTTCTTGCTACATATTATCAAGTTTCTACTTTATGTACCCTATTTCACTATTAGGTGATTCTGCAAAATCTCAAAGCCATAAACATAAGCCTAGCTCGAGCATCTTTGAGTCTCACGATTTTTGGGGCAATGGATGATAATTATAGGAATAGAGGTTTTGCAAAATATTAACTCTTATTATTTGTAAATGTGGAAGATAGAACAATTTGAACTTTAAATAATGAACAAAATGGCATGATGAAGCACCCAACTGTGACTCCGATAAATTTTTATCCAAGGGTTAGATTTTGAATGTAAGAACATTTTCGTAATTAGAAGACTGTAACCTGACTGTTAATTTAACTTATAAACTGCATAACCCTGTATTTCCAACTCTTAATCCAGTTTTATTTTACCCATTTAAAAAAATATGATCCTTGTTTTTATCAATCCTTTTAAAAGGTCCAGGCTTAATTTTGCTTAACATTCACGATGCAGAAGTATGCTTAGAATTCATGCCATAACATTTGCGACTTGGAACCATGAGCTACAAAACCACTTGGAGCTACAAAATAGTGAAGTGAAAATATTGCAACTTTTGTGGCATGCAAAAGATGATGTTTGACAATGCATTCTAGGTTGAGATATATATTTCTCTGCAGATCAAAACCAATTATTTTTTCAAAAGTAAAAATGACAATTTTTGGCTAACATGTAATGAAAGGCAAACATTATGGCAGCATGATGAACCATGAAATGTGGAACTGTACACTAGGTTGTTACACTGGGCTGGAAATTGTGGAAAAGTCATAGAAGTTGAAAATGGGAGAAGTCATGGGGGAATGCATGGGGGAGTTTGCTTATCAGTCTCGTCAAATGCTGAGTTTGTTTTAAAAGAAGTGAGGAGAATCATTTGAGGCACTGTGCGTTGGTTTTAGTGCCTTGGTTGAATCTTATTTGGTGTTGAGCAATTAATTATGCCCCTAAGTACGGCGATAACGAGCGAGGTAAATAGAATGTTTCAAATGAGAACAAGGTTATCTTGTGCATCTTCGTTTGGTGGGAATTCCGCTCAAGGGAGCAGGCGAGCAGCGTACATCGCCAGGGGACAAGTCGACTATGTGAGAGGAAGCATATTTTCCCGCAGAGCGATAGTGGTGTCGTTCCATTTGTGTGGCTATTCTTTCGCCTTCTTTGAAGTATGCACGTTTGAAAGAATGGATATTTTTACACCTGGTGGGAGAATGCAAATTTTGTCCTGGATTGAAACCTGTTAAATTCCTGGTATTCAACTCTCTCTGCGGTCTGTCGCGACCCTGAGTATGTTGATTCTTGCCCTCATCTCCACCTTTATGTGTATTTGCAGTTATGAATTTTGGTGCAAATTATCAACACTTCTAAAGTTAAACGACATCATTGCCAGGGGCGATACATACTTCCGTAGCAAGATAATGAACAATAGGGTATGCCAAGGCACAGTGGATGCTTTAGATTCGTGGTGATAATTGGTGGTGGAAGGCGATTTTGTACCATGTGGTGGTGCTTTCCATAAAATGCAATGCATATGGCGATGGCAGCAGCCTGCAGTTGCTGTACGTTAATGTCAAGTACTTAATGCATGTGCCACCCATGAGATTTCTTGGAAGGATTTGATTGAGTCTCGAATCCATTGAATCATCAAATCCTAAACACATCCCTAGCTTTGAACCTTCATTTCATCTAACACCCTGATTTCATTTATTTGCTTATGCTTGCGTCAATGGACCTTGTTTGATAGTGTCTTTACAGTTTTTTCTTCAATTTTCTTCTCGTAGTTCTTCCATGCAGAAGTAGGCGTAATATGCCTCGGCAATGTGTATAGTAGTTGCCAGGTCAATGGTTTCTTCATATTTTTTTCAATTTTTTGAAGTAGATATTTACCGCTTCTTCTTTTCTTTTGCTTTAATATATCCACATTGTATTCAAAAGAATTAAAGTAGAATGTCATGCTTAGAATTACTGTGGGAGGCATTGAGATAATTGAGAAAATAATTTAAATATGCCAACAATGGACCCTGCAGTGGCGGATCAAGGGGATGCAGGTGGGGGTGGCCGCCCCCCATAATTCTTGGTAAAATTGGAAAAATGGTGGTCATAAGATATTCCATGCCCCCCAGGTCCCCAGAAAGTAGCAATAATCTGCCCTCCTAAAAACAACAACCTTAATCCACCCCTGGGACACTGCAATGCATTAGAAACTTCTTAAAAAAACAATTTTCTTCCTGCAAAACTTGGGATTCACTTGAATTTGAAAATAGACATCCAGTGGCCCCTGTGGAGTATTTACCTGTGCTATGGTTTGGTGAGTGGAGTGGTTTTTATTTAGCTCTCAGTCGGGATGAGAAGGATACGTACATGTAAGGGTTTTAAAAATCCATAATTTATATTTTTACTGTGAACTCTTCATGATTGTAGTTCAAAATAAAAATTGGCTAGCTACTGAAAGACTTTTTTTTTAAATTCTAAGGCTTGTCAAAAAAAGAAGTGCTTAAGTTCAGCTTTGAGCAGTAGCACTTCACACATTTCATGCAGTCCTGCTTAGAGTAGTTATTGAAATTTCATATTCATCTTTATCACCATCATAAGTCATTCAATCCAAATGTTGTTTGACTGCAACCTTCCACTCTTTCCCATGCTCTAGTTGATTCCTCTATTGCCTGATAGTTCTTCTGTTTCATTTCCCATCTTACCAGGCAAATGTATTTATCCCTGTCTTCCTCGAGAGGAACCTTGCTTATTTACCCTTCTATTGTGCTCCTAATGAGTTCATCCCCTCCCACAATCCATTTGGATCTTCTCTTCCTTTAACAGTGCACCGTGTGCTTTTCTCCTTTTCTGTTCAATCCAATGTCCAATCCACTGTCCAATATTTTCTCATTTCTGATTTATTTTGTCCATTTGATCTTCAGCATGCACCTCCGACAACATTTCCTACGGTACCCATCTCTGATCCATTCAACATGAATCACTAATGTAGGGCTTCCATGTGGAAATTGTATTTTCTTGCTAAACAGCCATTGTCATTTACTTATAAATGCCTTCTTAGCTGGAGCTATTCTGTTCATGATGTCCATTGAACTTCTGCCATCCCATGGTATGCAGCTTCAAAGTTCAAAGGATGAAAGATTCCTCTTGTTCCAGCACCTCTCCTTGTTGTTTAATATGTATCTGACTTCAGCTGACTGATGACTGATTGTGCATTCTTCATGTTGCAGTTGATAAATTTTCCTCAAGGATGCTTGCTGGTGTTTTGATTTCTCTGTAATGACTGTGGTATCATCTGTGAAAAGAAGTATGTTAACTTCTTTTCCTTCTGATTCCATCCAAGTGATATCATTCTCTTTGCCATTAAGTTCACTCAAAGTACAATATTAAAACTCCTCAGTATGGAATTTTCAGGAATGTCATTTGAACCCTTTCAAACCCTTTCACTAATGAGCAGAGGATTGTTTTTTTTATTTTTCCAAATGGGAACTGTATTTCTCTTCCACCCAGCATATGTTACCTTCACGCCTATTCCATACTACCATACCTACATGAAAACTTCAAGTGAACTTGTTCGTGCCTGGGAGGCAGATGCCTTGACATCAATGCTTGGGCTATTGCTTGGTTCCTTAGCTAACTGTTAAGCCAGAATGGGTTCCATCCACTTCTCAGTATCTTAGTGGTGCTCACGAGTGCAGTTCATTTTTTTTCTCCTCCTGTTAGAGAGTAAATCAAAGTCATTATTTTTAAATTTGTGAGTGGTTTTTAAAAGTTATCATTAAATTCTGTAATATAATATCTCCCTGACCTCAATTTATGGCATCATAACATACTGGCCTTGGCCTATCTTCATTGCCCACGACTCACAATCCAACCCCTTCACCATCATTCCATCTCCCATCCCCTAGCTTCGTTACTTAGCCTTATGTATTTTTGCTATATTTTTGCCTTGTTAAAGTTGTTATCAAATGGCGCAAAAATAAGACCTGGCTGTAACAATTGTAGGTTTTCCGTGTGAAGGCTTCCGCGGATTAACCCATTCAATGCGGATGCCTTGAATTCAAGGCATCCCGTGCAAGCCAGAGGCGTGGATGCCTTGAATTCAAGGCATCGGTCCCGTTACTTTTCTCGGTTTTCTCTAGTTCCCAAGTGTTGGCGCTGACACTTGCAACTTCCTTCAGCGTCTTAGTCTTGCTCTAGGCACACGTGGATGAGTTTCGTTCTTTGCTGGATGTGTTTTCGTTTTATATAAATAAACAAAAAAAACCCCTCAGCGTGGGAACAAATGTCATGTCAACAGGTCAACATTGAATGGGTTAATGGATTTGAAGATTTTGGGTTCATTCCCACGTAGGTCCACTGTGCTGGGACTACAGTTTTGCTGGCCTTGCAGTCTGCTTTTTCAGGTCAGTGAGGTGAAGTGGAAATGCAGGTTGGTGGTTTAATAAACGTTTTATAAAATGCCCAACCTGGATTTCCACTTCACTTCACTGACCTGAAAAAGCAGACTGCAAGGCCAGCAAAACTGTAGTCCCAGCACAGTGGACCTACGTGGGAATGAACCCGGAAGACATACACCTCCAGGTTTTAAAGATTTTTTCCATGATTCATATATTTGATTGTAGTGTATTGCAATTGTATGAAATGAGGGATTTGTTTAAAAGTTCATTTGCAAGAGATCCTCATAACAATTTTGATGAGGTAGACAAACTAGATGGTCGGTTAGGTGACTTGGTGCAGGGATGTTACAAGTCAGGGAAATCAGGGAAATGTCAGCGAATTTGAAATCCATCAGGGAAACGTCAGGGAAAAATTGGATGAGGGCGAAGGTCGATGTATTGGTCAGTGGCCGACGCACCCCAACTATACGTTCGTTTATTGTGGCCCGAGTCGATGTTCCATCTTCTGATTTTGTCTTAGTTTCATAAATTTGATGAGTAAAAGTAACATTGGTTAGTTTTCTTAACTTTCATTTGCACTTAAAACTTTTGGAAAATGTCAGGGAAAAGGGCAATTTTTGTCAGGGAAATTTTTGGGAATTTCTTTTCCCGAATATTGTAACAACCCTGTGGTGGAATTTTGATGTAAGAAGGAAGAGCTCTTGTTAATATGCATTCCACTCAATGTTCATTTGTAGCCAACTGATTTTGATGTTCTCATATAAGGGTAAATAGTCAATCCTGATGGTAAGATTGGAATATTAAAACTAGATGGCTACAATTTAATATGCATTGTGTGAAATATTAAATATTTGCCGGCCTCGGTGGCGGCGAGGTAACGTCCTTGCCTTCTAACCCAAAGGTCGTGGGTTCGAGTCCCGCCTGGGGAGGATTTTTCACTTCCCAGGGCCTGGTTGTGTGTGCTCGTCCATTGTTAATATTGTTAATACCCCGATGAAAAGACCAATGAGAGATGTTTTCGGTGGTAAATAAATAAATAAATAAATAAAATAAAGTGTTCTTTGGATTAGGAAGGTGAAATGACCTTGTTTTGCCCTGGAAAGTGATCTTACCGAGGTGAAAACATTTCCTTGAGCTACCCATGTGAATGGAAATTGAAGTTTACAGTTTAAAATTTACATGGCTACATTATAGTCCAATCAAATTTTATTGTAAATGACATGCGAATATAGCAGAGCAGAGAACAATTTTTGGCAATCTTTAGTCTGTTGCCCTTGCAAGGATTTTACAACCTTTAAATTTACCTTGAGGTAGAATCACATACAGTGTGTCCTCGTTTAACGTTGTCCCGTTTAACGTTGTTTCGCGATAACGTTGTCCAACAATTAAAACCCTTAATCGTTCAACGTCGTCAGTGCTTCGCAATAACGTTGTTGAAATTTTGCGCAACCAAAAAAAAATGAATATCAAATAGGAATTTGGCGCATCTGATGCGTAATTACCATTCGGCGGAAAAGTTTGACGTTAACTCCTCATAGCGTGTGTCAAAAGTTCACCTGAGCGAATAATTATTGCGTTATTTTGTTTCATAACTGTATGTTTGCTTATTATTTACTACGCTGTTATTGGGGGACAATGCATCGGGTGATTTAAAACTCAAAACAACGTTAGTTGGGGGCAGGGGCAGATATCTACGGGCTAAAAAAACCTTAAAATCACATGCCGCCATAAGGTAGAACTGGTGGAAGAAAAAGTTGATTTACTGCTGTTTGAGGTGAATCGAAAACGTGTTTTTCGTGTTGAATTAGTGTGTAAGAGGAAGTTTTCTAAACCCTCCATGATGCAGTAAATCGTCGAGGGTGATACTGTTCCTACAACATTGTTACGAAATAACAAAAATTTTGTACACAGCACCGAGTTTCCCTAGTTCACTCACTATTTTAATTGATATCCTACGTCTTCGCGATTGCAGCGAGCGAAATTTTTTCCCTTCACTGCATTCGCATGCGCACGCTCCCGCAGTGAAGAACAAAAATTTCTATTTACTCAGAGGGAAGCCGGTGCTAACAGCACTAAATATTAGAAATATAGGAGAGAAACCTGGTGCTTATTGTTTTAAAAATGCCTTTTCAGTTTGTTTCATCTAAAATATGAAGATCTCTGACTAGTGAAATCATCTGTTCGACTGCCCGCGTAATTAAAATACGCCGTGGTATTTGTATCATAGCGTCCAGTCTGGGAGAAAATTAATTTCACCTGCTTCCCGATCACCTTATACCACCTATTTCACTTATATTTCTACGCTACATATGTGCATTTACCTTTCGTTTGCTTCATAAATCCTTTTTCTTTCGTAAACTATTCACTTAAACCTGTGATGTGAATCTACTTCTGGACTCCATATTGGAAATACTGACCTTTTCCTCCTAGTTCCCCAGATGGCGCAGCGGTCGAGCAGTGTCTTCATTTTCTATACCCAGCGCCCAAGACTTTTCCCGCCTTCAACTTAAAACTATTCCCGCTTTTCGACGGCTTTATCACACTCAGGAGGGACGAGTAACCTCTCGGAGCTACCCTATAATCTTTGGAGGTACTTCATTCAACTTTCATCACCAACTCGCCGTAATTTCACGCAAACCAATCACCATTGGGGTGGGTTGGTTTAAAAGGGTATTTGTGAAAATAAATCGTAACTATCCGCCAAATGACCTATTTTTCCGTTCAGAAATGGCCTTCTCGACGCCGCGTACTGTCCCACCGTAGCACCCCTGTTTCACTCCACAGACACGCAACGTTGTTTGGGGGGGGGGGGGGGGGGGGGGGGGGGGTTGGGTAAGGCCATATTTCAGACGTGAAATTAGTCCGTATCCCTCTACCGGGACTTCCAAAAATCTCGCAATATGGCGTCAAAATATTACAAAAAATACGCGATTTTGGTCATTTTCAAACTTTATTTTATCCAAAACTAAGAATCTCACGCCTTTTTTCTTACATTTAATAAATGCGCATTCCTTTCACTTTCCTTTCCCATTCATCGAATACCCCTTACTTTTCTACCATTCTCACACAAGAAATCGTTATTGTTATGAAATGAAGAATTGGTGAGTTTGGAACCGATTTTATTTTTTTACATAGTTTCTTATGGAAAATACTGCATCGTGTAACGTTGTTTCGCTTAACGTCTACTTTTTCAGGAACGAGTTAACAACGTTAAACCAGGACACTCTGTATTCATATTTAATGGCTCAGACTTATTATTAGAATGTCTTTTTTCCATGCATCTAACAATTAAGTTTTGATTTTTTTCTTGCAAATGAGTAATTAAACTGATATAGATTAATTCAGATATGATGAGAGCAAATACTGTAGAAATAAGTGATCTAATGATAATGGAGCAAAAAAAGGATGAGGGACCACTATGGGCTATGTTTGAAGGAAGCTTGGCATCTACTAAGTTGTGCCTGCAAAGAGTGAATTATGCAAATGTCTGGGCAGACCTGGCCAGACAGTGACTCAGGCATTGGTTAATGGCTTAGCAACGAAAAGGAAATAGTGATGCATCAGGTAAGTCCCCTTGTTAGGTTATGCAAACCATGAGTCATGTGCTATCTCAAGAATTCCTTCATACTTCTGAGTTTTCCCTGTGCTTCTGGCGCAGCCATTAGGGATGAGAGGAAATGGCCCATCTTTTGTGCAAAGCTTGTAATGGCTAAATTGACCCTGTGACAAGGTGTGTTGCGACAAAGGAAACATTTGATACATGTTGATGGGCTTTCTTAGGAGGAGTTTACAGTAGAACCTTGTTATAATGTTACTGGGATGCCAAATTCAATAAATGATTGTTAATAATATTTTTTTTGCAAACCCAACGCATGATAACCTGAAGGAATGTCCAGCACATTTTCAAGAATGAACAACGTAAAAAAATTATTCATGGCCAAGAAATGGAATAGCTAGTATTTAATTAGCCAGCCTCGGTAGTGGTGGGGCAGAGTCCTTGCCTGCTAATCCGAAGGTCGTGGGTTCGAGTCCCGCTTGGGTGGGTTTTCTTTCACTCAGGGCATGGGTGTAAATGTAATGTAATGTCTAGGGTTAACTGTAAGAGGGCTGCATAGCCCTAATTTCACCCTAAACAAAGGCAATAAATAAAATAAATAAACTTAAAAGACAACTTGAAAGTCATACGTTATGAAACCCTAAAATCATTCAGGACTGAAAAATTTAACAAAAGAACAACCAAAAAAAGTATTCTGTGTCGAGAAATAGAACTGAAGATGGATAAATAGATGGATGGATGAAAGATGGATAATGAAGACCATGATATGAAGGGAAAACTTTGGGTAAGCTTGGAGGTTGTAAGAAATGGATGAGTAACACACAATGCCATGAAAGTGAAAGGAAGTACAGTGGAAGCCCGGTATAGTGAGTACGGCTTTTTGCGACAATCCCGTTTTAGCGAGTGATTGTCTTTGTACCGCCAAAAGGCCTATGTTTTACATGTAAAATAAAATGGATAGAGCGAGGCCAAAAAGTTCCTTCCATGGTATACGCTCGGTATTACGACAGATATCTCTCGAGGGCGATGCACCACCTACCAAAAATTAACTATTTTGTTTTGTATTAACTGTTAATTAAACTAAATATTCAAGATGTGAGCCATATCTGCAACACCTAAAGCCAGTTATGTCCAAACATTAGTGATTTACGGCCTTGAGTACGCTGTGCGCGTTCCCATTTTACGTTCTTCTTTTGTTAAGCCCAGTCATCAGTGAGGAGGGGAGTGGGCGGACGACAAGCAAGTTGAGAGTAGAAGAGGGAACATTCAGCGGAATGAGAGCGATCTGTCGGAGCCATTGAAAAACTCAAACCATTCCGTCAACTCGAAGCGCCCAATCACACGTCACCAGAGAGTTGTGACGTAGGTAAGGGGCGGAGTTTACTCGGTCAGAGGGGCGGAGTTTACTCGGTCGGAGGGGCGGTGTTTTCTCGGTCGGAGGGGCGGAGTTTACTCGGTCGGAGGGGCAGAGTTAACTTGGTCGGAGGGGCGGAGTTTACTCAGTCGGAGGGGCGGTGTTTTCTCGGTCGGAGGGGCGGAGTTGTCTCATGTGGTTTGTGCGGCAGCATCATGTCCGCGAAACGTAAATCTTTAGACCTTAAAACCAAAATTAAAATTATAGACGAGTGCGAAAGTAACAGGTCTTCAAAGACTGATATCGGGAGGTGGTTTGGTGTGTCGTCATCTATGTTGTTCACAATATTAAAGAACAAAGATAAAATTCGTGCAGCAGTGACCGCACTAGGACGACCTAGCAGCCATAAACATTTGCGGCATGGGGAACATCCTCAAATGGAATCTGCACTATTCAAGTGGTTTTGTCAGCAAAGGTCTGCAGGACTGCCCATAAACGGTCCGATGTTAAAGGCGAAAGCTGACTACGCTTGCACGAAACATGATGTGCTAGCCAATCGACTGAGGTATTTTCTCTTCTAGTGTAAATAAATACTCTATGACACTAATTTGCGGTGGATAATTGAATTTGAATCATAGAAACTGCTAGGAATAGGTGACTATGCGAGAAATATCTTCGACCACCGGTACATGCCGTATTTCAGTGAACCTTCAGGCCAATTTTCCCAACTGATGGACGTACTGGTTAACATTCGAAACTCGACAAAGTTGATATTATCGTCATGACATATTCGCAAAATTATCCAAAAACTACATTATATATAATATTTTAATTCCGATTAGTTACGGTGTCTTTACAGCTTTCTTCGGCGATCGAAAAATAGAAGATCTGGAAGAAAAACACCGAAATTGGAGGAATTAATATTTTATGTAATGGAAAATGTCCTGTTTCTTTCTTAAAATTAGTTGATATTCCACCAGATTGTGCCTGAAACGACTTTTTTTGCTGTTTACCTTCGTCAAATACCATGGAAACAAAAAAAAAACTGTAAATACGAACGACTATGAGAATTAGGTGGCTTTATTCAACACTTTCGGATACAACGAACGCTCGATTTAGCGAGTGATTTCCGAGGGATTATGAGCACTCGTTAAACTGGGCTTCCACTGTATGTATAGTAAAGGAATGCACAGAGTTTGACAAAAAGTTTTTTAGTTGAGTCTATTCATTGATAAATGGTTTCCTGATATTTGATTCTAACCTTTCTTAACCAGTTAGATACTCCTAGGGCTTCAAAATTTACCGAATAAAAATTATGATGAAATCTTGTTATAACATAATTTGTTATAGTGTAAAGGCACCCCTTGCATAACCCCTTTCATAACCCCTTGCATTTACGTTATAACAAGGTTCTACTGTATTGACCTCCATGTTCTGCCATGCATGGCTAGGATTCAAGTTGCTTGATTAACCCTTTCGCTACGAACGACATGATAGAGCGGCGTAAATATTTTGATGCAAACGAACGAACGACGTGATAGAACGTCGTGCCGCTAAGCTAGCCCTAAGTAAGCCTAAAAGGTGTGTGTTATAAAGGACTTCTTCTCGGGACGCCATCGGTACCCTTTCTCAGTTCGCGGGAGGGGATTACCTCGACCCTTCCTCGCAGTGCGCGCCCCACTCACAGCAGGGGTCCGCGGTCAGTTGCTTGCTGGTGTAGTGGAATAACAAACTTAAAGGTTTTTGTGTTATTGGCAAATTGAGCATTATAAGTGCATTGCTTATGTTTAGCTATACAACA
Organism: Pyrrhosoma nymphula; assembly: GCA_963573305.1. NCBI lineage: Eukaryota > Metazoa > Arthropoda > Insecta > Odonata > Coenagrionidae > Pyrrhosoma > Pyrrhosoma nymphula. Next base: position 4,542,270 of record OY754329.1, read on the forward strand.
AAAAATTTAAAACGGAGTTCTACTGTTATTTTTAACGTAGTTTGTGTGTAAAGGAATCTTTACCATTGCTCCGATTTTTGTTGCTAGAGAGCTTAATATTAACGATAGAATGTCATTTAAAAGCTGTAAAGTCATTGTAAAACAAGAATAATTAATTTCAGATTAAATAAATATCGAGGCTGTAGCAACAATGTTTTTAGCAAAACCATCGCATAAAAAATAGTTGACCGCATGCCGTAATGGGCACCCCAAGCAGAAAAGAGCGGAGATTATCTCAGCCCGGTGGCCGAGTAAAAGGTTCAACACCCCTCTTGCCCCCGACCCAAGTTAGGGAAATAGGTACTGGTGAAGATCCTAGCATAGTGAAAGCTCCGTACTGGCAAAGCAAAAAAAAATTCCCCGTCCCCGTCGCGAAAGGGTTAAAGTGTGAAACTAAGGGACCCTCTATTTATTCAACTGTTTTTTGGGAATGTGTATAGAAATACAAATTTGAAACGAGTAAAACTGGTAAAACTATCCTATCATCAAAATTGTTTTTTGTTTGGGTGTAAAGGCTCTTTTGATCGATGAGGGCTTGTGTCAGAGTAAGTGGCAGAGCCTCCTGAAGTCCTTGGATAAGAGATGCTCGACCTGTCCTCACCATTCTTCTTACAGTCCCCTGTCCTTTTCCTGAACAGCTTTTGGAGTTGCCTGTGACTTCTTTTTTTACCTCCTGATACTTGTTTGCTGAATTAGTTTGGCCCCCTTGACTTGAGCCTAAATGGTTTGCTTTTTATTGCTGCAAGCTTGGCTTTCCATGCTGCATTTTAATTGGAGCTTATTTTCCTTTCTGTGTTGTATTGTGTGAGGTTTTTATATTTTAACAAACTGCAGAATTGTGATTTATCTAAATAAATTTGACTCAGTATTGTTCAAAACTTGACACAGTGTGTAGATAAGATATCTTATTGGAATTTGTTGTGTGTGTTATTCAATAAAGGTTAAAAACATTTGAGTCTTGTCTGAGTGAATTAAAGTGCCTGATGGCTTAAATTTTTCCGAGGTTGTATAGGGATTTGGTTTTGATGATGTTGGCTACTGACAAAGATTTTCTATCTCACTTCATCCTATATTTATCTGGCATAGTATAGATGGAAAGTAGGGTGTCTTATGTAGTAATATTTAGTCATTATGGAAACCTGTTGGACTTTGGAGAAGAAGAATGAAGAAATAGAAATTCATTGGAAGTTTTCTGCTGGCATGCACATGCTCATTTGCTGCCTTGATCTATTTCTGTAATGTGTCCGGATGTTAAAAGGCACCCATTACATGTATGTTAGTCTGTAGAATTTGGTTATAAGTTAATTTAGTTCAAATAAGTAAGAAGTTGTTCTTCTTTTGGGAGAAGGATTTTTCTTAATGTGTGAAGTGTGGCTTCATTTATGCCAAAACACTTAATATTTAACACTGATTAGAATATTTACCTCATTGTTATTGCATCATTTAGCATTGCTGCATTATCTGTTGCTGTTTTTTTTTTAATGTAAACCAAGAGGTAGAGAGAACTTGAATTTAAATAGAGGTTATTTTTTATACAGTAGATTCCACTTATTTGGACCACTGGTTATGTGGGGCTGCCATTTATTTGTGATGAATTTGAATGAACAAATCCCAGTCAAAGAATATCCCTGAGTTTTCTCCTTTTGATTGGGACAGCGAGCTGTTTAATCTGGACAAGTATATCCTCAAGAACACTCCCGTGGAAATGCAGGGTTTTCATACCAGGAAACTGTTATCATCATTCTCCCTCTTCTTTTTTTACTTCTAATCTTCAGCGAGGGCAACTATTATGTATTCCCCTTTGAAGCTCATGGATCACCCAGTAGATGATTCGGGTTTTGTCGTGGCAGCAAACAATGTCAAACCGGTGGGAGTGATGTGTCTGTGTGAGTGTATGCAGTCACTCAAATCGCCTGCTGTTATCCGAGCAAGCCTGGAATTGGTGAAAAATATTTTCAGTGCTGAGAGTTTAGAGAATTTATCTTTTCCTGAATAAAATGCTATACATATTTTATCAAAGCAACTGGCTGAAATTAGTGCTATACTTCTCCAAATCAAAGATAATCCACCCCGAATCAGTTATCATTGTTTGCTGTAAATAACTGGAGTACGTACTAAAATATTCATTTACGTAGCCAATTGATTGGAGGAAAAACAGAGTAAAAAATGAAATGGCAAAGGAGTGTAAGAACCATACCACAATCTTAAATGTCAAGGAAAGGATCCAGTTGTTGAGGATGACATAATTCTATCATTTTCTGATACCATTTAACCAAACAGATACCTGGTTGTTGCATTGGAAATGCTCATGTGAATTTTAATTCAAGAAAGCACACGAAGAAAATAATGGTTCTGATGTTACAAGGGCAAAGTTCTGGAAATCTAAGACACAATGCATATCGAACCTACTGCAAAGTGTCGGTGCAGGTGACACTTGCGACACTGATGCAACCGGGCTGTTTTTGTATGCTACATCAATTGGCTCTCTAATCTACAATTATGTGTAAATTATGGGGTCCAAAAAGTGATGAACGTGTTACTGTTTAAGGTGTTCAAATATATTGGGAACTGATTTTTAAAAACTCTGTAATTGGGAAAAGTGCAATGCCTTGATGCTTCTAGAGCTTATGAATGAGCAGTTTACCAGTTGAGTAAGAGTAATGCGTATAAGAAAGTATGGATGACTGCAGGCATCCTTAGGAAATGGCTATGGATTGGGATAAGGAATTACAGCAGAAATAAAAAGAGTTCTTCTAATTCTTAATAATAACTGGGCACATACTAGTTCTAATGATCTTTAAAAACATTAAATTGTAATATCTGCCTGAAAATGCAGTCTTTGGTGCAACTAATTGACAGGGGGATCATAAGAAATTTGAAAATGTTATGCCCTGGAAAATTAGTTTACCAGAGTCTTGACTCTATCGAAGAAAATTAATGAGCATCATCGTTCCCAGAGGAAGAAGTGGGTGTGACGTTCAACATCCGTCAAACATTTTAGATCTTGGCTGATAGCTGGTGAGAATGTTGCAGTATAACAATTCCGATCTGTTTTCCTTAGTGTTTTTAAGCGTTAAAATGCAAAAATTCTGGAGTTAACAGGAAGTGAAGGCCTAAGAACTGCCATAAGAAATACAAAATGAATACTTTGAAAATATGGAAACTAACATGCACTGTTATGCCCATGTAATAGTGGAAAAGATGGTGCTATCGAGGAAAACTTCTCATCAAAACAACTAGGTGAGGAAAGTGAAGGAGGTGGAGATGTCCGTGAGCATACTCTTGAGCGTAAGTAGCTGTACGTGGGGGGTGAGGAAAGCTATTGATGGGATACTTCATATGGATGCTTTGCGCAGAAAGGCTTTGAAGGAAGCCAAATATTTTTAATTGGATGTATTCTTGTGTAGAGCAAAAAAAGTGCAGCAGGTTGCAAAGAATGAATTCTTCCGTCAATGAGCTGCTAGTCAGAGATTTTAATGTAAATTGAATGCTTATGGATCACATATTCTTACCTAATGCCAGGAAATAAATATAATATAATACTAAATACATTCTGCATTTAGTGATTTATTACCTATTTGTTTTATATTTGAATAAATATTTTTGTTGAGTGAAGCCTTACTAGGTCCTTCTTATTTCATTTTTGCACGTACACACATTTATTTACATGATTCTTCACATAAATGGGGCAAAGTGTGTTGGTCCCGAGGTGTCCCAAATAACTCGAATCTACTGTATTTGGTCGTAATGATCGTTAATAAAAGTTTCTCTTTAACCCTTCAGCTGTGTAGTTTTTTGGAAATTACAATAAAAATTTTTCAGGTTCTCTCATTTTATATTGTATTTGCCGGCATCTGTTACGGACAAATCATTTCAGTACCTTCTCACTTGCCCATATCAAATACATACTTTATTTATACTATTTGAAATAAGTGAGTGTACTTGGGTAGGATTAATTCAATGACTTATCCTTTGTAATATATGAATCTAATATGACTTTATTTGGTATGTTTCATGTCATTGAGAGTGATTTGCTGGTCATAATTACTTTATCAATGATATTATGTTAGTAGAGCTTATAGTTGGAGAAATGTGTGGCTGCATTTTTGATCGCAGAAAGGCACGAGCGTTTTTTTATTTGTTCAGTTCAGACTAAGGTGTAATATGAGTTGTATGCTTGAGAATGTGGAATATGGCAGTGGGAGGTGCTACATATTTCATAGTCTTGTGCTGTTTTGGGTAATTAATGTCTCTCTTTATTTATACTTCAGAGATCCCTTTTACATCTCAGAAAACTCATTGTAATATTGCCTTGCTGTATCCCAGTGTGATCTGAATTCCTCCTGTCAGGGTGTGGCAAGCCATGGTCACTCTCCTTTGCCTTGTCTATATTCCCCCCTTTGTGTCTTGCACCTCATTGTTTCATATGCCTCAATTTGGGCTTTGAATATTTTTTGGTGATGAAAAGGAGTTTTGGGCAAACATGGAATCCTGAGCTATTTTTGAACTTTTGGTTTTAGTATTTATGAGGAGAAGGAATCATGGCAGGGGGATTTTATGAAGGCTGTTTATTCCATCCCCGAAAAGAAGAAAGCATTGGTACATTATGATTGTAGAAGTTTGCCTGATTTCTTATTTGGCTCACGTGAGTAATAAAGAGAAGGTTAGAGAATGGGGTGTAGGATTTCTGTGGCAATCACCAGTCTGGGATCAGGTAAGGGATGGGTATGGTTGATGTAATGAGAATGGTGACAGAAATAAATATAAAATTTAATCAAGAGATACATATATTTAAAAAAATATTTTGAGGAAAGCTCTCGACAAGTTTTTGTGGTTGAAGCTGATGAGTCTATCACAAAATTTAGGAGTTCACTGGAGGGGCATCGGATTGGAAAACTATAAGTGGCTCTGACAGTACAAGTAAGAGTAGCAAACAGAAGCAGGTTGGGTAATATTAGGATTAATAATATCAGTGAGACAGGCTTGTCAGTTATCTCCAATGTAATTCAACCAATGAATTAGGATGGTCCTTATTTTTCAAAATTTGAATTTCTAGATTTCTTCCCTTTGGTTATAAAATAAATTGTGCAAAATATATTATTGTAATCTGATGGTGGGTAATAATGGCACTTCATTCTCAAAATTTTGGATTTTTGGCATTTTTCTCTGTTTTTGGTCATTTCTGGTGATTAAGGAGCACTTGGCATTGATAATAACTTTTCTGTCATTACCAACAACTTACTGTTCATTTGCTATGTTTAATTTAGAGTATTATCAATTTCTTCGTATAGTCCCTGAGATAGAGCATGTCACCCAAGTCGTAGGGTGCTGCCTCTCCTCGCACTCAAATCTATTAATTCTGCTGCTTTGTGTCACATTGTCCGTTCTTGCATTCACTAATTATGAAACTATTTGCACAATAAAATAGAAGGGCAAAAAAAACAATTTTAAGGGTAATTGTAACAGCATTTTACAATTTAATTGATGTTCTGGTATTTGGAAAATTTATCTGTGGAAAATTGCTACTTCTAAGTTCTTATTAATTGATGTTCTCAAACATTTTCTGAGTAACTCTTCCATAGCTGTCTGGAAGTTTAAATGGGTTGACTACCAATGTTAATTTCCAGACAGCTATGGAAGAGTTACTCAGAAAACTTTTCAGGCAAGACTTTTATTTAGCACATTGTTTTTAAAATAAATTTTGGCAATAATTAATTAAACTTATCCATCAATTCCACTCCTCTTTCTGAAGAATTATTGACCACTTTCGTTTGATTTAAGGCTCTCGAAGCCCTGTTTGTGCCCAACCACTCTTCTACTCAATTGGGTCCTCTGAACAAAAAATAAGTGAAATATTGAATCATTTGAAAAAATTTGATTTTTAAGTATGAAAAATTGCAAGGTTTTTTGATTCAAAATTAAGAAAATAATATGTTGAAATTTGATAATTTTTGCATGCATATAATGTTAAGATGTGACATGTGAGTTATTTGATTAAAATACTTGTGTTTCCCCAAATTGAGAACTCTTTTAGTTACCAACAATGATCATGAAAATTTACCAAGCATGTTGGAGGTGTAAATATTTTGAGTTGACTGAAGAATAAATATTTTTACTTACAATTACTACTCTGTACTCAAAGCTGTTTACTCAACTATTTACACATTGATTAAAATTTGTGTAGTTAATTTGGTCAACATTTTAACAGGAATCTTCAATGCACTTTCAGACATAGTGACTTCTCTTGCATTTATCTTTATGTACCTCAGTCTGCAATGCCCTAAATTGTGTGGCGAAACATTTCAAGTTTTGTGAATCAGAGAAATTAGTGTATTCCTCAATATACTCACCATTAAGTACTCCAAAATGATGAATTTAGCCTAACAAGGTAGAACTCATACATTTTACAAACAAGGTAGAACTCATACATTTTACAAACAAGGTAGAAGTCATACATTTTTCATGTTAGAATATCATGGACTATGAATTTCTCAAAACTGATGCGTACACATAATTTATACTTACTTGAGGTAAATCGTTTTCATTTGATTCATAATTCTAAAGGATAAATGAAAATGATTAATTTCAAGTAAATACAAATTTTGTGAAATGCATCAGTTCTGAGAAATACATTATGTATTCTATGTACACATAAAGCTTTACGAAGATACCTGCTCTATGGATGGTTATGAGTAGAGCTTGGCTGCTGAAATTTAGCTGTTAACTTCCTATCCAAAGCATCTAGGCTCATGTATTTACCATATTTGATGGCATGTAAGACGCACCTGCAGTTTCAGTAGTGCTCACTCAGGAAAAACAACCGTTAGCTTGTGGAAGGCCGTAACTTCACATATAAGATTCGGGGGTGATAATTTTGGCCCTAATTTTGGAAAAAAGGTTCGTCGTTTGTCTCCTTACTTGTAACCCGCTTGCATTTTTATTCACTCCCAAAGGTGGCCTTCTCTATTTTTAAGATATAATGGTGCAATAACAATGACAAGCGAGGAAAAATATTTTTTTAATATCTCCTATTTTTATATTAATATTAATGCCATCATGTCTTTGCCTAGTGTCACTTATGCTATATAATACTATAGAAGTCCCTGCCTTGGCTATGAATATGAGGAGAATATTAATAAAATCATCAGAGAAAAAATGTAAGTTTTGGAGAAGAAAAATTTCTGTGGAGATTTTATTATTATTTTTCTACTGCAGTAATGATTTTATACGAAACTAAGGTGTGTGGCATGACTTGTCCTTGTGTGGGGGTTACTAAAATGTACTTAGAAATTCTCATGTCTTATGTGACTCAGTAAAATTACAACACAGATGGTCATCTCAAATATTAGGATCAAATTAGCTATAACATAGAATGCAAGACCACCTTTCAAAAGTGTTATAGCTTTATAGCAGTTGTTAATCAATCATTACCAATATCAATTACATCAAACTTGATGGGAGATACCCACTGGAAGATGCATGGTTTTGCAGAATTCACAGTGACTAAATCATTAGCCTGGACTGGAATTCAAATGTAGATCCCCTAAGTTCTCCCACCAACTGTGTTAACCAATTAACCTTTATCGTGCGGATTAAAATTCCCGCTTCAGACGCTGCCGGCCAGATTTAATTTTGAAGACTCAATAGAGACTCTATGGGTTTAAATACCTCGTCCTGCAGCAATCCACAATATATTGTACGTGTCCCACATATCCCCCCACATCCCTGCGTACATTTAAATGTACGCTAGGCCTTTAAAGGTTAAGCTACCCAGCTGTTGTCTTCCACTGTTAATTCTGTGGAGGCGTTAGAGGAAGGAGAACTTCTCAAGATTAATAGTTCACTTTGTATTTTCATAAAAGTTAGTTGAGCTATTAAACATTTTAAATATATTTATTTTTGTTAATGCTGCAGATTCTAAGTTGAAAATGTTGAAAAAAGACCGACATTGGCTGTTTTTGTATATTTTTCTGCGTGTTCTTTGGTATCAGTCTGGCATTTCGTGACCTCCGCTGGTCATTTCTGCAAGTAATAATAAGTAATAATCTGCAAATAAGTACTCACTGCTGGCGTTGTCCTTAAAAAAGTACGATTATCTGTAAGTAAGATAAGTGGGGGAGGTGGAAGGGGCTGTTTGGCAAGAGGGGGGGGAAGGGAAAGGACTTTTACAGATGACTGGGTTCCATGTGTGCCTGTATTTGAGACAGCCATCTCTATTTCATTGTGTTTATTTTTCCTTTTCTCGATGGCCTCTGGGATTAGTTAGAGTTTCAATCTTTCCACCTTGGCGATGATTTTAATGATTTCTAAGTCAATTGCGTGTCCCAAGGTCTCATGTTCTGCAACTGCTGACTTCGTCCCAGTTGAATTTGGTGTTTGAGTTGGTGTTGTTCCAGTTGAGTTTTGTCTTAGCTTCCTGTCCTGTCTTATATATATTTCTTCCCGCACGTTCCAGTGGGAATTACATATACTCCTTCGATTTGTTATGGAGTTCTGTCCTTCGTGTCATAGATGTCATAGTTTCTTTTGTAGATATGGCTTGTAAATAGCCTTAATTCCCTATTTGCAAAGAACGTTACCTATGTTGTCTGTCGTGCCATTTATATATGGAAGGAAAGCTTTTCATTCCATACATAATGGAATGAGGACATCATAATCCAGAAGAAAGCTTGACAGAATTTAGCAGAATTTTGAACAGAGTTTAACAGAATTTACTCTTTGATGCATTGGATGTAACCCATTCAATTTCGTGCTGGAGGTGGTGGAGTGAGGAAGAACCGTAGATTACCCTGATTGTTGTATGTACATGCATTTGATGCTGTCTAGTCTCACTGGCAAAAGATGAATAGATCAACCCTTTTGCTGTAATGGCTGTACTAACGCTAGCCCTCCATGCCTACAGCTTATATTTGTGCCTGCCACGGAAGAAGACAAGTGGTGAACAATAACAATGTAAAAACTAAAAGAAATAAAGCTTTAAAATTTTTAAAGAAAATTTATAAACAAAAAATATCTTCAACTAAGCATGTGCTGTTGAAGGCACTTATTACAAAGGGTTATCGATAAAACAAAGCAAGAATAAAATAGCATCTCCAGGGTATTTCACAGTAGGGGCTGACTCTTGTTGAGTATGCTGTAGCAAAAGGGTTAAAAGTTGTTTTAAACTTGTAAAAAAAAATCACATATGACAATGGTACATTTATTCCTTAACAATGGTTTGGTTTGCTTCTTTATCTAGTATTACAGTATTTGTTCTTCATACCTCCTTAGTGCTTGTCTTTTGTCCTCCCAATCTGTATCCTCTTCTCCAACTTGTTCATTGTTGTTAATTGGGGCCACTGTGGAAACTGGCAACTGAATTAAGGTTAAGTGAACAAGGACAGCTCGAGTTGCCCGTGAGGATGAAGCCAAGACATTGAAGGGACGAGTCCTCAAGGAATACTCTTGGTTTTCTTGCAGGAGGACAAGAATGGTCCCTCTAGTCACTACCACCCGAACGTACCCCAGCTGCCCAATGTTCCCCTGCAGAGCTCTGATGAGCCAAACCACACCCACCTCCAACACCCTAACCATCTGCACCCCACCACTTTCCGATAGAATGAAAAAATAACCATTCCCAAGTTCTAGAGACACCTTTAATGCCTTTTGAAAAAAAGTAGAACAATACAAAAGTCCTGGCCAATCAGGGTAAGTGATTGTCTGTTGCCTTTTTCTCAAACCCACCAATTGTTTGATTGATTTTTGCCTCATCTGCAGCTTCTTCTTGCTTTTCCAATGCCCATTTATTTATATATTGGTCTCTCTCTCTCTCTCTCTCTTTATATAAATACATCTCTCTCACTGCTTCACTCTTCCTGTTCTCCCAAAGTGATCACCTCCTCTCGCTATCTCTCTTTCCGTAGTAGTCTGTAGACGAGTACCTATCTCATGCCCTCGAGGAGCCTCAGCTGGTTCAACAGTCAACTAAGCCAAAGTATTCACCACACATTGAGGTTCACCACATACAAACCAGAAGGGTTTTTTGGTGCTTTCTTTTTTTTAATTACTCATCTGATTTTTTACATTTGTTATTGAATTGCTCTATTGTTGCACTTCCCTCGTCATTTACCTTTGATTAAGTGCTGTAGGGAATATTCTGTCAAGCTTATACCATCTTCTTTCCCAAAATGGCTCTAAGAAATGTTTTCTTTATGCCCGAAACATATTGTTACTCTTGATTTCTTCATTGAGGATTTATAAATACGTCAATATGTGTGGAAGTTTAATTTTAATTAATGACGTGTGCTGAAGTGAGTTCACATTTTTTGATGAATTTGAGCAACATTGTTTTCAAAGAAAGATGAGTGTGTTGAGCTGAGGTGTTCTATTGAAATTATCTTAATACTTGGGTTGGAAAATGGTTAAGCTTACTAGTATTTGCCTTTGGAAGTTGGCAAATAACTGAAAAAGAAGACAATTGTGAATTCTGCTTTTAAAGCTAACTTTTATTACATGTACTATTCTTTATTACTGTGTTAAATTTCTGCTAGCAATTTACTCTTTCTCAGATTACTAGTTATTTGAGGTTATTGCTCGTCATTATGCTTTTACTTCACCAAAGGAATTAACGTTCTGATATGATGGAAGCTTATTATTCTATTATACATCTTTCAAGTTTTGGGTGATTTGTTTACTTAATGCAGTGAATTATTGCAAAGAGCTTTCTTTAGGTAATTTCAAATATGTATCTATGTCCTGCATACTTAGTGCTTTCATATATCAGTTTTTCATTAAACAAAAGCCAAATATGCTAGTGATTTTTTAAAATAAAATTCTTTCAGTATTCGTGGTTTACATTTAGAATCACTTGAAGGAAAACAAATCTGTAATTTGTAATCTTTGGTGAGGAAAGGTAATGGATATGCTATCTTTGAAATCATATAGCTCCGAAGTTCTAGTCAATTTTTTCATCATGAATTTACAGTGAAACATTGTAGACATTTCTTTAACAGTTATTTATTTGCTTTCAGTTCTGAGATAATTTATGAGCGGCAAAATAAATCATGTATGGGTGTAGAAATTAGTTGTGTGTGTAGATTCATAATCATAAATTATCGCAATCAGTCTAATCAATAATCACTGTAAAGATACATGTGTACGATTGGCCCTTTTTTGCCTAGGAAAGTGCAGTTTCTGTCTCATTTTAGTGGGAATGGAAAAATGTCAGCCTATAGGGGTTGGTGTAAATCAGAATGATACAGAGCTGACTTGTGTGCCACGCTGGGCATTTGCCTGTGGTGGGCTGCACCCGTGAGAGACCGACACATGCGTGTGCATGCTGGGCACTGCAATCTTTCACTGTGCACTGTTGCAGTGTTGAAGGCACCTCACTTTTTGATCACATGAAAGCATTTCAGCAAAACCTTTTTCTTTTAGAACATTCTCCTCGGGTAGATATCTCATTCGTTTAATATTGTTTGGGGAGATATGCACACCAGTTAAGCCTAATAGTTTGACCCTTGCTCTTAACTCTGGGAATACTTTTTCCTATTCTTCGTGGGGAATAATCAATGAACAACAACTAATTCAAATTATCAATTCTGTCATCAGTTAAGCTACCAGCTCTGATAATATTTTTCTTCCCTGGGAAGACGAGGGTTTTTCAATGATGAGTCAGAGGTTGGGATTTCAACGTCCACCCAATATTTTCTCTTAATGTTCTGAACGATGGGATAATCTGTGAAGACAGTTTTTACATCTACAAATTTTCCTCTTGCCATGTCATTGGCCATAGTCAGAAGAGTTTTTTAAATTTGTAATTTAAAAAGAGATTTTATGCCACATCATGTGCCCATTCTGTAGTAGCATTTTTGTTTTTGGAGTTCAATTATTCTGTATATAACTTTTTCCTAATGCTAATATTCCACAGTGATGGAATCATTGATTTCGTTGCTGTGATCTAAGTCAACTGTTCTCAAGTGTCTAATGGTTGCATAGAAGAAAGAAAACTTTAAATAGCTGTTAACAATTAGAGGAAATTTGAAGAAAATGGAGCTCCTGTATCATATTTACCTCGATATAGTGCATCTCATTTTTATAACCTCCAGAAGCCAAATTTTCTGAGCATATTTAGTGCAGGGACACAGTCAGACCCCCAATGCCTCTTAATATTTTCATCAGTAGTGGGAGACTGTTCTGAAAGCTATTGGGCTTCTAGTTGTGTGACTGGATACTCACCTCTTCCCACTCCTCAAATCCCAGAGCCTTCCACCAGATGTCATGGCTACCCTACTCCACAACAATGGCCCTGCACGGAAACATTCTGGCTGGCTCCCACTCTGAGGAGGTTAAAACGCTTCCCTTTCAGGAGGTGGGAGATGAGGATGAGGAAAGCGGGGACGACACTGAGCTCTCCCTCATGATGCCTCTCCTCACTGAGAACTGATGATGACGGCGAAATGTGCTGATGGGATTGTTGGGGTATTGGGGGGAGTCATAGGAGAGAGGGGGGGCAAGAGGGGGGGGGGGGATACATGTGCCTTGAGAAAAATCAACATGGTCGAGTCCTCGGCACTTTTTTTTTACCATTTTTCCCCCCAATACTTTCTCCATATACATATTTTCTAAAAAGGAAAAGTTCTCTTGTGTATTGAGAGTTAGACTGAGATTTATTTGCAAATATATGTTTTCGAGATCCCTTAAAACAAGCTTTATGAAATTTTGTGCACCGGGTACTGTTTGTATGGATGAGTGTGCACTTGGAAACATTTTTTGGGTATTGCTACTGAATACCGTAGTATGATTCTGCTTTCAGATTTGGAACTTGAAAATAAGCTGGTTGAATCTGATTTTGATTGTTTTCAACAGCATTGAATGTAATTTTAAAATTTATTTTCATTCCATTTTCTTTAGGACTTCACCTAATGTTTAGCCAGTGAAAATTATTCCTTTCGATCTCATGAACTTCAATACATATTTATTTCTGCTTATTTTGAATTATAGATTTTTCCTTGAGTGATCATATTTTTATAATAGGTGCAGTATTTATGTGTGTACATGACTGACGTTTTTGAACAGGGCTTGGTACTTAAGGGCAGGGAAACTGTGGTACATTGAGAGCAGTGAGTATTTTAGGGGTACTAAAAGGTACTTCTTGCTCACGTCTAGTGCCTAAGGTTTGAATTCTGGGAGTATCTATGGCAGGAATCCTCAGTTGTGATACTGCAAAAAATGACATTGGTGCCTTATAAAATTATCATTTCTAGATTGAGTTAAAGTGGCTTAGTGCCTCAAATAATAATAATTATTTTATCTGGCCAGTTTTACTGACTTCTCTGCAATTGTGTTACAGAATGAAAGCAAAAGGATTCTCATGCTTCTCAAAATTCACAGTTCTAGAGTAAGCCACAATGTGCTAAATGGTGTGCTCTAGGATGTTTTCTTTTCATAATAGTATGCTTATTGTAATCACTGTAAAGTTGCGCAAGTGAACAAGTGCTGAATGCTCTTCAATATTTCAGTTTCAGTTTTTATATGTGGCTAGTTTTTATGTAAATCAGGACATCTATCAACTCTGCATTGAAATATTTTCAATGGATAGCCTGGATCTTGGTCATTACAGGAGTAACTCACCCTAGGGTTAATCTAACCTTCCACAGTAAAATCATACATGCCAAAAAATGGTACCGAGTCGTAATTTGACATCTATTAATGTAGTTTCTCTCAGTATATTGATTTGTGTCACCAACTATCATTCATGGACATTAGGGGTCGTGCATAAACTATGTTACCAACTTAGGGGGTAAGGGAGTCGCTTAAAAACCTATGGTGGGTAATAAGAGGGAGGGAGGGGGGTTTTCACTCAAAGTAACGTAGCTGTTACAATGTGCCTATTTACGATTCTTCCTCGTCAACATCGCATCGACAATACTACAGAGTCTACCATGAGGAAGGGTGTGCGTAGTGTTTCTTACACCCCAAGCTTCTGCTTTAACCTTCCGGCAGGCACGCATTTTTCTGTCACGCGAGTGGGCGCGTTGTGTACACAGCACACAAAGATGCCAAAAAAGAATAAATTATGTGTTTTGTTACATAGTGGTTAATTTGTCGTTGGTTAGCTATATTATTCATTTCTTTACATAACTGTTCATATTTCACGTGCTTATTTTTTATTATTACATATTTTAATAGCTGCCTATCTTACCGAAGAAACTTATTCCTCGGTGTCTTGTAGGCACAAAAGGCGAGTGACATAAACTCATTAGTGTTTTTTGTAAATCTATTTACCCCATGCAATATCACAGTAAAAGTGTTATTTACGCATAGTTTACATTTCCCTCTTCGGAAAAATTCACGGGAGAAGTAGTTTTTACTTGAAAGTGGTAGCGCTTCAGGTGTGCTTCTAATCGGACTACGGAGTGGAAACAGTCAATTTTGACACTAAATGCCCCTTTTTGTGACCCACGGCTAGATAGTTTGTGAATATTCTACTTTGATGCTGGTCATTATCATACCATGTTTATTGAATAGACAGAATCGGAGTTGATGCCAGCTATATTCAAGAAAACAAAATATCCTGCAAGTGGTGGGCCACTGGCTTCGCACATTTTATGAACTGTGTTTACACATTTTGTTGTGCACATTTAGTTTCATTGTAATGTGTTATTATTTTGGTCTGTTGGTAGCTGCATTGATGTCATATGAGTCATGCGTTGTAGGAATTCGAATGACTGCTTTGAGTCTTAGTACGTATAACACGAGGGTCACGTTTCTTTAGAATCTAAGCAATGAAATATGTACTTTACTTGCTTCGTTTGGCTTCAAATTTCGGTTTCAGATTTCAAAATTATTATCACTAATGTAACTTGTATTGATGCATAATTACATAATTTTTATGCAATAAAAAGTGACTCATTCTCTGATATAAATGTAAGGAATACAGGTAAAAGTACATACTCACGAAGATATTGTTTTCATGATCACAGCAGGTCTCCACAACACACGCAATATTTTGTTTCAGGCGAAAATTCTGCCAGATAAAAATATGAATAGATAATCAGTAATTTGCAATATTTGTTGCCAACTATTGTTAACAATAAAAAAGTCAGTATCTTATAGAATAACAAAAAAATATACAAACAGACCTCGATTGTTCATTGATTCAACGGGCCACGCAGCGCACCACGTGCGGACTTCAAGATGTGTTTCGCCTTCTTTTTCCCCAAAAACTGCTTCTAAGAAAATAATTTCTTCACACTACGAAGGCTATTTGTACAAATGAGGAATAGAAAAGGGTCCCAAGTTGGTCCCATCACGGTAAAATGGATTAAAATGCCGAAAACCGACTGCCGTGTACTCAGTACATATAGGTGCCCGCTGGAATGTTAACTCAATGTTACTGAACCATTGCCTCTACAATGTTGCAAGTCTTCATATGATCAAAATACTTGCATTTTAACCTTCTCACGGGTTAAATAGCGACCTCGTGACAACACTTTTCAAGGCAGTAGTCAGAAATGTGGGGAGGGGAGAGAACAAAGTAGATGAGCACAGCATCTTGCACTATTACTCATGGTTGATTTTTAGAATTTAAAAATGAATATTACTTGTTCCAACTGAGATTAGATAGTTCTATAACATCTAGTTCGACTACTTTTTTTGTCTTATTTCAATCATCCATAAAAATAAACTCACTCAATAATTGAGAAAATATTTTTGAATTGAAAGTTTCATTTGTAGAGACAACATTACATGTCAAGGGGGTGAGGGGTTGGGAAAAATACTAACAGTTGTCAACAAAGGGGAGGAAGGGGTAAAAACATCTCCGGAAATGGTAACTTAGTTTATGCACGGCCCCTAATTTGGTTAAATAGTTGAATTTTGCTAATGTCAGTGTATACCCATGTAATTTGAATGACTTCCCTATCATAAGATTCTGAGGCCTCGTTTTTGTTCCATGATCAATGTATTTTATTACATATTTGGTAAAGTTCTGAGGTGAAGAGGATGGGAAATCTTGATCTGAAGGATGCTGGAAGTGACATTATTGAATGTAATATTTACATTTTTAGAAGTGGTGAAAACAGTTTTATTTTACTTGAATGTTGTTGATGGCAAATACATGTATGAATGACAAATAAATATGCATTGGCACTAGTTCCCAACAGTGATATTCTCTCACAGATCTCAAGACCAAAGGTAGCTAGAGTGAGAAATCCTCAGTACTTGTCTTTAAATGCATTGGTGCTGACGCTAGTACTTGGAAAAAGGTTAAGACTGGCTGATGTATATGGAGAAAGTTATAAAATGTACTTGTCGGTCATGTTGATCCTCTCTTAATTGCTGGCTTGTTATGTTACACGTGGCTTCACGTCATTGAGAGTAAGAGAGAGTGGGGGGGGGGGAGGGGAGGGAGGGGAGTGGGGTTGGTAGGGGAGTGGGTGAGCGAGAGAACTGTTGTTGCATTGCCCGCCCTCCCCTGCGCCTCTGGCCGAACACAGAACCAAGAGAGGGTTGCGCACTGTTGGGGTCATGCCCTCTCAACCCTCTGTAACCCATCTACCCCATCCCTTCGATGGCCGACTACTCACCGATTGCCTCCTCATCCACCATGAATAGGTACAGGCCACATTAAAAATTCCAATGTGTTGACCAAACCAGCCTCATTATGCGCATCTGCCTGCTTGCTTTCTTGCATACCATTTCCGATTGCCCTTCCACCTCCTCCCATTTATCCTTGCTCTCCCTCCCTCCCTGACACCTCCCCCACCCCTGCTCCTCCTTGGCGGGGCCACATTCTGTCTCAAAGATTGTTTTTGAATTCGTTGCAGGTGCCATGGGAAAGCAATGGTCTTAGGAATTGCCTTGGTTGCCCTCAAGTGGGCTGTAAACCTTCAAAAAAGAAGTTGTTTCTGATGTTCAAGTAAAATTTTAAGCATTATAATGTGCTTGCAATGAAGTATCTGACTATTGTCCTTACCCTCAAAATTGAAAATGTAACAATTTCAACTAAAATATGGGTGAAAGAAGGCCTAATGAATATTCAACTGCAATAAACGTTCATTATATACCCGACGAAAGTATTCTTACCTCTCTGGCAAGGGCTCTGTTCCAGCTGTTGACAACATGAGGAATAAATTACCTTATCATGGCAGTTATTTTAGAAAGTAAATTAAGAATTTTTTTAAGGCTTGATTGTATTTCATTTAGCTTCAATCCAAGCACATGATTTTGGAGTTACTCGTATTAATTTTGGATGTCAATTAGCTGAAGACTGTTAGTTATGCATAAGAATGTATTGTGCAATGGACAAAAAATAACAGATTTATGATTGATTTATGAATGGCAAACTAAAAACTCTAGTTATTGGGATCATTTCCATATCATCGGAAGGATTATTCAAAGATGCCATAATTTTTCCGATAGTAAATATAAAATCACAGTGAGGGATTAAATTCAGCAGTATTTTAATTACTTTTCAAAAATGAAAGTAACCGATATAGTACTGTCCACTTTATTTTAAATTGTCAACACTTGTTTTGTCTTTGTTACTTGGCCATCTTCAGGTACAAAGACAATTACCTAATGTCACATTGCTCAATTTATGTATAATTTTTATGGCTAAGTAAAAAAAGCTGAAACGTGTTGACAATTAAAAATGAAGTGGACAGTACTAGATCGATTACTTTCATTTATGATAATGCTGTTCCACCGCATCTCGCCGGGACACTGTTGACTTAATTACTTTATAGTGGCCATACATTCTGCATTGGCTCTTGCTAGTCAAACTGAAATGCTATGCTTTACCAGTGTTTCCCTTCGTCACTTCCTTTTAAGTTTTTCAATGGATTCCATTTTTTCCTCTGTAAAATCCTAATGATTTCCTCACCAAATCATGCCTTGCGCCAGAACAATTATTCAATTTCACACGCGTTGCTTGGGATTACATTTTTATTCTTGCTGCCTCTTTAAATTTCATTTTAAAATTATTTCACTGCTGTATTCCTGCTGTTCTTTCCTTATTTAAATGTGTAATAAAGTTTGTTGTAATTCCTATGAAAGGTAGCAATAAAGAGAATTATCCTCACTTTGGAAGTGATTTCACTGTTCTAATGTTCATTCTCTTGATCTAATCTATAGGCAGGTAAACCTATTAATTATGAACCCGAATCCCTCAATTTCGCGCCAAGTGATTTAACCAGTTAAGCTACCGAGGCATCCTTCTCCCCTGTGGATTATTTGGTGGCTTTATAGGAGCATGGTGGTCAGGACTGCTAATGACATCATATGTCTAGTAGTCCTGACCACCATGCTCCTATAAAGCCACCAAATAATCCACAGGGGAGAAGGACGCCTCGGTAGCTTAACTGGTTAAAGCACGCGGTGTGAAATCGAGGGATCCGGGTTTGAATCCCAGTCAAGGCGAATGATTTTTCCTCTGTGGAATATCGCACTTATGTTCACTTGCGGGTGACTCCGTAAAGGTTACTGCCATGGCTAGTCCCGGTTTCCTCAAAACTATTAATTATCATTACTTCCCTTGTTAATTATGTTGTTGTTGTTATTTGTTATCCTTCAATTACTGGACTATCTCATCTCTTAAAAACAATTTCCGATCTAATCAGCTAAACCCTGAATCCTATGAAACCATTTGGATGTCTATTTTGCCATTTATTTTGCATGTTTATTTCCTTCGAGTTATTTGGGAATAGCATATTTTTTCCAACATGAATTGTTTTGTTTCGAAGGCAATTATAATTTTCATAACTCAAATACTGCCTATATTAGTTTATTATAGCCTGTATTCCCGTTCTCCCTATATTCCTTCATTTATTTCATATTGAACCATGATGGTCAGTATCTCAAAATTATGGGACAAAGCTACACAGTTAAATGTACCCATAGTTCCTATCTTAGAATATTTTCATTATTTGATTTGCATTCTATGTACACCTCTCTTTCCCACTAATTTGAACTGACCTTCTAAAAATTCATTACCTCTTGTGTGGTTCTTATCATTGCAATTGGTTGTAGTGTTCATTTTTACCTGAATATCTTCCATGTATGGTCATCAATTCCATTGAAATTATAAAAGTCCACCTGTTCAAAAATTATGAAAATACATAGGTCTCTTTCTGTGAATCAATAATTCCTGGTTCATAGCTGCAGAGTGATAGCCAATCATGCGGTGCCGTTATTTTCTGTCAGGGAATTGACCAGTTTATGTTACTTTTTAGCTGGTCTTCTATAAAAGCAGGCATCTAAGATTGACCATATCTTTGAATACTTTTATATATCCACTTAAAAAACATAGAAACACGTAAAAAGGACACTTGCAAATAAACTTGGACGTTTCGACGGTCAAGTCATCATTGTCGGCGGTAGAAATTCTAATTAAATTAATAAATTGAAAGTGTATCAGTACATAAATATACTCACACACACATACCTGAATCCAAGCCCTCAAGCCAAGTGTTACGTCCTTTGTCATTGAGCCTTGCCTGTTTTTCCCTTTGCCGTTCTTGCCCTCCTCCCCACCCCTCCTCCCTTGCCCCCCCCCCCCCCCTGGGAAATGAGAAGAGCATTATATACTCTGCATGATCTCCTTTGGGAGTGGAGCGTTGCCTCCCGAATGACCCTAATTGAGCCAAATTGTTGTATCATGAAATGTGTGCATGGCTTCCTGTGATGAGGCCTATCTTTAATATTCGTTCTCTGCCTGTAGCCTTCCTCTTTGTCCCCAACTGTTTTGAAGACCAACTGCCTCAAAACCAAGTATTTTAGGTATATGAAGACTCATTGTTATTTGATTATTTCATTGATTTGGTTATTCATTGATAAAGACTTAGATGGTACAAAATTGGAGTATGAAGAGGTTATTTTAGGGCTCTCGTAAGGAGCACACTGTGCTGGAACCTTTTGTGTGTGTGTGTGCATATAATTGACATATTTGTGTAGACAATCTTTGTTTACTGTCTCCCTCAAAAGATGCCCATTATCCATCCTGTCTTACCTTTATTGTTTGTTGCGCACCTCAACCTGCCCTTTTAATATGTGAATCCTCTGCTTGTTTTAATCTTTGTTGTCTGTTGTAGTGTTTCATTTCATAATATTTTGTGTGCATGAAGTATCATTTATGTGTGAATGTAATGTTTTCAACTGAGTTTCTCTTGCAAAATGGCAACACAATCAAGAAATTGATATGATTGTGATTTTTTCTACCAGTCGTGTATTAATTTAACCATCCATTCAAGCTGCAAATCAAATTTGGAGAATGCACCTTGGCCTCTCTGCTGAAACTCTTCAAAACCCTAATGCATCAAATACCAAACTTTTATAATGTTTAAGCATCCATTACCCACGACCCTTCCAATGACCTCCTTTGTGAACTTCGGTGATCAAATCCACACCATTCAAGATGTTCTTGCTTCGGGAATGGACTGCCTTTATCCTTCCATCCCAGGAAGAGAGCAGTCGTTCTGAATAATGGTTCTGAGAGCTAAGCTCCCTAACTATGATTATGTACACATTTAAGCATGTCTTTGTTGTGTGATCAACCTTTGTCTCATATTGGGAGTGTCTCAGGGATTACTCTGATAATTGTATTTATATGCATCTGGGAGGTATTTTATTAGCTTCATTGCTTGTGCTCTTCTGTGAATAAAAATAGAAATATTTCTTTAATCTCTAAATTTTCCCTCTATTGATTGTATGAGTTGGTTGATGATTCAACTCTGATCAGGTTGAGCCTATTGAGTTGAAAAAGTCCAAAGTTGCCGGATATGTGAAAGAAGTCTTATTCTTTTGTTCCAGAAGGGCACACAGCCTAACTTCAGGATTTTGCGTGATTACATTGCTGTTGTTCCTGCGAAAGTTATTGCCTGTTACATGCAGGTGCTTTTAATATTCATTCAACCTGCATGGTGTTTATTGAAAATGTTATGACTAGGAAATCATTTATATAATTGATAACATAGTACATGCGCATCCCATATAACATTGTGTCAGTGTATGAGTTCAGCAAGTATGTATATGTCGTGGAAAAAGCGAATGGAAATTGAAACTAGATTTTCACTTGAGGCATTTGATTGTAATTGGGGGATCCCTGTAGCTGGTGAATCTTTTTTGGCTGTAAAAGGTAGGTTATATGTGACTTCAAGGGAATTTGTCAGTCCCCAGGGAAAGGTTAGGCATGGAAGGGATCTATAGGGATTAGCTCTGTTAATCCCTTTGAGGCAAGAATCCATTCTCAGAACCATTATTATTTTGTGCTCTTAGTTCTTTCTGGCACCCTGCTATTCTCAATCCCTTGAATTTATGTTCGTTGACAATTCCACTGTATCAAATGGGATTATTGTCTGCTTCTGAGATTTTTCTTTGCCAGTAAAAATTGTTTTACTATCACTGTTTTGCTACTGCACTCTTTGAAGCAAGTTTCTCATATGCTGGCTTGGTTTTTCCAGTTGGTCATATTGCTTTTACTGTGGATACCATCAAGGGAGTGGAATATTTTTGCATGTGATCTCCAACTCTGTAACATTCCTGCCACCTTAACTGTTCTACCCCAGCCATTCTCAATAGGTGTACAGCCAACATTCCTTGTATAGATTTCGCTTCAATGTCACTTGAAGCATTGTGTTTTGTTAGTTTAATTGCTTGGGTATTTACCTGGCATGCCATTGCTCTTGCAATGCTTTTTCTTATTGAACTTGGTGGTTGTATCTTTGGGAGGCCATGCATGCCATATCATTGTTGCACCCTAAAATTTGCCCAATCACTGAGTACATATGTGATGCCAGGGAATGAAGTACACATGCAGAGAATGATGCCCTGTGTGTGTATTGAATGAAGTCCCAATGACAAACCTGCTGATTTAGATGAGTATTCTCCTCTGCTGGGAGAAGTTTAGGAGTGAAATGGTGAGAAAACATCACAGTAAATCATGTTAACCCATCCCACTTGAAAAAGATAAATGTTTTAGCTTTAAAGACATTGTAACCCTTTTTTCACGATGATTATAAATTATGTTATTGGATGTAGATGATAATGTGTGTGCATATGTCTCCTGTCTCTTTTTTGCCAATGAAGTTTTTTCATGAACCAGCTATTTTAATTGGTGAAGATACCTCTGCCTTCGTTAGAACATCAGTCAAATAAATTTTAGTGTTCATATTTCCACATATTAAAGAAGTAGTGTCTGGTACCATTTTGTATGTTTGTATGTGCGTGTTATTTATGAAATGTGTAGCTACTGCAAAACAAACTTCCATGTCATCACGCGCCCTTTTATTCCTTGAAGGGAGTGAATGCAGAAGCTAAAGAAGAGGTTCTCGTATGTTGTCGTCTCTAGTATGGTGTTCGTTTGGGGGCACACCCACGGCAACTGCTTCATTTTGTTTCCTATCATATGCATTGCGTGCCTGTGTAAAGACAAGCTGTCCTTCATCACTTCATTATTTTATCCTTTGCTTTTCCTTGTTTGGTTTTCATGCACCCCTGCTGCGTTGCCTGCCCTCCTCCTCATAGGGCTGCCTTCACTGAAACGGTGTCCTCTTACACTCTCCCATTCGTTCTCACTTCTCCTGTGTGCATGCAACTCCAAATGCTGATTACCAGCTTTTTCCTATATCCCAGAAATTCTATCTGTTAGCTTATAAGTCAATCACAAGATAAAATGTTTATATCTATGTGTTGCCATTTGCCCTAATTTTGTTGTTTTAATTTTAAGAAGTATATCCTCCAGTGGCAGCTGTATTATAATAGCGCTGTTACTTTGTTGCTTAGCTCTTATCCATTGGGTAGATGTTATTCATGCTTCAAGTAAAGCTACTCATGTTTGGCATGCATTTTTATTACATATAAGGTTTTTTTTAAGAGATGATCAATCATGTAGCTCCTGTCTTCTTATGTGTCGAAAAGCTTTTCCTATGAAATTATATGATGCCTATCTAGTTTATTGTTACAAAGTATTTCAGCCAGAATGCTTGATTTAAAAAAAAAAAGCATTACTCAATTCAATTAATGCATATTTCTTAAATAAGTCTTAACTAATACTTTTTGGTAAAAAATGAAATTCAAGCTAATATTCATGTATAAATGTTACTTGATTGAACAATGCACCATTGCTTTAGTTAACATATTAAACCATTCCTTGCATTTTTTTGGAGAAATGAGGAATTTTTTGTTTTATTTTAATACTTACCTAAAATTTCATTTTTAAATGTAGCCCGAGTTCCTTTCTTTGCTTCTTGGCCATTCCATGAAAATGGCCACATTTGTCAAGTGTTGTGGTTTAAGTGGCTGACTAACTCTGCCGTATGTATTTTGAATGGATATGTTTTTTGAGGACTAGAAAATAATCTTACTTTCATTTGGAACTGTATTAAGTTTCATTAAATTATTTTCTTGGGTTCTTAATTTTGCATTTGACAATGTTGAGAATTTAAAATTCAACGAATTATGGATGTTCTAATTATATTTGTTTGTTTGGGAAAAATATTTATCATGGACAATTTTTTGTGAGGTGGTAGAATCAAATCTTAACCCATTTATCCCACGGAATATTTTTTGTAAATTTATTCATGAAACAAGTTTCATGAACCTGCTTGCTTAGAGTCGACGAGCCTAAGTATGCATAACTATTAGAAGGAAATAATTATTGCTTGAAGTATCAACTGAATGAATTGCGTGAACAAACATACAGGCTCATGATAATGCACATAGAAACCATACCAGCTTAGCAGTTCCCTCTTAATAATGCGTGATTTATTGATCAGATTGCTACGGGTGATGTATCAGAAAATGTTTGTGCAAAATAATTCTGCTTTTGCTACATAATGAGATAATATCAACAATTAGTTCAAATGTATGATGTGCATCACCTTATTTCGATTGGTGACATTGTACTTGAAGAAGTGAAGTTTTCATCTCAACTGTTGGTCTCCAGAGCAAGGGTCAAAGTGCATGTGCCAAGAAAAATCAATCATTGGTCATGTTTCGTCAAGAATATATAGAGCTACGTAGTTTACAGATATGTACTACATATTATCAGAATATTAGCATGTGCATGCACAGTCTGATTCTGTGAATTTTTATGAATTAATGTACGAAATAACTTACCTTGGGACACTGGCTTTAGCGAGACGCAAGTGCATAGAGAAGACATTTGAGACCCCGCCCTGTGGGATGGCGGATCCTTCCTTTTAGCCTCTGGGCGGAGACGGTCTTGACTCTTATTGTTAGTTCCAGGGCCAGATTCACTCACGGCACATGTCCTCTTATTTGTTTAGGCAATCAATGTACTAAAATCTATTCTCTGCTTTCTTCGAAAATACAGACTCAGAATGGCATTCCTTGTGTTTATCAGAGCACTTACGAATTATAAATGAAACCTATTTTTAGCCAAGTTATTGGGGACATCCTTTACAAAAGAACCTCTGGTTTTTTTGCAATTGTAATCATTATCGCAACTTTCACTTAAGAATTTGTAAATTTGCACGTCTCCTATTTTCCGAGAATTCAGCAAATGATTTTTCATTAATCCACTGCATAAACAAAATGGACATGGAAAAAATGGACTGCATGGCCAAATGCCGTGTTTGTGGCAGGCACTTTGGTAAAGGGTCGAGATTACCTCCGGCCAAGGAAAGGGTCCGGCATCCACAGTGTGCCTAGATTCCAAGATGGACGTAAAGCATGCCAGTCACCTCTGGAGAGCTCTCCATTCAGAGAGGCATGGAGAGAGAAATGTACCCATGCCTGGGGAAGACCGCAAGCTCCGTCTTGAAATGGTTAAATGAAACATCGAATGAAAGCACTCGAGATAGGAACGAGCAGAAGAAGCTCGAGTGAAACAGATGAGGCTGTGCCTCTTGAAGCTTTTCTCTTGAACTGGCTCTTGGCAGATCTCAAAATGCACAGAGTCCTATGTGATATTCGTCCACGAATTGGTGGAGATGACATAGCTGTCATACCAACAGTTCATTGAAACTACATTTGTCGGAGTCTTATTACTGAATGGCTCATACGAGACTTATTTATTTTTGTCTGAATTCTTGGAAAGTTAAGAGAAAACTTACGATGAAATTACTACTGCAGGACACTAATTTTTTTATAGATATGGAAAAGAATCTTTATTTAATTCTCTCCAAAATTATAGTCTATGACAAATATATATTTTCGTATATAAACAATGAAATTCACGTGATGTAAATAATAGCCTTCATGAGACTGATTTATGTTATTAGTCTTTGGTTGTGCTTTCAGTTTAACCTCTAGAGGGAAACAGAATAAAAATATACTTCTTTCTTCACAAGATTTGAGCAATGATTATCATATTTCTTTGTTTCCATATAAGCAAAACATGTTAAATTTGATACAGGCTTATTTTAAAGGGGTTAAGCTTTGTCAGAATTTAAAAAATCTTAAAATATTTTACCACACAATGAGAGTTCCCAAACTTTACCTACTTTATTTCCAAGTACAATAAATAGCCATGTATGCATTGATTTTATTATGTTCTATAGAAGTAGGGACCGGTTTGTTATGTAGCACCTTAAGCCCTTCTGCCCCACAGTAAATTCTTTTTGTAAATTCTATCATGAAATTCATATTAATGAAACAAAATTCATCAACGTGTTTGCCTCATTGTCACACAAGCAGGAAAAATTCTTGCACCTGTCGGCAGAGGGCCTGAAAGAGAATTTATTTGTTGTGACATCCATAGTGAATATTCGGTCAAAAAAGAAAATATAATGAATAGTTATCTGCAGAGTCTATGAGCCTGATTACAGTAATTGCACGGAAATAATTATAGCCTTTTATGTCTATAGAATGAATTGAATGAACGAATGTACTGTTTCTTGATAATGCACAAAAATACCAATGTAGCAGCTCCCTGGTAATAATACATGATTTAATGACCTAATTATGATAGCTAATTCAAATACAGATATTAAGACCACCAATGCGCTCAAATTTATGGTGGTACATAATAATATTTTCCTCCTCATCGTATTGCAACTTGTGGTCAAGATGGTGGAATTCGAGCACGTTTTCTACTCAATTAGTGAAAGTAGACTCTGGCAGGGGAATGGTCGAAGCGCATGCATTGCAGAAAAACCAATCGGTATTTGAATCTTTCAAGAACTTCAGGGTTCCTTAATTCAGTGAAATTCAGAGATTATTGCCATCCACATACCCAGTCTGATTCTAAGATGAAGAAATTGTTGGCGGCCGATACTTTGTGGAATTCCACTGTAGGAAAAAATTAAATACTTAGCACAGTTCCACTGGAGAAATTTGATTTATTGAGTCGACATGTTTCACTGCACTGCAGCATCATCCGGACTGAGTCCTAGGATAGAGTCCTGATGATGCTGCAGTGCAGTGAAACATATCGACTCAATAAATCAAATTTCTCCAGTGGAACTGTGCTAAGTATTTAATTTTTTCGTACTGATTCTAGGAGTCATCATGAATTATTTAATGAATAAATTTACGAAAAAAGTTAGGGTGGGACACCAGCTTTATTTAAATGGTGAGCATTAAGTTAATAGATTTTCTATAAATTATGTGTAAGACGTATCATTTGATGGTATTCATGCGTATTCCCTCAAAAGCATATTGCATTGATTATCAGTCATCTCTTCTAAATTCACTAGTGGAGGAATGACTTCACATTTTTATTCAATCTGTAATGTGATGTCCCTCCCATAGTTGATATGCCTCTCTTAATGTTTGAATCGTGGTTATTGGCTGATTTGGACCATTATAATTGTAGCAATATCACTGTAATGACTACTTGTTGGAGGTGTGGAGGGGTTTAATGTGATTTTAATCTCTTCCTCTTCGCAACCACTTGGATGACTCGCTCGTGGCGAACTCTCTCGTGCCTCCTGATTCCCCACGTGTCCACGGTGCAATGCAGCTCTCCCCTGGCCACGAGGGCTCGGATGACACGGACATGGAGCCGACGGCATCCCAGTCGCAGGACTGCGAGCCCACGCCTCCCCTCCAGCGCCACGGCTCCAAGAGCAACTTCTTCCTTCCGCCGAGCGGAGGTGGTGGGCGAGATGGAGGGGGATCTGACGTGCACCCGTCATCTGTTCAAGGGGGCTATAGCGTGGACTCCCCGCGGAAGGGCAGCATCGGGGGCGGTGGTGGGCCACAGATAAGGGGCCAGTATGGGCGGGGCTCTCCTCATCCAAGACCCAGGTGAAATGGCGGTGGCAGTCCCTCTTGAGTAATCTTGTCCACAATTTAGTGGGAGGCACAGTCCATTGAAATACACATGTGGATAGCGGAGATTCAACTTCAATGAATGTGATACACATGTACCTCTTACTTTCACTCTTCACTTAAGGAACAAAAAAGGAAGCAAATATTGATGTGTAATTGCCATATGGGTTAAAGAACCTAAATGGTAATACATGTATTCTTTTTTATGCATGAAATGTTCATGGTAGGGGGGATCGGAAAAATCGATTTTTCGCTGAGAAACTTGGCCCTCTGGAAAAAGTAGTCAAAGTGAACTTTGTCCATTTGGACGTATCTGTAGCCGTTAAGCCACAAATTGTCTATTTTGAGTGCGCGGCCACTCGTAAATATGCAACGCCCACGCAGCATCATGACGCGTTGCAGTGCAATGGTCAGCAGGCCGCTCGTGCCTCCTGCCGGCTCGCGTCTCCTGCTTGCTCGCATCTGCTGCCCGCTTGCCGCGAAAGCAGCAAAACTCATCATGCATGCGTCTTCCCTCGTTGGTCTAACTGATATTAGATAATTAAACATAATGTCCAGGGAATAACAATTACGGAAGAATTATTTGAAATTAATATAATACACCGTCATCATTCAGGGAGTAGAGAAAAACTCCCTGTTTGTACAGGATTGCCTACTTTTACAATTCTTTTTCAATATGGAGAAGAATGCAAAAATAGTTACCAGAGTTCACCACGTCGAGTTAACTGCACTATGTGCTCCCCTGCCCACCCACCCACTCAAATAATATTGAGGAACGCATTTCCTTTATCAGATTAGATGCCAAATGAAAAATAAGCAAGTGGTCATTTTGTAGACCAATCAGTTTATCTGTGTGTAAGTATTAGTCTTTAAACATTATTTTCATTGAACACTAAAGGTCATTATCGATTTATTTTTTTTGAAGTCAGGCAGAAAAATATAAAACTTACCCTATCACAGCATGAACTGAGACTTGGTTTTGAAGGTCGGCATTTTGGGTCTGCTTTCTAGTCTTTTCAGCATTTCTAATTGTCTCTCTTTGTCTGTTGCGGATGCCAACGAAGCTTGGGTTACCTCTTTCACAAATATTTACATTGCTTGTGTGGTATGGAAAATTAAGTTCCAAAGTTGAGCATTTCTCAAGTAATTCTCGAATTTCTTCAGCCGATGAGATGTGATAGAGCAGGGGGGTCTGTGTTCTTGTCCCATTTGATCAACAAGGTGTAGTCTTCTGCATCAAAATTAAAATCTGGTAATTCGAAAGTTCTTGGATATTCGGTTGCACGCGTATTTCTTCGTGCCTCTAAGATTTTTTTCCACGCATCTCTTTGCACTTCTTCTCGATGGTCAGCAATCATTGAGAGGAGTAACTTTCAACCAATTTATTAGTTTCCATAAATTTAAACCCTCCGTCGTGTATACAACGGTTTTGCTTCACTGAAAACCAGAGAGGTGCATATACTTTTTGAATGAATGACATTAGAGTTTGTAAATTAGCACTTTGATTTTCTGTGAACACGTATAGCCTCAGTATTCGGTTGGCCGTAGTGAGCCAGCGAGAATGAGCCACTTTCCCTGGAGTTTTCCTGGCCAAATTTTCCGAGCAAAATCCTTTCGACACAGCCCTGGAAATTTCCAAAAGATACTGCTGGTCAGTGCTCAGCAATGTCAAGTCTACTTCGTGGGACAATTTTGTTGGAATTGGCTCAAATCGTATGATATCAAGACTGTGACAGTCTTGAAGGGCGGAACCAATAGGTTCTGCAAACAAATTTGAACCCTTAGTTTGTCCGTCTATTTTTTCTACCAAATGCCGCAGCGTTAAGTCAATCAAGTGTAATTGGCATATAGACCACTGTAAGGGATGTTGGAGCTGTGCTTCCAGTAAACAGATGATGCCTCCTTTCTGACCTGTATTCACTTTGGTGCCGTCGCATCCAATCACTTTTAAATTTGAAAGTTTAATATTTTCTTTCGCAAAAAAATCAAGAATTGCAGATTTGATGTTTCTTGCAGATCCTCCTGTGGGGGAGACAAACCCCAAAAAGTGGGAGCCTGGCTCTTCAGCTAACACGATATTTTCCTCCCTAACCTTAGATTGATAAGTTCTCTGGCCTATTTTCTCCAATTTAATTGTTTCATCCTTTCTGCCGTCAAAATACAACCCTTCAATTGCACTTTTTGATTTTTCTCTCTTTGCTAATACTGAATCTAGTATCTTCTTTTTCTGTTTTCGTAAGTAATTCCGGTCCACTACCTTTGATGTGTCTTCCGGAGTTATGAGCTTTGCGTCGGCTGAAAATACACTGACGATCATTGCTGCTGCTCTGAGGGACATGCCGGTTCTTGCACATGGCTCCGCCACAGTTGGCAGTTGAAGATGCATTTGCCCAGAAGAAGGTCCAGGTTGATTTTAATCCCTAATCGTATGAGGAACGTTGAGGTCCAAGCTGGCTGATTCCTTGTCGGTTTAATTTTCTCGGGATGTTGAGGAAGAAAATTCTTGATGTTAACTTTTTTCCTCTTCAAGAATGAATGATTTTGACTCTAAGCTCTCCGAGGCATACAATCCACCGAATACCATCTTTCATTTTGTCCTTCGATCCCTAAAAAATGCCACTTCATTTAGGGGAACTTTATCCTTCTCCTTACATTTACACTTGTTGATTCTTTTGCACTTACACGCACAAATATCACATAGTTCCTGAGATTCATTTAAAAATGCATTAATTTTTTTGTCAATTTGACTCTTTTCGTAGGCTTGCTTACACTTTTTCGAAAGCCGTAGTACGTCTTATGGTACCGTAATATCATTTTAATCTCACCACGTTCAGGAATGATTGGAGTAGAGGTGCGTATCCAAAGTTCGGACACTTTTTTCGCCACTAGACTAGCTACATGATAAACTGTAGGCTCCGTGCGTGCGTTTTCGGATCTTAATATGTCGCGAACATAAAAAAAATAATTTATCACTTCTTTAAAAGTTGGTTACGTCAATTCGTTTAATATCGACGAGAAACCAAAAAAAGGACATTTTTACTCAATAAGTATCCTTTTTTTTGGCATTTTCCAAGTACAAATTATCGTAGAGTTAAAATATTCAAATCACTAAGGGATTTGACTTGAAGAGCGGCTCACTTATTTCCAAATTCTCACCAAAAATGACTATCACATCACTGACTAACAGGGAGAACGTGTAGAGAGAAGCACGACTTCACTAAATGCCTAGTAGCGAACTGCAGGCACTGTATATGCTCACTGAAATAGCAAGGTGCAATTTTCCACTAAATGAAATGGTGCTAAGCGCTGACAATATATACATATTTTGGAGGCGGTATGGGAAGGAAGGGAGAAAGGAGAGGCGATGAGAGGGAGGAGAAGGGGTGGAAAGCGAGGGTATTGGGAGTTTTACCAGGGTTAACATACTTAGGCAACAAAATATGCATACATTGCCAGCGCCGAATACCCGCCAAAGGCCACCTGAGGCAATTTAGAAATGTTATAATAATTTCAAATAATTCTTCCGTAATTGTTATTCCATGGACATTATGTTTAATTATCTAATATTAGTTAGACCAAAGACGGAAGATGCATACTTGACGAGTGTTGCTGTATTCGCGGCAAGCGGGCAGCAGACGCGAGCCGGCAGGAGGCGCGAGCAGGACGCTCGCGCCCCCTGCCGGCAGGCCTGCTGACCGTTGCACTGCGATGCGTCGCGACGCTGCGTGGGCATTGCATAATTACGCGTGGCCACACACTCAAGATAGACAATTTGTGGCTTAACGGCTGCAGATACATCCAAATGGACAAAATTTTTCCAAATGGGTAGCAACTCGTCAAAATCCATGGGAAACCGCTATAAAAACATGACTCTTTCCATTTTCAGCCCCCCTCCCCATAAATGGCCACGGCACGTGGGTCTAGGGTTGAGCCAGAGGTCCCAAATTTTTCTGGCCTTATTTTGACTACTTTTTCCAGAGGCCCAAGTTTCTCCGCAAAAAATCGATTTTTCCGATCCGCCCTATTATGCATCTGATTTATTTTTTTTATGTTTCATACTCCCAATTATGTTTTTCTTGCTTTGGTGCACTTTTAAATCCTTATCTAGTCTACTGTCCTTCAAAAAGTTCAATTACAAATAAATGCAGAGAATTTAGAATAATTAATACGCATTAAAAAATTAAGTAGAAGTATTTATTAAGCATTGGGATTTAGCACACCTAGTCCATGCCTACTTGGAATATTGTTAACCACTTCCCTGGCAGGTTTTTTTTACAAAACTGGTCAAAAAAAGTCATATTTTTTAATTTCAGATTCAGAAGCATTAAAGGGAGGCAAATCCGAAAATGTTTTCCTTAATTTTTTATTCCAAATAACTATTGATTTGTTCAATAATTTCTGATTGTTGCCTCTTAACTTAAGAGAATTAGGCCACCTGCATACCAGTATAACTTTCCTTCCCGTTAACCTTAGTTAGACATCTTTTGAGGAATACATTTAGTTTATATTACAATAGTACATACTTTGCCGACAACGTTCATGTTAACTATTAATTTTAGTCCATAGTAAATCAAGAAACAACATACAAACATTCATGGGAGATATGCAACCCACATGACAACGACTTTCGCTCTGAAAATGTTATAACAGATTTCATTCTATGACAAAAACAAGAAACTTCATTTATTTTAGTTGATTATCTTTGAAGAGTGCTAGAATCCCTTTCCTCAGTGTTCCATACGAGTCAGTGGAGTGTGATGCGAGCAAGTTGGCTAGATCTGGAGACGTATAAAAGCTATCCGTCGTCAGGAAATATCATAGGCCAAATAATGGCTTCATTAGAGTCATCAATACTTTTGAGGCCATGAGTAAATAGGCAAAGTCTTTATCCAACACAGTCCTCTTTCCCATGCAAATTGTCGTTAACCACACGCATCCAGTTCTCGATTCACAAAGAACAAATATTTGCCAAATGAAGCTCTTTTCATAGGCATGAACTGCCGCCACCCCAATCTTCCCTTGTACAAGAGCAGGCTCTCGTCGATGGTAATGTCCATTCTGGTGTATGGAGTGCCTTGAACGTTTCCTCCAGCTTCTGGCATATCGGCCATATTTTATTTATTTTGGCTTTGGGGTGTGTTTGGGGATCAAAATCGTTATTATAGGCAAAATGTAAATATTGCCTTATTTTTACGAATCATCGGTAAGACATTGTGTGTCCAAAAAAGAGAGAGGAGTATAGGTCTCGTCTACCAATAAAACTCAGTATCTGGCTTCCGCACTCCGCTCTGTAGCATTATGAGGTCAAAAAATACGAATTTCTGAACTTGTCACAGCTCGCCACTGATTTATGCTAGTACTGCTTGGCCCCGCTTTTTCGCGCAAAGTGTTACTGGCGCAGTGATTAGTTTCCCAAGTTATAAAGTCAACAATTTCATCGTTGAAAAAAATATTTTAGGGAACCACAGTCGGGAACCAGGTCGAAGTTCATCGAAGAATTTCCTTCAAATAGAAACCTAGGTGGTGTCGGAGGAAGATTCGTTGAAAGCATTTCCTCCCACTCCGCTTCCCACGAATGGTCCCTGTGCCTTCTGATTCAGAGCTTGTTTCTTCGGAGAGAAAGGACTAGGAGCCTGGAACTTCAATGTCCATAACCTAGGAATCACTGCTGGTCAACACTGATTCCTCTCCGGAATCCATTGCTGATTGCCAAATGTTACTGAGCGAAAACAAAGAATTTGCCGTAGAATTTGCTCCTACTACACCACTCATATTGGAACGAAAATGTTCTAACTAAAAATGGAATGTTTGCATCGGTAAAATTTTAGCGAAAAAGTGCATGCGCTCTGAAAATCAAGGATGCGTATTCTCTGAAACTCAACAGAAGACTGTCACCATCGTCCTTCCGACAAAGTACTCGTGGAAACAATCACGATATGCAAAGAGTGTGAAAAGCCCATCCCATGCTCATCATAAAATTTTTCTTTTCTGTTCCTACCATTTCTTGGGAAATAAACACACGTGTGCGTACCGCAACAGCATGGATTTTTCAACTAACGGTAAATTGATATCGGGAAAAGCCCATTCGTAAAGAGTTGGCTGGTGGGAAAGTAGCCCGGGGAGCAAAGGGTGGCATATTAGCATAACATGAAACCGGGCGCCAGGTTGCTTAGCGGGCTCTCAAGCGGGTGTTTTCTGACCTCAGGAAAGTGTCAAACATGACAATAGAAGGCATTACACATGTTTGGGATTTCTCTCTATCCCTCCTTTTTTCTCGTACTCATGTGGGCTAGGGTAGCACATACACAGGGCACTTGTGTTGGTTTCTATTGAGAACGTACGACCTTTAGACGTCTTCATCGTATAGCTGTTTCCGTAAATATGTTTCACCACTTCCGCCAGTATTCGAAATAGAAAAATGAAAGGGGCTGATGAAATAACATTCGCAACATATCTAAACATTTACACTTATGCCATTTTATCTAAAGGGAACGGTTCAATAGGCATTTCCAACATATATCAAAATTACCGGAAGAAAAATGTGCGAATGAATAATATAGAATCAGATAATATATATAGTAACAAATATATATAGTAACAAATATATATTGTAACAAATATATATGTAGTAAAAAATATATGTAGTAACAAATATATATAGTAAAAAACATATAAGGTAACAAATATATAAGGTAACAAATAATTATCTATAGTAACAAATAAGGCAAGGAAAGATTCATGTTCTGTTGCTAGAGAAATATTTTATTCCAATTACTGTGGAACTCATTGTAGCAGTGAAAATTAGCGCAAAATTGAAATTGCAATTTTTATAATGACTGCTAAAATGTTGAATAAAAATATAATTGAATGCTCATGAAGAGTGAATGACGAAATATAAATGAAAATAACTAATTTAAAAATTATTTACTCATTTATAAAGTTTTTTGTCATGCGAAATGGAAGTTTTGCATCATAAATTTGCAATAATTATCTATAAATGACAAAAATTGAAGTTGTAAATTTCGTAAAAAGTTCGCAAAAGAAACTTCATGCATGAAGTAAATAGATGGATAGTTAGAATGACAATGTAGGTGATTGAAACTTCGTAAGGGGATAACTTTTCAGTACGTAAAAAATTATAACCCTCGAATTGCTAGAAATATTACCAAAAAATGACCATTGTTTTAACATTAGAAATCACTATTTGAAAAGAGCGCCACTTGCCGCATCGCTGGCTCTGGACCTTCAACAGTGCAGGAGGTGGCAGGAACGCAAACTACTATCATCGGCCGACTATATGCGGGCATAAAGAAAAATATACGGACATCGCGGACTTGCCGGAAAATATGCGGGCTTGTCAGATTTTGCACCACCTCGGTGCCCGAATATATGCGGGCTTGTCAGGGAAGTGGTTAATGAGTTGGTGTGAGTGAGTGGAAAGTCCTCTTTCCAAATTCAGGTGTGCACCTATTTTATCCAGGAGTAAGGCATTGACTACTCATCAGCATCACAAGTCTTTTAACACTTTCAGTGCAGATGTCACTCATGAGTGACATGCTGCTAAAGTGGTTAGCGTGTGTCTCCCATGAGTGATGGCAAGTAGTTATTTGAATCGCCGTATTTAAAAAGTTTGGAACTGAGAAACGACACAAATATTTTACATGTGCTCAATGTGTTGAATTAAGAACTGTTAGGAATCAGTATTGCGCTCAGTTCTCCCATTTAGATAGCTTTTTCATTACTTCATATTTCTTCACTTCTGTACCATTTATTGCCTGTTTTAATTTATCTCATTGTGGATCTACCTGAGAATTTTCCATTTCTCATTTCTTCCACAATGGTTGTTGACAACTTATCTTTTCTTCAAAATTGCTGGTCTTGTTAGACATGTGGCTAATGTGCATTTTGCTAAGCCAAAGGTCATGAAAGCACACTTGGGAAGCATGCTGTAATCCAAGATGGCAAGCCATCGGTTGTTGGGTTATTGAGATCTTAGAGGCATTTGTGTCCATGTTGTCTCTTATAAAGAAAAGTCCTCCTTTCCCAGTTTTACCAATCACTTTAACCTTTTGGTCTCTGACAGTAAAATGTGCCAATCCTAGAACTAACTACATATGTATTTGCAGCTTCTTGAAGATGAAGAATTGCATGCAGCAATATTTTCATTGGTTTATGTTCTTGTGTACTTGACTCACTGATTGAGCTGTTTATGGGAGAATATGTAATATGCACATGCTAATTTCATACTTATTAGTGAACTTATATCCAATACATTATATGATGATCCTCAGCATGCCCACCACAAACAATGTTCAATAAAGTTTTTAAAAATCTCAGGAATTGTAGGGATTAGTGTCTGGCACCATGCCCATGAGTTACCTGGTGTGAACTTGGCATATACAGTGAAACCTCTACTAAACGAAATTCAAGGGACCGATAATTTTCCAGTTCGTTTATCGGGAGTTCGTTTGTCGGAGGTGCTTTTCACGTTGCATCACTCCAGGGGCAATGTAAATAATCTACTTCTTGTACCTTGAATTTCAGGAAAAAAGGTATGAAGAACTCAATTAAATGTAAAATTTCCACAGAGAATAGAATACTTTTATCCTTACTGCTCCATTGCCTCATAGAAAACCGTGGAATAGCAACGAAGGTATTTCAGCAAGTCCTGCTAATTATACCATTTACTGCGATATCTAAAGGCCGATTTATAGTTGGCATGAACGTCAAACTTTAACCATGAATTGTTTTCGCGTTGACGCCATCCTATTACGATCGCCGTCAACTAGAATGTGCGTCGGTAACCATTGGTCGCCTTCATTCATCTTTGCTTGGATGCAGTTTACATGCAGCCGATCGCCAACATGTGTTGATTTGTTTACTATCTACAAAAGAGCGAGAACATGGACGAGTACGAGTATTATCAACTCGTAATTGCCGTGATAATTGTAGTAGTGGGTTGGAACCTGTGTATTCAGCTCGAGGGTGAAGTACGCGTTGACGCCAATCGTAAACTGGCTTTATCTTCATCACAAACACGCTAGAATTAATGATAGTAGTTTCTTATGCCGCCACTTTCAAGAACTCTAACTTAACACGGTCACATCCGCGGTGCATTCAAGGTTTTTGAGAACTGCTCCGTAAATACAGCAGGATATATTTTGGTTTTCGTTCCGCCTGCTACTTTTTTTCAAGAATTATTTTCAAGATGGCGGCGAGCGAAAAAAAACAATAATCACATTTGAAACGTTCGAATTAAAAAAAAAATAATGTTACTACAGCAATACAAATATTTAGGAATGCGCGCAACGTAAATGACCACTGAACGGGATTTCTTTGCATTAGATGTGTTTCAAGTATGCTAAAGAAATTTTCAAGCCCGCGATATGATAGTCAACATTTGACATTTTATAAATCAAGCATGGATAACAATTTTTGCAAAAGCGTGGAGAATAAATTACGAACTTACCTTGCAAATAAGTAGATAAATTACCAGACGTAATAATTGCCACTTAAGGCAAAACCAGGCTTCAGTCGCAAAGATTGTAATTATTCATTTAAGTATTCTACCAGCTGATTGGTATGATGTTGGTGTTGAGGTCCATAGTTTTAGCAAAAGAAAAGGAACGTCCGGTTAACTTTTTCGAGGTTTTATTCACGTGACCAGGTCATTTTGGTACAACACTTCTGTCACAAATTCAAATTACAATCCAGTTCACAAAAAAAAGAAATGAAAATCACTTCGCGTGACTTGCGCTGCCAACCTATAAGTTCCATTCTTTTCATTACCAACCAAAAATATTTTTAGCACTTGGACAGTCCCAATCTCACGAAATTGAACCGCAGTAACACTCGAGAGCAACCAGTTTTCACTCGAAAAGATAGAAATTATAAACTCACGATGATGAACCGCAGTAAAACTCAAGAACGCCGACCAAATCACTTACCACGCTGCTAACACTCGACGCAAAATACCGGAAATGCAATTAACTGAATAAACAACAACGACCTTTCTGATTGGCTTGTTTGTACGGAGTCTCTGATTGGTCCTAGTCACTTTCAAATCAGCAAAAACGGCAAAAACTTCGCAACATATTCAAAATTAGCCTTTTTTTTGAAAATACGTTATGAAGAGGTAAATATTATAATACAGGGCTTATCTTTCATTTCGTTTATCGGGAGTTTTCGTAGAGCAGGAGTTCGTTCATTAGAGGTATTTACCAATGCATTTAAATAGGAATTTGGCGGGACCAATAGCATTTGTTCGTTCATCGGAGTTCTTCGTTTATCAGGAGTTCGTTAGGTAGAGGTTTCACTGTATGTAATGTGATATTGAGAAGTTAGAAAACCAGGAATTCTAAACCCAGGCCTATTTGTTGTTCCAGTTTCAAACCCTGAGACTATGTAATTGCATGGGTTCCTTATTCTCTTTGGGCTTTTTTTCGGCAGGAACTAATGAAATATTGGCTGACTATTATTTAATCACTGTATAGAAACTTTAGTAAGCTTTATGCTGATTAATTATAAGTTACATATTTGGCTGCAGAAGGTAAGCAGTAGATCCAGATGCACGCAGGAAGTGGGGGGGACATTGTCCTCCTCAGCTGGAATAGGGCTGCCATAAGGGTGAAGTTGAAATTCATGACATCACTACATCGTAATTTCATAGTAATTACAAAAAAATTTGTTTTTACATATTTATAATTTGCACATTGAAATTAAAATAGGCTTGTCAAACTTGTTATTTCACATAATATAATATTTTGAGTGAAATAGTTAAGAAAAAATATGCATTATTTACTTGTGCCTGCAATATAGTGTATTTGATGGTGTATTAGACACACATTTTTCCAAAATTAGGGCTAAAAAAATCACCCCCGGGTGTCATATGTGAAGGTGCAGCCTTCCACTGGCTAACGGTCACTTTTCTTGAGTGTAATGAAATGGGAGTGCATCTTATATGCCATCAAGTACGATAAGCATCCTCTGTTCGAGCACCAATCACATTTCTTGGAACATGATCCTTTTTTTACAGTGCATAATTGTTCAATTGACTGTCAGCATACTGCAGAGTTGTCTTTCAAATTATACTGCGTCATCATCATTTTTAGGATTCAACTTTCAATCTCTTTAATCAGGGAGAGAGAGAGAGAAAGGGAAGCATTACTGACTAGGTTTCCGTGTGTACAATAATTTTGGTAGTCAGAAAATAGTTTTGCCATTGGTACAATGCTCCATTAATGTATGTAATATGTTCAGCATTATGAAACCGGATATAAGGGGATACATGGAATGACAACTGTCGGAAAGAAATGTGACAGGATTTTGGACTGGCTTACGTTAAAAATTCATGACATTTACGGTTTTATGCATTAATAGTTGGTTGGAAAAATTAAGTGCATGCGTTATTCAACTAGGAATGATTCCAAATAATACATTCAAAAAGAGTTGAAAAAAATACTTAATTACGCTTCTTTCTTCTCCATGTCGTATTATGTGAGAATAATAATCGAGTGTCTCCTCTCAAGGCTGCATGAAACTGATGTTTTTTTTTCAGTTCTCCTCTGCTGCAGTTTGAGTATTGATCCATCCTCCGCAACTGATCCTGCAATCCAACTCTCTCTCTCTCAACCTATCACAACCTACTCTCTCCGCCCCATCCTTCCTCCCTTCCCCCCTCTCTATTCCCTCCATGAATCGTGTGTTCCCATTTTTGATCTCACTGCTGAATCGTGTTTGCTTTGCTTAATATTTTGCTTTTGTTCTGTTAAATGTATGTCTACGTATGACAATGTATTTATTTAGCTGTCTACTCTTGCAGTGGCAGTAGCATGACACATGGAGTAATGAACAAATCAAGAAATTTCTAGTAAATCAATGTGTCATATGGTGAAAGTTAAAATTTTCAGGGCTGCTACGCATCTAGAAAGGAAATAAGAGTCAGCTGCTCTGAAATGTTTCATATTGAGGAAACAGCTTCTTTGTCAGGGTGGCGATCGTCAGGGAAAACCGGGAAAACCTGGAATTGTCAGGGAATTTGGAGTTTCTGGAAAAGTCAGGGAATTGTCAGGGAACTCTCGTAACGGTCAGGGAGAAACTGGGATAGGAAATTCTCGTTATTTTTCTACCAGTATGTTTATCAGCCAGTCATTCCCGCCATTTTTTCACCAAAACATCCCACCAACTAAAACTAATGGTCGTCGCTGACGTGCATGGAATAAGCCCCATCAATTCATGGTATATTCAGTGGTGATTCTTATCAGTTGTGAATCTTAATTATTTAGTTGTGAATCAGACATACAATGTATCCCTTTTGTATATCCGTATTGCGATATTTGCCTAGTAGTGTTAAAATTCATGATCACAATGTATTACGCTTATCACAAGGAATCCGAGGCTATGTTGTTAGAAAAATTTGATCTCAAGTTTTTTTTAACTTCGAGACTCGGGTCGAGAGGTAGTTGGAGCACACTAGATCGTAGTAAATAATTGCTTGCAGTGTTAAAAATACGAGACGATGATTACTAAAATGGTAACACAAGTGTGATCTCACATGTAAACAAAGTCTTACCCAAGATCATCTTCGATTCTCATACCCCCCTTTGTGAGGCAGTAAGATGAGCCCTCCTCCCATCCCCACCTTTTATGATCAACGTAATTATTGAATGGCTCCCTTAAGCTCCCCCTCGAAGCAATTAAGTCAGGTCACAAACAACCTCAAATATGATATTCCTGAACATAATGCTACCGTTGCTAATAGTCTCCTGTTGTCCTCGCTCTCAGTGGCTCCCTTGCGTGTTTTAACCAAATATTTTTAAATTTTTTTGTTCCCTGATTCACGTTAATCAAATTGTTATTTGCTTTTGAAGGTCACTCGCGCCATTCGATTTTGATCCAGTCCAAAAACTTAGCTTTGGTTTGTATTTTTCACGCACCTTAGTGATACCTGTGCCGGGGTCCGCCAATAACTTTCCCATCAATGCCTTTTCAGTAATCCTCAACTTCCCAGAACTACCACGACGCGCTACCTCTTTCTTGAAGAATTAGACATTGTCAATTTTTATTTTTACCAATGTAAATGTACACGGCCACGGAAATTAAATATACGGCCGCGGAAGGAATATAGCTCACTCGCCTTGGTCGCCCCAACGCTCGCAATGGTTCAGGGGACTCACCATATTGCAAAACTGTTGTATACATAATTTAATAACCTGCTGTAGGAAAACCTTGTGTGTAGGGAAATGTTGCAATTTTGTAGACAATAAAACGGCCGCTGCGACGGCGCACAGTGGTCGGAAATGGAAAAAAGCCGGACAAAATCCTAATTTATTTTTTTTAGATAAAAACTTGAAACGTGGCGTTTATGCTCAAAAATGATTACTTATTATGAAATAGTAAGTCATTTTTCTTAGATCCTAGCCATTACTTGTATACGGAGGCTCAAACATGACCAACATTCCAAAAAAACACCCGTTTTGATTTTTCTTCGAAAATTTTAAAAGTTAAGCAGATAGCAGAAATAGTTGTGGAAGGATTTTAATGAAATAAAAAACAATACCATTTGTGATAATTGTACTTTTCCTGTCCTATGCACAAGTTTAAGAGATTATTGTCGATATTTGGGTGTTATTACGACACTATATGGCGGACGTTTTTTTCAGGCAAAATTGCACATGAAGTAGTCATTTTAATTGGTTTCACGAATATATGTACCGAGATATTTGTACAGTTATAGTTGAAGATTTCTTAAGATTATTCTGAAAAAATCTTCGAAAAATGTCGGCATCTTTAGGGTAGCGGATGGGGGAGAGATAGTAGTGTTCTTCGCCTTGACAGAGCACTTGAATGGTTATGAATGGACCCTCCTCGATGTGTTTTTCCATTAGGATGTACTTTGTAGCTTTTAATGCATTGATTTCAGCTGTTTACATTTTCTGAGTTTTGATGAAAATTTAATTCAGGAGATATAAAATATTGCAATAATTGGTGACCTTTTGGCGATCGGTCAGGGAAATTGGTGAATCTGTCAGGGAAAAGTCAGGGAATTTAAAAATTGGATATCAGTAGCCACCCTGTTTGTGGAAGAGCAAGATTTCTTATGAAACATTTCTAAAACACTAGTTACTCTTCTGGGATATTCATAATATAGTGTGGGAATGTAACTCTTAATTGTAGTACATTTGCACTGGTCGAGTAAGCAATTTCTCACTCGTATTTTGGAGCCTGAGGAAGTGCACTCTGAGGATGTCTCAGCACTCTTGTTCATGGCTCCTGGAAAAGTAGTCAAAATTTTTGTTTATTAAATATTTTGCTGCTCTGATCTGGAGTTTGGCTGTTTATGGTTTAATATTTACTGCAGTTTCATCTGTCTATTAAGCACCGTGTGAATAATTCAAATGGTTAAGTTATGAAACTTAGGATATTAACTCTAAATTTTGACCCGAGAAGTTATGCATTCATGAAGATTTACACACAGTGGCTTTTAATTTTAAATCTGGAAGCAGGGGCAAATTTTTCTCACCAACCTTTGTAGGGAAAAAATTGGTTTGTTGTGGACACAATGTCCATAAACATTATAAAAGGAAAACTGTATCTGGATCTGATGATGATTTATTTATTTGGAAAGAGCTACGTTTTGCCTGAGTAAGTCTTTCTATGTATAATAGTATAGTGCCAATGCATATG
This sequence comes from Pyrrhosoma nymphula, assembly GCA_963573305.1. Taxonomy (NCBI): domain Eukaryota; kingdom Metazoa; phylum Arthropoda; class Insecta; order Odonata; family Coenagrionidae; genus Pyrrhosoma; species Pyrrhosoma nymphula. The sequence continues at coordinate 4,584,210 of OY754329.1, forward strand.
TATTTATATTTGTCACATTCAACTCCTGCTGCTGTTTCTTTTCTTTGGTATGTGGTACTGGATTTCCCACGTTTTGTTACTTCCTGTGTTAACTTTTCTCTGGCCTCTTGCCTTCATGTCCAATATTGATTTTTGTTAGCCTTTACAGTGTCATTTCTTCATGAATGTTTGTTAGTGTGAAAACTTGCCGGAGAGTGTTGGTTGTTTGCTGCTCACATTGTGCCCTCTTCTGCTGCGAGTTGAAGGCCCCTGCCAAACTTAGGCTCTCATTTTCTTCTCATTCCCTCTCTGTCTGGATAGGGTTAGTGGTGGAAGAGGGGACTTTTAAACGAGTCCCGTTCAAGCCCCACTTAATGTAGTCGTGTATCGATCCACCTACCCCTTGGCGATTAGACCAAACATGCCATCTTCAAATGCATTAGTATCCTTTGTGCTTATCTAACCTGTAATGCATAAAATTATTCATAGCAGGGGAAAAACATGTCAATGTGTAATACCTTTTTTTGCATTTAATCTATATAGCATTTTCGGATGTATACATATATTCCTTTTTTTGTGGAAATAGTGTAATTTTGTATCTGTTTTATGTTAAAGAGGTCTAAAATTGGACAAACCTTATTTGCATGAATCTAAGACAAACCTGCTGGCATCTCCCATTTTTTTCGGGCAAAGCTGCGTCGGTGTATCTTTACGATGATGTTTCGTAGCCAATGCAGGCCACATCTTCAGATCAAGTCCGAACTTGATCGGTTCATTCGGACTTGATCTGAAGATGTGGCCTGCATTGGATACGAAACGTCATCGTAAAGATACACCGACGCAGCTTTGCCCGAAAAACATGGAGATACCAGCACAACAGCGCTGCAAAAGCCTCAAACAGAAATCTAAGACGAACCTGTTTCTAAGACTTAATGTAGCCCCCTTATTTGGAACTCTACACAGGGAAAAAATTTAATTTTGAATAATAATTAATGATAGTTGTGGCGGAATGCAACACCCATTCCTCATGGTTGTGAGCGCTGTCTCAAGTCCTTACTATATTGTAAAACTATGGCTGTCTGAACCATTCCAATTTTAGCTATTCCTTTACTACCATTTCACTCGTCGTCCACCCTTTCTCATTTGCTCTGACAATCACTCCTGGAGGAAAATTCTCACCCCTCGATCACCTTTAGCAGTATGGTGGCAGTTTAAAGCCATTAGCGGTACGTCACAGCATCACTGTTGGTCTTCATTTTTCAGCGCAAGCAAGTATCTTCACTTCCTTATCCCCTTTCTTTGTCACTTTATATGTAGAGGGCATATCAAAGTAAACTGGTGTTTGGTGTCGGCATTACCAATTTGGCTGAGAAGATATCCTTTTTCTATTCGTTTTATCATCACAAATCGGTGGAATTCAATGAGTTTCTCTTCAAAATTTGGTGTGAGTTTTTGGCAAATTGAAGTTTGCAGACAAATAGAAAATCCATGAACTTTTGTATCCAAGATCGACTAGTTCCAAATGGTGAGATATGGTAAAAAAACATCATCTTAGATTTGTGCAAATATGGTAGTTTTTTCCCTAAAATAATTCAAATTTTCGCGCAAAGAAAAAGACATTTCATAAAGAAAAATTCTGGGAATGCTTTGCAATTGGATCTCAATTTCGTGTGATTGTAATTCCGGAATGGCTTATTTGAGCAAAATTTTATCGATAGAATATTATGTCGTTGAGGTGTCTCTTTAGAGGTGTGTTATCAAGGTGGAAGGTTGAAGTGAATTTGCCAGTTGTTTTGGAATATAGCAGATGTAGTGGGTTCTGGTGGGACTGTGTGTGCATTTTCTCTTTAGAACCGAGAGTGATGGCTCTCTCTCTGTCACTCTGCCCATCTGTGTGTCCTGTGTTTTCCCACGTGCTTTTGCTCCCCTGGTCACTACTCCTCTGGTTTTGTCTTCTTCCTCCTCGTCGCCTTGCGTGCTGCTGTGTGTGGGGGCACTGTTGCAGGGTTGTGGACGTGTCATCCCCTCAGTCCCGAGGCCACACTCCCGACCCACTGTCCCCCGAGAGGCAGCGATCCCCGCCCGGCACCATGGGCGGAGGAGGCAGCGTTGGTGGTGGGGGCCGAGTGGGGCCTGGACCCAGCCCCACGATGACTCAGCGCATCAAAGCAATTGGGGTGCCCACACCACTTGCTATGTCCAGCCCCATCCGAAGGTCAGTCTCCCTCTATGCGTATCTCTCTTCCTGTCCACATGTCACTTGCGTGCCATCGTTTTGGCGCTTCTCCTATGTGGAATCCTTTGATAGCCAGAGGAAGATCATTTTGGCATAAATGACCCCAGATTGAGTTATCTTTGGGAAGTATTTATGTAGTTGCAACATAAAGAAGGATGACTATTTCTGGTGTTGTTCATGTGTGTGCATGTGTTTTTCATTGTTATATTCCTGTGTGATGAGTTACTCGGCCCTCTATGGGAGCCAGTTTGCAGAATTTTACTGCATAATAGGATATAATGGGTTAAAATTTATATGAGGGCATGATTTTAGTATTTTACTGGAATGCCTTCTCTTAAATTCAGTTAAGAAATTAAAATTACTACATCACTTTCAGAGTATCGAATATACATTATTTACTTCCACTCAGTTCTTATGTCTTGTTGAACCTACAATTGATGAACCAACTAATTCATGTTTTACTTATCTTTATTGATAGAAATATGCAAAGAGTATTTATCTCTTTCCTCATTTATATAAATAAGGATCGAGTTTCTGTCGTTAGTTCTTCCTGTTAAGTTATTATTTTTCATTTATGACTTTCATGAGTTACCTTGAAGTTCAATCGTTAGAAGATTGAATCTAATGCATGCATTTCATATACCTACCTTGTCTTTTGCATGAATACTTTGACATTTTAAGTTTCTTCCAGAAATTGGGTAAGTTTTGTGTAGGGATAGGTCGGTTCTCGGTTCTTAATTTTGTTCCTACTTAATTTACATTGCTCAACTTTCAAAAGCAAGAAAAAATTTTTTTGTTTGACTATTATGCATATCTAGAGTAGCACATTAAGTTATCTCTATGTAATTGGATCCATAGGATCAAAAATTTTCAGCATTGTGAGAAATAAAACTTCTAATGAGCATGTAGTGTAAGACGTAATTTTACCAGCTATCGATATATTGTGAACATATCGATAGAATGTTGCATGTCCATTGCACTAATCTAAAGCGAAGCATTCAGCTGACCAAGTACCTAGTGCTAATTAATCTGTCATGGCTGATGAAGGCAACATAGTGTGATTGATTTCCTTCACCGTTGAGTTACAGCTCCTGAGTTAGTCCATCTTTTAACTTGGTGGCATGCGTTGACCTAAATTTACATGCATCATTTCCATTGTTTCAAAGGATTCTGCTTTCCATCGTCGCATCGGAATCCATCCGATAACTCCATTGGGCCAGGCTGCTGTTGATGTTGGTTGTTTTTAGTAGTACATGGTAGTATTAGGTTCGGGTGCTTCGAAGGCAAGGGTCATTTGCACATTGGTTGCTTGTGAGTACAGCATAGGGACGAATAATTATAAACGGCTGTCTTCAAAACTGGTGCTTTTCCATAGTCTACTTCTTATTTTTCATCCATGTTTACAAGACCACTATTTTTTTGTATATAGTCTAATAAATAACATGAGAAAAGCAGCATGGCAGCTATTTATTGGTAAACATAGGTACTACATGAAACTGCCTGAATAATTGACTATAAACACTGCAAACATGAGGTTCTGGATAATTTTATAAAATCATAATATTATGCAACAACAACTCATTCTCTCCAAGAAGTTATACAGTTGTCCATTACTTAGGGTTTAGTATAATCCGCATGAGAGAAACCGATTTCGTACTTTGGACCACCATTTTTTTATTAGCAACGTGTTTCTTATAAAATAAAATAAATAAATTCATATGCCTCAACGAACATAGGTACTTTGTTACCCTCACACATTGGAAGATAATACCGATATCATGTTTCATAACTCACATATATGTCGGATGTGAAACCTGCAAACAAACAGTTTGTTCTTCAGGTTGCAATGCACAAGTGTTTTTAAGATTGAAAGTAACTAGTTAATCCAACAGTGTTTTCGCAATGATCACCCATTGATAGTTGAGTAATCAAGAAAGCTGAATGGTCAACTGCAAACGTTAGAGCAAATGCTTAATGGATACTTGTTAGAACACGGCCCTTGCATCATGGAAAGGAAATCGACATAACAATAGTTCTAATAGATAGCATATTGTGGTCACCTTCCTTTTACAGCTATCTTTGCACTCTGGTACTTACCATTTTTCAAAATAGATGTGATCAACTGCCTTATGTGAGGCGAACCAAACCCAATGACTGGTTTTTGTGCCAATTATTTCAGTACCGATTACCTATTTTTGGCTTCGGTTCTGGTTCTAAGCTGAAGGACCGGTTGAAACAAGAGCTGAAGAACCAAAGCGACTCATCCCTAGTTTCTTGAAATTGTTGTCATTGTTTTATATATTTATATGTAGCGCTTCCATTTCCCTTATTTATTTGGAATGGAAGTATTATTAATGGAATTAATGGTATTAATTTATTTGGAATGGAAGTAAGATTTATTAGGCCTACAAGAGTGTTACTTGAGAAAGTGAAATGCTGGCTGCTTTTTGCCCGTGTTGAAAATGAATTGGGCTCTGTTCTATGTTTATCTTTCTGCATCACATGCTACTCCTAGCAAATTTTTGTTGTACTGTTGATTCCTTTTATAACTGAATAGATGTATGCATTATTTGTTTGCATTTATTTAAAGTTTTTCCTATAGTTAAACACTGTAATACCTCATTTTTACATTCCTTGATTTTACTTAACTCTTGATTTTGCACAACACTTTAAGATCTGGCCAGGAAGCGTAGGTTATTCAGGGTGTCTGGCCATCTGGAAAACCTGGAAAACTCAGGGAAATATTTTTTCCTGGAAAACTCAGGGAATAATTGTATTTTTCCGAAAAACCCTGGAAAATGCACGGCAGCTGATTTCCATTAAGGCAGAGAGAGAGAGGTTTAACCTGTGCCTTTGATTTTATTAAGCTCGGCTCAAAATTAGCGTAGCCTTGCACTCCCTGTTCATTTCATACTCTTTTCGTAGCTGTGCGCCCGATCGCAGCTTGTGCTTCGTCACCCATCTTTTTGTCCATCCATCTTCGTCACCCATCTTAGTCTCCCTTCACACAGTCCAGGCATAATAAGGCAAATTCCACATGGAATAATTCCCACGTAAAATGGCCGCTACAAATGGAATCGTAATCGATGCCGAAATGCGATTGTATATGTATCTCCGTCAGCGGAAACTGAATTCCGCATGAAAATCTTGATTCCGTTCGAAGAGCCATGGACAAATGGAATTCTTGTTGTGGCCAAATTTATGAGAAATCTAAATGTCTGCACATGTGCGATGGCATTTCCTGCAATTATTACGAAAACCATTGGGCCGGTAACCTAAATATGGATAATTGGGCGTTGTTATATACTAATTGATAATCCTCTCCCAATAATCTCAACCCTCCTCGTTTTAATGTTTTTAAAGGAGCGGAAATACATTTTGTGGTCACTGCGCGTTGAAATCACTGTGTATTGTCAGAAACGTGTTGAGGTCATTGGCCAGATGATTTTACCTCCATGCTTTAGAAGATCCATTGCCTGCATTTCCATCCGTTTGTCGTTGATTACTCGTGCTTGTTAGTTACCAAGCATTTTGTGGCAATAGATCTTGCACTTTCCCATCACTGCGATATATTTTTGAAAGCTGCTACATATATTACCCATTAATATATTTTGCTAAAATACTTAGTTTTTTTCTGACTTACTCATGCTGTTCCAAAATCAATAATCTCTTAAATTCATTTTCAACTGTGGTAAAGGCATGATGGCATCAGATTTTGTTATCTTCTCTTTGTGTCCCGCTGAATCTTCAGACCTACTAACAAAGCTGGAGCTTTGACCTAGTGCTGTTAAGTCATTGAATAAAATGTCCTCATCTCTGGTAGTCTCTTTCCCAGTCTTATGCCTAGCTACTTTTTTCATTTTACTCTATTGACCTCTTTCTTCATTGCATTTCCTTTGACATTCATTTTGGAATGCTAATGTTACATTGACCTCATTGAGAATTTCTTTACTGGCTATAATGATTGATCCATAGTTGAAAGAAGTCCATAGTTATTGTCTTTTATGTGAAAATCAGCCTATGCATTTTTATCGCAGTTGTGTAATTTTCACTGTTTATGTATGTAAATTCAGAAACTGAATGTGCTAGCCATGGTGAAACTGAATATTCTAGCCACTGTTCTTGAATGAAATAGTGATATGTTCTCAGTAATTAAACTGGTGAGATGGTATTACTTCCTGATTATTTATATTAGTTTGCAAGAAATTTTGAAGGACATCTCTTTACTTAAGCTAATAAAAATTATCTCTGGAGAAAAAAGTAATTAGACTTTTCCAGGCATTCTTAGTAATGAAAGTAAAAGCTTAGGAAGTACAGTAAGTCCTCAACTTACGCGGTTAATTCGTCCCAAACATTTCCGCGTAAGTTGAAATCCGCAGAAGTCGAAACACAACTTCCCTATCCATTTTTGAAATATTACCAGTGCCGCTTTTACTGCAATTGGCGGCAATCGGCGACGGTTGCAGAAAACGCCATCTTTCGAGAGGCCGTTCAGTTATCATAATACGACTATTCCGAGAGTAACACATCCAATCTTTATTTTACTGGAAATTTAAGTCTAAAATAAGTATAATTACGCAAAACATGAATAAATTAAAATTTTTTAAAATTATCATACTGATGTGAATGCCTGTTCATAATTGGAATAGTTCTTAATAAATACCTACGTATTTAGCTGAAACGATTTTAATGATTTTACGAGACAACTTTCTCAAACTTGATAAATAACGATCCCAATGATCAAGTCACAACGGAAATACAAGTTCGTCTGTTTGCTGCATGAACGCGTTCTTTTTTTGCTGTGATGTAGAACAGGCGTCATCTATGGAGTATATAATTAACTACGCGTTGACTTATGCGGGAAGGTCAAATTACACTGAAAAAAGACGTTGATGCCGTTTAAAAGCCGAATCACTCGAGCGTTCATCGGAGCTGTTAGCGGGAGCGGGTGTCGGTTCGTCCAATCACATTGCGCGATGCAGTTGTCAGTGCCGCTCTCCGTCGGCTATTCTGCCTTGTACTCCTCTCGGAGAACGTTCTGATAGAAGGCGTGAACGTTTCGAGTCCGTTTGTGAAAGGCAGTTGTCACTTGAAATAGACAATGGAGAGGTTATGGCTTAATCGAAGGAATCAACGAAGGAGAAGGCTGAAGTTGGCCGCTTTGCTCGTAATGATTGCAGAATATTATGACAGCATACCCGACAGCAGGATCTGGGTGCATCACTGGGTCGCTAGGCGAAAGGAACAAGGCTGTGATCACAATTTATTCAAATATCAAACATACTTTTTCAAGATAAAACAAACCTTTGTCCTTTTTCAGCCCCATACTCTGATTAACTCATGAACTATAGAAGCGAGCCAGGAGGCTATTTTCGATGAATCATAAATGCGCGCAACGGCAGCAGATGACATGGTCACGTGGTTAAATCCGAGTCCGTGATTGGCTGCGGTTGCGATTCTCGGTCGGAAAAATAGACAGTCGGCTATTCTCACACCCGCTCACGCCAACAGCTGTCTTCTAATTGGTTGAAGAATTAACTGCTCCGACGAACGCTGTTGTGATTCGGCCTTAAGGCCGGTAACAGGCTTACGTTTTCTTCCCGTTTCTGTCGCCGCGACAGCTAATAAAAGGTCAAACACATAGATTCTCATGGAGCCAGCCAGGCTTGCGACCAGCGACAGGTTTGAAAGAGCTGCATGTCGTGTTTATGGCGTGATACGACAAATAGCCGATGTACGCTTCCAATACCGAGGACTGGCAGATGAGTCATTGCTTATCGCGCAGTGATTGTGCACTCGACAATGATTCGCGGGTCGTCACCCAGTGTATCTGTCGTGGCAACAGAAACACGGAGAAAATGCAAGCATGTCACCGACCTAACTGAACATCCGCGTAACTACGGATGCGTGTAACTCGGATCCGCGTAAGTCGAGGACTTACTGTAATGGCATGTTGTTATGTAAGTGGCAGTGATTTTTGTTCCATGCCGTCTTCCTCTCTAATCTCTGTGTTGATGGCAAATGCCAGGGAGTCATATATTGGCCTTCTATATACAGTAAAACCCCCATACAACGAACACCCATACAGCGAAATTTTAAGGAAAACTCCCTATTTCGAAGTCATTGGCCCGGTCCCGGACCCTTCCAATGGACAATACACGCAAAAAAACCTCCCGTAACGAACCTCTCTAACTACGAAAACTCCGTACATCGAAGTCTGCGCTTGGGCCCAAAACATGAAAAGTGCCCCTCTAGAACGAATTATTGAGAAAAAAACGTAGCATTCTTCATTTACAGGTAATTTTTCCATAGACATTTACGTAATGAGCAGGAAGTTGAACCGCAGCGGAGAGTACCGCGTCTTAACCCTTCCGCTCCGGGCTTCGAAAATGTTTACATCCGAGACCTACAGAGCAGAGGGCATGAAGGAAACTTGACGCTCTCGCTCGGTGAAGGCTCGTTTACACGTTTATTATGGTGGGAACCAGCAACTCGGATGGTTCCCACAATAAAAAACGTGTAAGGGAAGCCAAAGCTCCGCTCCGCGTTAGCTGAGCCGGGTGATAGTTGGGTGGATGATTAATGCACCAAGAGGGGAGGGGGAATACCAGTCAGTTCCAGCCGGCCAGACGTAACCCAATACAGAAAAATACTCTGAAAAGATCAGATCAGGGGGGCTATTCTCCACTCTCACTCATCCGCCCCACCTCTTTTGCGAAGGTGCAGGTGGTGAGGATGGAGCTCAAGTTTCCCTTTTTAAATCGTATCAGATTACTTTCCCATATTGGGTTACATTCCCGGGACCCCTGAATGGGAGGAGCTCCATGGTTTCAAATTACCTTTCGGTATCCGATTTTATTTTGGGAGAGGCAGTCGGCGATAAATTTTTTCATGCTTATTTTCTTTGTTTTTCCTTCGTGGAATTATATGTTAAAATTTAATCTTTACTTTTCTATTCAAAGTTTTTTTTAATGAGTGGAAATATTTTTTTCGCGAATACCAATGGGCTTATTTTTTTTCTTTCCCGTGAAGTCAACGTAATTTCTTTGTTTCCCCATTCTTTCAGCACGCAAACTTCATTTGCAAGACCTCCTGTTGATATTATAATTATAAAATAGTCTAAATAACTGTTACATCATTATTTATAAGACCCACGATCAAAGATCCCCGTTTTCTTGTATTGTTGTGCTTTGAAAAAAGGAGGGGAAAATGTGATTGGCTTATCTACTAATTTCTGTAATCGAATCACCATTTCGCGATCTAAAGACGTACAAATAAATACATTGTAATAAGGCTCGTCGAGAAAGGCTCGTGTTTTAAATGGTGAGTGACCACTTGCAGATTATTTTCATCATTGTATAATTATGATATCAACAGGAGGTCTTGCAAATGAAGGAACAAATCAAGTTTGCGTGGTGAAAGAATGGTGAAACAAAGAAATTTTGCGGGAAAGAAAAAAAAATAAGTCCTATGTTATTCGCAAAAGAAAAATATTTCCACTCGTTAAAAAAAACTTTGAATAGAAAAGTAAAAATTAGATTTTAACAGAATTCCAGAAAGGAAAAACAAAGAAAGTAAGCATGAAAAATTAGTCGCCGACGGGAATCGAACATGGTCCCTCTGCACCGCAGCCCCGTACGCTAATCAATGGACCACACCCTTGATGCCGTAGGCTGATAAATAGGGATTTTATAACATCTATATATGTTTAAACGCCTTTTTTGTTAACTATTGGATTTATACGCCCATATGTGGAGTGATTCGTGAAAAGCATTCGGAGTTCTATATGCATACGAATTTTCATCGAGATCTGCGACCCGTTTATCGGACACTCCCCTCGTTAGGAGGGCGAAGTATTCAAAACTTCATTGGTTGGTGTTCAACCAATGAGAGCCAATTTTATCTACTCTGTCCCCATCCCAAAGGAAAATCTGGAGTAACCTCTCTTCTCTATCCAAATATTGCTATTGCCGTCTTAACCTCGATGGATGTGGTCTGTTAACCGGCAAGTTTGCTCGAGATCGCCCTAAAATTTGCTCGATTGCTTGAGGATACCTTTTTTCCCAGAAATCGCAGCCGAAAATGAGGGTGCGCCTCTGACACGATTTTTTTATCTGCCAGCCTTCGATCCTCGGTCACGATATGAGCGGTGGGCTGCAGAGAAATAACGCGGCAGGGTGGTAGTGGCCACGAAACGAGCAGTGATTCGTCCTAAGATAAGTTCAGAATCTGAAATGGCAGTACATACTGTCAGAAGACAGAACGTTCTCGGCCGACATTTTACCACACAATGAGAAGAACGGCACAAGAAATATTTAATATCTGGGATTGGTGGCGAGCGGCACCTATGCCACTCACGTCTATCATGGCTGGGTTCGAGTGTGGTCCATGTCAAACATTAGGAACATAAAACTCATCGTTGCCACTCTATCGCTTGCCTACCACCGCTCGTATCGTGGCCGCGGCTCGCGCCGCTCGTATCGTGCCCGAGGCAAGTCCCTCGAGAGCTGAGTGACCTTGGTGCTTAGCGTGAGTCATCAAGGGGAGGGTATCATTCGCTCGCTTGTTTACGGGGGATGCAGTTGCCTAATAACTTTAAAAACTTGTTGTTTGACAAGGCAAGCGTGTGGGGTGCAATTGGGGGACAGCGATCGGCCGCGCGACAAGTGCAAGCACTGGAATTTTCCACCCCCCTAACTTTCTCATTTTCTGTCACCAGACAACTTTGAGTGACTGTATGCACCTGCCTTAAGCTCAACTGAGAGAATTCTGTGACTATTAACATTTGTGCATGCGTCAATATAGGTCAGTGTTGTTCCAAAATGAACAAGGACAAAAAGTTGTGGTCTTTCACGGTAGTTGAAAAAATTAAAGCGCTTTAAGTCATCAAAGACGCTGAGGATGTAGGAAACCGCGCTGCCGGACTAAGGCATGATGTGCCGGAATAGTGCATTAGAAGATGGAGGAAGGATAAGGTTGCACTATTCATACCAATAGGGACAGAAGGTCTTTTCGGGGAAAATCTACGAGCTGTGACAGGACATGCGTGCGCGTGCCACCGTACTGCGACGCCCGTCTCACTAGTAAGTCAGCCGTTTTTATGTATGTACCTAAATCATGATTTTTTTATTTTGTCATTCATTGAAGATTTTTGTTGGACCATATTGAAATATTAACTGCTTTAAATTCCATAGACAGTTATGATTTCTTTCAAAGTTTGACTTTTTTCAAGTTTTGATGTCGTATCTACGCCTTATCGTTCGTTTTTTACGCGGCTGACGCTGGGGTATTTTGAATTTAAAGTGTTTGCATTCCCACTCGTCATCGTTTACAGCAAAATATAATTTGTAAAAGTTAACCACGTTTTAAAAGGCGACTTACGGCGACTATGACTTGTGCATTAGGAAAATGGTGGGGGGATTCGGATTTATAAATCAGAGCTCGGTGCGACTGTCCGCACTTACCAACTAAACACGAATTGTAGCGAGGTCGGATTTGTTTTGTTTTAATGAATATCAATTACTCCACACATTCCAAAGGACAATAAACAATGCAAGCATTGTAGGGCCTAGGCTACAAGTGAAAACTTGCCTCCGAGGTCCATACATGCCTATGGAAAATGCCGCGTAAATTATAAGAGAATATCGCTAGCGGCTTTGATAATGGCCGAAAATTCGAAGTTAGTCCCGCAACACCTCGCAATAGGAAAAAAAAGCCTCAAATTTTTTTCTTCAACTTCGACGCATAAAAAGAGGGGTGCGACTCTTACACGCGTTAACGGCATCGTCAATGCATTATCATCTGAGATTGCCATTGTGACCTCAATGCATTGCCGACTGCCACGTTTTTACTCGTGGTAACTAACTCACCCCACCTATATTCCATCGTCGTTTATCGATATCTAGTATATTCTGGTCACGAACATAGATATTTACCGCTATTTCAATGGGATTCCAACAGTGCGTTTCATTTCGGAAGTATAAATGGGAATATGTACTCTTTCAAGCAAAATTGCTGTATAAAACTGCCATTTGATATTGACTTAAATTATTGCACTCTAAGAATAATATAGACTAGATACTCAGAAAAATTATGGACCACTTTAAATATACCTAATCCTTAGGCATTAATTTTGGCGCTCCTTTACTTTCAGACCGTAACTAAAGAAAGCGATGAGGCGTAGAGCAGAATCGACGAAAAAAACAATAATTTCAATTAGAAATACGCAGATTGAAAATAACACGGTGATAGCCACGGTATTTGATGGTAAATAATAAAAATTGTTTATCATCACTCTAGGAAAGGTTTTAATGGTGAATAAAGCAAGATTGAGATATTTACTCGACTTGCATCGTAAAGCACGCGGAACACTTGGATGCCCCTTTGGAGACGCAACCCGCACACCACCTCCATACATCGAAAACCCCCTACATCGAAGTAATTTTTCTGGTCCCAACAAATTCGTTGTATGGGGGTTTTACTGTATGTCTTAGCTCAATGGCAGTTTTGCCCATCTACTGATTGATCTATGGATTGGAATTGCATGAAGGGTGGTGAACTCATGTAAGTGAAATGGGGTTCTCCTAAATATTCTCATCGATGCATCAATATTGATGATGTGTAGACCTGTAGAGCTTTATATGGACCCTTTATCAGCTATATTATAACATTAATGTGACTTACTCTCAATCTTTGTTCTATTTCCCCCACTGTGCTATGACTTATCCATCTTTTCTAGGTCTCGCCCGATTAAGCTGAGCTCAAAAAGCAATCGCTAGGAGCAGGAGTTTACAAAAAAATGTTTGTGTGTGTGTTCAGTGTTCACATATACTTGCCAAGCATGAGCACATTCCGTGTGGTAATCTTTCCTTTCTTCCCCTCTTTCTATTACTCTGTCCTCTCTCTCTCTCTCTTTATACATACTCTATGATATACTTATATTCACTGTCCTTCGAAGTGTTGTGGAGCTGGCCAAAGTTTCACTTTCTGCTTTGTGTGTGATGTGCGTGTTATGCCTCTCCTGATTATTAACTCACTGCTTGAATCTCACTCAGCCTATGACAATTGTGGAAGTCATATGACAACTGTGGAAGGTGTGACTGAGGGAGTTAAGTTTAAGAGCAAACTATTTGACAAAGATAGGGAAGTGATTGTAAGGATGAAGGAGGATTTCATCTCCTTTTAATTGTCTGGCTAATCATTTATGAGTTATTCAATTCACTGAAGCAAGGTTTTGTATTGATCCACGATAGGCCTGGTGCTGCTGTGCGTGTAAATTGATGGAGGAGGGTAGATAAGCACAGGACTCAGGCTGAATGTGATTAAAGACCTGTGGGATGTTTATGTCTGTCATGCGAAGGTCTTGGCTGCCTCCCATCCAAGCCATTGCAAGCCATCGCATGACTTTGGCATCCTCACTGGGGCTTTGAGTCTGTCGTGTAAAACCAAATCTCAACCACAATTTCTCATGGTTATCTGGTGAAACAATCCGGGTTATTTGAAAGCACCATGAATCAGAAGGAAGTCAAGTTAGTAAGCAACAGTGTGTGTTGATTGGCCTCTGTTGAAAGAAATAATCATTCGTTTGGTGCTAAAAGAGGAAGAGAGTGATGCTGTGGCTTGGGTATCGTGGACTCAAGTTTGATGCTTGAGGTGGCTTAGAATGTTTCCACTCTTTGCCATTGTCTTTTGCCTCTCAACTGTTCCGTGAGCACTATTTAGTGCAGTGGATCATCTTATAGGTGAAACGTCTGTCATTTGCTGCCCTCCATAGCTGATTCTCCATTTCCTATCTCTTTTTTTCTCACTTCTGTTATTCCCTGCTACATCAGTCTTCCCCTTAGCACAAATGAGCACCATGGTTGAGTGCCTCCTACAATAACTGCTAGGCAATAAACCTGGAGCCCGTGTCATGTGAACATGGAGAATTCAAAGTGTCACAAGTCTCACCTCTTTGTCAGTATAAGGAGTTGGGCATTCCCAGCCCTTCATGTACAGAAGAGTCCCTATTATGAGGAGTGACATCCAAGGGACACTGTGTAATTCTGCGTGGTTTTGATATAGATGGGGTGAATGCAGGGAGTTGGGCTTGTGTGTTTCATTGTGGGGGATGGAAAAGTTGTCCCCAGCTCAAGGGAAGACAATGGTGGGGTTGAATTTAGGATGAAGAGAGAGAGAGAGAGGGATGATGGTTGTGACCATCCTCCTCTCCCCCGCCCATTATCCTGCCTCCCCTCCCTTCGAACACACCCCTCCCGTCAATCTCACGATAGCAGAGTGCTGAGAGGAGAGGAGGCGAATGAATGGGAATAACTTTCTTCCGCTCATCAAACAACTGCTTGAAAAAGTGGCTCTCAAAAAAAGATCTCCAGTCAGAAGGTAATAGCATTCTGTTTGATTCCCTTAGCCTTGTTCATTCCCAATCTGTAAGGCCCCAGCTCCCACCACTAAGCTATCTCCTCCTTGAACTACCCTAGAGCTCTCTTCCCCGGAAAGAGTTCATCATTGGCCAGTTCATGTGCCTTCATGTACAAATGAAGTCCGTTTTGGTTAGTCTTTTAGCCCCTTTTCTACCCCAGCCATAATCATAGTTTGCTCTTGTTGTGGCGTAAAGTAGCTTTCATACAGTGTAGACTTTTGGTCTCTGATGAATGTTACTGCTGTGAAATTCCTCCAATTTTTGGGAATTTCTTTGATAATGGCATTAAAGTAGCATAAATCTAACGTAGGGATTGTAAAAAAAATAACTATGTAGCTCTTAATGACAATTGTAGACATCGACATTGTTATTTTTCTCATCATTATTTTTTTGCTATTTGCAGTTTGTTTGTGCTTGTAGAAGGCTCATTGTTAGTATCATGACCTCTAATGAAAAATCCAATCTTTCATTCTGAATGGATATATTCTTGGTACTAGAAAGTTTGGCTGGATTTGGTTTGACTATAATTAATCAATGAAATTGAGATTATATAACCTGGAATGATTACTGTCATCCATTGCTTACTCAGTGTAAATTTTTATCTAGCGGGTTTTGACCTTAGGTCTTTATCCTGGTCCATATAAGTTAATTCTTTTCATAAGGAACACAAGGAAGCCTGAGTTGGATAATTGGAAAATGTATTGAAAAACAAAATGTACTCCATATTGTTTAGAGCTGCCAGATTGTAAACTCCTGCTCCAAGTAAGTATAGGTGGAACGAGAGAGAAATTTTTTTTTGGTAAATATTTTGAAGTAGAAGCTGTATCATGCATGAGCACCTAAATATCAAGCATTAGTAGCCGCCCTTGTACAGGCCTACTTTCTTAGATATTATAATTGTTTTATTATTTTTTCAATTAAAACGAGACCTAAGAACCCAACCCAAACAACTTCCGACATTTTGGTTGAGTGACTTATGTTTAATTAGTTACATTGTGTGTTTCTTAGTTGGCTAACAATGTTCCAAGAACCTTTTGTCCACAGGAAAATGAAAGTATTCTTATCTATTATGATTTTTTCTTGAGAATCTGACTAATTATTATTCCAAATATGAAGTTAATCGTTAGGAATCTTCAGGACCTTTTTAACCACACGAAAAAGTGTGAAAGAGAAACTTCATCTCAAATGGGCATTGCAAAGATATTCCAGCATTCTCTATTTCATTAACTAGTTATTTTCTTCGCCAGCTCTGACTTACTGCTAATTTTCCGATGGTGCCACGGCTTCAAGCTAAAATTTTGAACATTTCTCTATCTCAAAGCAGCCTTGCACACTTGTGAACACGGTGAGCATAAAACTACGAAAACAAAATCAGGTTAACGGTTTGTGGCATAACAAATTGGAATTCACTCTAGTGGACCCAGAACTTCACTTGAACATGTTGCAGCGTGACAAAACATGGGTCATAGCAAATGAAATCCATGTGGATTACAAAGTTTCTCTTTCATTCCCGAAAAAACGAATTAGGTATACTCTTCCGGATACCAATACCGTTGTATACCAATCAAAAGGCATACATATCTTACCCTGCTGGTATACTTTGCATTATGATGCATATCACACCACAGAAAAAATTATTTTTCATAATTATCATTCACTTCTCTGCATGATGTTATGATTTTTTATAAGAAAGATTATGCCAGCACTCTATTACCCATGAATCCTTTAGGTTTCTGCAGTATATCAGTATTTTTATGTATTTGGCTGGTACATGTGTACCTCCAATCATTGTGTGTGTTCGCCGAAACAATGCATCTTGAAGCTTCATTTGTTGCAAACTTAAGTGGTTGAATTGAAGTGAAAACTTTCAAATTGGCTCATCTTTAATTTGGTGAGTGTGGATCCATTTAAGGGCGATAGAAATTTTGAATTTTCTTGGTCACAGCTCACTTGTCCTTGGTTTTTTGAGACTCACTTACAAATTACCCTTGGTTTTTTTTAAGATGCTTTCTTTATTTTTGGATGGGATGCAGTAAAAGATTATGATGACATATGACACAGGCAAATCAGACTCACAGAATGTATTTATTGCAAAATATAAATGTAAGTTTGTGATCCGGTAAAAGAGAACACATTACCAGTAATGATTTTCATCTTTGACATCCATCTTGCCCCAGTTACACAAACGAAGTGTCTCCGTAATGTAGGACATGTGGAAACTATAGGGTCAGATTATATAGTACTAAGAAAGTACTCAAATTTATTTGGTATGTTTTCGAAAAATTGAAGTCAACATTGCTCCTCAATACAACAAAAAAAGTCAATAAGGGGATACATACTTAAAACATTTATTGTAATGAGTCAAATATTAAATATCTAGTGTGTGGAAATGAACCGATACAATATTATCAGCATTTGGAAAAAAATCATGCTTTATGATAAGATTTGAGCATAGGCCACTTCATTCAAGTGGTTGGTCACAATCAGGTGGTCAAGCATTTCTTGTGCTCTTCATCAGAAAAAGAGCGTAGGGATATTAAGGACGGCGTATTCTCGCCTGATTAACAGACTTTGAGACTGATATTTGTGAAGTGAAGAGTTTTTTTATGGGCATCAGGAAAAAACCCTTTCAATAATGTGTGTTGATTTGAAGTAATGTAAAGAGTTCACTGGTGACATATATCTTCTGGCTGTGCCATCAGTATTTCAGTTAAAGCTCTTTGCCACTCCTAGGATTTGAATGCTGGTCTTGGAAGGCAATACCTACTCCAGCTACCCTATCAATGTTTTACCATCTCTTAATCCGTCCTGAGTTGCTGCCATAGGGTGGTGTTACCTCAGCAGGATCAGAATTAGTCGAACCTGCTCTGACTTGGCATTCAATCTTGAATTTTTTCTCTTGGCTGAAATTGAGATGTGGGGGGGGGGGGGGGGGTACTGATTTGAGGGGTCCTTCCCAAACATTTCACTCAGCCCTGAATCGAGACAAGAGGCACTGAACTGTGGTTTCTGACACCAAGCTATCCCTCCCTACCCAGAAGGTTTTTCTTTCAGCCACCAGTTGAACTTGAAGTTAGAACTATGTACTGCTGCTGGCCCATGCATGTATGCTTAGTCTATTGCGTTGGTGACGTAACACCCTAGTGGCATCAGTAAATCAAAATATTTTCTCTGCAATGGGATTTGTGGAAAATGTTAAAAATTTGCCATATTTAAAGAAACAAATTGTCTGAAATTCTTAAACATAATTCTATTCCAAATTTATAATTTCATGCAAAATAATTATAGCGTAGAAAAATGGGTTGTTGCAAATTGTCATTTCCTTTGAGTTTATGACAACCAAAATTTTATCATTTTGTTTTATATAAATAGGTTTGTACAGATTGTGAGGTTCTAGGAAGAGTAGTTTCTGATTTTTGTGCCAACAAAGTACCAAATAGATACCTCCTTAGGCTTACGCTGTTAATTAATAGAAAAAAACATGTTCTGCAATTCATGTAATGCTTCATGTATTTCTGCTGAAAATCGCAAGTTTTATTTTATATGAACCTGCAAGGCTTCTGAAGAAGTAGTGAGGACAGTGAACTGTTATATGAGTTGTAATAATCACTTCAACCATGCTCACCGTTGCTCTCAATTGATGTGCGCAGGTCCAACCCTGGGACTCCGACGCAGCCGAGGCGACCAGATTTCATTGGCGTTGTTGGGGATCCACGGAGTGGGGGCCCTCCCCCACCCTCTTATTACGACTTCCAGCCAGCACACCATCACCACCAACACCACCTGCACCACCGCTCCAACCTGGGCAATTACGAGGGCGTGGTGGGTGGGCCCGTTGGTGGGGGCCTGCCTCCGCGGAACATGAGTCCCCAGCGCAGGTTCATGTCTGAGGGGGAGTTGGTGAGGCAGGGCGGGGGCAGGGTGGGTGGAGGGGTGGACGGTGGCGCCAATGGAGTGGGGGGTCCTGGAGACTCACAGGGTCCCTTTGCGGGGTACTCGCGCACGGCCAACAACACGGTGGACAACATTCGGGAGCTTGCAGGTTCTCCGCAAAGAGGCGTCTATCTCTGGAAGGACACTTCCCCCGGTGCCTACCCCCCACCCTCCTCACAGCACCATGTCCCACAACATCTGGTGCACCACCCAGGGCAACCGACGGTGGCACTGCCCCCTCATCACCCACAGTCCATGCACCGTGGCGTGGGCAGGGACTTCCACCGCTCGAATCCCACGAGTCCCACGCAAGGTTTTCCGCACCACCAGGCACCACCGCAGGGACGAGGAGTGGCCGTGCATCCACACCACGTCCAGCAGCGCCCCCCCACGCCCCCGACGTCATCGCAGCAGCAAGCAATGCCCCAGGGCCGACCACCTTACGGCATTCCCCCACAGTCCCCGCAGATCAAGAGGAAAACTTATGGTGGTGGAGGCGGTGGAACGACCACACCCACTACACCAACTTCGTCGTCACCTGGCGTGGTTCTCGACGGTCATCGGAGGCCAAGCCCTGGGTCGCGGAGACCCATGTCTTTTGTGCGGGCCCTCGAGATGTCCGACTCGATGGAGATGGCATCACGGGGTGACGGTGGGAGGTGTGGTGGCGTGTCGAGGTCACCCAGTGGGACACCAAGGGCCGAGCACCGGCTGGCAGCAACACCTCCCAGGGGGGTCGATGGAGACCCAGGCGATCGGGGCAGTGTGTACGATGTGAACTATGAGATATCTGTTTGAGAGGGGTCCAAGTTTAGCCTGGAGGGTCAAGCCAGTATCTGTTGATTTCTCACTCTCTTGAAACCTTCCTCAGACAGCGTTCGTTGGAGTGCGAGGAATGTTTGAAGGAAGAAAGGGCTCATAGGAGAGAGTGTGTTAAGCTGTCTAAAGCAGAGGAGGTATTAAACTTTGAAGGGCGTTTTCCACAACTTGTCTCTCCCACCTTCATCAGCTTGAGGGAATGGCATCAAAAAAGGCCGGAGGAATGTTATTTCCATGCGCGCTGCATGGAAGGAGTAATCCTCACTGATGGCTGGATGGTCAAATTAAATTGAATGTGTGGACTTGAGGAAGGGTTATAGTTTGCAGGCTGATGATGACTCAAGGGTTTACTCAGTATTGACTTTTGGTTCATGCATTTGAACCATGATGAATGTGTGCTGCATGGAGAAGTATTGAATGAAAGATAGGTATTTTAATGCTTGCTCATGCACTTTGAAAAAATCTTGTTCTACTCTTGTAAAAGATCATCTACTAGAGTTTGAGAAATCTCCAAAGAGTAACGTGAGTTCTGAGGAGAGGGTGAATAGAGAGAATCAGTTATTTCTCTAGTGTTTGAGATTGGGTGTGTGGGTATCTGTGGGTGTACCTGTGTAAATATATATGTATATAGAGATATAATTGTGAGTGAAGAGTTTGTGTATAGCCTTGCACAAATGTCTGTTACTCTATATATCGAGTACACATAAGCATATATATACACTCACACAAGAAATATATTTACACACAAGCACGCCCACTTACATGTAGAGGTCATGTTAAGGTGAACTTTGCATGACTGCATTGCCGAGTATGAAGGAATGGCAGTGCAGGAAATGACGAAGGAAATAATTTCTGGAGTAGGAGGAGACTTTTGGGTGAGGGAAGGAGAGTTGTTATGTGCCTGTAATGGAGAAGAGTGCATCTAAATGTGTTGCTGTTGCGTGGTTGTGGGGGGATGAAGGGAGGGAGGGGTGAAGGGTGTACCTCAAGGGTTTGGTGGGAGGAAGCGAAAACTGATGTGAATGGGAGCATTTTTAAAAATTTGTTGTTGTCTGCATTGTGAAACCAAAGGAGAGTGTATTGCGTGTATGTGTTGTTGCGACCTGTATGAACGTGAGCGCATGAATGCCGAGTGACTTTTTTTCTTCTACAAGCATGTGCATTGTGTCATTGTATGATTCACACAATTGTAGACACATTTTCAATGCGTGCAAGATATATTTACATAGATACAAGCATTGAAAAAAGGAAAACAGCAGTAAATACAGTTTGTGATTAATTTTTAAGTATTGGATATTGTGTACAATCTGAGAAAAGACGAGACGAGTTTGTGGATAGATCATATTTCCAGGAAACTGAATGATGCGGAGTGTGTGCTCTCATGGAGTGGGACGTGTGGTCATGTTCTTATTTCTTTTGACGTCATCTCCCTTGCCCTCGTTCAAGCCCCACTAGCGTGCTCTTCTCTCGAATCCTCCTTTTCCACCGACTCTTTTCCACCTCCTTTTCCACCACCCCTCTACGTCCCCCTCCTCACCGCATATGAGCCCTTTTAAACGTGCAGTTGTGCGTGCGATTGTCCCTCTCTTGCCTCCCATGCCACTCTCGCCCCCTTCGAATGATTTGAGTGTTCCTAAAACCTTGATCCAGCTCTCCCAAGATGGTGTACTTTGAACAAGATTGATGGATTTTGTTATTTGTTTAATTAACCAGTTGCACTCTCATTTTTACATGCCTGTATGTTTACATTTCCTAAAAACAATGATTTTTGTTAATGGAAAGATTTCCTGTGCATAGTTACACTTGCATTTGGAGGCACCCATTGTGAATTCTGCCCGTTATTCATCACCATGCAGCTATGTGGCGTAAAGAAGCTTGCCAATCTTAAAAGATGTTTTACTTTCATGAAGGCTCAAATTTTTTGTTTCCTTTCAAAAGAAACATATTCCATTGCTCTGTTTTATCATCTTCTTTGCCCTCTCTCTGCAATAAAGTGTAAATTAATTAAATTGGCTGAGAGAAAACAATGCTCTCTGTAAATTTCCTTCTTTGTTTAACTTTTAACATTTTAACGTTCCTCCTTAACATTTTAACGGTGGCTCCTTCTGAAGTTGAGTCATGAGGACTAGAAATGGTGTGAAGGACTTTGAACTGCAAGCTTAGTGGTGTGTGTGTGAGGCATCTGATGACATTCATTATTGTCTATCCATGCTAAGTCTCAGTTCTGTGAATTTTTTGTTTTGGTGCCATTTTGAAGTATACTTCTGACTTATACTTCATTGATTTTACCATGTGTGTTCAATTTTTGTTATTTTTGTATGTAAGTCAGTGTAAATAAGTGATCATGTAGAAAACACTTCCTGCGTTTTCTCCTTGAAATATTTCAAAATACTTTGAGATGAATTTTAGTACCAGAAAAAAGTCAACTTCATGTAAATAACTACATATTTGGCCACTAATATGTTATCATTGTTATGTTCAGTTGTACTCAGCTATGAGTTGTAATGTCTGTTATTTTTTCTGTTTTTATTTATAGTCGATTACTCTTTTCCAGAGATTGGAATCGAATGATTGCAGATTGTTGAAGTACCTTGCCCAGTTCATACACATCACTTCTCTTTAATGATTGGAAAAAAGCTTGTGCATTATGCTAATGAAATAACCTCTGTGGTTTGAAAAAAACTTATGCCAAAAATAATGTCTTCCAAATACTAATTATGACTTCCTATGAACAATTTTTGGCTATATAAGGACATTTTGAACCAGAACCTGAACACCATTAATAATTTATGCCACACCTGTGCTGCCCTTATATGGTGATAATAAGTCTTATCATGGAAAGTGCCAAGTGTAAATTTGGTGGCATTATTTCTTTCTGTTGCGGCAGGCAGTTAGTTAATGGCAACTAGGCATGTACTTAAAGAAAGTTTAGTACATATATTTGAATCAATGCCATGATATAATTAGCACTTTGTGAATTTGTTATATTTTTTGCAATTTCACTTCTCTCACTATCAATTAACTCGTGTAATTTATGTTGTCCCTAGTTTTAATCTCAGTAACTGAAGTTTTGTGAT
This sequence comes from Pyrrhosoma nymphula, assembly GCA_963573305.1. Taxonomy (NCBI): domain Eukaryota; kingdom Metazoa; phylum Arthropoda; class Insecta; order Odonata; family Coenagrionidae; genus Pyrrhosoma; species Pyrrhosoma nymphula. Next base: position 4,606,672 of record OY754329.1, read on the forward strand.
ACATTGAAGAGCATTGCATTTTAGACATGGTGTGGTGCTGCACGATGGGTCTGTATGAAGCAAGATTGATGATGTGATCACTCGTGGTAGTGTGTGCGTAAAACTCTCTCATGTCATTCTACTCGTCCATTTGATTGTTGACAAGGCAAACCAAAACTGTTGCTTTCGAAGTTCATTACGCCATCTGGGGACAATGGTGGGTTTTAAATAAGAAGATAAACTGAGGAATATCTTTGTGATTTGATGAGTGAACAATGGGGATATCTTTTACCAAAAACAGAATTTTTATATATTGTACTTAATTTATACTGGTATTGGGTATCATGGGAAAATATATATATCTATGTACATACATAAAGTTATGTGTAAATATATATATAAATCCCACTTGTGTTTCACATGTAAATGTAATATAAGAAATGTTTAACTAAATTGTTTACTTTTATTTTGCTTGTACTAAATATTCAGTTGTTTGATTGAATTCCCGATGTAATTGTGGGTCATGTCCAGGTGATTGCACTCCACTGAGAACGTACCAGGCTTTAGTCTTTGCATGCACAGCAACCTCATTCTCTGCATAATCTACTTTCCTGAGAAATAATGAGGATGGATAAGTCACTGATGCCAGAATCATAATCTTGCGGTACAGTTAATAAAGGGATTGTTGTGGAGTAACTAGAGAGACTTTAATCACCCTTGCTTGAAACCAATTGTTTGAGGCACATAATTTTGCCCTTAGTGATACTTGAACCAGTGGTGTGCCTAGGATTTCTGCTGCCCCTGGCAACACAGAAGGGGCAGCACCCACCCGCTTTTATTGAATTCTCTAATTTACTCTTTTTGTTTTTATTTTATATTCTCTACATTTTTCTAATTGGATATGCCGATGAGAATGTTTACTTCAACGTTATCCTATCTTTGATGGGGGAAAATTCGCATGCTGCGCCTCGACGCCCTCCATGATATGGCTCCCCTGCCACTCGTTAGGTAGACCACTGACTTGAGCAAGGATTCTAATGGTATCAAATTTCAACGGCGTTGGTGCTTTATTCCAAAATCATGGGTATGGTTTGCAAATCTAAGGCTTATATTTCATAAGGACTTATTACCTATGAAATAGTTTGTTTCCCTGAAGTTTTCTCTTACCCAATGTTTTGGTAAATTGTATTGCAACATATGAGTATCGTGTGTACATGTTTTGCGACAGAAACATTGGTATTGACATGCGCCAAGGAACACTGCACTTCTATTGCAAAAAAAAACATGCGCTTGAATTAGAAATTGATTAATAAACCATGAAAAAGAGAGTAATCGCCAGGATAGGGAATTGGAAAAGCGCTATAAAATCTTAAATAGTCGCCGTCTCCCACCGTATGCTCCGGATAAACCTCCGAGATCGAGAAAACCTCGACCGTAGTCTCTAGAGAAAAAACAAATTTCGAAAGACAGAGCTGTAAGAAAAAGCTGACAGCTGTAAAAAAAAAACAGCAAAAACAAAATAGCCCATCTTCAAGCTTCTCTCTGAAACTACTGGCTACCTTTGTTTCTTATTTTACAAATACTCATTCTTTAACTACCCCTTGGTATCATATATATTTTTGCCAATTTGGGGGTTTTCCGTAAAATAATGTTCGCTGGTGTTACGGAAGCTCATGTTCGGGTACATTTTCCATGTAACTCTATTAACGGCTTAAACGGAAACTGAACAAGATACATCAATTATTCACCAAATCTCGTAATTTTCTTTTTCCCAATTCCTTTTTTTTATATTCTTGCCTTTTCCATGCCCGTTAATTGAAACACACTCTACACTATGTACCCTTGGAAGCATGGGGAGTAGTTAAAATAAAAATGAAAATATATACGTGTGGATGCTAATGTTATTTGGGCATGCCTCGCACAACAATGAGATACCTGGTTTTTCAATCCAACGTACTAATTTAATGGCAGTTTGGCTTGAAACACGTTTTTGGTGTTTACTGATGCTGCAAAATAATGAATATTAAAAAATAACAACCTTTTCTGACGTTCTGGTTGGAGCATTGGAAACGAAATGGCTGAAAATAAATGTTTTTATTGCAAATGTACGTCTCCGTGTGGATGTAGAATAAAAATGACACAATTGTTGAACCAAATGTAAATAGCTGTATAATTATAACTTTAAAAGTAATATAAGAAAACAAAACCATTGATTGTGGAACAATCAATGAAGCAAACTCACTCTCAGACTTGAAGAGGGAATACCAGCGATAGAAGAAGCGAGTATATATTGAGAACCACGCATGGCAAGCAAAGGATGAATTCTGCCAGAAGAGACTACTAACGGCTACCAACACAACCTTGATATAATGTAAGCACCACGTGTGTTTGGAGCATGCTCTTAGATTGAAAAAAAGGCCAGGACAATTAGAGTTACAAAAAAGAGAACATGGAAATTTGTTTTTATTAATGAAGATCAAATGCGAGGAAAGAATTACCAATGAAGATGTCCAATACGAAGAGTAAAGAAGCAAAAAATATTTAATGAATATACTGTGGAATATAAGAGGTAATGTTATTGGACACCTTCTACGGCACAACGTTTGTTAAAACAACCAAAAAAGAGGAAATTTAAAGAATTATTGAGTAAGTCATAAGGCATTATAATGAAGATTTTGTATTGTCTAATTCTACTCCCCATGCTTCCAAGGGTACATAGAGTAGAGTGTGTTTCAATTAACTCACATGGAAAAGGCGAGAATATAAATAAAAAAAAGGAATTGGGAAAAAGAAAATTACGAGATTTGGTGAATAATTTATGTATCTTGTTCAGTTTCCGTTTAAGCCGTTAATAGAGTTCTGAAAGATTGAATTCATTGATCTTTCTGTTAAACAAGGTGTATATTTCACTTTTTTATTTTTATTTCTTCTAAATGCCGTTTATATTCACTAGTTAAAAATGCATTAATGTTTATTTTAATAATTATTAAATATTTGGACTCACATGCTCTTAAAGTGACTAAATTTGTTAAGGCACAGTCAGTAAATCATGTGCAAACTTTAATTGCATAGACCTAAGAAATTCATCTTCATTACTTCCTATATACATTGAGCGATAGCAAATCTTATTCCTATAATTAATCTGGTCATATGGTATACCTGAAAGTGTGAGCACTGATGGTCTGATTTAGTCATGGATGAACTTTTCATTGAGAAATAACAGTTAAATATTAAGAAAATACTGTGTATATAGTCATAGGCGTGTCCAAGGCAGGTGCCACTGGTGCCGTGGCACCACCACTAGATCGAGATTCTTTTCTAAGTTATACCCTTTTTCCCGACTCTTGGCGCCTGGACGGTACAGAGCTAGAGACTCTGTTCACTTTATGTTTCTACTCCTGGCACCACCACTTCTGTAGTCCTGGACACGCCTATGTATATAGTTGCTTCAGCTGTTTAACTTAAACAAGAAATAAAGTGATAACCATCCAATATAATATGCATAACGGTATCTAAATCTAAAAAATACTCTAAGAGCCACCATAGGGGCGTGTATAAGTGGGTGTAACGTCACCAGTCTTGAAATAGAGAAAATAAGGGGAAGGAATGGGAGGAGGGTAAGGAAGATTTGAACTGCATATTAACGGATAGTCAAACTTTTTTTGTTGTAGTCATTAGAAGTTCGCAGGAAAAAGGGGTTTTTACACCTATCAGTTCGAAAGTGAATCTCCATCATATTTTTTCACTACTTTCAGTTCTAGGGACGAAGTGCAGGGTTGAAATAATATCGTCCGTGTCATACTGAAACTCGCTTGGTCTGACTTTTTCAATCAATCTTAGTGCAGCGTGTATAGCCTCTAGCACCTCCCAACCTGGTCCTTCCATCAGCTGTTTTCACCCTATCTGCTTGGTAGTCGCTGTTTTCAGAAAAATTACAATTAATCATTTTTCAAATACTAATACATAAACTGCAAGTTAGGATAAGAGAAGTATTCATGTACCCGTAATTACATAAGCAAGAAAAACTTATGGCAGTAGCTATCTAAATTATATGGGGGATTGAATATGAAGTACTTAAGTCTTAAGACCTTATGCCTGAGTTATACATTTCTCAGATAAGAGATTTAATTCACTGAATGACAAAAATCATTAAGGTAAATGTCATTTAAGTTCAATTACAATGAATTTCTCTCAAACTCGTTATGCGTCTCATTACAAATGAATGTCACATTATATAAATGATTCCTAAAAGTGATATAGTTTATTAGCACAATAGTCAAGGGACGTGAAGTTGTAATGATAGTATGGAGGATAATTATCATGTTAGCAAATATAGTGAAGATAGACATGAGTTAAATAATTATCCGATGATAATTTAGTATTGTTTTTGGGGACCGAATCCAGAAAATTGTAGTCACAATGTTCTGTAATAAATGTCCAAGCATATATAACCTTAGGTACTGATTTCTGTGATGAAACACGTGTTATAATATTTGAAATATTTGTAACAAGTGGTATACAATTCCCATGATATCGTTTTAAGCAAAAATATCTGCCCCGAATAACCACCATTTCATCATAATCAAAGAGTGTAGCTTTTGTTACAATTATGCATTAAAAGTGTTGAGAGGAATGAATTCATTGTTACACAGGAAAAACCTTTCTAACCTTGAAAGACACTCATGTGTTCTCCCTGTTATAATGGCACTTATAGTCATAATGGCGTACCTTAGTTTGCACTGACTGCAGTCAGTGCAAAGTAAGAGTTCATGTAGTCCATGTAACTCTTCCAGTGACCATTGGAAGGTCTCATGTGATGATAATTCAGTATTAAAAAGGGAGGAAAACGCACTTTCTTCGGAAAAATTATATCTTGAAAACCATAATGCACTGTTTAAAGATCATCCGTAACTGGTAGTAAATTCGATTCACACACTTCACAAAATTAAGTAAGACCTCTTCTGCCTTACGTAACCGATCCTCAGGCTCAGTATTTCTTTAAAGAAAGTATGTAGAAGCGCAATTTTTCAGAGTCAATTTACGTTAAGTTGACAAAAATGCTACCATGGATATTTGAAAGCATTAAATTTAAATATACTTAGCAATAGAAGTATAGGTGTAGCGAAACTTGGTGGCACTCATGAGTGCCACCAAGTTTGTGCATCTCCTTTGCTATTCACAAGTGCACTTGTGAAGAGCAAATAGTCCAATCAATAGGAATAAACCCAATGTAAATTTTACTCCAATTCTATAGTTGATGAAATGTGCTCAGGAGTGTGGAGGTGGGCATGAAATGACCCCCCCATGTGCGTTCGACTCGAGATTATGAGGGGTTGCTAAGTAGTGATTTTTTATAGGGCGCCGAAATGACTTTTTTGTTATTATTTAAATAACTAATGAACTTACGAAAACATGTTTCGAACAAAAGTTGTGGGTAATCCAATAACCTTTAATTTGAGTCGTCGCACATCGAAATCGATGAATTAGTTATTGCAAAAAAGCCAATAAACCGGTGAAAATGGGCGTTTTTTGTTAATTAAATATTCAGTGCAAAAATGAATTTGTCACTACTTTTATTGCTTTGAAGGAAAGCGCTTGTGATTATTAATACAACGATATTTTTTAAAAGGTGATTTTTGAATTGTTTGCTGAGTTATGGCCTATTGTTTATCCGGAGACAGTATTTTAAAGTTAATAATTGCTATCTTGTCGTGAAATTATTGAGTCAAATCCAACGGAATTCTACTCTCAAAGATTTATATTACATGTAGTATTAAAACCAAATTCGAAAAAATCATTAAAAAGTCATAGAAATAAACGTTTAAAAAGAATACTTTTTCAGACTAGCGTTTTTTTATAAACAAATAGAGCTACGGCGTCGGCTGTTGGTCACACCAGTTTCTAACTTGGATATTATGTAAGCTGGTTTGATTGCGCAGATTCATGAAAAACAAAAAGGCCTTACGACCGAGATATAATTTTTTTTCTTTAAATCACAGAGGATTTATTTATAAAAGTTAAGAAACCATTTCAACGGCATTACACAAACAAAGGCTTATATTTGATTATTGCAATTACTTTTTTAAATAAAACTTAGCTTTTATTATTAAATTGCGTGCACATAGTGGAGCGTATTCACGGCGGACGCGGCAGCAAACAATGGGACGCGTGGATGGGGTAGAGAGCGGCGGTGAATCACGGAGCTGCCGCGCGCTTGAAAAACTGAATTTGAAACTTCAAACGGAGGTGCGCATACAAATTCGCTCTATCTCCGCTACTTATTGACCAATCTCGACGTTTATTGTTTTAATTAGGGGTATCTTGGAAAATAATTAACAACTACGCTATCAGCTAAAAGATATAATTGTAGATTCAATTGTTATTATTCATTTTTATTATTATTGTGACTCACTGCACAATTACTGTAATTACTTACTAATAACTATTTTATTTAAGCTTATGTTTATCAAAATGGAAGCAAAATATATTATACACATTCTTTCATTTCATTTAAACAATTTATTTATGCATACACATTTACGAGATATAATTAGAGATTCAATTGTTATTATTCATTTTTATTATTATTGTGAATCACTGCATAGTTACGGTTATTACTTACTAATAACTATTTAATATAAGATTATATTTATTAAAATGGAAGAAACATATATTATACGCATTATTTCATTTCATTAAAACAATTTATTCTTTGAGAGTAGAATTTCGTTGGATTTGACTCAATAATTTCACGACAAGATAGCAATTATTAACTTTAAAACACTGTCTCCGGATAAACAATAGGCCATAACTCAGCAAACAATTCAAAAATCACCTTTTAAAAAATATCGTTGTATTAATAATCACAAGCGCTTTCCTTCAAAGCAATAAAAGTAGTGACAAATTCATTTTTGCACTGAATATTTAATTAACAAAAAACGCCCATTTTCACCGGTTTATTGGCTTTTTTGCAATAACTAATTCATCGATTTCGACGTGCGACGACTCAAATTAAAGGTTATTTGATTACTACAAACCAAAACTACTTTCAAAGCGCTTCATTTCTTTTAATTTTCCGAGGGAAGTCCACCCGGACCTCCATTTAGTTGAGATGTATTGCATACCCGCCAGGCGCCGCGGGAAGTAGTGAACCGCCCCAAAACAACGACCTTAATCCGCCCCTGCTATAAAATGGCACCCTGCTGTATGTGGTTATCTTTCTATAAAATAAAAAATAAATAAAAATAAATTTAAATAAACGTTTTAAGACTTTCGCTATGATGTAAGAAGCACTAAAGCGCATAAGAGGAAGGTATCCTCTCAGAAGTATGGTCGGCAACGCAACTTGGACGTGACGGTGTATTCCTTGCATTGAGGGATGTGTGGTGCAATAGAAGAATGATACAGATGAAATGAACGGTGAGCATTCAAAGTGAAGAAGTCCTACTTTACTTAGGTTTGGGGTGAATATGCATCTAGCTACTAAAGAAAACTTGTTTGACTTCACTGGCCTCTTAAGAACATTGATGAGAGAAAAACATTACTAGACGAATTACTGAATATGAAGTGTATCACGGAAAAGAGGTATGTTTATTTTATGTATTTACGAAATTATAAAAAAAACCTGGAAAGCGAAATTATTGGAGAGCTGCAGCAAATTAATCCTTGCGTTTGATTATCGATGTGATGATGACACGGTGCTGGAAAATTTGGGACATTCTGGGTGAATTTAACAGTAAGAAGTTGAAGAATTGTTCTGAATGGCTGCCAAACCAGAATATATCGATAACATTCTTGCAGTACATGGTTTCAGCTTCTTTGAATATAACTCACCTCTCGACCAAGTGCGATGAAAATAGTGCGAGTTGGAAAAAATCCACATTTTCGCTCCTTAACGTCTCATAGAATTTACAACCTTATTATCAACAAACGAAAAAAATCTACAAATTGGAAACATGTATTGCTTCTCTTTCAACTTATGCTATTTTATCCTAACTATTCAATTAAATATAACTCCCATTAACATTATAGAAAGTAGTGCAACATGGTGAACAAGAAAACAGTAGGTGCCTCCAATAAAGAGTCTATTCATAAAAAAGTAATAAATAAGTGCTTCATATCCAAAGCATTGTAATTTCAAAAATGTTAAGCTCTTGGGATGCCCCGGCTTCTTGGTTACAACCGTTTTCAGCGCATATTAATAACCCCGGAGATGAAGTCTCGGGCAAAGAATCAAGAAACGTTGCGTTTTTAACTGACCAAGGTGCGAGGACACCCAAAAGTAATTATTTTATTGAAAAATGGACCGCGAAATTATTTGCAACCCCATTGTAAATGTAAGCAACACGAGCAACTAGATAATTAAAACGGACGAAAAACCCTAAGCAACAAAACCCCATAAAAGTCCAAATACAACCGAGTTATCACTGGAGGTCATTGTCTTTTTTTAGTGGGTTAAAAAAATGAAACGGTGTGTTCCTATGAGTTGGGTTAATTTTCAAAAAGCGTGATAAAAATATATATTGACGTTGCTGTTATAACTTGATAACCTAGGTGTTACAAGGATTGAGAGCATTGGGCTACTAACCGGATGCTTTAGGCTCAAACCCAGAGGTAGAGGTTTCCAGCACGTGATCCTTCTCTCGACTTGCGTGTCTTTGGCGTGCACGTGCTTCGCGGGTGACCAGGGTCGGCGGCTGATGCGGGGAAGAAACGGCTGACCTCTGCTGACCTCAAGCCGCTCTTTCTGCCCTTACCGTGAGACCGACATCCCGATGGTTCTTTTTCAAGGCTCATTTTGGTACGAATGACAACGGAGGGAGTTGAGACATTCCCATTTTTCAGGTGAAAATGCATGTCTTCACGACAATTGATCTCATCAACACTCACCTGGGTGAAATCTTTAAACAACACATTTTACATTATCAATTTTATTTTATCAATTACCTTAGGAGTTGGACAGCAAACTTCAAATACTTGCGTTGCATATGTATATTCGTATGATGATATAGTATGATAGTTCTTCAGAAAAATACCTTATAAATTATACAATTGTCAGAAAAGCACCTTGGTTTTTCATGGAGGTGGGTATTATAAATGTTTTAATAGTGTTTATAGGCTGTATAAGTCTGGTCTTATAGTACTTTTTGGAACATAAGAGAAAATTGTCGCAATGTCTCCAGTAGGCACCGGCATCGAAGGTATAAACAGCATACCTATATCAAAGTACAAATACAATGTATCTGATATAATGCTCATTGCGTATGCATGCTCCGTGTCTACATGTATGAGGAAAGTCAAATTAGCAGTCCTTCACCTGTTTAATTTAGGAATTTGACACTTCGTGACCCTTGAAGTCCTGGAGAGCCTCGTTAGCCAACCATTTACACACTCGCACACACTCACAGACGAATCCACTCTTTTGAGAGCTGAAGAAGTTAGTGGTAGACTGACCGAGTTAGGTTCTCTAGGATACTAAGTACACTGTACATATAAATCGAATGGAAGATTTTCACGTCTACAGCGGCTCTTATCCTCCCTTAAAATAACAGGGGGTTCACCACGGCCTTAAACAGAATTTTGTGGTGATTTTTTAATTAAAACGACGTGATAGAAATGAAAATATTGGCTGACAATGATTTGATTTCTAAGAATGGTTCATTTCGAAGAAAACAGGGAAGTGAACTTAACTGGGGAATGCCAGGAAGTTACTTGAGGGTCTTGTTTGATGTTTCACTCGGATTTTAATAACGCGAGTGAAGAAATCCTTGAACACTTAGCGAATATAAAACTGGATTCTATGGCTGGTCCAATGCGTGTCTGCTCACTTCTAACCACAGAATCAGTGTTCCAAGCGGAAGTCCAACGATAACCCGTCACGAATCACTTGAAGACAGTGGCAGCTTGCTCCGCGATGGAAGCCACAGAATTTTCGCACACGGAGTCCTCAAATGGCGGAAGACGCCGCCGTCTCAAACGCCGGCCATTCTCGGTCCTCTTCCCCGCATGCGGGCGTCGACATTGCGGGCCTACTCCTTGGCGGCCACGTGCCTCTCTGCCTCCTCCCCAGGGGGCGAGACCTGCCTCTCCTCCTTCTCATCTTTGCTCTGCCCCCCGTAGTCCGGGGGCCTCTCCTCGCAGTCCCCGGGTGGCGTCGGCAGAACCACCAGGGGCCCCATGGGGATGTTCTCAGCGCTCCGGGCCTTCCTGCAAGCCGGGAACTCGGTGGCGAAGTAGAGGCCGCCGTAGGCCCCCCCGCTGGAGGACCCCGCCCCCACGCCCCCGTATCTGCTGCCCCCGTAGTGTCCCCTGGGGCCCATGCCCCCGTAGCCGTAGCTGAGCCCGCCCCAGCTACTGCCGCCGCCACCTCCCGCGAGGCTGCTGGCCCCGTACGCTGCGAAGACGGAGTTGATCCTGGGTCGGGAGAACGGAGCGCCACCAGCCACCGACGACGGTTGAACGTAGTCGAAGCGGCCCGAGGACGCCAGGCGGGACCAGTGCAGGTGCTGTGTGGGAATTAGAAGACCGAGCATTAGAAGAGCACTGCCCAACCACGACGACAACCGCATGGCTATGAGCGTGGGAAGGTCTTTCTTGGGAGTGCTTTTCGACATAGTTAAAATTTTGCCCGCGTTAGCAATCAGACGCCATAATGTGCGCGTCAAAAATGCTGTGTTGGGTGCAATGTGTGCCAAAGATTATATACACGGGATGTGTGCTGTGTGAGCAGATTTATGACGTCGTTTATTGACAGTGCGTGAAATTATTGTTCTTACCGTTAATTATTTTTTTGTGAATAAATGATAGAAAATATCTCACCCATGCACATTGAAGAATGACAAATACACCCTTCTGATGGTAATTGGCTTCTTGAAGGCCGAATAGGATATCAAGAAAACAAAAAATTTCAGTGTACAAGTGGTTCGTCTGGACAGCTCTCGTCGTCTCCATCACAGCTATCCACGTGGATCAATTTTATGACTGCGGCCATGTCAGCTGGCCGGCAAACCAGCCGCATTAAGCTCATTAGCAGAGGCTCGTGAGTAGAAGGAGAGATATTAGTGAGGTACCTGGCGCCCGCACCCAGGTTCCAGTGAGTCCCCAGCGGGCTTGGGAGAGGTTACTACGGTCCTGAAACCACTGGAAACGGGAGGGTGGGGATGGGTCACTTGTCTCCGCGAACGGCAGGGGCACTTCTGGGGTGCGGTGGTGCGGGAGTGGACTAGTGTCGTACGGCGACACTGGGCGTGCTCGGTCGTTGAAGTTCGACCATCCATCCGCAGAAGCGATACCTGTAGTTCCCCTGCTGGTCGTCACAGCGCTTTGGGTGCGGTTGCCAAGGCTGTGGCTAGTGGGGGGGGGGGGGGGATTTCTATGTGGGAGGTCGCTGGACGAAATTATAAAATGGAGGAGGGGATGTCATACATCCATAAATAGAGTGAACCCTTTTAACTGATATGAATATCATAGGCATAAACGGCAGCTGCATGATATAATTTATTATTTTAGCCCAGGTACGCAAAAGACCCATTTAAAATTGACATACAAGTTGGGGTTATGACGGTGGTATGTATCGGTTATTTCACGAAAAAAAATGCCAGCTAAGATATTTAATCTCGAACCCTTGCTTTCTCAGCTGTAAAGCTAAGCATAAATTATTCCTGGAGACATCAACGCTCATGAGCCTTTCTGATAGAGCTGTTTATCAATGGGATAGAAAAGGGTCAATGGCATGAAGTTTATTCATGGTTTTTTCTAACTATGAGAATGTTTCTTCTATGATGTATTGAGGTCTACTTCGTCCATTATAATAGCGCAGTTGGGGCTTGGGAACGACGGCTGTAATTCCCGGTATTTATTATAGAAGTGACCCGGATGATAAATATCTGATAAAGCATAATCATAAAGAAAATAACTTAAACCTGGAACTTGTCGTCCACGATGCCAATTTTACTTTTATTCATCCTGTGGAGAAAAAAGAACAGGCAGTGATGGTGCGAGTTGCATGCGATGATTTGGTGCAGACAGTCGGGCACTTGATTTGGAAACGGAGACCACTTGTGAGCAATGCGGTTCGAAGACTTTAGCCGTCTTTCGTGTCCACGGAAGCGGAACTGTCGAGGTGCGATTCATGCGAAGGAACGGGTCTCCACGTTTCTCTCGCCAAACGGATTCCGCGGCGCGCGGGAGTGACCTCAATGGAAGGAGCTCGGTGCGGAGCGAGAGAAACGTCGATCTCGGAAACGCTTCGCTCGCGTCAGACCTCGACAGCGATTTCAGTGTCTCTCCATCAAACGTTCAAGGCCGAGTGCTCGTCGTGGATTGTTGCTGGTGGTGCATGGTGCGCGCCTGGGGCCGAAAAAGGCCCCCAGGGGGACGGCTCGAACCTTGCTCCTGCGGCGGCCGCTCTCAGCAGATGGAGTTGCAGCGCATCTCGAGGAAGGGCGAAGATGAGTCGGGAGGGCCCCTGATGAGGGGCAGATTCCAGGCGTGGCGGCCCAGCGGGTGGAGGGCCAGGGCTGCGGCGTGCCCTCCCGCGCCACCTGGGCCCCGGAAGGGGCAGCACACGGTGCACCCCACGGAGTCGAGCAGCGGGTGGCGATCCAACTGCGGACGTTCAGCGGAAGACGTTTCAATTGGTCACATTTCACACCAATTGCCTTTTACTACTAAATATTCTACCGGAAAATGGAATGCAAGTGATGAAACCAGAATCGATGCTAACGCTCGCTGCATCCCCAAGCTTCGTCCAAAGCTTTACCTCAAAATTAATTCGATTCCAATACTCTTGGGCTCCGTCGATTGCGTTCACACGTGGAACTCAGCGACGCAAAGGTTTTTTTCCAGGAGACTTTCCTTTGCTTCCATACTTGGTTACCGCGATGTTTTGGAACAACGCTCATTGGTTGATTTAGAGACTCTTGTGAAAGTAAAAGTGTTTACATTTGAGTGCGGGAAACGTAAGATGTCATTTGAGACTTCTAGAGCATGTACTGCCGAATTTACAGTGTGCTACGTGATGTGGATTCAACACCAGTCTGAGATGAGCGGGTGCCGAATGAAGAGGGAAGAGCTTGAAGGAAAACGATGTGGCTACATCGCTAATGTCGAGTGGAATCGAGAATTGCCGGAGGGGGAACAACGGCAACTAGTATTTTTTTAATGCTAAAAGAGAAGATAAGTTAAAGTCGATTATCTGGGGCCGAGTTCAGGTAGTCGCAATATGGGATGAAGAAAAGACTTTAATCGTCGGTCTAAAAGCGATTCCCATCCCAGTTGCTGCAAAATGTTAGTAACACTAATAAGATTATCATGACGGCCTTAAACGTATCTTTCCGATCTTCGCTGCTCGCGTTCTAACTCGGTTTTTAAGCCAACTTCGTAAGGATCCCAAATACTGGCAGTGTATTCCGAGTGTACCATTATAGTACGTTATCATAAATTGTAACGTACTGTAGTGGAGAAGAACCAGAGCACATAGTGGTTTATGAGAGGTGAAACATTGCATTTCCTCGTTATCATGACCATTGGCTTTCGAGATTATAACATGGTCTCATAAGTATCGTGGCATCGAAATGAAAATGCTATTGATTCTCACGCTAAAATAAATGTATTTCATACGAATATTTATTTACATGTAACTGAGTTGAATAAGATTATATGTTACTTCTCAGAGCAACTGGAAATAACACACAGACTTCAGAAATCTCATTAAATCATTCAGATTTCCTTATCGCCATGAATTTCATGGTAAGTAACGAAATGATATGAATGTGAGTTTGACAAAGTACTTTTCTTAAGGTAAAGTATTAATAAATAGTTCACTTTTGAAGGTTATTCTTGTAACGGGTTAACGATTGAATATCGCATTGTACATACTACCTTGTCCCGCCGCTCGATTTTTGACTCTCTTCGGTTAATTTTTTTCCGATCAGCGAATATAGAACCGCAAGAAAATCTTTCCACGTAACTTCCGTATCAAATAGTATATTGCGAAAATATTGAAATACTTTTGGTTGTGAACGCTTAATCCAATTAACTACAACATTACATAAAATAAAAATCACAAAATACGTCCTTAATGATGACCGTTGCCGGTAAGAATGCAAATATTAAGAAGAAAATAAGGCAACTCCTTGGTCTCACTGCTGACAATCGATAACCAGTTAACAGTAAGCACGTATAAACGTTGAATAGCGCAATTCAATGAAGTCATTGATTGCAAATACGTGTATGAACACAAAGGAAAGCGATCAAGTTGTTAATTCACGCAGAAGACGGCTCATGAGAACCGGAGGAACGAGGTGACCATCTATCAACCTGGCTGCTATTTAAGCAGTATTGAGTCTGTGTGGCCCATTTTTGGACCCCATGGAGATGGACAGCCTCGGATGACAGTGGTGGGGTTGCTATCGCTTCACTCTCATTCAGTTCCCTTCCCACCCCCCGCTACCCACACACTGGCTACTAATCCCCATTATGGGTTCATAGGAAAAGGGTGAGAGGGTGGTAATGACTTCAGCGAAAGAATATCTTTTGAATGTAACACGCAACGAAACCTATCGCAACAATATTCCTCGCTTTGGAGTCGCTCTGCTCCACCCCGCCCACATTGGGGTTCTGCACGACCCCTCCCCGGAACCTTTCCTTCTAAAGATAAGAGAGGAAACGATGGAACCCGGAAGAAGTTGAGAAAGGATTCCGAGGTAAGCAAATTGGGATCAAAACAGTCCAACTATGGGACTTCTCTTTGATCTCAGTCGCCATTCTCCTGCCGTGGCCGTGGTCACCTGAGCAACGGCTACGAACAGGAAATTTCGCTAGAGCCTGTAATGGATTGCATTAATATTAAGCGATCGTTATTAGTAAATTTAAGTGAGATATCAGCTGGGGTATTTTTTATTTAATAATTTAATACAGTCCTAGAGCTCAAGAGACATGGTTGGGGTTCCAATGGGCATCAATTCTCTAAAACCACTGCCTTCTATTTATCCATGGAATGATTGAAGTACGCCGTTTATCTTGGAAATTTCTGCGTGGGTACGGAATAGTTATTTTGAAAAAAATCTCTATTTGTACTGTTAAGAATACTTGCTGTAACTCATTTAAGGGAAAATATACTTGAAGTTTATGGCGACATTCCCCCGCCCCCAGAGAAAATTAGAAAATGTTTTTCTGCTTTGAAAACTAACAATTCCACTAATAATAGCGTGTAGCTTTATAGCAAATAGCTTTGCTGTTGTCCCTGTCTTCGTGCGAATGCGGATGCAACTCTGTTTAAGGAATTCCCTTCGTATTCGCAGAAGGTGAATACATTTTTTAATTGCCAGTGTTCTCTCTAAATCGTTAGTTTTATTCTATAAATTCCGGAGTGTTTCATTATTGTTGAAACCCGTACTTTGGGAACATATGCATACCTTAAACACTGTTGTTTATTATTGGATCATGTAGGACAAAGTGTTCTCATAGAGTAACAAAAAAATAGGTATGCTACTGGGAATATATACATCCATAGGCTTCTGGAATATACTTTTACGAATCGTTTTCTTACTTCCGCCAAAATCAAAAATTTCAAAATATTATGTGTTATACTTCTGGAGTAGGTAAGACTACCCCTCTTGGGCTACTGCGGCTCAAATTTCAATTTAACATTTTTCTGCTGTGATCTTTTCTTGGTATAATTTGTATACTTGGGATATTGTATACTCCTCTACAGTGACTGACCTGAGTGTTATTATGAATCAAACTCTGTCGTGGACGGAACAAGTATCCCTTGTCTTCTCCCGCAAGGTTTTTAAGACTCTCCATCAAATCAAGCGAAACTAAAATGAGCTATCTATCCAAATTCGACATGTGACCTCACTAATATTACCAATATTTGAATACTGCTGTGTTAGATACTTATAGGGAAGTTTGGTATATTAGTCGGGAAGTACTTTTAGTGAAGTTATAGGGAATTCGGGAAGACCTAAACTTAAAACTTCAAAGGACATTGAATGCATGTATTCGCTTCATTAATTTTATCCCAAAATTTGATCACATATCACATGCACGCAAGCTAGCAAATTTTATCACCGTGCATAACCGAAGAAATCACTTCTTAGGATGCTTCCTATTTAAAATCCTCAAATTCAGAAAACCTGACTACTTAACGGAGTTCTTTTTATTCACCACAGACGTTCGGCAAAGAACTCTGCGCACCCTCCCGGACATACTTTACATTCCCAGTCACCGAAATACTATACTCCATCATAACTAATTCTCGGTTGAAGCTGTAAGACTATGGAATTCCCTCCCTCAACATATTCGTCAAGCATCGTCCATAAATTCATTCCGGTCAAAATTATTTGAATATCTCTACTCATGCTCAAATTGATAGCTCTGATATTGTTACATGTGCTATATTTCTTGTCATATTTTGTAAATTGATATGCAATGTAATTTTAGAAAAAGGCAGTATTCATTTAATTAAGCTATTTATTTTTGTTTTTTTTCTTGTTGGTGATATCATTTATTTCATATCAAGACCAAATCAATGGATTAACAAATGCAATGTTATTTAGTAATTTTTTCTCTTTTTTGTATTGTTGCACTTGCACCTAGGGGACATGATATCCCAGGCCCCTTCATTAGCGCACAAAGTAATACATTTTATATAAATCTTTGTAATACTAGTGGGAACTTCAGAAAGAAAAACCACCTAGCACCTAGTGGTTTCGGCTTCGGATTTCGGCTTGATACTGGCATACGGAGAGTTAAAAGAAAAGATATGTTCAGCAGTAAGATTAAAAATATTTTGATACATGTGATAACTAGGTACATGTCTTATGCGAAACAAACAGCCCAGTTGTATGTATAAGGCTGTTTCTATCACTATTTTTACGAAGTTGTGGGCAGATATACATCCACATATGAAAATCTAATTAACGCCATCCAGCCAATATCATTTATTCGTACTTGATGCGGAAGAATATGACGATCTTCAGCCGGGTAAGGCCTGAAGACGCTCAGAAATCATGTAAAAATATTTGAACAGGTTTCGTTAAGATTTTTGCGCGATTATCACCTGAACTTCTCCTTGACTCTGGAATAGTTAATCGCTTGGTGCTTCAAAAGTTGAGCCTCGACTTGTGATGTGAATTCAATCGATTTACAGTGCAGCCTTTTACACATCTTTGTGGCTAGCGTTCTATCTGAATTAGAAAGCGACACAGTCTGACGCAAATAGTCAGTTTATTTCCTTTCTGAGCACATTCAAAGCACAGTGTCTCAAAACTTAATTAATACTACGAATCCCATCACTCACTGATGTCAATAACGTTAATTGTAAAAGCTACACCCGTTAAAAACCTCTGCAAAAGGGAAAATTCGAGGGGGGACCGCTGCGTTGTTGCCATATTTCCCGCTGTTGATGACCACGTTTTTAGCAATGTTCGCAAAATTGTTAATTTTCATCGTAGAACGACGATTAAAAGATGTACTTACTCGTAAAATTATCGGGAATACGATGAAAATATTAATTTGTTGTTATATGACGTAGTTGTTAAAGTTTAAATTGTAGTGAGCGGGGTTGGTTTTGGTGAGGGAGCCTCCCGCTGCGTAGGCCGAGGAGGGAGGCAGGCGTTGGGTCTCCGAGCTGGGGAAAGGGTATATGCGGATTAGGACCCTCGCGAGCTTGGGCCCCACCCACCTTGCGACTACCTGAACTCGGCCCCAGAAAATTGAGTTTAACCAGAAGATAGATAGTGGAATCTCAGGCGTGCGTTCCTGAGGTAGTGTCGTAACCTTCGTACCAATCATCTCTCTGCTGTAGTGTGAAATCGACAATTCCGCGTCACAGTCGAGCGAATGCCCGAAACCGAACGGGCTGTTTTGTATTCCTCACTTCTCCGTTATTTTGGCCCGATTGATCGAAGCTCAATGGGTTAGCAACAAAATATACTTTTCGATTTGGATCCAAAGAGAGACAAAATGACCCCTCGCCCAGAGTAATGCATTTAAGTGAAAGCGATATGCCTATTTATTTATTAATTCACCTTGTCAACATTTGCTGCCATAGTTTTTAGCGCCGTCCTTTCATACTCGCTCCATACTCGGCGCTCGAGTCTTTCCAACACGATTATTCTCATTCACCCTGCACGCTAAGGTTTATGTACTACTATTTGCAGTGGCATCAACAAAAGCGGGTCATTAAAAAAATACTAGGTCCTTGGGAGGGTGGGGTAAGAAACAAAAGCACTATGCAACTTCAGATTGATCCGAGAGGTTATGGAGATGGTCACAAACCCAAAACAACTGCTACGAGGCACTTCACAATCAGTCCCGCGACTCGAGAGGAGAATTTTCGATAGAGAAGATGTGGGAAACCGGTTTGCCAATATTATAACGGCTCTCGTTGTCAGACACGACGCGGCTACGTAAGACGCGTTCCGCAAAACGCCCGTAAGATGTTCCTCTTTAAACTGTAGGTCCCATGTAAGCACTTGTATTTTCAACAACTGCGGGGATTTTTCTCTCTTCTAGGCTTCCTCTTCATGCCTGCCTTGACTTGGACATCCCCGAAGAGAGGGCGCTGCTTTTGACGACGTGGGTGGTCATAAGGAACACTAAAGCTGCGTCCAAACTCGCCAGTTAGGTATGTTTGTATCTAGATCAGAAAATTCAGGGAGGACGCCAACTTTAAGTGTGTAGAAACTCGTTAGGCATCATAAGGGATCGGATTTAGGTAGCCAAATAGCTCACCAGATTTAGGGTCCATGAAGTCCTTCCTAAATCTGCAACCATTTTGAAATTCCCAGAATTCCAAGAGCGTCAAGGAGTGAGACAGAGAAGATACAAATGTCATAGCGCGGGGGAGTATTTTGAGTGTGTGCAAATCAGATTTGAAAAATCGTCTTACGTATGGTAGATTTTTAAAATTAAAATTTAGTTTTTGGGAGTAACGAATTAACCGATCAGTTAATTAAAGCTAGAAAAGAGAGGGAAACTAATAATATAAACTAACAAAAAACTACCCTACAGCTAAATAAAGTCTAATATGTTTCAAGTTTTAAACGAAACTAAAAAGAATAACTACAATACAAAAGAAACACTCAGAAAACGGCGGAACTATAATAGTTAAATATAGTCTTCAAAGCCTATTCACAAACGAAACCTAAAAAATTCAAGGGTAGGTAAGCAACAGATATGATTTATGATTTTAGACGAAGCTCCTGTACTTGTGGGAAACTGTACGTAGATGTAATTAATATTATTTAAGATTTATTTCACATCAAGTCCATTGGACATCAGTTCATGGCCACCATTTGGATGTTACTGCATGGACCTTGTTAGGATGTCATTTGCATGGCTTCCTATGAACATCCACGTCCATAATGGACTTCTGGATGCTAAATGGACATCCATTGGACATCATACGGTGACTGGGTATCATTTAAAAAAGACGTATTAATAATACACGCAAAAGGAAAGCACTGTTCCGGGATAATATAAAATTCGAATTGAAGCTATTAACTACACGATCACAAATACAATAAACGGCTGAGTCTAACACGAATCTTTATCTGCCATAAAGGAAAAGTCAATGCAAGCACAATGAACAAAAGCTAAAAATACGTTCTTAATACTGCTACAAGACACGGATAAATACACAATCACAAATTCAATAAACTGATCAGTACAACACGAATCGTTATCTACCAAAAAGTAAAAAATGATACAAACAAAATGAACAAGGCTAAAAGTAGATATGTTCTATACTATGCTACTCTAAGTCACGGAATCTAACTATAAAAATCTTTATGAAACGAATGAAGCACCTAATATTCCGAAACTACGAAAATAATGTATTATTGTGTATTGTATTGTATGTATGTGTATTGTACAGGAAATGTTTTATTATCGCGATCCAATTTTCAAACAGCACATGAGGGTCATTTGTTCAAAATATTAGGGTCATTCGGATAGCAATTGACCCTTGGCCTCTCAGATTTTGATGAAAATTGGTGAAATTGTTTGCCTCACCAAATAAAAAATATAATTTCAAGTGTTTTACGAAAATCGAAAAAAACAGATGAATAACGGACATTTTTTAAAACGGCTGTATTCGATTTCACGAAATTTTCGTTATCAAATACCATGGGGAAGAAACTAAGTAAAAAAGCAAATGATGGCTTATTTCCATTTAAAAGTCTTTGAAAAATCTCAATTTTTCGTAAAAATAGCGATTTAATGATTATTTGTTTAAATAATTTAATATTAAACAAATAAAAGTTTAAACTTTTCAATTTTTTCACGTTTAATTGTTCTAATTTTTTTAGATATCGTACCTTGTAATATTAAGAATATTATATAAAAATTTTGAGAGTGTATTTTTCAATTTAAGAGAGAAATAAAATGTTTAGTTTTCCCCTGCAACGCCCATTTGATGTAAACTTACGAAGATAACTCCTCATATGCCTAGTTTTTATCACTTATCTATTGAGTTCATATTTCCGTGAGACAGAACAATGGCAAATGAACTTAGATAAAAAATACATGGTGAGAATTTGACAACAAAAACTTCTTAATGCATGTTTTTAACAAAAAATGGAACAATGTTATCCTGTGAAAAAAGATCTCGTAACCGATGACTTCATGACTTCATGTCATACGGGCTTCTCAGTTATTCTTTCCTGGAATTTCTTTATCGGGTGTTCTATGGTTCAATGTTATTACATACTTATTATACGCATTGTACGCGACGGGTTTTAGGTAATAAAGTTTGTGGATACAAATTGATAACAGAAATTGTATACATTGTGTGGCGTGGGGCTGTACGGGCAATGGTTTCCCGCAACTATTCCCCTAGTACGCAGTCTACATTTTAGTCTCGAGATTTGCTGTTAGCCACGGTCCTTGCCATTATATCGGTGCTTTGATATATGACGAAGTGTTATTACGAATTACTTGCATTTTGTGGCGTGGTCGCAATGAAGGCTCACTTGGAAACATTTTAAAAACACCGTGTTCACGCTCCGTCGTTTTAAAAATGAGGAGGGAGTTTTCACGCCGGGGAACTTGCACTTACTACGACTGGGAAATGGATTTCAAGTGAGTGCTTTCACTACAAACAGAGACACAAAACAGAGAACCTATTAAGATATCCGGCTCAGCTAACTAAATGCTCCAAGCCTTTCACGATTCATAAAACATCCGTCCGAAAATAGCTGAAAACTCTTTCTTTCGAATTTCACGAGAAGTGTAAAAATTAAAGTATTCCTGGGATAAAAAAGGGTGAAAAGCTGTGCATAGCTTGTCAGAAGGCCGTCTATAATTAAGTGAATGCGAAAGTGAGTTTACCGAAAGAGCACGGCCCTGATGAAGAAGACAAGAAAACATCCACTTCTCCCGTGAATCAAAACCTGAGAGGCTTTGATCAGATAACTTAGGCCTTCAGGACTGCATCATCAATATGGTGGGATAGGATCCGAGGAAAGTGCATCTGATCCAGAGTGTTGTGCAAGAGTGTAAAAGAAGGATTCCAGCGTATTTTGAAGCAAAAGAGATTAGTTTTAGGAAACCTGAAGGAGGCATTCTCTTCAAAGAGAGATTTCCAAAAGAAGATACCTACATATTTCTCTTTCCACTACGGAGTGTGTCCTTGCTAGCGCTTCAGGTATGCACACTGTTTTTTAGTGTGCCTTATACATCAAAACACGAAACTCATGTTCGAAGGTGCTAAGCAATTGCCAACTCAAGGGCGAAAATGGAGAAACAGTTTTAACTATTACAGAGATTGTCTACTGATGGCTGTATGTGAGATTCCTGAGGAGATATGTTATTTTGGCTGTTGCAGCAAATGCCCGCCCATAACGAAGCTGAGAGGAGTGTCAGAGAGTGTGCTTGATTCAAATGTCATAGAAGACGTATCTTACCAGCAATGGGTGCAAGTAGACACGTGCGCACTGGAAATGGTTGGCAAAACCTCTGATGAATGTTATGACTTTTTCGTGGAGAAAATCTCGAATTTGGTGAGGCATGATTACGTGGTGAAACGGCAGGCTGAATGCTTTCAACACACAAGAGAAAACGTAGCAGTGGGGGAAGCGGTAGTTGTTGCTGAATTCTCAGAAAATTATTCCATTGTACTTCAGGAGAGCGTGCAAGGAGTGCATTGAATAGACAAGCTAGGCTTTTGCCTGCTACTGTCGTCCAGTCGAAGGAAAGGAAATAAGCCCTGTTGAAGCTTGATGTCATATCAGAATGCACTGCTCATGTTACTGTGACTGTTTAATTGTTTCCAGCATTCACTAATTAACTTTCTTAGAGGTACTGTAGCAAATTTGAAAAAAGTTATATACCCACTCCTCTGATGGATGACGATGATTCAAGTGTTGGCGTTGGAGTATACAGAGTGTCAAACCATCCGTTTAATTATTCAAGGGTTAAATCCTCTCACTAAATCCGCTATAATGTTTGCTCGCCAGCCCACTACCTTTGATTAGCTAGACTCTGTCATAACCCAGGCGTCAAAGCAATTGATGAATTGTGCCGAGTACGCCAACACATTTCATAGTATTTCTCCTAATGTCTCCTCTGTTGTCTCAATGCAAATAATTTGTTCTTATTGTCGTAAAGTTGGACATCATGCAAGGGAATGTCGGAAGAAAGCCCGTGAAACACGCCAATCAGCCGTGAGTTTCATGAGCGTACGTCAAAATTTTAATAGTAATTTGTTCCTTCTTCCAATAAAACTGCAGTCTGTTTCTTGCAATGCCCTCATTGATACGGGTTGTTCTGTTTCTTTTTGCGAAGAAAAGTTCTTCAAGACTTAAAATTCGCGGTTGCAAATCTCAAAAGTCTTCCGATTCTATCGAACTATTAACAGTTTCTGGTCAACCGTTTCGATTAAAGATGTCGATTTAACTTAAGGTTCAAATCGAAAAATTTTTGTGGCAGCATACATTTTATGTAGGTAGCCAACATTCTATTTCCAATTCTTCTAGGCCTTGATTTTATTCGAAAATCCAATATGATTGTTCATCCGAAAGCAGTTTCTTTTGAAAGTCTCCCGCTACAAAGTTCAATTTTATCGGTCATTCAATTGACAATTGCGCATCGAGTGCGCATCCCGAAGTGCCGAGCGGTAGTCTGTCGACAAATTCTTGTAGAACTTCTTTACTCGTTGAAAAGGGATTGAAATCTTCGGATAATTTGATAAGTGAGCTAAATTATTTGTTGTCGCAATTTCCCGATGTCCTGACCATTTGGGAACCACATCGCTTATGACTTACGAAATAATATTAATTGACGGTAACCCGATTCTGAGTCATCCGTTTTCTTCATGTCCTCTTAAAGTGCAGATAATGAAGAAACATGTGCAGTCGCTGCTCGACAAGGGGATTATTGAAATGTCTCACTAAAACTGGTCTTCTCCAGCAGTTTTAATTCCAAAGAAGGATGGTTCTGAGAGGTTAGTCCTGGATTATCGTAAACTTAATAAGCAAGTTAAAATAGACTGGTATCCCACTCCGTCAGTCGAACATGCATTTCAGTATTTAGCTGACGCAAAATAATTCACCATGCTTGATCTTAATTCTGCTTTCCACCAAGTTTCTCTCACCTTCCTGGGCCACTTGATATCCAATGGAAAACTTCAAGTTGCTCTCTCTCTCTTGGCTTAACTCTATCAGGATCATGATCTTGATAGAGTTAAGCCAATCGAAAGATACCTTTATGCGTACTCCATGCCAACAAATGTTTTGTTTCTTCCCCTAATTGTAATTGATTATAAGCATTTGAAAAATCAAGTTTTGTAAATTTTTTGCCACCTTGAACTGCTTGAAATATTTCCTCAACTCTGGGCATAACATGATTGACATCATCAAGATAACGATTAATTGTACTTAACCTTATAATCAGCGCATAACCGAACATTAAAATTAGGTTTAAGAACTGGAACTAATGGTGTTCCCCATTCATTATTATCAACTTTGGTAATACAACCTTCAGCTTCTAACCTGTCAAGTTCCTTCTCAACCTTAGCTTTAAACGAAATTGGAACTTGTCATGGCTTACAAAAAATTGGTCTTACGTCCTCTTTTAAAGCCAAATCTATTTTTATCAACTTGTAGAAACCTAAGCTGTGCTCAAAAAAGTTCTTAAATTCTCTTATCAATTCATCTTTCTTTTCATTAACATTGAAATTACAAATTTCAAAAACATTTACCTTGAATAAGCGGATTATATCGATTACTTCGTAGGGATCCCTACCAAGTAATGGTCTGGCACCTTGTCTAACCACAGTGAATGTACCCTCTTTTTCCAAACCATTACACTTAATTGAACTTGCAAATTTACCTGCAGGAATGATTTCTGAACCCACATACGTTTTGAGTTTAACCCTAGTTGGACGCAATGCAAATCTGGTGAATAAAGCTTATCTGTTCAGGAATTATGGAAATTCCAGAACCTGTATCAATTTCCATTTCAATAGGCGTACCTCCAATATCAACATTCACTATTAAAGGATTAATATTCACGTTAATTACATTGAATAAGTCAACACTTTCACTGGTTGAAAATTCCTCAATATTTGAATTTGCTGATGTCTGTTTAGCATCAACGAAATTAGTAACTTTACCATCAGTCACCCTAAAAACCTTAGCCAAGTGACCTATTTTTAGGGTGACAAGACGTCCTCTTTCTCGTGGACATGTCCTCCAATTTACGTCTCTGTCCGTGAACAATTTTTAAAATTGTCTAAATGTCCTCCTTTTTATTAATTTACTATATTATCGTATGAATGTATGCATCTTTCATTTCATTGAAGGTGAAAGATGTAGTACAAAATGTTCGAAAAGAGAGGGGTATGGTAAGGAAGTAGATTTATTAATGAATGAAGCAGTGATGTTATATAAAGTATGTTTGGAATATTTGACAAAATGGGTAACATATTTTGATGATTTCAGTTGTTTCATGTGGATGAGTTTAACGAAGATGGAATATGTTAGTTCGTAGTTTTCCGTGGCGTTCTGGATTCGTGGATCTCTCCATTTTTCGGGTTTGCGCCGCGTTGGTTGTCATAGGTTGACGACAGTTTCGCCGGGATTCCACCAGGCGTCTTCAGGTCGAAGTGCCGATATCGGCAATTCAATTCAATTCAAGGTGTTTATTTCCACATTTGCAAAACAAGGTACAGAGAATGTCTTCCCGGTTGAAATTTCTTGGCATTTTGGTGATCTCTATGGACTCCCTTATCAGCCTAGGATAATATTTTCTTTCCTTGGCGATGATTTCGGCTTCGTCAAATTTTATGTCGTATCCGGGTTCGCTCCAAGCATTCTCGGCGACTGCTGATAGGCTGAATTTCTTGTTCTTTGTTGCCCTCTTGTGTTCCTGCAGACGAGTCTTCATGGACCTGCATGTCTCGCCGATATAGGTTTTTGGACGTGATGGTGAAGGAGGATCAATGGGAGTCTCGGCCACGCAGTATACAGAAAGGCCACCCATACTGACCGCTACCTGAACGCCTACTCACACCATCACCCATCCCAGAAGGCTTCACTGGTGGCGACACTCTTGCATCGCGCATACAAACTCTCGGATGCAGAATCATTGGCCAAGGAAAAGGAACACTTGATGACGACCCTGAAGATGAATGGATACAAGGAAGAAATGGTTCTGAAAAGAACCGCCAAAGTAGAAAAACTCCACCAGACACTCGATAAGGAGAAACGCCAAACTGAAAAGCAAGGAACCTACGCCATCATCCCCTATGTCGCCGGCACAAGCGAAAAGATCCCCAGGGTCCTGAAGAAGAAAGACATTGTCACAAGATTCAACTTCGTGACAAAAATAAGCCAGATAATTCCGAGGCCCAAAGATAGGATCCCACAAAATCTCCACGAAGGAGTATACCGCGTACCTTGCTCATGCGGAAAATCCTATATCGGCGAGACATGCAGGTCCATGAAGACTCGTCTGCAGGAACACAAGAGGGCAACAAAGAACAAGAAATTCAGCCTATCAGCAGTCGCCGAGCATGCTTGGAGCGAACCCGGACACGACATAAAATTTGACGAAGCCGAAATCATCGCCAAGGAAAGAAGATATTATCCTAGGCTGATAAGGGAGTCCATAGAGATAACCAAAATGCCAAGAAATTTCAACCGGGAAGACGGATACCATCTGACCAACGCTTGGAAGAGAGTGTTCCAGAAACCAACCAATCACAGCGCAGCAGCGGGAGAACGAGGGCTATATAAACGCAGCCAAAATGCCGATATCGGCACTTCGACCTGAAGACGCCTGGTGGAATCCCGGCGAAACTGTCGCCAACCTATGACAACCAACGCGGCGCAAACCCGAAAAATGGAGAGAAGATGGAATACACTGATGTTGAAAAGAGTATTATGTATTTACAAGGGAAAGGTATTCACATTGATGATGCAAAATGTTTTGATCAGTTTTGTAATCTGAGTAAATTTACAGAGAAGTTTTCAAATAACAGCGAATATCTTAAATTAACTTGTAGTCAGAAATGGGCAAAATATTTCAATGATAGTGAAAATATTGAGTGCTACTCAGAGCTTCTTAAAATTGCAGAATATTTATTTTATATCCCAGGTCACAATGCTAATTTGGAGAAGGTTTTCTCATTGATTTCATCTCAATGGACAGATGAAAGAAATAGATTGCAAATAGAATCTGTGAAAGGTTTATTAATGGTGCAGTAGAATTTTAAGGAATACTATTGTCAGGACTTCTATAAATATCTGTTGGACAGACCTTAACTGTTGGCAGGAATATCATCCTCAGATAAATACAAATAAAGTGTAATTTCATGTTTTAATTTCGGAATAATATAAATTTTCAGTGGCAAATGTTCTAAGTTTATTAATATAATTAATACATTTTGAAGTTCACAATAACTTTTATCGTATCTTATATGGTTTTATTACTTTTAGATTTATCCTCTTTTTTCCCTTAATGTCCTCAATTTTTTCCTTTGTTGTCCTCTATTTCACACTACTGGATCTGGTCACCCTACCTATTTTACCACACTTCTTACATTTATATGCCTTATACTTACATTTTACAAAATCATGATTAGCTTCACCACAAGCATAACAAACCCTTGCAAATTTCACCAGTTGTTTTGAAGAATTATTGAACCTCTGACTTGTACCCCTGCTTCATTTTTCTCCACAGAACCTAATCTAGCTACCCTACCTTCCGAAAGTTTGTTAAAAAAAGTTTCTGATTTTGACTCTTTCATACTGCCTTCCTTCTTTACAGCGATGTCTATGATTTGTTGTAGAGTTTTAGTTTCATCTTCCTCGCAAATTCCGTCCAGAATAGGCCCAGTTAAAAGTCCAGAAATGAATTTATCCTTTAAAATGTTATTTAGCTCGTTTCCGAATTTGCAGTCCATTGCCTGTTGTTTTAAACGTACAAACCACTCCAGGACCAACTCTGGTTAATTTTGTTGTAGTTTGTAAAACTCAATCCGTTTACGAAAAACCAGCACAAACGGTGAAAACTGATTTTTAAAAATCGAAAATAACTGCTCATAAGTTTTTGTTGTTGGAGATACTGGATCACATAAGTTGCGTACGTTCTGAAAGTCTCCTCACCAATAACCGTCAACAACACCGCCACTTAACGCCACAGTTCCGCACACACACTGGTTCAGATCTCCCAGGTGGCTCATGGGTCACGTCACAATCGACTCCCATATTATCGACTACATGATATCAATGTACAACAGTCTACCTTCCAAGTAAAACCATTTCCATTGTATACTAATAATGGAGCATTGTCTTGGTTGCTCTCACATCCCAAACAGCTGGGAAAATTGGGTAGAATGGTTCTTAAACTCTCTTCTTATAAGTTCACCATCCATCATGTACGGGGAACTGCAAATAATGTAGCTGATTGTCTTTCTCGTGTCGTTCCTGTGTCTAGTGATAATGTTGATAGTGATATTGATTCATCTAAAGTTGGTGATCTTTTTTGTTTTGATGATGATTTGGCAATTCAAAATCTGAAAGAGGAAAGGTGGTTTTACCTGTTGTGGTTCGACCAATGATATTCCAATATTTTCATTGTTCTAGTTTTGGGGGACATCTGGGAATTACCAAAACTTTTGAGAAAATTAGCAGGGGATATTGGTGGAAGGATATGAAAAGGGAAATTTTTGACATGGTCAGAAATTGCCACTTATGTCAGACATGTAAACCTAGAAATTGTTTTTCCCCTGGAATGTTATCTTCTAACATCCCTTCTGATGTCTGGGAAAGAATTAACATTGATTTTGTGGGCCCATTTCCATCCACAAAGGGTAGTAATCAGTATATTTTAACACTGATTGACGGGTTCTCCAAATGTTGTATATTGGAGCCTGCACGTAAGGCTACAGCTGGTGCTGTTGTGTCTGTCCTCACTCAAAGAGTATTTTCTAAGTTTGGTTTTCCTAAATATCTGGTCTCTGATAATGCTTCAGTTTTTAAGTCACACCTGCTTAAGGAGATGTGTTTACAACTTGGTATAAAACAAGTTTTCACTTCTCCTTATTATCCCTGTGCTAACCATGTCGAAAGACGTCATCGAAGTTTAAAATCTGCCTTGACAATTTTATGTAACAATGTTCACTCTACATGGGACTTTTTCCTCTATGATCTAAACTTTGCTTTCAATACTGCTGTACATGGTAGCACTGGCCAATCACCTGCCAAAATAATGTTTGGTAGACAACTGCCACATCCTCTTACAAATCAGTGGTCAATTCCTATTGAGCTGTTCGAGGACAAAATTAAGGATGATCAGAAGAAATCTTACTTGCTACAAGTGGTTACCAACCTCAAAAAGGCAAAGACTAAACAAAGGGAGGCTTTTAACAAACTCCACTTTCCAGTAAATTTTGCCCCTGGGGATTTAGTTCTTTGTGAAAATCATCCTATTAGCTCAAAAGCAGACAAGAGAGCAGCAAAACTAATGCCTCTTTGGGAAGGTCCTTTTATTATAAAAGATTTGTGTCTCCTGTGACAGTTGTTCTTGAGCTATCACATGATAAATAAAAAATATGTCATGTTTCTCAGTTAAAAATTTATCATGGTGACACTGTGAATTCTCACTAGCTCAATATGGTGTGACTATTGCATTTTTCAAATCAACTCAATGAAATACTATGATTCTATTTAAACACACTGTTATTTGTTGCCATTTAGTTGATCGATATGTACTATTCTATTAATCTATTATTATACTAATACTTAATAATGTGAATACAGTGATCACCATACATATAATTTGTCCTTCTCTCAAAGTGTGCAAATTGTGAAATCTGTTGGAGGACGAACGGGTGTGACTGGAGGGCGATGGGGGTAGAACAGCAGTCAGGAACATTCCCGAGGTGAATCGCTTCCAGATAAGTCGCGGAGGGTCAATGGCTGTTAAGATTCATGTGTGTGATATCGACAGTGATTATACCATTGTCCTCCCAGGGTGATTAGTGCATTTTTATGGCGATTAACTGTGTTACTGCAAAGAGTATCATTTATCTTTCACTGTCTGGCAACCTAGTTTCTTTAGTCAGGTCATGTTATTGTGAATTATGGGTTGTAATGTCATGTTTCTGGCGTAGGGGGTGCGATAGTATCGCCTGGCAATCATCATGATTGTCACAATCAGCTCCCAGCTCTAGAATTCTGCTTAGCTGGTCTGGGGTTTCAACCCCCAACAAATTTTGTACTTGAATTATCCATGACGGTGGCCACTAAATTATTTTATCTTTAATAGCTTTTTCTAACACGTTTGGCTTAACCTGGCCCGAGAACTGATTGAATATCTCATCTCACCCAACTTAATTTTCCATTTTTTGCTGTGTTTCATGGAAAACTAACTTGATACATATGGGTAGTGAAATTGGAGTGATATCAATCTAATTTGTTATTGAAATTACTCCAATCTTATTCTGAGTCGTTTCTATCAACCCAACTTTCTTCATTGACTGTGTCAATGCTTAACAGTGCAACCCAAGTGGTTGCATAAAACCATGTAACTAGATGTTAAGGTTCATGAATATGGTTTGTGGGGGGATCCACTCACAGAATATTCTAGTATGATCATTAATATTATTAATAAAATGGTGAACTTGGAATAACGGAATAAAATTGGTATATTTGTATTGCTTTATAATTATCGAAAGTATATTTAACGGGTAAAACATAATTACATAGTATTACTTTCAATTATGAAGATGCTTTCATACTTCAAATGAACAATTGTATAATCCTGCCTTAAAAGAATATTTGTTTTGCTTAGTGCACTATTCTTAGTCTAGTTAATTCATTACACATGACGAGTCAGATGTTCGTCTACTGGGTGTTGGTCATTTGTTTGTTTGCGTTACTTCTCATTTTGTTGGATGTTGCCAGCTGGACATTCAGTTTATTTATGATAATTGATATCAAAGATGCTATCATATCATCCTATTGGTGCATATTTGTGACTTCGATTGTCGCTGACTTCAACTCCTTGGATAGAAAGCTCCCTTCGCATTGGGCTGACTCTTAACTCACAGGTAAAAAGGCCTCTCTCAAACGCATACAATAGTTTGAAGTGACAACAAATTTACATATCAATCTATGAAATATATTTAAGTACAACTTTAACTACATGGGCGTCTACACAATTTCTAATTAGCTGGTAAATCCTCGCAAGCAGCGATACTGGGGGAAAAGACATGCATTGGGTCATTAATTATCTCCATGTAAGTGCTCACCTTGCTGCGCTCTTCCTCTCAATAAATTTCCCGCTAAGTACCAGCAACACATGGTACATCAGATGGTCACAAATGGACACTCATTTGCGTCATTTAGAACTATTCAGTCCAGTAGTAGGTTACTACGAAACCAAAATATTCCCTTCAACTTGGTATAGTTTCTTTCTGTGTGGATTGTTTTAAAAGCTTTGAAACCACGTGTGATATTGGCGCCCCTTAGTCTAATGCAGTGCACTCGCAGAGGAAAGAGAGGGTTTGCCAACTCGACTATCAGTTCTTTTTTAATTTTCCACCAGATATCGCTGGTCAGCGTAATAAGGAGCTGACATTCCCTTCTATTGAACGACCCTTGACGCATGGGGGCACCGACATCAGGGTATTTTGACCTTGATTGTCAAAGTGCAAAAATATCCTCGCATAATGAGAAATATCGAGAAATCGTATATTCAATGAAAACGTGAGCCTCTGGTTTGGTGCAACAGGATGAAAGAAAGCAAGAAAAATCTAATGGAAGGCATACTTGTAGATCAAAAGCAGGAAGCCAAATACCAACGTCTACCGACCTTATATTATTTAGAAGCGGGAAGTCACAATAGGGTATTATGGCATTTATTTTATATTCAGTACGAAGGCTTCCGCTTCAACCTCCATGGTGACTTACCTGGAATTCGCCGCCATTGCCAATTTATTTACCTATCCCGGTGAATTTCCATTCGGTATGAACAGGCCATAAACGATGGAAGAAGTTGGAACAACAGCATTGATATTGCCAGCCGTCCGTATGCGCTGCTATAAGTAATGCAACGTTCATTCAGTTTTGCTGGGGGCAACGGCCTGTCACGATGGAAATACCGCTTCCCAATCATTCACAATTTCCTTTCGGGGAAGACCGAAAGAGTTCGAAGGTTAGTCTTATCTCTCAGTCGGGAAAATCCGCGTTGCCCACAGCGAGAGAGCAGTGTTCGTAATTCACAAAGTAAGTGTATTAATCGCTACAATAAAAGCGTTCGATAGCTCGAATAAAAAACACGGGGTAAGTTTGCGCAAAAATCGTGAAAACTAACAGTTAGACACATTATCACGCACTAAGAAGTCGGAAGAAATCTACAACAGTAATAACTATGGCATTGCAGGAAATTGATGAAATGGTTGCATCAATGTAATTGCATGAATTTCACTCCGCCCTCCCCCATGTTAATCCGTATTCACGCCCTTAACCCTTAGGCTGCGGGAAACGCACATGTACGCGTGTACCGGCAAATGCGGGAAATACGTTCTTGTACGTTTGACCCTCTCTGTCTACCTGCTCCTTCAGGCCTTTCATATTTTTATGACCCGAACTCTTTCTTTCCAGCGGTGGACATTTGGGGACCCACCCTTTTTATCCAAACCACTCCCTTCCCACGCTCTTTAGGGATCGCATATACCACCGCAATGAGGTACGACCCTTTCTTCCGATTGCTCGCTCAATGGGCTATGGTTGTCTCAAAAGTTAGTTGTCTTATGCTCGCGCCCGGCTCAGTTATCAACGGATTTATTCGGTGTTGGGTATCCAACTAAACAGAAAATTGCTAGAAAAAAATATTGTCATATTTATTTTTAACAATTACGCCTATAAACAAATGTGCAAAATGTGTTCAAAGTCCCACTCTAGCTGCAGCAGCTTAAGAGTTGATGGTTTGGCTTGAATATATTAATTTTAAGAAATATCTAACGAAGACGCTTTGATTCCCACGAGCACCTCCTTAAGAGCTAAAAATGTATATTCGGCGAAACAAACCATAGTCGCACCACTTCCATAGGTTACTTATTCTACAGTATACCCTGTATACCTTGAGAGCACCGTTTTCATCAGTACTCGTCGAAACGCGCTCCTGTAGACAATCGCATTATGCAAATCAAAAGAGAAATATGCGATCCGGACACCGCAACTTAATATGCGCTTGATCCTGTAGTTTACAGCCGATAAAAGGAAAAGGATTCTTCCTTTAAGCAAATAATGTCACTGAAGTTAAAAGCAGCGATTTAAGGATAGTTAAAGCCAGAGTTATTCGCCACAACTCGGTGAACCACGTATCTTATATAGTCACGTTGAAGTTAAGAATTCATCCACTCCTTTATGTGGAACAGTACCAAGTTTATTTTTTTCACCATTATGGGTAACATTTACTTACAATTAGTTACACAGAGCTACACCTGATTCGATCATGTCTATTAATAATGTGCTTGAAAAATTGTTTGAAAATTTATTCATTAAGCCTTCGATTCCATTACTAATTATTCCAAAATCAAGCCTTAAATACGTATAAAACAGGATAGGCTAAATTTACGCAAAAGTTACTGTCTACAGATTTTGCGAGTTTTTATTTATCAGCAATGTAGTTTTATCAAACGATAGGCCCGTTTTCTTCATTAATTAGCTTTAATACTGAT
Source organism: Pyrrhosoma nymphula (assembly GCA_963573305.1). Taxonomy (NCBI): domain Eukaryota; kingdom Metazoa; phylum Arthropoda; class Insecta; order Odonata; family Coenagrionidae; genus Pyrrhosoma; species Pyrrhosoma nymphula. Next base: position 4,639,850 of record OY754329.1, read on the forward strand.
TTAAATCAATGAAATACCCAGAAAGAGCTGATGGGCCCTGAAACATTACCACTCCTTTCCTTGGTCAGAGGCTTTATAAACACATTCCTATTTACTTCGCACTGAACTCGTACATTATCAGATTCCGAATATTCAAATACGATTTCGTCTCGACTGGCCAAGTGCGCGCTGAATACCTTTTTCAGCTTGCTTATCGTGTTCTTAAATCACGAGATGTCAGCACTCAAACATTTTTAACTTTTACCCTTACAAACACCAGACAAATTTGTAAAATCTGCCACAAATAATTCTCATAATCCCCGACATTCAATTTTTACCCTTCTACCACACTTCCGGTGACGAATTGGTCGTTTATCAAAAATTTCGGATGCGAAATAGCAAGTTACCAGATGTCACGGTTCCGAGGTGTCTGTTTACCATGTGTCGGTTACGAAGTGATGGCTCACCACGTGACTTGGAACCCTTTTGGCAAGATCAGCCCATCGGCGCAGCGCATTATTTCATGACTTCAACGCGAGGGGGACTACTAAGGGTCTTCGTTCTACAGGACATGCCCTCATTCAGTCCAGGAGGAATTTACGCATGCCCGGAATATTGGCATTTAAAACTTGAAACCTCTTTGCTGAAACTGGTTCACCGCGGTAATGTAATTCGAATTGGCGTGGTAATCGCGACGAGAACGCAGTATCCTGGCATCCCGAAGGTCGCGGCTTCGAATCTCGCCTTGGGGGCGTGGCCATGACGCTTTCTTTGAAGTTAAGGCTTGGAAATGTAACGATGCAATGCTGCCTTAGTATTTTCGGGGCTCATAAACATCGAACTCGACAAGAATTTGGAGAACAGTGCACCCGACGGAAAAAATACACGGCTCTGTAGGTACGTAGACAATTAATGGTGTATTTAGGAGACCCGTCCTCAAAAGTCCTCGTTTTTTTACCCATATATCCTCATATACGGCGGGAGACAGTTGGCAGCCCTGAACGTAAATCTATTGAATTTCCGCTCCAAGCGGCGGAGTCAAAAATACGAGAGAATGTTTCAGAATGGATACGCTAGAAAGGCCTCATGCTAGGGTGTCACACGGCTCTCTACGAAGCTTTATTACAGGGAATAGCTTACAACTTTAGCTTTTCATGATAATAATATCGACGCTGAGCTACAGGAAATGGTTCGGGAAAAATAGTTAGCTTCTAAAAACCTGTTTTCTCGTGAGCTTTGCTGGTCGTCGTCCTCCTCCGCAGTCGCCACATGAGAAGATGATATCCATTGTGGGTCTCCTGGAAGTGGAGCGTTGGGGGGAGCGAGTGTGTGGGAAATCATTCCCCACTCCGTCGTTCCATCGTCGCTCCACCTATAGGAAACTGTCCTCGGACTGTGAGTCGTCTGCAAACGACTGCCATGTTGGTTTCTTTGTTTTGGCAAAGGCCAACAAGGTTGGGGAGGGGGTAAATATGAAAATAAATAAAACGACAGGCTGAGACATTTTTGCCAAAAAAAACATAACCCAATTTGCGTGAAAATACACCAGAGAGTAACATAATGCGTACTTAGCCTTTCAGGACCACTGGTTAGCTCGGAAAAAAACCTGCGCTCCAGGGCCTTATCAGGGCCGCCTTTATCAGGTCATATCTAGTGGAAGCCCGACTCTCTTACCATTTTTTTTACTTGCATTGTTCCTTGTGGTACACTCAGTGATCAGGAGACTTCCACGTAACTGGAGACCGTATTTAATTGGTAGTAATGAGGAACTTGCCAACTTTTGCTACAGATATTTATCCTGCCTGGATCTCATACAGTATTATAAACCTTGCGTGAAAATGCCTTCAATTTTTTTTATGAATCACAGATATTTATTTGACAATGGATAGCTGAATATTCACTTGTGTTTGAAAATGAGGGTAGAGTGCGCCATGCTGGAAGTAAGAGGCCTGACGTCACAACTACCGTATTTCTCCGAATATAAGCCGCACCCCGTTTTATGGGGTCTCAAACAGGGAAAAAGTTTAATATGGGAATGTAAGCCACACCCTTTTATTAGTGCATCCCGTACCACCCGTACAGTATTAGGCATTAGAATTTTATATTTGTTTATACATTACCTATGTAACTGTGACACAATGTTACTTATATTATTATCCTTTAACATATGAGTAAATTGAGCCCCAATTTGATCTTTTTCAGCGATATTTTTTACTTTCTCCGTGGCTTATCCGAGTTTAGCTGGAGCGTCCGCGTGAATTCGAATGGCTAGTTTGCTCAAATTGGTTATTTTTTACGATTTTTTAAGAAAGTTCTCGAATTTACGCCGCACCTCGAGTATAAGCCACACCTCGATTTTGAGGCCCCAAAACCTGGAAAAAAGTGCGGCTTTTCGGAGAAATACGGTATCTTTCTCCTTCGTGGCCTGCTGTGGTTCTCAAGATCATCTTCGCTCCTTGGAGTTAGCTGCAATTCTTCGCCCGCTGCCTTCTTAACAATCTTCAGGAGCCTGTATCTTACGATTTCCTTATTCTCTTGTAATTTTATTATTTGAGATTTGGAAGAGGAATTCGTCTAGGCGAAGTCAAACAACTTGCCTCAAGTGGACGCTTTGGGTGTCTATTACGGAATTCTATCTATAAACGTAACGATTTAAGTCGGTTACAAGGTGGCTTACCGTACGATAAGTGATAATTCTATTATGTTTTCGGCTGAGATATCGCGAGTTACCTTACACTGCCGTGGGTATTGGCGTAATGGTTCTTCATATCAGCCGATTACTCTGAGATATCGTAAGATTTCCTGTAGTAGGCATCATTCTCTTTGTATCTTGATATCGCAGTAAATAATTTGAGGTTTAGTTAATATATTTTTGTAACTTTATTTTTTAAGAGAATTTATGGATAATTATCAACATTTCATTGGTCGTATTTCTGCCAATGTTACTTAATGGACCTCACACTGACTTTATAGTGTACCGGGTATATATTTGTTAAATTGCTATGTTTTTCCCAAATAGATGGAGCCCAGAGGTTTATTTTCATTGTTATATACGATATTTGACATTAATAGCTGTTTATTAGCGACAATAATCACAGATTTTTTCGGGGAGAAATTAATTGAACTTTGCGCCTTGTGATGATTGTGTTAGGCCAAGGAAAGTACGAAAATCACGTTGATGTGAAGGGAAGTTAAGATATACTTAAAAATGAATAATGATGGTGAAATGAACATTTTGACCAGCACTCAAAAATCATACACTATTACGTATATGTTGTCAAAAAAAGTCCCTAATTGATTTGCTAATTATAAAGTTGCATTTTGGGACATTTTCAGGGTAGCACTGGATGAATTTGCACTTGCAGTCTGCCACGAGACGCAGCTACTGTATAAGTAGAGTTCTTGTTCTGCTGCAGTATTTGGCTGTATTGGAATATTTCTAAGTTACATGTATTAAATGAACAGTATCACTACCTCCGCAACGCGAATCGGAATTGTGATCCACTTAATATATTTTTCAATTCTGTTATTAATGCCATATGTAACTCTCTGCACTGCTATATCCAAGCTTTGCTCACATAGCCCAAGCCGCCCAAGTCAATTCACTGTCAATACACTTGAGTATTGGAATGCAGTACACGTGCCTCAGTACACGCTTCTCTCTATTTTCTATGGCAAAGCAAGATATTGACTGAACATTTTGTGGTAAATTTCGACTTTTTCAACGTAACATCACATTTGTTTAGTTTATTTTTTTAAATTTATCATTTATTGGCAGAAAAACTATCATATAAATTTTTTATTTGAATGAAAGAATTATTAAGATGTTCTCCTCCTCCACAAGACGAGGTCAACTTGGCCGATCCACCAGTTTCTTTCTCTTATTGCATCAGTCCCGCCGTGTGCTGCATGGGAAGGATCGACCACAACTAGTGATGACATTGTGAATACTACCTTAGTTTTCTATCCCGCATAGATGAACTAATGGAACTCCTAGCCCCTTTCTCAAGGTAATGACGACCATAGGTTCCAAATTGTCCACCATTTCTGCCCTGTTTGCATTCAAATACCCGAGGCACAAATGCCTGACTTTACTCTTGTTTTACCTTCAAAGTATTTTCCCTCAAACAATTTATCATTATCCCATGTATTATTTAACAAAATGAATTATCTCTTCTCATAATTTATTGAGTTTTGGTCAGTTAAAATTCCATTATTATTATCATGAAACACCCAAATACATGCGAACGAATAAAGATATTAAATTAAGCAGAATTTACATAAGTCTGAAATCTAAAGGTATAATTTATAATTGAATATATGCTTTGTAATAGTGTGTTTTACATATGCTAAATGTGATTAATGTTTGCTTTTTTAAATTGATGTTATTGTTATCTTTGTATTTATATAAAGCAATTTTCATGATTTTTTCTAAATTAATGTTTGGCGTAATCTGATGTTTTCTCTTGTTGCCAAGAATCTGTTTATATTTACCCTGTCAATAATTGGAATGGTTGACATCATGTTAGTGTAATTAAAATTTCACAGGTTTGTTGATATTTGTCAAATTAGTGTACCCGATATATAAAAAATGTACAGTGTTATTATCACCAAAGTTGCTATATAACAATTTTTATTTTTCTGTTTCTACCGGTTTATGTTGTTTTTTTTTGTTTTTTATGATTTTCAATTAGCCCTGGAGGATATTTCAATGAATTTGCCAAAACGTTGGAAGTGAAATAAAAGAATTTTAATTGACCAAAACTCAATGTGTATTAAAAGAAGAGATTATTTATAAGAGTGGTCAATATAAATACATTAATTATTAATGAAAATGAATTATTTTCAATCCTGTACATTTAATTTATGTATGAGCAAAAATGTTTTCTTATTATTTGTTAATGTCGCTCTTTGTTCATTCGGTCGATTGGGTCTCTCTAACAATTATTGTGCCAAGTTGAGGGTTTTAAATATTCAACGCACATTATACAATACTATCATTTGCTTTTAATGGTGAAGTGTCACGTAATGTTTTACTTAAATTAAAGTGATCCTGACGCACAAATTCCACAGTTTACCTTGAAATGCCACCGGGTTTTTTCTCAAATAACTTTCAAACTCCGTTGTTTTCGTTCGGCAAAGAAGGAAATATTTTTAGAGCTGTATACGTCGTACTTTAACCACCTGATACCATGAAATATTTGTACCAAATGTCGTTCATGACGAGAAAAAATAGTAGATCTTTGCACGATGACTGGAGTCCAAATAAAAACAGCAATGGCCATATAAAATCACAAATAATAGATTTTTAACGATATTGTTTTGTTGACGAAGTTCACCACGACAAAGCCACCTTCGCACAATGAACACGCATTTCCATCTTCCCCTAATGTCACTCACGCACCACAGATTCCCCCTAAAGCATCATAAAAACTACCAAACCGCTCTTTAAACCCATCACCAGAACCAAAACCCTACCAATCCCCATCTCCCGTAGTGGTATACGTCTCGTAAAACAATCCAACAACCACTGCTACAATGTTTCAATTTTTTTCTCACTCCTTCCAACCGTTTCCCCACTCGAACTCAAAACGTTGAAATCATCTTACATTTGGCTATACAAGGATTTCAATCCTCCAGACATCAATCCATTTCACTAAACTTCCTCCCCTCTTTCACCTCCGATCCCCTCCCTGTCCTCCCTTCCCTTCCTATCTTCCCCTCTAACCTTTCACTTCAGTCATTATTATCTCTTGTTCGGAAGACGGCGGTTGTGCTGCCAAAACTCAAAAGATTGTCATGTAACTTTCTTTTTTTTGGTATGTCTGTGTTAGTGCTTGTCATGCCTGTGCCACATGTAAGACGGTGTTATACATAGGAACACATAAAAGAAACAAATAAGCAAAATACGAATACTTCTTCCACTGAGGAAGGACCAACCGGTCAGAAACTTTCAATGAGAGCAAATCTTTTTCTCTTCCTCACCTCCTGTAAGTTTTTGTAAGTTTCCCTCACCTCCTATAACTTGATGAAGAATCAATTGAGTGATAGTAAATAATATGAGCCAAAAGTGTGGCCAATAAAAGCATAGAAACACAGGAGACACAGCTTAAGTCCAATATATTTCGATGGCTAGTCGTACCATCTTTCTCGAGGGGGAATCTATATGTATATGTATATTTGTATGCATATACGTATGGAGTATAGCCGAGATTCGACGATTCTCTCTCCTCCCTCCCGAATGAAGTCTAACATCTTTGGGTGTGCGAGGAAAGAGAAGATAAACGTTTGTATTGGGGTGAGATTGAGACTTTAAAAGTCCCTCCTTCCAGGAAAGAGAAGGAGGAACGAGGAGCCTTATTACGTACCTGTGAGCAAGACTGACCGGCGGCCTGCGGGCAGGAGATGGACGATGGTTGTCCTCCGGGAGCTCCGAGGGCCCCCGGGGGCAGCTGCCCTCCCGGAACTGCACCGGGCACGCCCCCACCCGGTCCCGCCGCCGCGGCCGCTGCGGCCGCCTTCATCTGCTCCTTGTAGTCCGGCTGGTACGGAAGCAGCATCCGGATCTTGCCCCAGCGGTTGAAGAAGAGCGCGATGGCTCCCGCCCAGACGGCCAGCACCAGCAGCACGATGCACACCTCGATGCCGCGCACCTGGAACGTCCCGCCGGTCGCCGCCACCATCCGGCCCCCGCCCCCGAACACCCCGTGCTGGTTGGACCTGGGATACGGAGGCGGCGGCGGAGGCTGTCCCAGGGCTGTCGGGGCTACGGCAAGAGGAGGTGCCTCAAGATTAAGAGTGAGCCAAGGGTGTTTCTCCTCATATATATTCGGTCTAATGTCTATGAAATTCTTAACCATTTTCTGACCGTAATGACCTGTTTACATTGCTGACGTGAGCACCCGCGTAGTACCTACTTAATACGTAAGAGGCACCTAAATCGCCGTGGGAATGCACGCCCTGTACGACTGTAACACTAAGTTCCGAATGCTGCCAAATTGCAGTTGTTGCCACTGGCATAGTGGGGGCGGAGAGCTGGAACACGATAGTGAAACAAGGCATACAAATCAGAGAAGGAACTTACGTTACAATGTTAATAAAAATAGCAGAATCATTTTTAAATAAATTGGAATATTGTAAAAGGTGTTATGGAAACGGGAATTCTAATTTAGTATGAAATTAACTCATTACTTTTTATTTGTTTCTTGCAATTTCTTGTGAGGGCAGCTCATATTTACGCCTGTAAGCCAAAGTAGTGGGAATACATGTGCAGAGTACACATGTAGTTTGTTTACGTCTTACATTGAGCGAAAGCGGGACATAACCCATTATAACTTCACAGTCTCCCCCGATATCCTTCGCACTCCCAAATTTTAAATTCATGGACAATTGGTCTAAGGGTCAATGTTCATATCGCTTGTCACAATGACTTCCGCTCCAGAGAGTGCGTGGCACCAGGTTGAGAATCGCTGGCATACATGATCATCCCCAAGTAATCGTCATTGTCTAAACCAAAGGTTCATCAGTCTTTGCTTGTGATTTTCATCGGCCGAGGGAAGCAATTCCAGAGTAGATAGGTACCCAACACGGCCTTAAATGGCCCTTCAACCCGCGACAGTAATTATGCTCAACTGTGGATTATTTACGGTCAAGTCACGGAAGCAATCGCTTCGGTGAGAAAGCGAATCGTTAACATTTAGAGGAGAAACGCTAATCCAAACCTAAGTAAGTAAACGAGTCCTGTGTACTGGGAAGGGAGGAGGAGGGATGGACTCTCACCCAAAGTCCGGAAGACGACTGGTCTGCTCCTCAGCTTCCTCCCCGCTCTGACTGCGGCCACGGTCACCTGGTACTGCCGGTCCGCCTGCAGGCCCTCCAGGGTCACGGCCCCCGTGTTGCCCGCCACCACCGCCACCACGCGGTAGCTACGAGGAGATGAGCGCGTCAAAAGATGGCCTCCACTTCCCTCCCCTTCGTCGAACCGCGGGCGGCGGAAGGGAGGTCGCCGCCTCTATATCTATATATCACTAGTGACGTCATCATCGTGTGTGTGTGCGTTTGTAGAGTGTGTGTGTGTGCGAGAGAGAGAGGGGTGTGACGATGGGGAGGACTGGAGTGAATGCGAATCCGAATGTTGGGTTAAAAAGGGGGAATGCAATGAGGCAACGGCGTCCATATATTCATATATATATATATATATATATATATACGAGTTCGTGGAAAATCACACACGCGATGATTTAAATAAAAATAAACTTTGCCACAGGTGGGGCGGAAATAAATATAGAAACACAAAAAAGAAGAACACTCACACACTATAAGTTCTGATATTTCGGCAGCCGAGCTGCCTTTCTCGCAGATTCTGTATCCTTCATTCTGCGAGAAAGGCAGCTCGGCTGCCGAAATATCAGAACTTATAGTGTGTGAGTGTTCTTCTTTTTTGTGTTTCTATATTTATTTCCGCCCCACCTGTGGCAAAGTTTATATATATATATATATATATATATATATATATATATATATATATATATATATATATATATATATATATATATATATATATATATATATATATATGTATGACATGCGACTGTTGCCTCCATTATGAATGCCGTTTCACGTGAGGCACTTAATTGTGCGGTTTGATGCACAGAGATACTGTTTTTCCTGTATTTTGTTCATGCGTTCGCGTAGTTCTTCTGGTAAGTCCCCGCTTTACACGACGCAATTTACACTGCGCATACACTCATGCATGAAACCGTGCATTAGGAATGCCTCGTGTCAAATAGCATTTTGGAAACTGCTCTCAAAGCATTGAAGTTGAATTCAAGGCATCGTCAGAAAAATCTTAGTCGTGTGTGATCACGGCTGCACGTTAGAAAAAATGAAAACAATCAAATTGTAACATTAAGGATTAATTGTATTGTGAAAAAAATACGTCTTATTTTCCACATTATTCAGTTTTGTAACTTCTTAAGTGTCCCTCGAATCTCTTTTTCAGCCAATTTTCTGTATTTCAAAACCGAGACTTTTTCTTCTCATTTAGCGTGAAAATAGATTGGCTTAAAGTGGAGAGTGAGAGAGACTTTAGACAAAGCTCTTTAAATTCAATAAGTCCTGATACTGAAAATAACCTCTAATTAGACTCTCATCTTTTAGTTCAATAAATGTGATGATAAAATGAAATATGCAAAATAAACGACCTTTGCAGCTCTATTTATCCTTTCTATCGTTATCGTCTTAATAGCGCAGTTTAGAATGCGGAGCCAATTCTAGCAATAGGGTGCCGGCTTCCACAGGACCCTCACAGACGCATGTGTGACGAACTCACGACGTGCCATGGAATGGGTAGCAGCCGATATGATTTTCAATTTCAATTTTTCATTCACTTGAACTGTAATTCTATGAAATTTGGTGTTAAACGGAAAATATTACATGACTAAATATAAATATACTAGAGACAGCCTCAGGATTGACTTCGTGGAATATTTCCATATTGAGAAGAAAGGGAAAATATCTCTGCTATTCCACATAAAATATTTTATTCCACGACTCAGGTTTCACTTCCGGTGACCTCTTTTGTTTGACCACCTGGAGATTCTGCACAGCAACAATACCTTGGTTGTGTAATTTAATATTTGATGTGGAATAGCAGAGATATTTTCCCTTTCTTCTCAATAAATATACTGAGCTATAAAATCCCAGAATGATTTAAGAAATCGCCACCTACTTTAAAGTAATGATTGACAACGATATCACGAAAAGAACTTTAAAGCAATGAATATGCACACCGGCGAAATATTGGCCCTAAGACATTTGTCATGGAGAGGTCGGGATGTCAACGATGACAATTTCGTCGGCGTACCTTATGGACGTGGACCGAATAACATATTACCACTTTGCAGGGGAGGATTTCTGTTTTTTCATGGCGGCGTTATGCTTTAATTAAGTCGTCGTGAAGAAACAGAATTCAGAGGCAAATCCAAATGACAGAATGACAGCTGCCAGTATCGTATCTGATAGATCGCTTGTGATCATTGGTAGGGCTGATATGATCGTAGTTATGGTCATATTTCGAAAAACAAATTCTCAGGAAGAGAGAGAGAAGCGTTCCCATATTCTGGCTGCTCTGCCGACAATGTAAGAAAACGCTACTAAACACAACAAACCTCTACCCATCACGGCTGAGTATCGATAAAAGTAAACAATGATCGTCCTCGCGCCGACCAATAAATGCGACGGCTGCGGCGCACGAATAAGAGTCCACGTGTCACCCAATCATGCGTCTTGAATTGTGTCGAAGATAATGGCGTAGTTGACAGCCAATCAGTAAGCACGTTCAATGCCGGCAGGTGAAGTGAATCACGTGATCGGATAATCCAAGATGGTGGCCTTTTTCTACATCATATGATCGTGAAAACTATGCTTACTTATCATAACTTTCTTTGCCGAAGCAGTATATTTCATAGAATTATGACATTTAAAATATTGTACTGTGTTGTCCTAAGTGATGAGGAGGCGTATTTTCCCGCCATTGATGACGCTGCTATTATGCTTCTGATGTAAGTACGGTACATAATGGTGAAACTGGTATTTTAACTCGTCTCTGCTGATGTCTGTGAGGGTTTTCACTCTTTCTCCTCTGTGGTTACTTGCCGAACATTTCGCATGATGTTCATTGGCTGTTGTTTATTTCTTTTTTGTTTCTGAAGCAGTAACAGCAAATCTCCATATGGCACTGATTACATACATAATGTATGTTTGACAGCCTTGCGAATTGCGTTTACTATTGACAAGGAAAAAAGAGAAGATTTGTTAGTTAATTAGACTTTGCTTTCTTTGTAACTAAGACACTGGGTAACTCTTTGTGCATATATGAAAATAATTCAGCAGCGAGATTTGACACTGTGTTCTTAACCGTCGAAGTGATTTTTTAAATTAATCTGCACTTCCAGGTTACTCTCTTCTTATGAGTTCAACATTCTAAATTGTGACGAATGGTCGGAACATCCTCCTGAGTGTTGCATATATGCTTTAGTAGCTGGCAAAAGTTACATTAAATCGTACATTTTCCGCAGAATCCCCTGAAGTTGGAGAATATGATTGACATATATTACCTATTATGTGTTTGGTTTTCATGTGATGGGAATAACAATAGCTTTTAAAGGGAATTAACAATCGCATAAGTTTCCTTTCTTTCAGCTGTGTAATTCACTTCTGATTGCATACATACAGTATGGAGATGATAACGGTAGTTGCATCATCCAAAATTTATCATTACCGAGGTATCATTGCGAGTGCATGTAGGAGATGTACAGCTAAATAAGTAGTAAAGATTCATTTTTTACTTTTCCCTCGTAATAAATCCAACAAAACGATTACGAAAGTGCCAAGTGATTGCAGAGACACTTTACTTAAACGTAAGCTATAATATTAGCGGCGGTTATATGTGTTGCGTTTTTCAAATGAAACGATCACATTTTTCGTAAGATTATTATAACGTTTGAGGAAATACAACTTGCGTCATTAGGTGATTCCAAAGGTTAACTAAAACAACCTTCACGGTAAATCATACACACTTTGAAATAAGAATGTACTTTTTCCCATGATACTGCTTTGCTTTCCTCATTCTAGTGGTTACCCACTTAAAATTTAGGGAGCTGATAAGTATCTAAACATGGTCTTAACTGCGTGATATAGAAAATTTATCACTTCCGAATGATTTTCCAGCAGGCCTCACAGAATGACTTCTGAAGAATAATTACAGTCCAATCGAGCACACAGATGAGAAGGAACGACGATAAAACTAGCAGTCACGGTATGATCAACGACGTGACTCTCAAGACGGACCGTGATTACGTCGTGAATTTAATTCTGGATGTGTCTACTAATAAGCACGCATGATCGGACAACCTAATAATTTTCGTCAATTTAATGCCTGTGAACTGAGGTAAACACTGATTCATAAACCTTTTCGAGATATCGTAGTTAACAATTTCCTTACATGAGAAAACGTTATGAATTATACAGATGGGTTACTAATGTTTAATCATATAATAGTTGACGTTTTGCATAGAATATTATTGAATAAAATGACATCAAAAAACATTTATATAAAATCTCGTCAGTTGCTGCTCATTCTTGATGGCGTCGCGACTATAGCCTCTCTCTCTCTCTCTCTCTCTCTCTCTCTCTCTCTCTCTCTCTCTCTCTCTCTCTCTCTCTCTCTCTCTCTCTCCATTTTTGCTTCTTTACTCTGATAAATTTCTCTTCACTTGTGCCCTCCATGGCCATGAATCCATCTCGCCCCCTTTGGAAACTGATCTCCTTCGGACCCGCGACACTAGTACATATGTCCTTCCTCTCCACACGAGTAGCGGATTACTGTCCCTCTTGCTTTTGCCTCCACAGTCCTAGGGCAATCCCGGACTTCATGACCAGATCGATTACACAAAAAACAGGAAACACCGGTTTGGTCTAAAACCCTCATCCCGATATTATTTGACAGCGAGCCCTTTGACTCCTCCTCACGTCTTGTCCTCTCGACATTTTCTCTCTGCTGTCTCTGCTCTTCAATCACCAATTTCTTCTTGACATTCTCAGTGGTCATCTTCTCTAAGTTCAACTCCATGACGTGGATGATGCACTCGTAGCGTTTCTCCTTTAAGCCTTCTCAGCAAAAACCCAGCCACAAAACTATCATCCAGCAGAGTCCCTTGTTGATAACCAGGTCGCACAAATTTTCCACCTGGAGATGTAGTCTATCATTGTCTCAGTCGATGATTTGGACAGAGTGCACAGTTGTTCTAAGGAGTTGACACATTGCACTGGACTCCTCTTGCAGTGGATATTTCTCAGTCTCTCTCAAGCAGCTCTCGCCCTCGTGCTTTTGCTCGCGTCGTTAAGATAGCAGTCAGTCACTGATATATTGGATTAATATATGCCAGCACATAATTGTTTCTATTCTTCTGTTTTATGGCAAGTTGATCCCAGTCAACGTCGTCAAAACCGGTTTCTATGCATTCCCACAGTTTCCTTTTTATTAGAAACGCCTTCATCCTGGTACTCCATTGCACCCAATTTTTGGCGTTCAGTCTCTCCATTCCCTCCGACATGATGTAGCGTCCAGGCTTTGCGAACGAAAAGTTCGGGAAAAAAGTCACGAAAAATATTTTCTCTCTATCATCAATATCCACCCTCGCGTCTGCCTGGGCCCATGACCTATCAAAAAAATCTCTAAAACTCTCTCAAGAACTCTCAAGATGTGGTTTATTGAACACTAACTCCGCACAAATACATTTTTACTCCATCTTACTGGATCTTACTCAACAATCAAAAGTTTTACTACACATAGAAACGTTCAAAACAATCTCTAATTCAACAAAGAAAAGAAAGTGAAATACGAAAAAGCACAAAAAATCGAGAAACGCTCAATTAATAAATGTCTCAACGGTTTCAACAGAAAGAGTAAAGAAGGCCGGGAGGTAAGGGCGGGAGGTGGTAGTTAGGTAGTCGTTAACTCCACCCCTACCGTTCACCGAGGAGGAGGACCATTTCAACGCGGGGCTGGACAACCTTACCTTGGACGCACTTTAGCGGAAAAAATGGATCTTTTTGTCTTTCACGCCCTTCTTCCGTTCGCTCCCAATCAGTGGCGAATACATTGGTTATAACTGGGGGGTGAAGACTGACTGGCTAGCTAGCGGCGACTGGCTGCAGTTTAGTTATCCACGCATGCGCCTCTCTCATTATATTTCGGCCATGTGTACGCCACTGCTCCCAATGATGGGTAAATGATGAAATCCCTCGAATTACAAGCCCTTTACACTAGGAGTGGCAGTTTACCCCTTCTTCCCCCAAGCCTAAAGAAAAAATAACCGCAGCCAACAAAAACCTTGCTAGGTTGAGTGAAAGGTTTGACAAGTAATTGCAGAAGAGTCATAAAAAATATACGAGCTTTGGGGAACTTTCGTTGACATTAGTGACACTTGGAGTTTTAAATCCCATTTATACCAATATGTACGTACTTTACATCAAAATGTTAAAGTAACCTTATCATGTGGGAAAAAAGATACGCCTAGTTATTTTTGGCAATCCTCAAAAATACCTTAATCCGATGGCATCTAATGACTAGGGAAAGATAGCGTGGAAAAAACGATGACGTCACGACCATTTGACGAGGCCATCTTCTTGGCTTCATCTGTGATGTCATTTGCTTCCATAGATAAAGCTGTCATACTGATTGACTCCATTTCTAACCAACTGTAGCGGTATTACGACGGACAGACGATAACTAATCATCACAATGACGAAATTCATGGTCTCATCAACGCTCTGAAATCGGCTGCTCCGAATGAGGAAGGCAAACACTAAAAAGTATTCTCAGTCTTGACTCCATCTTTAAATAACTTCCTTCAATTTTCCCATGGATTGCGCATGATTTCAATGAATTGGCCGTTTTTCATAAAGGCGACAAAATAAAGGCGGGTTTTCTCATTCGTTTTGAATAATTTAAACGCAATTAAACCACCATGAGAGCATATGCATGTATAATTATGCCATTAAACAAGTAGTATTCAATGTATTGTTTGAAGCACTAAAGGTTTAGTATTGCCAGAGTTCGTAATATTTGAACGGATCGTTGCTATGTTGTTGGACTTTTTATTGGAAAGTACGTTATATTCATTGCACCCTCCAATAACTCATTTCGTTCGCTTCTTTTGCAAATCATTGTAGGAGGAATTTTATTGAGCGCCTGTATTGGACATGTATGAGGTGGGCTGGTGAGTGGTGTGCGTTCTTGTATTTGGACAGTTGCCGGTGATAATGGTGGACGATGGTTTGCCATCAAATGTTGGCTATCCAAGATGAGGTGGGTGTACATGCATCTTGAAGCTCTAAGACTACTGCAGTAGGGTACTAGTCTCGCGTGGAACCAGGGTGTGTGAGGCCCTCAGGGATATCCCCAAATGAGTCGCGGGTGCCTCGACACGCTTTGCTTGCTTTTGGAATTGCAGGGAATACGCGCAACTAAGCAAAAGGCGCATACTACACGCTCGTCGTGCTTCGCTGTTAGTCACGCCTTGATTCGCGCCCGTGCACTTAAGACCTTCCGTTCGATGAGACGCTCTTCAACGAGCTTTGAGAACTTCACACCGCATGTGGTGGTAATTTTGAAGACATTGCTGGGATGTGACAGTTAGCATGGCCACTTGAGATCACTTTCGTCTAGACCTAGTCAAGTGCCTGGTTGTCATCGGCTAAGATCACCATATCATCAGCAAATCTGTAGCTTTTTATCTCCCATTCTTCAATTCCTATCTCTGTTTCATTCTCCAGGGTTTTTTTAAACTGATCATCTCTTCAATGTAGATATTGAATAGTGTTGGTGAAAGGCAGCAGCCTTGCCTTACCCCTCTACCCAGGTCCATCCATTCTGTCAATTTTCCATTAACTTCAACGGCCACCTTCTGGCTCTTGCACAATTCCCTTATATCAGCTTCCTATACTTCCAGTCTACTTTCTTTATTTTAAGAATTTCCATCAGCTTATCCCATTTTACACTGTCGAATGAGTTTTTTCAAATCTATAAAGCAGAGGCTTACTTCTTTTCCTCTTTCCCTATCACCAATTATCCTTATTGTAGCGCCATGGCTTCACTTGTACCTTCCTTCCTTTTCTGAAGCCAAACTGCTCCTCGCCTACACTTTCTTTCATCATTCCTTGGAGTCTCAGGTTCAGAACTCTCAACAATATTTTAGCTGCATGTGAAATTAGACTAATTAGTGGTTCTGTGTTCCTGACACTTTCTGGTGTCTGCTTTTTTTATTTTTCCTCAAACTTATTGAAATGGAAAATTGATTAACGATAAGGTTCAACTGCCGAAGGTTAAATAAGGTTTTCCCGTCGGCCACACCCTCATCTGCGGTGTTTGTTGTGAGCACATGGAATTTATTCTCTTGCGTGGAAAGCCTGGCTGCTAATTTGACAATTCAACGTGTAATTATTTCGATGGCTGATATTCAAACCTATTTCCGGAAAAAAGTAATGATTTTCAGAGGCATGAGTGTTGGTTCATGATTCTGACCTGTGAGTGCATAACCATTTAAGTACTTTTGGAACTGTCACTCCATTACACTCTGCCCCGTTACACTCCATGGAAATTCCTCGGTCTCCCGAGTTGTTAAACTCGACTAGATTCTTATAAAACGTTTGCAATTGAACTTCACTTCACTAACCTAAAGAAGCCGAGTGTAACACCGGCGGAACAATAGTCCCAGCACAATTGACCTACGTCGAAAGAAGCCCGGAAAACTTTAATCTTTGACTAAATTCTTCGCTGCCGCTGCGGCTCTCAGCGTCTCAACGTGGTCCAATCCTCAAAAGCGAGCGAACGAAAAAGAGAAGAATTTCGCGTCGGTTTCAGATCGTCCTCCGCTGCCGTCTCGTCTAACACGATATCCCAACTCGCCGCCGCGATCGTCTCAATTTTAATTCCGTATCCGGTATTCATCGGAGCTTTCCCTACAGAGTGGCGGGAAAGAACTCCTCTGACATAGCGATGTAGCATATCTGTTCATCAATAAAACTTAAACGGCATTCATTTCGAGAACGGAACATGACACTCAAGTTCTGATCTTGTAAGTTTTCCTCGAATATGCGAGATTAATATCGAGCCTCCGTAGAATACCCCAGCGTGCATATATACACGCCACCCCCCCGTGCCTTGTTTCTCAACCTCCCCCCTCTCTCTATCCTCTCGTCGTCACCCAAACAAATCTCCGATCGTCGTCGGTTGCCCCACAACGACACGTCCAGCGACCCATTGCTGCTTCGACCAACCACCGCTCGCCCGGACCCGAGACTATCTGGGGAGAGGGGGGCGGCGGTATTTTTAACTTTCAAAGCGATCGTTATCTACGTCACAGTCGAGCGGAATATCCGAATGGTGCTAGTTGTGTAGAATTTCTTCCGATAAATTGCCTTTTGTTTCCGAAATATCAATGCATCTTTTTGGTAAATATCTTTTGGATTTCTGCGATTAAACTAAACTTTTTTAGCAAAAGTTTCGCCGTGCTATTCTGCCGGCTTCGTCAGGCATTCTAAATCAACAATGAAAAATAAATAAACAAACTTAAGCGGTTATTATGTACAGCATGATTAATGAATACTTTAGTTTTTCAAAAGTCTTTTCCTCGTATAAGGAAGTTTGTAGCCATCTTCTCTGTTTAGGTTGTTTGGTCTTTTTTCTATTTCAATGGCTTCCCTGATGATCCGTGGATAGTAGCTAATTTCTTTAGATAAAACTTTCGCCCTTTTGATGTCAATACTGTGACCTTCTAAAAGTGTGTGCTCAGCCACGGCAGAACGATACCAATTTGAAAAACTAAAGTATTAATTAATCATGCTGTACATAATAACCGCTTAAGTTTGTTTATTTATTTTTCATTGTTGATTTAGAATGCCTGACGAAGCCGGCGGAATAGCACCGCGAAACTGTTGCTAAAAAAGTTTAGTTTAATCGCAGAAAACCAAAATAAACTTACCAAAATTAAAATGAGATGTTAAAATCTACGAAAAAATTTTATCAATGCATCTGTTTGCGATCGAATGTTTTTGTCGATTCGGCTTCAAAAAGTGACAAAAGATGAGCCTGCTGATCAGCGGCCGTGTTCAGTTCTCCACCAATCGCGTCGTCTTTCACCTCAACGTCCACTACTGGTGCCTGACACCGGATCGACAGCCCCTTCGCGGGCACGGAAACCTGATAGCGTGCTCCGAGTGAATGTTAAACTGCAGTTTAAGACCCAGAATGAGCGGATTCGATTTATCGCGGCATTGGAATCGATGCGCTCCAAGTGGTTCCCTATTATAGGCGGCTTTACACATGGAAGTTGACTCCTATGGAAGTAGCGAGTGCAGTGAAGTATCGATTTTATCGCTACTTGCAGGGCATAGCTCTGCTTACACATTACTTCCGGCTGATCCGCAAACAAATGAATAGCAGAACTAAGGAGGCGAAAGGAAGTAAATTCAAAACAACCAATGAATCATTAAATCAAAACCCTGCAGGTACTAAACTCGTATATTAATACGGAAATGTTATCATAAAATTTTTAAAAAAGTTTTATTATACTCATTTATATAGTTAATTTTGGGTTAAATATTTGTTGATTATATCTTTTTTAACTTCATAATGTAATAAATTATGCGAAATATTTTGTTTTCATCAACATCTATTGAGTTTTATTAATCTAAACTAATCAAATCAACTCATGGGTTCATGTAAACAAATTTTATCTCTATGACAACTATTGTTTTTCAAATATTAATTTATATTAATATTTTGATAACTAATTTAGTACTTCAGCATTGTTAAATTTCAATCTTAAGAAAATTCTCATTTTCTGTAACTGTGGTTTTTCAAATGAGATGAACCAGGCAGAATATTTCACCGGATGTTTTGCAATACTATCGCTGAATCGAAATGCTACTTGCAGGAAGAAAATAGAAGCCAGTCTAATTTCCCTTGCAAGTGCGATCCGCGGTCGATTAGTTCCGCTATCGACCACTCCTACTGCCATGGAAGTAGTACGTGCTTGCACATCCAAGTACCACTTCCACTTGCGACTTGCAAGGCGACTGTCATGGAAGTCACTTCCATGTGTAAATCCGCCTTTTCGCTCATCGCAGTTCTGTCGATGTATCGATATGCATATCAGCGCTCCGATCGCTTCACTGAAAAGTCTAGCTGATGAAAATTGCGTCGGTGACGTCACGCGGTTGTTCATCAATGGACATGAGTTAGCGCAATGAACGTAATTTGTTGGTGACAAAAATGAAAAAGCCTTGATTTCTCTTTTCAAGCCACAATTTACAGCGTTATGAAGAATTCCTTTCGATTTTCGCAAATTTAATTGGTTTTGTCTCCCGAAAAATGTCATTAAAAGCTGAGTGATGTCATTCGCATTTGAAATACTTGCAATACAATTGTGGTACAACACAAGAGGTGCATCAGGTTGGGCTATCCGGAGAAATCCTCAGTCGCATAGCACAGCCAGCCTTAAGACCATGTCATTTCTTTTTCTCACGTCTTCAGACGAAGCTAAATTACTTTGCATATCCAATACTTATTGGAGCCGGCTGATTAAGATGGCGATATAAATCAGATTACGAGAAAAGAAATGAAATCGTGACACTCTTGACATGTGGCACCGCGTGGATGTCAGCTGCCTTTCAAATATGAATGAGTTCCGACAAGTTGCGCCTTACCAATAAATTACTGGTTTACTAAATTAAATAAATGTCAGGAAATCAGAACATTTAGCATCTTTGTTTCACAGCTTCTTAAGGAATGTTGTCAGTGAGGTTGGAGGTCTGAATTTTGTCAGTCTTTTCTTTCTATTTCTTGTTCGTTATACATGCATATGTTACACAACTGAATTTTATTTTTCTGGTTTTGAGCCGCGTATTAATATTAATGCATGGCCAACTCGGGATCCGACGGACTGAAAGTCTTCCGGGCGACGACAGCGCTCCCGGAGGCGAACCTTCTCACATTCGTAAATAGATATTAAGGAATGGTTGTGTAATTTCCAAAGAATCTTAAACAGCTTCATGAGTGGTATTCCGTTTATTTTCGTTAGGTATGGCGTGTTGATTGAAAAACTGCTAACAAAACTATTGTTAGTGTGTATGTCTTAGGCTAAAATAGCTGGGATATTCTCTTCGTAGTTTTGTCTTTTTTGAGGTGAATGATTAAGTACATGAACTGCGAGCACATATAATAATTATTACCATGATCAGGATCACATTCTGTATCAACTGTGGATAAGTGACCGAGTGAATCTCTGGAAAAATAGGAGGGAGAATTTTAGAAATGAAATAGTAACTTGGTTTCATTCCACAGATTTATTTTCCTGGTACGACATGTTTCGACAAGGCGGTTTCGTACACGATCAAACATGTCGTACCAGGAAAATAAATCTGTGGAAGGAAACCAAGTTCTTTTTCATTTGTGAAATTCAACTTCCACATAGTTGAGCTCGAAACCATGGAACGGGAGAATTTTAAATTACCCAATTCTCAAAGATATGATTTCAGATGCAAATATGACCGCTTTGACGACATATCTGTTGAGTTTCAATGTTTGAGGGATATAATATGCAAAGTATATAATGGTCACATTCCAGTTTCAAAATTACGAGGTGGCCACTTATTCACAGTAAGAGCAAAAAAAACAGTCATCTATAACACACATGTATAAAAAAGACACTGAAGTAACTGAAAGAAAAGTTTACTCTAATAAATGGAGAAAGGAAATCAAATTAAAACTGTCATTCACTAAACAGGCCATTCCAAACGAACAAGGTGATGACGTAAACATTCTACAAAAAAGACAAGGGATATGTGTTTAATGGCAGGCATTACGTAAAGAAGAGCAGACAGGGTGGAAAGGGGGGGAGGCTTGAAAAAGAGGGGGGGGGGAGTGAGGGTGGAAAGGGGGGGAGGCTTGAAAAAGAGGGGGGGGGGTGGGGGGGTGGAAAGGGGGGGAGGCTTGAAAAAGAGGGGGGGGAGTGAGGGTGGAAAGGGGGGAGGCTTGAAAAAGAGGGGGGGGGGTGGGGGGGTGGAAAGGGGGGGAGGCTTGAAAAAGAGGGGGGGGAGTGAGGGTGGAAAGGGGGGGAGGCTTGAAAAAGAGGGGGGGGTGGGGGAGGGTGGAAGAGGGGGGAGGCTTGAAAAAGAGGGGGGGGAGTGAGGGTGGAAAGGGGGGGAGGCTTGAAAAAGAGGGGTGGGGTGGGGGGGGGTGGAAAGGGGGGGAGGCTTGAAAAAGAGGGGGGGGGAGTGAGGGTGGAAAGGGGGGAGGCTTGAAAAAGAGGGGGGGGGGTGGGGGGGGTGGAAAGGGGGGAGGCTTGAAAAAGAGGGGGGGGAGTGAGGGTGGAAAGGGGGGGAGGCTTGAAAAAGAGGGGGGGGGGAGTGAGGGTGGAAAGGGGGGGAGGCTTGAAAAAGAGGGGGGGTGGGGGAGGGTGGAAAGGGGGGGAGGCTTGAAAAAGAGGGGGGGGGGAGTGAGGGTGGAAAGGGGGGGAGGCTTGAAAAAGAGGGGGTGGGGTGGGGGGGGGTGGAAAGGGGGGGAGGCTTGAAAAAGAGGGGGGGGGAGTGAGGGTGGAAAGGGGGGGAGGCTTGAAAAAGAGGGGGGGGAGTGAGGGTGGAAAGGGGGGGAGGCTTGAAAAAGAGGGGGGGGGAGTGAGGGTGGAAAGGGGAGGAGGCTTTAAAAAGAGGGGGGGGTGGGGGAGGGTGGAAAGGGGGGGAGGCTTGAAAAAGAGGGGGGGAGTGAGGGTGGAAAGGGGGGAGGCTTGAAAAAGAGGGGGGGGGAGTGAGGGTGGAAAGGGGGGAGGCTTGAAAAGAGGGGGTGGGGTGGGGGGGGTGGAAAGGGGGGAGGCTTGAAAAAGAGGGGGGGGAGTGAGGGTGGAAAGGGGGGAGGCTTGAAAAAGAGGGGGGGTGGGGGAGGGTGGAAAGGGGGGGAGGCTTGAAAAAGAGGGGGGGGGGAGTGAGGGTGGAAAGGGGGGGAGGCTTGAAAAAGAGGGGGTGGGGTGGGGGGGGTGGAAAGGGGGGAGGCTTGAAAAAGAGGGGGGGGAGTGGGTGGAAAGGGGGGGAGGCTTGAAAAAGAGGGGGGGGAGTGAGGGTGGAAAGGGGGGAGGCTTGAAAAAGAGGGGGGGGGGAGTGAGGGTGGAAAGGGGAGGAGGCTTTAAAAAGAGGGGGGGGTGGGGGAGGGTGGAAAGGGGGGGAGGCTTGAAAAAGAGGGGGGGGAGTGAGGGTGGAAAGGGGGGGAGGCTTGAAAAAGAGGGGGGGGGGAGTGAGGGTGGAAAGGGGGGGAGGCTTGAAAAGAGGGGGTGGGGTGGGGGGGGTGGAAAGGGGGGGAGGCTTGAAAAAGAGGGGGGGGAGTGAGGGTGGAAAGGGGGGGAGGCTTGAAAAAGAGGGGGGAGTGAGGGTGGAAAGGGGGGAGGCTTGAAAAAGAGGGGGTGGGGGGGGTGGAAAGGGGGAGCTTGAAAAGAGGGGGGGGGGAGGGAGGGGTGAAAGGGGGGGAGCTTGAAAAAGAGGGGGGGGGAGTGAGGGTGAAGGGGGGGAGGCTTGAAAAGAGGGGGGGGTGGGGAGGGTGGAAAGGGGGGGAGGCTGAAAAGAGGGGGGGGGGAGTGAGGGTGGAAAGGGGGGGAGGCTTGAAAAAGAGGGGGTGGGGTGGGGGGGGTGGAAAGGGGGGGAGGCTTGAAAAGAGGGGGGGGAGTGAGGGTGGAAAGGGGGGGAGGCTTGAAAAAGAGGGGGGGTGGGGGAGGGTGGAAAGGGGGGGAGGCTTGAAAAAGAGGGGGGGGGGAGTGAGGGTGGAAAGGGGAGGAGGCTTTAAAAAGAGGGGGGGGTGGGGGAGGGTGGAAAGGGGGGGAGGCTTGAAAAAGAGGGGGGGGGAGTGAGGGTGGAAAGGGGGGGAGGCTTGAAAAAGAGGGGGGGGGGAGTGAGGGTGGAAAGGGGGGGAGGCTTGAAAAAGAGGGGGGGGAGTGAGTTGGAGAGTTGTTGTTATTATTGTATACAATAGTGTGTGTACTCACCATTCGTGACCTGGGAGCCTGGAAGAATGCGAAATGTTTGGGTGGAGGGAGTGTTGAACGAGGAGGAAGTAGAGGGGTTGGGGGTGGAGGTAAAGGGGAGGGGAGAGAGAAAAAAATAGAGAGAAAGAGAGAGGAAGCAATTTTTAGACAAAGAGAGAGAGAGAGAGATGCAGAGGCGAACAACAGACAGAAGATGAGACAAAGAGCATTAAACTAATGACAGCCACACAATTATCAATGATCATTATCATTTCAGTTTCAAATATCCATGATTAATCGCTAGACTGATAGAAATAAAATGCCAGCAATGGAGGTCCCCATTGGTCTCTTACCTCTCCCCCACCTCCCCTCCCGCGCCCCCACAACTGATTCCATGTCTGAGGAGTCTCTCATCCAGTGCACTCCCCTCCCTCCCTCCCCCTCCTCCCCTCAATATATGCTCCCCTCATTCGGCATGTCGACATTCGCAACTGCCACTCACACACTTCCCTCAAACAGACTTCATTCATTCATTCACTCATTCACATCAACCTTCTCCCGTGTTTCATGTTGCCCCCATGTTTCACCAAATTGTCCGTGCACTACGGCTGCTGATTGCTCTTGGAATCCTGCATTTTATCCGCGCTCTCATTCTCGGGTATAGGACCAGTACGAACTTCCTCACCAGACTATTTTACTGCATTTTTCCAATAAATCATTTTACAAACCAACAAATGTCACATTTCTTCAGCAGCAGCAACGGAGTGAAAACAGGATGAAGGTGATGGGGTTCTCAGGTGTATCAAATAAAGCTTCTTCGGGAAGAATGGAGCCCCAAAGAGTTTTAAACGGCTCTCGGCCAGCAGTTTGAACAGATCCATCAATCCCAAGGGCCTCCTGCCCCCCCTTCCTTCCTCCCTTACCGGAAGGGATTCCCAAGTTTCATTCGCATGTTGCTTACCAGCAGAACAAGATCCATAAGGCATTAAATCGCTGTATGTAACATTGAGGGGAAAGACTCCAGCAAAATGTGAATCACGGTGCATTGGAGAGTGTGAAATGGAGTTGACATACGAGAGAGAGAGAGGGACCTGGATTTCGGATTATTAATGAGCTTTGACACTGAAGGAGGAATTGGTCACAAGGTGATCGACCATTTTTGATGATCGGCTTTGTGGTAAGCATTGCATTCGATTTGCTGAGGATGAACGCTGAGTGACGAGGGAATTGTGGGCTTATTACGTCACTTCTTCCGCGGATGATGGGAGACCATTATAGTCACGGACTGAGACTTTGTAATTACTTTTTTCAACGGTAGTGTAGCAAATTAGTTGATATTCTCTCAAATGATTTCGTCCTAATTTGCGGTGCAACTTGCACCTTGTCACGCATGCGGCTCCTCTGTTCGCAAAACATGAGTTAATGCTAAGAGGGGGGTGGGGGGAGGGGTAAGAAGGGAACGAAACAGTCTTCAAAATTTTGTTCTTTGGTTTCTTTTCGACACAAATACTCCTCACACATAGTAAGTGTTAGACATGCTGTGCCAATTACCCTCAATTGCCCCCCTCGAAACCTCGAAATTCGAAAATCCTCGGAGACTCAGAAATCGCATAAGACTATCGCGTCTCGCAAAGTGCCAGAGAGCGATGAGACCAGTGCCGCGATCTGCTCTGGTCAACGCGAACGCAAAGGTCATCGCGAACGCTCAGGTCATCGCGATTCCAGCAAGTACACTCCTTTTATTTGGTCCGCGCTGGTGCTGACATCTTTTTCAACTTTCAAGCCGACCTGTGAACATTCCCACCAATCCAAAGTGTGATAGCACCAACCCTCCTCTCCCCCACTCCCCCACTGGCCAGCTGTTTCCCCTCCTGCGCGGACAAAGTGCACCGCGAACACACCAGCCCTCTTTGAACCGGACCGCGGCCGGAGAAGGACGTATCGGCTTGGTGCCACTGGTGACTTGTGATCGTCTTGTATAGACAAAGTTAACGGTATTTAGCCTACGGGTTTGCTTCTTACTGTAATAATTGTAATTATATAAATGCTTTTTTTAGAAGTTAATCAAACTAGCATGAGGTTGTTTTTTTCATTTTTCTCTCGTTACGCCCACCAATCGCAGTCAATTGACTCGCGACGTCAAGTTTCACTGGCTTGCGTTGCAATTCGGTTTCATTTTTGTTAAGTTCATGTTTCATTCTTGTCATGAATTTAAATAACAGGCATTATTATGCGGTGCCATCGCGAACGCTATTGCACACTCCTCGCAGATGGCGTGAGAACAACCGACTTGAGTAAATAATAATTTGTATTTCGGAGTGGAACGTCACTACGTGGAAATTACGAGGTGAAAGGAATTTCTTTGACTGGACCGGGATAGGAACTCGAACCTTCCTTCTGTGGGATGTCAGATCGCTACATCACATGGCGTGAGCGGCATTAGAGACGGCGGATTCAATTTCAGGCCGAATTGAAATAAAGTTGTTCTGAGGGTGAAATTTCCTCACAGTGGTGCCATTTCTTGCACTGAGGAACGTGACTGGGCAAAGTGACCATTCGTGCTGTTTCTCATCAAGGAGGTCAAAATGAAATGGAGTAGGCATGACCGTGAACGCTCATGGGCGAAAGTGAAGCAAGAATAGGGGTGCTTGGGAAGGGTTTTGTGCCGAGTAGGGTGTTGCCAAATCAGTCACAAAACATCGCCTTGCCTGTGGTTTTTAACTTAGATTTGACGAAAATCGAACGCGACCGCCGGACACGTAAGCCACCAGAGGAAGGTCTAAACTGCGCCGACTGCAATGGCGGAGTTGGCTTCAAGAATCAAGTGGTGGTATGTCGCCTCCATTTCTTTTCTAACCTCCTTGATTTCTCATTAGGTTATGAGTCAAATTGGATTCTCGAGGTTAAAGACATCGTGTCCGGGATCCTTAGTCCTCCCGCCCTTTAAATCCCTCGGAAATAATGAATGCAGTTAGGCGCCTAGACCGCCGCAATTATGAACTACTAGGTATTCGAGAGAGGGATCCACGTGGAATTGGAGAGCGGTGCTTAAACCCCTTGTCCCAACGCAACCCCTGAGTCCCTCGTGCCTGTATGACAAGGAGTACAGTTAATACTGTAGAAATGAGCGTAGGGCAATGGCCCCCCAGAAATAAACGCAGGGTGCCGATGGCACTGGCCCCTGGTGGGAAAACGGAGAGGTTGGTTGACCACCGGAAAACTTATGCCAATGCTAAAAATATGGATCTTAAACATAGGAATCATAGAATGGATTTGACCCATTGACCCCACCCGAACGGGCGGTGCGGAGGCATGACACCAAGCCCCGGTACCTGTGAGAATTGGAAAGAGGGGTGACCGTATTCGACAAGATTTGCGACCTGAAATATACGTAGACCGAGAGGGGAAACTGGCGAACTGGCTTCGACGTTGATAATGCGAAACACTGGCGTAATGATGTGTGCACGAAACGAAGTGAAAGGGGGAGTGAATCGAGGGGTTCTTACTAATCAGCACAATCAAAGTACTAGTAATAGAGATGTCTGACAATAATCTATCGAATAGCTGCAGCATTAAGTGAATACGAAAGGTATGGATGAGATATGGGCTAAATGGAAGCAAGAAAATAGGTGCTGTAGATAGAGGGCAGTATGGTGCACAAGGGGTAATACAAAAGGAGGTGAAATAGGAGTTTCCGAATGGAAAAGTGTGAATGAAAGTTGGCTTGAAATGACAGAGTTTATCAGAGGGGGTTGGAAGTAACTGTGTGTTGAGGGAAACCACAGGAGTTGGCCGCATTGAGGAGGTAACATGGTGGTGGGATGAGAGCCAAGGGCCAGGCGCTATCATAGCTAAGAGAGTGGCGTTTAAATTATGGCCAAAAACAAAAGAGAAAGATGTCAAAGAAATGTAAAGGGATAACGAGGTAGGATGCAAAAAGAACAGCATCAAAGGAAAGGTACGAATCTCATGACGAACTATATGAGAAACTGCATATAGATATAGTCAGAAGATAGTTTTTAGATTAGTAAATATTATAAATTAAGCAAATATGGACATAAGTCATGTAAAATCTACTAATTTTGAAAACTGGAAAGTACTGGTTAGGGAGAGAGATATCAAACGCCGATGAAGACGACGTTTCGTAGTCTTAATGAACGCGAAAAATGGCAGAGAAAATATGCGAGTATAGTATCATAGCTTAGGTGTGATGGGAAACATTACAAGTGCCAGAAGATTTAAATGTGGTGAAGAGAGGGAAATCAGTAGGTCCAGAGAATGTACTCATTGAAGTAAGGAAGCGTTAGAGTGTGATGCAATTGTTAATTTGCTGTCAGAGTTATTCCAATAAAATCCTAGATGTAAAGGAAATGCCAGATGTGTGGCATAAAGAGCGTCTTGGTTCCGATATTCAAGAATATGAGCGAATTTCAGGATTGCGGTAAACCTAGGGTAATAAAGCTTATTAGCCATCAAATTAAGTCATAAGCGAAGATCATGGATGCGAGAAAGAATATAGTGTCTCCTGTTAACGACAACCAGAACTAGATTTATACTCGGAAAATCAACCACTTGCACCGTTCTGCGATGCTCTGTTCGTAGAAAAATATACGAGAGTCAATTAAGATCCGGGCTTGATATTTATCGAGCTGGAAAAGGCTAAGTGTTACACGGGAAGTATTATGACAGAAAAGGATGCTCTGTCAGCATCGTACAGATAATAAGGGATATGTACGATGTCATTAGTGCATGGGGAGGTAGCGCCTCTTAAGATATAGGCCGGTTTACATCAAGAATCAGTCCTGAGCTCTTGCCTATTGAATTTAGCCATCGACGACGTAACCGCTACCACAAAGGGAAAATAACCATTAAATATATTATGCTAATTGCTGATGACATAATACACAAAAAGGGAGGAATCAGACGATATGTTGTGGAATATGAACATAATAAGAGCTATGACGATGCAATTTTCCACAGATAAAAAAATTAATCGACCCGGGTTTCGATGCACTGCATCATCATCAGGTGATGATGCAGTGCATCGAAACGCACGCTTACGTATTATTATGATGGAATTATACTTATTGTGGAGGGTATCGATGATGCACAAGTTAGGATGGACACTGGACATAAGTTCAGACTGAGAGTGAGTAGTTCAAAAAGTGAATATGTCGTTAATTTGATGGGAGTGGCACTACTTGACGCCTACTGCTGCGACGGATACTTTCAAGTTCCTTGGGTCTGAAATTAGATGACGATTGACAAAGATAATAGAAACAGGGTGTACTCAACCTGGGGCATATACATCTTCGTACTGTACCCTTCGAGCCGCCGCAGAGGCGTGTGGCAGGGGGTGTTAGGATGCCAGCTTTGGAAAAGGGGAGAGGGAATAGGGAAAAGGAGGGGGGAGGAGGATAGAAGTGAGTTGTATGCCAACGATGTATCTTATGTTAGTATCACGCTTTTTTGTTATAATCACTAATAGTGTGTGGAAAGTAAGCATTTATGATCAATCTATCAGTTCGGAAGTGTATCTATCTTATTTTGTCGCTTCTTTCACTTCTAGAGATATAGCGCTGGGTCGAAATATTACATCCTCCTTCTCCTACTTAAACTGCCCGGATCTAAATTTTTCAAGTAATCTAAGTTTCCTAGCGTGTTAGATTCCAGAGCCTCTTAACGGATCCAAACCTAATCCTTCCATCAACTGTTGTTGTGTGACACTTTCTGTTCATTCGCAGCAGTTTTTAACGATGCGTGCGGCTTTTTTTTGTATTTTATTTATTTCGCGAATAAAACTTTCTATTCAGAGTCTCAAGATGCTCGTGGGGTATTCGAGGTGTGGCTAGCCTAACAGTGATCTCTCTTTTACCTTTTCATCGGAAAACCTTCCTACTAACTTCCCTTGATAATGTTTCCTAGTTTCATTAAAGCGGCACCGCAGCAAATGTATCGGACGTGTTTCACCCGCGCTATAGGGGAGTCAAGGCGACCTTATCAGCTTATCTCTCTCTCCCCCGCTCATTGTACGACTGGAGATGGGGGAGAGGCGTGGTCGAAGGTTTGTAAGTCCAACAATAGACCGGTGATGCTGTGTGGTGCTGAATGCTGTGCTAATCAAAAGGACCCACGCAAAGGTTAGTTCACTCATATGCGCATTGAATGGAAACTTTGAAATGGACGAGTGGGGTAGGTAGAGCGGATGGGATTCAACGAAATGACAGAGCAATGTAACACAAGGACAACGAAAGAGATAACCGCACAAGGAACGGGGATAGTTCAAGAGCACAGGATGAGGTGTTATGGCCATGTTTTAAGACTGGACAGTAACTTTTTGGGGGGAAACGATGAAACTGAATGTTGAGGGAAGGAGGATTAGAGGAAGACCTCAGATGGAGTTTGTGAAGAAGGTTATGATGGAAAGCAGAGCCATAAAGGATATGATTCTGCAGAGAACATTTTGGAGGTAAAATATCCAGAAAGTTGGCACCAAGTTATTGCGATGAAAGCTATGAGGAAGAAGATTGACAGGACTACGCTTAGACAAGCCAAAGTTACGCGATTCGATTCCCGGCCCAGGTTGATTTTTTCTCGTGAGGGTTTCTGTCGATTGAAATGGTATTCAACTTCAGTATTCCCGATTCACACGTCCACCGTTCTTCTAGTATTGATTGGCTGCTTAATGGCGGATGGGTGTCGAATTACTTCGACGATGACAAGATATTTCCGTTGTTAGCGCACATGTTCCAGTTATTAGACTAATCTCATTACCAACATGCAGTCTGTTGTTTTGAGATGTAGATGTGGGATTGTTAGGATGAGGAAATTGCCGTCTTATTGACACACTCCCTCACTGGTTTATATAAACAGCAAGGATTGTTATTACGGGCTCAGGTTCACGGAATTTGGACACTTAAGCAATTCAGTCTTTTTTCTGAAGGATGTAAATGTGTGTGACTTTCAGAGATCGACCCAAGACTTCAGAGCTTGGTAAGCTACCAATGGACTAATTATGTTCTGAATGCAAGGTACACATTAAAAAGACAACAGCCATTCCCGACCAACCTAGGGCAAAGTTTGTGCTTGAGTTGGCTTGCTTACAATGACTCATTATTTAAAATTGTAATCAATGTACTTATCAGTTTCATCATCAACGAAAGATTAAATTATTTTATTGGATTCTTGTCAATCATGGTGCCTTTTCAATTGACACAAAGAAATAGGGATATCCGATGCAATCAAGTAGTATTGAAATGTGAACTTCGCATGCGCATCGCGATATCAGGAAGCAGATTAAAGCAGTAAATAATGGTGACGTAATCTCTTACCTTGCGTCCGTTGGCTTGTAGACGACGTCATACTTCTCGGCGTGCCCGAGTCTCGTGTCCCACGTGACCTTGACCGAAGTGGCGTTGAGGAACACGACAGTCACGTTCTCTGGACTGCCCGGGACGATGGATCCTGTTGCGACGATTGGAAGCGATTCGGTGGAATTAAGTGCACAATCAACACGCAATCAACGAGCTAACAACATCGCCACTCCGAGACACATTGAAACTCTTGAAAGAACCATTAGATGGCAGGTTGTATGTCCTGAGTATGAATCAACTCAGAGCTTTAATTATATGATTTAGAATTTTGGTGGAAATAATTTCAATGAATGTGCCATTTCTATCGCTAAGTTGGCATTTGGTTTGAGTTAGCTGCTCACGTCCTTTAAGCTATCAACCTCGGGGAGGTCGATGTGGAGTGTTTTGTGTGTTTCTCCCGCGTTATACCTGGGTGAAATGGCGACGTTTCACTCAATGAGGTACTATCACCCCAAAATAGAAGGTTGTACGCAGCTGCTTAGGGATAAGTGTAAAGAAATATGGCAAAGTACGATATATTTATGGGTACGAAATGGACGCGTGTTTTCTCGTGTCGGAGACGATAGTTGAGCGGCTTCTCATTGCCTCCGAAGAAGATTTAAACAAACTCTATTAACATGAGATTCCCCAGTTACATCCTAACGTTAAAGTGGCTCAGAATTAAATTAATATCTGCCTTGCAAACTGCCATTCTCTAATGTCCCATATTGTCGAATTTAAACTACAATTTTATTATAATCCCATATGATATTATCTGTTTGACTGAAATTTGGTTGAAACCAAGTATTACTGATGCAATTTTCAAACTTGACGATTTGCATCTACATCGCCATGATAGAATTGGTAAAGTTGGCAGTGGTGTCGGAGTCTTCGTCCGTAGTCAGCTGCATTAAACAGTACATGCAACTTCGCCATATATATATATATATATATATATATATATATATATATATATATATATATATATATATATAATCTTTGGAAGTTTTCGCCAATTGGCCACAAATATATAAATTCAAACTTACAGGAGGTAGGAGAAAGAGGAAAAGATAAAGAATTCGTTCTTACGGGAACGTTTCGAACCAGTTGGTCCTTCGTCAGCTCTAGAAGACTTCTAGAGCTGACGAAGGACCAACTGGTTCGAAACGTTCCCGTAAGAACGAATTCTTTATCTTTTCCTCTTTCTCCTACCTCCTGTAAGTTTGAATTTATATATATATATATATATAAATATATATATATATATATATAAACTTCGTCACTAGGGTGACTAAAAGGAAAAAACACTTAAAAAAAAAGAACTCACACGGGTTTTGAATATTTCGGTGGTCGCTGCCACCTTCTTCAGCGAGAGGTAAAGGAAGAAGGTAAAGATTCTTCCTTTACCTCTCGCTGAAGAAGGTGGCGGCGACCACCGAAATATTCAAAACCCGTGTGAGTTCTTTTTTTTAAAGTGTTTTTTTCCTTTTAGTCACCCTAGTGACGAAGTTTTTATATATTTTTGTGTTCACGCTCGTGAAAGCTTCCAATTATTTTATATATATATATATATATATGTATGCGTATGTATATATATATATATATACATAACTTCTTGGAAAATCACTCGGGTGATAAATATATAATATGCCAAGAGGGTGGTAGATAAAAATACAGAAACAGAAAAAAAAGGACACACAAATTGAAACTTCCGATATTTCGGTGAAGACTTGCTCCAGTCTTCACCGAAATATCGGAAGTTTCAATTTGTGAGTGTCCTTTTTTTTGTTACTGTATTTTTATCGGCCACCCTCTTGGCATATATATATATTCCTTCCTTCCGATTTCCGCCGAAATATTATATATATATATATATCAGTATTCATAGTAATGGAAATAGTGGGGTTAAATCACTCAACACTTTTATTGTTTATCATAAATCAAGGAGGTTAGATAAGAAATGGAGGCGACATACCACTTGATTCTGAGAAGCCAATTCCGCCATTGCAGTCGGCACAGTTTAGACCTTTCTCTGGCTCACGTGTCTGGCGGTCGCGTTCGATTTTCGTCAAATCTAAGTTAAAAACCACAGACAAGGCGATGTTTTGTGACTGGTTTGGCCGTACACCTACTCGGAACAAAATCCTTCCCAAGCACCCCTATTCTTGCTTCACTTTCGCCCATGAGCGTTCAACGTCATGCCTCCTCCATTTCATTTTAACCTCCTTGTCAAAAACCAAAGGCTGACCAATACCTCAGAGATTGAAAATCTATTTATAAAATTTAGTCCCACTTTTAAAAATATTTTTTGTTGGAGACTTTAACGCTGATATTTTCCGTGGCTATTATTATGGTTCATTTCAGTATTACTTTGTATACACTAATGATCTGTACCCGTTTCCTTCAAATGCTACTCTTCATACCGTAAAATGCCACAAGCTTCTTGATGTTTGTATTTTAGACTCACAAGAAAAAGTTTCATTTTATGATCAGTTGCCTATTTCTTTTCTCTCGTCTTACGATAAAATTTCTTTGAAATAAAATTCAATGTCTGTAAGAAAATTCTACACTCAATTGTTTTTAGAAGTATAAAGTATTTTTAAATCGATAGTTTTCAGAGAGAAATACTCGATACTCCGTGGAAAAATATGCTTAGAAGAGCCTCTGTTCGAACAAAGAGTGACAAAATTTATCAATCCTTTGTGATGCAACGTAATCTTGTTTAACGTTTGCTGACAATGGCAAAACAACAATACTACACGACTGCTCTCCTCAATAATCAATACAACCGTAGTGACCTGTGGAGAGAGATAGCTAAGAAACCTTAGATTCATCCGACAGACTGATCAAACCCTTTTCTACGGATTTAATAAATTGAACATTCACTTCGCAATAGAGTGGGTTTTCCTCGACTTAGAATGATATGGATGAACCTACTCTCTTCGACATTCAATCCGTAGTTAAGCTCTTATGCTTTCATGATAATAATTTTTATTTTCATTACATTACACCCGATGTTTTGGAGAATGTTCTTCGTAATGCTAAATCTAATTCCGTCGGAATTGATGATTACATTTCGGTTAAATTCTTGAAAGCCTCAACTGCAGCTTTGATTCCTGCTCCACTCGACATTTTCAACCCCTTCCCTGATGTCTAGTACATATCCTTCGATTTGGAAGTCATCCCTGATACGAACCATCAAGAAAAGGAAAACTCCCGTCTTCACCGGATGATTAACGTCTCATGTCCCCAATCTGTGCCGCCTTTAAAGTGTCTAGAAAAGAAGTTTTTCAGCAGACCGTTGATCATCTTACAGCTCATCAATTATTTGATCCTTTTCAGTCGGGTTTTCGCAAGTACAATTCGACCCTGGCGGCCATGATTAAAGCACCGACGATATAAGGTGCGCTGTTGACAAAAATATGCTGACTCTATTGTTTGGTTTTAGTAAAGATTTCCACCGAGAAACTAACGCTCTGATTTTACAAAAAATGCGAAATCTTGACTTCCCATGTTCCTCCCTAAAGTGGTTCTTTTCCCATCCGAAAGGGGGCATCGTCAGTCGGTGAAAGACTCGAAAGATAACGGGTCTGATTTGATTACAGAATTCAATGTTATGTTTGCAGAAATTTGGCACGGTGAACTAACATAACGCCTCAAAGGGAAACTTCTTCTCCGCATTGAGGCAAGTTCGAAATAAAGTGACTATTGAAGCGCGCTCTAACGGAATGGCTGGCAAAGATGATTATTGACCGTGTCAAAATTGTAGATAAGGATTGAAATCCAGGCGTGAGTGATAACTCAATCATGGGATTTCGATTTTTCGATCCCTGTGGTATTCGAGGATCGCAGGACTGACGAAATGTGATCCACTCAGGGGAGAGAGAAAATAATTCACTATTTGTGAACAATACTTTTATATTTAACGTCATATTATGCAGAAGTAGATTTATAACCAAGCATTATAAATAAAATTATTTTTTTCTTGAGGTAATGCCCAAATTAAACACGATACATACGTGTAAAAAGTTAAAAAAAATAAAAAAGTGGAAATTGTCGTATCATATTTTGGTATTTGGAGCGAGATTTTTCTCTTGCCATAATAGAGACCATATTCATAGACCACCGCTTAATTTCCAAATTTTTTAGCCAGAACGAAATTATTTTAAAAATAGTCCCTTCGGAGCGCTTAGCTGGCAAATTTCTCGAAAAGTAGAGCGGCAACTACTTTGCCATGTACATGTATGCTATAAACGAAAAAACGCATCGCATACTGAAATCTGTGTCTCCTTTCGTGGAACAAATATTCATATTTTAATTTTTGTGAACAAACACCAGAAATACATGAGTGTTTTCCCTATTTCAGGATAGCTACTCTATCTATCCGTGCACACACTTATTGCTCCGTAACCCGCTTGTTGTAATTTCTCTCCTCCCCCGTCCACTGAAATCCCTTCCCGACTATCGATCCTTCTTCCTCTCTCTCATCCAACATCTTAAACCGGAAATGCTTTATCCCACTCTTTAAAAAATCAACTCGATCTCACGTCCCTCTTTTCATGCTGGACGATGTCAGTTGCCCTGTTTTATCGTAGTTTATGTTTCTGTGTTCCGTATTTTGTTTCTTATGCTGTTGCTCACGGTTAAAATTTTCGGTAAAACGTTT
Organism: Pyrrhosoma nymphula; assembly: GCA_963573305.1. Lineage (NCBI taxonomy): Eukaryota > Metazoa > Arthropoda > Insecta > Odonata > Coenagrionidae > Pyrrhosoma > Pyrrhosoma nymphula. Next base: position 4,674,418 of record OY754329.1, read on the forward strand.
TATAAAATTGACTAATTTTATAAAAATGAGCTTTCTAACGATAAAACCGTTTTATAAAACCTAGTTTTATAATACGTTTTATGGAAAAGGACAGGTTATAGTTCCATAAAACCGTTATATACAACAACCAATGAGATGTTCCGCTCATAGCGTTGATAATAATCTCGTATCCATGGGAAGCCAAACAAGAAAAACGTAAACAAACATGGCTGGAAGTTCATGGAATGTTTAGGAACGGTATCCGTCTTGTTAGAAGAATGCGTTAGAGCCTTATCACCGTTGAGTGTGATCAGAAAGTAAGTAAACAAACAATACATATTGTTATTAACCTAACAGTCATCCAAAAGAGAGTGCATTTATCACTTCATGTGTTTGCAAAGCGTCTCATAGATGGCAGGACATTGCGGTTTAATGAATAGTTTTACCGTGAGTAAGCAAATACGTTATACGTACAATTCATAAAAGTTTCAATAAAGATTTTTATAAAACTGTTTTATGGATAATTTTACCTTGAGAAACAGGCATTACACCACTTTAAATTGGCATCGTTGGTGTATGTTGTCAATTTTCAATTAAATAAAAAAATGAACATGTACGACTGGTGCCGTATAGTGTTTGCCCTCACAGGGTGTGTATCCCAGTGATGTAGAACGGGTGGTGCCGCCACCCTTTTGGTGCCATACACCCAGAGGAAGAGGCCATTCTTGGGTGCAGTTCACTCACCCGCCGAGCCCGCACCTCGCGTCAGCGTCATCAGGAGCGTCGCCATGGTGAGGATCGTGGCCAGCAAGGGGCGGCGCGGCCCGGCCGGCCCTGGCCCGCCGCCTCCACTCATGCCGGGGCAGCCGCCGCTCGCGGTCCCGCGGGGGCCCTTCTCCGGGGCCTCCGAAGCTGCCCCCCCGCGACGCCGCCCCTTCCGCCTCCGCGCCTCCGCCGGCCACGCCCGCCGCACCTTCCGGGATCCGCACCCCCGGGGCGTCGCGTCGCTGACCGCCGCGCCGCAGCCGCCGACCCCATGCTGCGACCCCCGGGGGGGGGCAGGACAAAAGAAGACAAATGAGGTCCATATCATATCATTAACAATCTCGGGCGTGATTTAAAGAGAGCGGCGGAAAAGTAGTTCATTTTTACATCGAATACACTGAATTAGCCAATTTCGCGAAAAATGATTTCGCGTGATGTAAATAATTATCCTCTATAGGGAAATGAGTGTTTATAACATTTGGGCTCCTGCCTGCCAACCTTTTATGTAGTTTTTCATTAATTACTAGAGTAACTTATGTCAATATGCCTTGGTTAATCGGAAAAAGCGATGCAGTCGGCTTCAAAGGCTGTAAAATGTGTCAATCAAAATGTATTATGCCGAATAATCTTTATTTTGTTTCCCAATAGCTAAGGCATGTCGTTGGCGATAAAGTTTTTTTTATCAAAACAGTGGAAAAGGTGGAATTACTGCAATGGAATGAATTCCGAAGATTCGGGCGATAAGGCGTGGAATTTATACATGTTACGGTTGGAGAGTTTAAAGCAATTTTCCACAATTAAAAGTTTTTTGAAAAGACTTAAGTACGCCAAAGGTTTCAATTGTATTAACATCATCTTCAGGTCACCTGAAGATGATGTTAATACAATTGAAACCTAGGGCGTAATAAAATATTTTCAAAAATCTTTTAACTGTGGAAAATTGCTTTAAACTCTCCAACCGTATACTGCATTGGTATTTGTTACGACTCAAGTGGTCAACTTCTTTATTATTACCGTTTGCCTTCCGGTCATTGTCTTCCGGTTCTAATTAATTTGAAATCGCAGGCCTTGAAAAAGTGCATGCCGGTTAAAATGAAGTTGGAACTAGTCCTCTCAGCCTCCGTATCAACGGCCATGGAAAACCAGCGGCCAGAAAAAAAGGAGAAGATGAACAGTGGTGAAAGGAGGAGGATAAAACACTAAGAAGGCGGTTGCATCTCCTTTTTTCTATTATCCTCCTAACTCCTTCCATTCCCCATCCCTTCTCCCATCATAAACGGCATTGATCCCGTTTCTTCATGGCTGCGCCAAATAAGAAAACTATCCTTTTAGATAGCCCAATTTACCTGTCACTCTTGAGTTCTTCACTTCTTGCACCTCATTGGTCATTTTTTCCAAAACGGGCAACGCGTTTTATTCCCACTTAGGAGCCGTCCTTCCCAACTATGTGCTTCCCTTTCCTCCATTATAGCCTGTGCAGATTGAGGTATGAGCATTTATAGAGAAGATATTCTGGATGTTGATGTTAAAAACAGTGCAGCCGTTCTAGCTGTTCCACAAGAAGCAGACGGCTCGTTTACGTATTGCTACAACGCAAATTCTTAAACATGAGAATTACTGTACATTATCATATTAAAATAGCAGATATGAATCAAGAGCTTATGAAATGAAAATCGCAGTAATTTATTACATTAGTTTAAAAACATATGATGACGACATATGAAGACAGTGTCTTAACTGGTGAAAAAAAACTAAAATAAGCTTCACATTGTTTGTTTTTCATTCGCAACAGCTATGAGTTTTTATCTTCTTCGAACGACCTCCATAGTTCATTAACGTTGATTTGAATTTTGTCTTTCGAGAGATTGCTAGAATAATACTCGCGATAAGCTTCACAAAGCTTACTATACAAATACATTTTAATAATTCCAATAGTATAATTCACCTGTTCAGAGAACCGTATCCCAGACTAAGACTGTTCACCCCCTATTTAGCCCAGCATCAAACCGCTCCCCCTTCAAACTGGAAACGCGGGTTTATGGACATCCCCAATGGGCTGTGCGTTGATGAGTAAATGAATCAGTCAATCAGTCGGGACATCCTGAATTTCATATTAACAAATAGATAAACCGGCACAAAATAATTCTTCACAATTGGACAACACAGATGGACGAGCACAACAGTTCGCTAGAGTTCACTCTTAACAATTATTTCACTCAGTTCAAAGAATTCAATGAAAAATCTGCATGAACCTCCTTAGCCATGATGCGGCTGTTTATTGCATTGCGCCATGCCGTTTGTATAAATCATCATGTAAATCCTAGGAACACGTTTGCCTCACGATGAAAGAGCGATTCATACCGCGATGGAAAATAAACATTCCTCTTCATCGATATGAGCTTCGGGCATAGTCTTAGCAAAATGAAACGAAAGAATAAAACATTTCGGTTTGTTTTCACGCTTTTCTCATTTCACGATTCTGAATACATTTCGAATGAAATATTTTCAGTTGATATGTTTTCTCCAAAAGAAATGCTTGTCGAGGAATGCGTTTGTTTGGGTTTCATTTTCAATTATATTTTTAACGAGAGGCAGTAACAGCGCCACTCAAACACCGGGAAACTCATTTCGTTCGTAGGCTTCCGTGGTGCGCGGATCACCTACACATCTGCACTTCTTATGAATTTTTCCGCGTGAGTTGGATTGAAAAACAACAGTTTCTCTGGCTATGTCTTGGCCAGTGTCTTCAGGTCGAAGGTGTCGTGAGGTGTTTTTTTTGCCGCGTTCACCTAAGTGCTGCGCTCTGATTGGTCTACGTGCGGTGTGGTCTTCTTTTGGCGCGGAGTAGTTGATACCAGGGATAGAAGGGATATATATATAATTGAAAAAGCGGTATTTATAAATGGGAACAAGTGGGAAGAAGCAGAGGTCCAGAAAGGCGTGAGACAGGGCTGTGCATTATCACCAGTTCTGTTTAACCTGTACATAGAAGAAGCCATTCAAAAGGTACGCCAAAAGATAAGCGGAGGGGTAAAGATACAAGGCGTTCATTGATATTCTCGTTGGCAACGAATCTCGACCCCTCCACACCACCTCCCCTCTTTACATTTATTTCCCTCTCCTCTTTCCCCGCCCCCCCCCCCGCCCCCACCACTGCCATCCGAGACGTCAAAATAAACATTTGACTGCGGGAAATTATTCCATTCGAATTGAATTTAACGCGATTGCAATTATTCTGCCAATTATCAACTTCTTCTTGGATTATTTTGTTTGTTTGATGGTATCAATCGTGTTTGCTTTTCTGCGGAAATCTCACGGATCCATTTTCACTCTCCGTGAAAAGTCAGGACTGCATTTGAGGCGGCGGCGAAAAATATATCGGACAATCGGCCATTTCCTATTCGGGAAAAGTGCTTTCAGACTGAAAACTAGTAAAGATTTATTGTGTGCAAGGAAGTTTTCCAATATTTATGATGTTAGGAATAAATAGTGACAATGTCCAAATCACCGTGGAGTACCCGGTTAAGTCAAATGGTTTGAGCATGGTGAATTTCATCCCTTAGGTGTATATTATAAGAGTGCAAAAAGATTCTAATATCTTCTCGTAGTTTATAATTGTGTTTGCCAGCAACTCGTTCGAGTTTGAACAAATATATTCTTTTTAATTCAGGGGTTACTTTTAACACGAACGCGAGCAAAATAAACTTATCCTGTTACCCATGTGCCCTCCATTTAGCCGACACTTTACCGATTTTTGAATTTCAAAATAAGCAACTACAATAACAACAATAATGGGATAGGCTCTTACTTCTTCCTCACTTCAACCTTGCGTTGTTGCGACGCCTTTCCTTCGAATCGCTGAAGAGGGCCCACTTGGTATTAGTCGAAATACGCGTATTCGACCCACACCCTCTTCCGTTCTTGTCTGCAAGATATTTACCGCGCTCTTTTAGAGCAGTTTCTCCCAGAAGTGGGGCCCAGTTGTGTGTGTGTGTGATTGAGTGATTTTGAGTGCTTGTGAGTGTGCGTGTGTGTGTGGTTGTGTTAATAACCAGGCACCTGTAGTAGGGTCTCATTAGCCTTACGAAGGATCCCAGGTTATAACCTTTAGTATCCTTAGCGGGGTCCCATTAGCCTAGCAAAGGATCCTATCTGGGTTGTGTGAATGCGGCTGTGTTGGTCACTGGCGTGGAAGCATCCTTCCCGTACACTATCACAGGGGGGTATTCTGGTGGAGAGAGGCTGGGGTTGGTCTCTGCTGTGGAAGTCCCATCCCGGCAAACCAACACAGCAAAGTTTGTGATCTCTGACGATTGGTGTCAATTGTTTTACGGCTATTGGAGACCCCCCTTTAATTTTGTATAAGCAACTACTTTTACTAAGGCAGGGAAGAGGTTGGATTACTTCCGTGCAGAAGAGTGGAAAATTGACTTTATAGGAAGTATAAAAAAATGAGAAATGCAAGTGAACTTCTTTGAAAAACACTCTAAGAGCCTTCCCCATATGAGGAAGTGTTTTTAGATTGTTTTGTCGCCACCATGTCTACGGTTTATCAATTTGAAGAATTAATTAAATATTTAATCCTTAGGTTCTCAATTCAATGGCAGTTTTCTGGGTGCACATTTGGTTACATATTTTGTGCGGAATCATTATGTGCTTTATGGAATGTTCATGCTATAGTTATCTATGTTCTAAGGAAAGCGGTGGTAAGAAGGTATTCTATCTGAATTCTTGTATTCAGTGGGGCGGCCCACGATGGGCCGGATTGCGAAAAACCTGGCCAAAAACCCCTAAATCGTTTTTTTCCTGCATTGCTACTATATAGCGTGCCTTAAAGGTAAATGCCCAGTGCACGTCTGTGTGGAAGAATGTTTCTTTAATAGGTCCCTCCTTGAACTAGCAATCACAGTCGTGACACGGGGTGATAACATTTAGGTGCTTGGACAGAAAATGTTCCGAAATTGTTTTCACTATAAATACAGGGGGGGGACCGCAGAAAATGTTTAACCTCGGAAGGGAGACTTATTAACGGCGAAGTGATTTTTTTCCGAGGGGAGGGGTGGACAGGCTTCGCTTTGTGTGTGTTGGCGAGGAGGATGAAAGGGGGGGTGGCGTTCGCTTAAAGATCTCTCGCTGTCAGCAACTGCTAGAAGACGCAAAAAAGCACAACCTTGGTCTTATCACCACAGCTCGTTTCGTTTTTTATTAGTACTTTATTTCATACGCGTTTTTTAAAACGCTTAAAATTTTTGAAGCTTTGAAGAAGATTTTCAATAGTTGGCATTCCACGTGGTGTCGAAATCCCTATTATTATCAAATGCCACGATTGATTCTTAAGTTAAGTAACCCGGTAAGTTATTTAATATTTTCGTGCGTTGATTCTATTATTTTAAATTTCTATTTGTTTATTTATTTACTATGTTTTAAAATACCTACACAATGAAAGTTCACGAAACGCACTATAGAAATAATCAGGCCTTATATCGTGGAAATGATGGGTATCCATGTTGATCAAAACCAACTTCGTAGTTTCCACAAACTTTATTTTGCTGGCACGACGCGCGTTTCACCACACTGTGGCATAGTGGCACATGAATATGCCACAGTGCAGTGAAACGCGCGTGCTGCTAGCGAAATTAAGTTTGTGGAAACTACGAAGTTGGTTTTTCTCAACATGCATGATAGGAAGTGTATCAAGTGTTGGTTTAATCTCGCCTAGTTCATAGATGGACCCGGCATAAGTGAAATTTGAAAACGCAATTAACATCGCGAATGTGGCATATATTCTAAATGAGAAAAATTAATGACCTGGACTAGGCCATGGAACTAGATCCGTCGATTCCTCCGTATCGTATCGGACAGTGTGTCACACTCAAATTGCAACGCATCCTAGCGGGAAAAAGGTTTCTAGCGGCGATGGATTAATTCGCAACCTATATATCTTATTAATATTTTGAATAAAAAGTTATAAATTTTCTTGTATAACCGGTATTAAATCCAGTTCTTGTTATTTCACTGCGTTTGAAAGAATGTGACAACCCGTTTTTGATTTTTCAATCGATATTTTCCCAACGAATAGGGTTAAAACTCCCTCTCAGGAGGAGCTGTATTCACTTCAAATTTGGATTGTAATAGCTCGATATAATTTTTTAACCTCGGTTGGAATTCTTGGAAAACCACCTTCAATCCACTCAATTCACTCTTAGAATTCAGTATGAACTCAATTTTCGTTTCGCGGTAGAAATTACTGGAGAGATAAAATTTACTGGTTGATGGACTGAGACATCATTTTGACACTTTATGTTGAGACTTGGCCCCAATATATGTTTCATCGGCGACACTGCAACCTTATAACGAATGCTCAATAATTCCCAGTAAACATGTGTCGAGAGGAAGAGAGGACATGTCTTCAAAATCATTTACCCAGGGGCAACAGTGTCTTCAATTTATAAACTCGTGCGATTTTCACCGTCGCATCCGACTCTGTGTGTTCTCTTCACATCGCATTTGGAAAACGTGGCGTTAGTTACTGCGGATCACATCGCACGTTTTCTGTCTTTACTGCTTCTTAAAACGAATAATCCATTTATTTACCAGGGACATCTGTACATTAATTGCAATGGAACAAATTCGCTTTAAAACACGGCGAATCATCACAGTGGAACCGTAATGAATATGGCTCATTGTTTTTCTTCTTACATTTGTTCTTTGTGAAAGTAATTCACTAAACCTAACCACCAAACGTATTTTAGAAAGATTGTTCCCAAAGGTCTGTAAAATTCAGCATGGTGCGGGAATGAACCTTGCGTAAGTGAGATTAGGAAAAGCAATTATTTAAATGAGGTGTAACGAGAGACTAAAGGCTAAAGGAAAAACCATAAGTGAATAGGTCATTCATAGGAAGATGTAATTGAAGCAGGGTAAATTATTTGCAATGTAGGTACTGATTCTTAGTATTTACTTCACCGCTCAGAATTCTATAACGTCATCGAAAGGACTTTATTATGCCATGGCCACCCTCCCTAAATTCAAATACACTACTATCGTCTAGATAGGCGTGTGTGAAGATTTTATGGCGGCTAGCGTAGGATAATAATGAGCTCCGGGAAAGAGGACTTCTTGAATTCCTCTCGTTTGATTTCAAGCTATTCGTCAGAGGTAAGAGTAGTACGGCAAACGAAACCGACAACTTCAGCCTCATATTTTAGCAGAATATAAAATGCAGCACGCGATTAAAAAATATTTTTCTATTATCAGGCTACTAAAATGGAGTACTTGCACGATATTAGAATTAGAAAAAAACTGAGTCTGCTATTCTGAATGAAACAGCGCCCGAGCTATTTGCCAGAATTGCTTCCGAAGACGCTTTTTTACCCCCAAGAATAGCGTTTCAGTTTCTGTTTGCAATTATGAGTATTGGAATGTCTCCCGGAATCCGCTATTTTGTTTTGTAGCAATTGCTCGGACGCTTTTTGTGATTCTGAACGTTGGATAGCGTCCGAGAGGGACGCTGTTTTATAGCTCGGATCTGAATACCGCGCTATTGTAAAAGCCCCCTAATTTCCTTACGAAAAACGACTGTCACATTATTTTCACTCGCTTTTTTACGTGAATAACTCTAACCGTTCATATGGTAGTGCTATAATAAAATTAAAAAATAAATAATAATCGTGAAGATTTCCGATGCCTATTACGGTGAACAGAAGGCTCTTCCTCCAATTTAAAGTAGGCATCATGTTTCTGTATGAAGGAAAAGCGAGTAAAGTTATTTGAAACTTAGCGAAGTTGAGCAAAAGCATGAAGTTGGAAACCATCCATGGCATTTCCCTTCACCGTACCTATCACTTTAAACTGGTCTTTTTCGAGCGTGTCTCATTGTTACTTTTCCGGTCTCTCCAAGCCTGAAAGTAAAATAGAAGAAGAGGCTTTACATCACTCATCTCATTCATTCACGATTTTAAAATGTTCATATCCTTTTCACCGTCTTATATGACACATATGAAGGCTCAGAATATAGTTCACCTCGCCTTCACATCGAGTTCCATCGCCTCACTTTCGCCGTCGCCCCCACAAGAATTTTCAAAGACAAATTGCGATGGTTAACCACGAAACTGGCCAATGAAATCTTTTAAAGTGACTATCAAATCATTTTTCTCGATCATAAACATATACCTATGTGCTCTTCCAATATAATAAAACGCCGTATGTTCCGTTGAATAGTTCTTGGAAGTCAAAATGCTAAATCAGAACCATAAGAATACACGAAAATAGTATATAGATATTAATAATATTTTCTCAGCTCGGGTATCCGTTACTTGTTAACGAATAACAAACGTCTTATGAATCTTCTAAGGACTGAATTCCCCGTTGCAGAATCACCTAAACAGAAAGTGATCTCTCAGTTGATGAATGTAACAAAAATACTGGATCATTAGTTAAAAATTCCAATGATAACAGCAAAAGAAATAATACTGCAAAGATATTGCTGCTCAGCGATGAATATGAAAGACGAATCATTGACAGAAAGTGCTTAGTCGTCATAATAATCCTTTAAGATTTATACGGTGTCAATATTTAAGTTATTCCAATTTTTCGCGAAATCATTTACTCAGAAGATAACGTTCTTGGCCACAGTAGATATATGTACGTCAAATACCTATGTAAAGTTTGTTAAATTAGTAATGTGCGAGGATCGATTTCAAATGTATGATCCTTTAAAGAATTTATGCTATAATACTCTTAAATTCCTTTTGAAAACATTTCACACTGATTATTTTATACAATGTCGTCGATTTATACAGATTTCTGGTCATACAATTCTTCAGGTAGTGTCGATATGTCCCAGGTGTCTTGTATCCCAGATAATTAGTATAAATACACACGAAAAGTTGACAGTGGTGTATGGTGTAGTTGATTTTGTTTACGATCAACATGCCAATAATACCGACAGAAAATACTTCAACGTAAACCTCGTTTGCACTGGAAGTAGAGAATATTAATTACATTCGAGTCACATTAAGGAATATAATTAATGAAAAACATATTATTATGGACCAGGCTCACGGCATCCTTGGCGAAGGTATCAGCTGTTTCGGAAGAATGTAAACATTGCTCGTCATTGGTTACCTGAATTTCCATTTACTGTACCGGGAGGTTTACAAACCGGAAGGGGCGTGATTTATAATAGCGTCTCGGAACCAGAGTCATTTACTTCTCGCTCATATTCAGAATCGCGCCGGGAGCTATCATGGGCCAAGGAATAGCGTTTACCAGAAAAAGCACCCGAAGATGTAGAATAGCAGCCTTAATCAGTAAAGTTTGAGCATTAAGGTAATATTTGGTGTTTTTTGTAATTTTGTGTCAAACTTAGGACGTCTTATTCGAACTGAAGATGTAGAACACTAGAATTTTTACAATATTTTAGCACGCATCATTAGCACATCGCATTACTCTCGCAACCTTTCCGCTCTATATTAGAATTAAAAAAATTGCTTTTTTTTAATACATTTCCTCGGGCGTTTGCTCTTGCTTGCTCTGAGTCACTCCGAAAAATATACAGTACTGAAGAATTATATTGGATTTCGCGCTCCATGCCATAAATATACAATCAGAATAACAACTTATGGCTAAATTAATTTTAGAAAGATTATATGCCTCAATAAAAATAGAATTTCAGATATTTGTTTTGAATTTGAAATTTTACTACGGTTGGAAATGATCTTTCAATAATTTGAAAATTGCGTTGCTTCCTCATACTTTGCCAAAGGTTGTCATTTGCACGTTTCATGGTATTGTGAAGAATGTGAGCAGAACAATTTGACTTAATTATCCTTCCGTTTGAATCCTGAAGATGCTTGAAAACATAGTTGTGTCTCCCGTAGTTCACGTTGGTGTCGTCTGCAGCGCATGAACATTATATTTTATCCAAGGTTAGGTCATTTTCTTGAACTATTTTCATGATTTTTTCATGCATGGAACTTGCTGTTTCATCAGCACTTTCATAAAAGTCCAACAGCTTGTTTTGAACACCTCCTATTGGTGTAAAATATCTTACTCATAGAGGAAACATTTTCCGGTTTCCTTTATTGCTGGCTACAGAAAAAAAGCATCCTTTAGAAATGAGTTCTGAAACCACATCTTTAGCTCATTTTGGTCCCAATATGCCTCTCACTAAACATGTTCTCCCTTTGTTCTCCCACATGAAACGCCTTGAGCGATACTGGAATCTCCAAAAATATCAGAGTTTAGTTTATTAGAGCAATCCAAACTGGCGTCACTGAGGTTATGTTTCACTGTGTGGAATACAAGAGCTCTAATTCTCCTGCAGTAATTTTGTCCTGTTGAATTTTTGGGTTTATTTCGTTAGAAAAATATGAAGTTAAAGTTATTGTTTTAGATTGCGATATTATATTTGTTTTGTGACCTTCAGTTCTGGCATGCTGCTTTAGGTCTGACTCACCTCCATGAGATACAGAAAATTCACGTGAACAAACAATGCATTTAGCTTTACAGCGGTCTCCTATAACGGGTTTAACCATGGCCCCCTCTAATACAGGCCGGAACATGGAATTTTGGCAACGCTGTGTGTTAGTCCTATCGTTGCTGTTTGGAAGCATGGCGTCTTACGGGAGAAGTGTGTCCGTGTGATTAAAAACGTATGAATTCACTAGTTAAAAAGGCCGAACTGGACTAATTTTTTGTATATTGTGTTGGCTAAAGGTACGTAAATTCGTTTAAAGATATTTTCTGTGAGTTTAAGGTGGAAAATCACGATTATTTCTTCAAAAGCATTTTGCGATCGCTTGCCGGCCGGCCATTGTTGGAATGATATTGAGCACGGGATATTGAGAGTGCAAAAAAGCTGGATTAAAAGGCAGAGCAGGGATTATTTTTTTGTATATTGTTTTGGCTAAAGGTAAGTAAAATAGTGTTAAGATATTTTCTGTGAGTTGAGGGTGGAACATTACGATTATTTCTTCTAAAGCATTGCGACTACTTGCCGGCCGGCCATTACGGAGGGAAATTGAGAGTACACAAATGCAACGTAGATTATATGTAGGGAATTTAGCAGCTATTCTGTTTTCATGCTAATATTATTATTGGGTTAACAGTGATTGTTATTTTTGGTGGATCTTATGAATTAAATAATTGATGTTACTCAGGTTTTCTAAAAACAATCATAAATGAACTACACTTACTGAACTATGTTTATTCCTACAACTCCTATTTTTAAATTAAAGATACCCCGGTGTTGTTGTGTGCCAGGTTGCAAAAGCAACTACCTCTCCACCAAGAATGAGGGGTATGTGACTGTGTTCCGATTCCCCAAAGACGAACGCAGTAGAAAGCAGTGGCTGAAGAATATTCCTAGGAAGGACTGGAATCAAACGCAGTAGTTCGCATCAAGCATTTTGCTGAGCGGGATACTCCTCCACTGTTCAACTTTCACGGATACGAGCGGTGAAGTGCAAAGTTACCAGTTACATCGCCCAAAGTTGTCCCCTGGTGCTGCTCTTACTTTGTTCAATGTTACTTCTCCGTGTTCACCTCCCTCAGTACTCATGGCCCCATATCCCATGTTTGTGAAAATGAAGTGAAATATAATTAACAGTAAGTGAAGTGCTGTTCTTTGCTTTGTGAAGCGCAACATGCGATGTGAGTTGTGAGTAGCTTCTAAGGGTGTGATAGTGAATGACAGTGAATTGGTAAAATAGTTTCATTGTATATTTTTAATTGTCCAACCTCACAGACATTACAAACAACACTGATACATTAGTCTTACTGCTAACAATCCTCATCAGCTTACTCCATTTTCACGGCTGAATATCCATGCGATTACAACCATCTACCTAAAGTAAACGCTCGCAACGTAAATGTTTGCATTTTTAGTAGTTTATCATTTTCCAAAAAAATTCCTTTTTTTCAACACTCCCACCCACAGCGAATTTCAACCGTTACATGTATAGCCCACAAACGCGTGACCCCGCATTATCCACTAGACTGAGAAATTTCATTGGCCTGTATGTAATATTCTTGTGGTTATTTGCAATAATTCCTCCTGAAAATCACAAAAATTCCACATTCTCGTTTTCTTGTATTACTTACATACATTATTTTCAAACCGGTGAACACTGCTTCCAATTCCAATTGCTTCCAATGTTGCTTTCTACTTCGTCTACACATTCTGTTAGTTTTTAATTTGAAAAACAAATTTTTTTGAGCTTACATATTCACACTTTCCTCTAAAACTTGATTTTTTTCAAAATGGTGAACACTACACCACAGGTATATGTGCTGTTACTTCTGTCTACCTCAGATTCACACCCTCAACGTGAAATATTTTACATTCTTAGCAGTTTATTATTTACAAAAAAAGACTAATTTTTTCCTCTCCCACCCACACTTTTACAGCTATGGAATTTCAATCGTTTGACGTATGGCTTTCAAATTCCACACAAACGTGTAATATCCTCAAGAATTATTAGCCATCACACCCCCTGATTCTCACAGATAACTACACATTCTAAGTTCCTTGTAAAACATTCATTGTTTTGAAACCGGTGAACGCTGTACAGCTGATACCTATTTCACAGTATACAATTGTTTAGACTGTGCCTGTTCCAATACTACTTTCTACTACCCCTACCTATCTTAGTGTTAAACTTTATTATTTCAAAACAATTTACTTATAAGCTTACATTTGACTATATGTTCCTTTTACACTTGATTTGTGTCAAAATAGTGAACGCTACCCCACAGATATTTTTTTCCTTTGGTAGTCTTGTAAAACTCGTTGAAAACGATTTCTGGAAATCATTCATCAGTGAATTTAATTGCTCAAGGATGTGTCGTGACTGTTTCTTTGCGAGCCTGATGATGATGCGGTGCATCGAAACCCGTGTCGATTAAAAATTTATATCTGTGGAAAATTGCATCGTCGTAGTTCTTATTGTGACTGTTTCTGATTGGAATTCAAGTGTATTACTTACAGCAGCTTTTAGTTACGTATTCCATATTAGGAAGTTTAATTTACGCTTTTGATGGTCGTTTGCACTGAAATTTGAGAGTGATGTTATTTGATCTACGAAGTTGCTTCTTGTAAGTTTATTTACTCAAGATGGATTGATTACCTGAAATAATGTATTTTATGCCATTTTCCTTTGAAATAAATGTTGTAAAGTTTGGAAATGTTGAATTGTTTCATTCCTGAAATAATCCTGGTGATAGCTGCAAGAAGATAACCGAAAACCTTAAAAATATTTTGTTCGCTTTCTCACTATCCGGGACGGATGTGCATCCAGGTAGGTGTCCTGTCTTTTCACAGCCGTTTAATGAGATATCTTTGTGATGATTGTAATATTTAAGTTTAGCTTCCCCTTTTGAAGTTAAAGCCTAATGCATATTTCAACAACGTACCTTGGAGCAGCCCGTCAGCTGTCGCGACTATATATTTCTAAATTAATACTTATGGACAGCCGTTCATTTGCATAACTTTTGTTACTTAACTAACCGAAAATTCCTTCCTGGGCTGCAAAAATGTTTTTAATCGAAAATGCTGTGAGATTAAATCGCCCAAGTTCATCACTCGTCTCACTTGCCATTGACAATTCTCACATATGCCTACAACAAAATGCTATAAAAATACGAAATAGGTATTAGAATTACTCAAATGATGCAACCCTATGTTAAACATTAGCATAACTGATGTCCGTCGTTGTAGTCACATCAGTTCTATCCCTACTTGCAACGATGACAGCTGGCAGAATAACAACAGGACCACGGGCGATGCAGTAGGACCAATGACGTCATGCAAAGCGCTGTTGACAAATTGCATGTTCCGGCCTGTATTAGAGGGGGCCATGGTTTAACCCACGCGTATGAAGATTCCCAATCAGATTGATATGATGTTACACGTTTCACTTTCTTTTTTGGAGTCTTGTTGGCAGAACTTTTATCAGAATCCGACATTTTAACAACTGAGTTCTTCGATTAATTCAGATAACTTCGTCTTCACAATCACAAGTTCACAACACCTGACTACAGTGCTATTCGAAAAAGAGTGAAGGCACTTTCGCGCTTCCGACTTCCTGTTCCTTTCTTTTAAAGTTTCACTTAGAACATCCGGCTTAGATTCTCTTTCCTCACACTGAGAGCGCTAGCGTCGAACTCGCTGCCTGCTGAAACTTCGATAATCGATGAGTTTGTATCGATTAGAATATAATGATCGATATATATCTCGACGTGGCAATTCGAATTTTGAATATTTTGAAACAAGCAAGATATTAGTGGTATTTTACGGGACACTGAATCATAATCATAGAGCTTACTGGAGGGGGCATAAGCTCTCAGGGGTGAAGCCAGGCGTAACGGTATTCTTGCGCATTTAGCCATAGTGTCCAGCCCAGCTTCGTGGATTTGCCATAAGCCTACGTGCGAAGAAAATATTAAGTTTTTCTGAAACCAGTGGTTACAGAGGTCATATAAAGGTACGTAAATACTTAATAGTGTGTGTATTTTTCTGAAAATTATTATCTATATCCGAAAACATGCCGTCAGGCAGATATATGCTATGTTAACTTTGCATTCGTAGATGGTTTTCTGCTCTGCTTACGGGTGCAGTAATCGCACAGATAGAAGAATAACTGGTCTTACCTTCCACCGGTAAGTTAAAAAACTTCATAAAATAGTCATACCAATGCAATATTGTATGAAATGGACGCTACAACAGATAAATATTGAATTTGTTGCCTACGATGTTGCATGTGTTTCGGGTGCATTATTAAGTGAGTAGTTGATAATATTTTGCCAGTAAACCGCAGCAATTATGTTATTTTATCATAGTTAGTAGCATGTTCAGCTAATTTGTTATGTGAGTATAATATTACCGGTAGGAAATAATGCGACTGAAATGTTTGCCCTACCATAAACCTTTATGATGGCTTGCAGGGTATTACGCAGATGTTATGCGGAACCAAGCATGATGTTACACTATTTCACAGTAATAATCCTAAAGGAAATATAGACTTTATGATGAGTTAGAAGTGTGGAATAGTATTTATTTCAATTAGAGGGAAAGAACTTAGGAAAGTGTGGCCTTCACGTGCCTTTGGTATCATCGGTACTCTATGCTTAAAACGGAGATAAAGAAAGTTTGACAACGAGGGATTTGTTATTCTAAGTTTGTGAATCACGTTCTTGGTATAGAAATATTTGCAGGGAAGTGTGTTCATTTTGTAATATATAAAATCAACTTTAGCTGGTCAATTAACCGTTATTACCGACCCTTGTATTTTGTTATGAATTAGGCGAGAATAGCGAGAGTGAATGCTCATCACTTCTCGCTTTACGTTTATTAATATCCCGTGTAGTAAGTTATCGGTGAAGTGAATTAGTCATTTTTAATTCGAAACGATCTTCTTCCATAAGATGCTGACATTAGATTTTCTTTAGATTTTAGAAGTTTTATGTATTAAATCAAAGAAGTAAAGGAAAGTATACAATGCATAGACAATCAGGGGTGGAAATGCTGAAATGATGTTAAGTGCACATTGTATTTCTTGCAGGTGTAAGCTTTAGTTTTGAGTGCTAGGTTATCAGTAAGCTGTTGTGTTGTGTGTGACAGTGTATTTCAAAAGACGTAAGGTTACTTTCGATCACAGATGGATGCACACTAACATAGAGAAAATTAATCCGGCCGGTTTAACTTTTCCATGCACGAATGTGTTAGTGTGTATGTTATATTGTGGAAGGTGTATTGACTGGAAGTATTTGTGACTTCCTCTCGATGATAATAGTGCATGGTCGTGAAGGCTGTCTTAAAGCAACTCTTTTAGTGTCAGAGGTGAGAGGAAAAATGACTTATTACTTTCCTACCACAGAAAACTATGTCAGAAGATCCATAATGGCAAGTTTTTATGAATTGCCTATGTATGAATGCCTTAAATGCTTATTCGTGAATCCATTTTGAACTTGATGGGTGTGTTTTCTTATTTATTGTTAGAGCATATAACGAGGATCTGATGAATTAAATATAAATCAAGCCAGTCTCGTTCTAAGCAATATTTCTATGGTCCACATATAGCGCATTGGTATTGGAACTGATATTTAATTGCTGAGTTAATTTTTATTTACCCTTTGCACATTACTTCCACTATGTAATTGCTGACACTGTCAACAGTCTTAAATTATCAACCTTAGAGTGTTGAATGTAATTTTCCATGTTTCATCATGAACTTGACAGAGAGACTGTTGATGCTGGGTATTGATGTTGAAAAATGAGATGTGTATGCTGCTTACTTGAGTGCAATCAATTGTATTTGGTTCCATCATCTTGTTGGAGCTGAATTCCTTTGTGTTATCTTTGATATTTCTCTATGTGGTTTACGTTTGGGTTAAATTATCATGTCCTCAGGCTCTTTGGTCATTCTTTTGTGTTCACAAGTATACCCTAGGTATTTTTTATATCATGGCATGTATGGATATCATATATTACTTCTTTCCTCGAATTTCGGATTCTAGTAATTTTTAAAATTGGAGAAGTAGAATTATGTGAATGTTCTTCTATTTTTCTTCTACTTGGTAATGCATGTTATTTTTTCAGGTTATAGATGACCTTTAATCCGGTGGTATTGGAATCAAATTTGGAGTTTATGATATGTTTTTGATAGACACCTCGGGTCATTATTTCATTGATGTTCCTAGAATATCTACTTGAAGGGAAAGAAAGTGGTTCATTGTGGTAAGAAATTGTCATATCTTGATGTGTTTCCCTAAGCAATTGCAACATTTTTTTTGTATTGGTATATTTCCAAAAATAATATTTATCTGTTAGGAAATATGTTGTTTTTTCTGTACAAGTACCTGTTATTTGTCACGCAACCTTTCTTTTTTCCTTTTTCAGGATATCCTTACAAGTTTGCTGGGCCTTTAATTAAGCAATTTCCGGAAACCATTTGACATTTACTTTCCTGACATAAAGCATAAGGTGTTGCAGTTACTGACTGGAACAGTTGTGAATTGCAATCGCATTGCTTCGGTTTTGCATTTTTGACCTCACTCATGCATTGTAAATGTTTACATTTGATGTTGACCGGCCAAAGGAAAATCTTGTACTTGAACAATCTTAAAATTGAATTGTATCGTAAATTAATGTTTTTGTAACTTGCCACTTTCATTAAATGTTTATGCTTGACATTTTTTTTCAATGACCAACAAAATGTTTCGTCCTTGTGAAGTTAAATTTAGAAACACGCATTTACTCGAGTTCACTCGAGTACAAACGTGCATTACGTGAGGTAGCACGGCTCTTTTCCAGGGGCTTTGATAGTGAAAATGTAATAATATAAATAGGAAATATAGTTTAAAGGTAATTCGGTAATATGTCATACGCATTTTGTCGAGTTGAGTACAAACGTGCATTACGAGAGGTAGTACGGCTCTTTTCCAAGGTTTGACAGTGAAAATGGAATAATATAAGTAGAAAATATAGTCTTAGGGTGATTCGGTATTGTGCCATTGATAAAATTATTTTATCTTGGGATTTGGTCAATAATTATATCGTACAGTAGCAGTTCTTGGCGAGTTTAATGGTGATAAATTACGTTCGCAGAAGAAACGTTGGTTGCATATCCAATCTCCAATCCATCTTTAATTTCAGGAATAGGATTCAGAAAGTTGAAATTAATGCAATTTTCGAATTGACAGCTGTTATTTTACGAGTAATATTGAGTCAATTATGTTTGACAAAACATCGCTTTCTCCGTTAATAATCCCATTCCTGCGGGACACAACGTCTCTAATCCACTAGCAATTAATTAATTTGGGCATGTATTACTAGTTAATTTCAGCGCACCAGCCGCAAAAAATCCCCAAAGGCGTTACTTTAAGAGTAAAGAGCAAAAATTGATCGTTGCCCCGTACTGTGTTATAGCTGGGCTGTACAATATGGCTAAATGCGCAATTATGCCACGCCCCCTTGGCTTCACTCCCCGCCAGTACGGAGCATAGGGGGCGCCCCCTCCAGTAAGCTCTATGATCATAATACGGGACGCATAATTTTTACCTGAAATACGGGACAGGTGGCAACCCTAACTGCCATTCAATGACAAAGAATCATTCCTGCAACTTTTTATTCGCCTAGCAACAGACATCATTAACAGCAACAGTTCGATGCGGCCTCTTTAACTACTTTTGTTGCAAATAATGAGCAAATGCTCAATGCTGAACAAAATAAAATATACGATCGAATTAATTTGTCAATTGCAGCACAACAAGGCGGATTCTTTTTTTTTGGACTCACCAGGCGGCACTGGCAAAACATTCCTCATCTCACTGATACATGCGATGCGCATTCGATAAGAAAATCATATTGCGTTGGCAGTTGCTTCATCAGGCACCGGAATGGCTAAAGTTTTGCAAAAAATGCAAAATTATTATCTGGGATGAATGCACTATGGCCCACAAGCATTCATTTGAAAATCGCGATACTAAGTACGATGAAAGATCTCAACGATAATACCAGACTTTTCGGTGGCCCTCTACTGCTGCTGCTGTCCGCTGATTTTAGACAGACATTCATGCCGGTCATTCCACACGTTACATATGCGGACGAAATCAACGCATGTTTGAAACAATCATACCTTTGGCGAAATGCCAATACATTACGCCTTAACATAAATATGCATGTTCAACTGCAAAACGATCCATTGGCACTGTCATTCTCAGAAAAATTGCTCAACATTGGCAATGGAAAAGTTCTGTTGCATGGACACAATACATCAAATTGCCAGACAATTTTTGCAACATGGTAGCCACGAAAGATGCTTTGATTGAAAGCATATTCCCAGATTTTCGCGCTAATTACGTTAATCATGCGTGGCTACGTGAAAGAGTTATTTTGGCCGCAAAAAGTATCGATGTTGACGCTATTAATTTCAAAATGCAACAGTCATTGCCTGGCAATGAGATGCCGTTCAAATCGATCGACTCTGTTGTCGATCCTGACGAAGCAGTCAACTATCCTATTGAAATCTTGAATTCACTGGATTTACCGGAAATGCTACCAAATAACTTTTTGCTTCGGAATTTTAATGTATGTACCTAAGCTATGCAATGGCACGCGATTGGTCATTAAAAATCATAAGAAATGTTCTTGAAACTACCATTTTTAACGGCAAGTTTCAAGGTGTAGTTGTTCTCCTGCCACGGATCCCATTGGGAATTGCCAAAAGAAAAAGACGAAAGGTGAAGGTAGATATGAATCAAGGGAAAAATGGAGGGATATAACTAAAGGCACGAATAAATAAAACACTCGTGGTAATGGAGGACGGAAAAAGTTGTGAAAATACCTGGTGCTTCTTTGCTACAAACAAAAAAAACTTCATTTCAACATAAAATAGGTTTTGCACTCAGCGCTGTCATAAAAAATTGCAGAGAGAGATGGAGAATTAATATTCTGTGGCATCTCCATCCAATTCTATTGCCCGCATTAGTCTGGATCTCATGGAATTTATTAAATTCTTACACAAGTCTGGGCGTCGGGAAAGGGAAGCCCACACCTCTCTGACATGATCCTCAAGATGTTGAACGGTCCTCAAGCGGTCTGCAGACCACTCCCGAGATATTATCCCCCACAGATTTTCAATGGGATTGAAATCGGGCGATCGCGCCGGCAGCTCTAGGGGACTACCCTGGCGAAAATATAGCGTGAAGGGGGCGTCGATGAAGCTCCTATCGGAGAGTGAAGGAAGAGTTGACCAAGCCACAAGGGAGGGTGAACGGAGAGTCTGGGGAGCGTAAAGTGGAACACCGGAGAGTAAACGAAGTGTCGTCTTGGAGTATTAACGGAGCGTAGACGGGGTACAAGTCTACTCCCGCCTCTATTTACATTCTAGAAATTGCCTAAAAATAGTTTTCATTAAAGTAACGATGAAAATAACATAATATATAAAAATTAAAACAATAAAAACGTAAGAAAAAAGAGTTAAAAAATATATATACTTTATCAGGGTATCGATCTCGAAACCTTTTCACTCACCTTAACCACTGGACTATCACCGTTGTATACAATTTGAGCGTTTTACAGGGTTTAACTCTAATTACATACCGTGATTGTTTTTTTTTACTGTTTTTAGATGCTTGGATTTCGCGAGTTTTTGCTTTTCAATGACCAGTTAATATAATTTCCTATTAATAACTGGGGATAGGGTTGAGGAAAGGTTCCTCTATGTTTCTTTTCCTTGTTAATGTCGATGTTGTTCTACATTTTACTTTTCATGATTATTATTCCTCATGACCTTCCTCATCCTCCAAGCATTTTCTTCCACTTCTGGAGAGATGTGAAGAGTATAAATGTATAAATGAGTGGAAGATGAACAATATATATGTCATCACCACTCTATAATTATGCATAGGTATACCATTAAAATTGATTATACCGCGACTATGCCTGGTATGCGACTGCCTTGATTATGTTAGATGATTAACAAGTTAGGCGCTGAATACATAGCTATGGTAGGTAATTTTTTATTTTCTATGTGTAATTGCAAGTAAGCAAACGTCCATGTCAAACATGCCATCAGCCTTAATGAGTCTTCATTTGAATATATGAAGTTTACGCAGTAGGTACATCATGCACATGTTTTTAAATACGATGTAGGCATAATAACGCATTTCCGAGGGGAAATGTACGAACTGGCTAGCTACCAATGAATTAGTTACACCGTATGTTAATATTAAAATCCTATCTAATATTACGAAGCGATCATCACCGTAGGTATGTTATCTAAGTTTAAGTTGTCCGTCAACGAAGGTACATCATGATATTAACTCAAAATATTGCATATTATTGGGACGGTTGAACTACCAGCTTTTATTTTACACACGACTATTCTTTGAGCAAAAATTACAACTTTTTCGTAGAAGTAGCAGAGAAATCGAAGAGTAAACAAAACCATTAGACAACTCTTCGTTTCCTTCTCCGGAAGCGTTTTAGAAGTGTTGACGGGGAGACGAAAAACGAAGCGTCTAAGAAGCCATGAGGAACTCTCCGTTCGCTCTTGCGGAAGAGTTCGGGAAACGTGTTTGGAGTGAAAAATCTCGGAGAGTAATCGGGGAGTAAAGGAAGCTCCTCCAAGAGTATAGAACTCCTCCCCGTTGACGCTGCCTCTACGCTAGGGCAAGCGTTAGATTTTTACCAGGGTAATTTTTGGATTTTGTGCCAGGAAATCTTTGACAACTCGCCCAGCATGAACTGGACAGTTGTCCAAAGAGCAAAGCAATGCAACTCCTAATGCAACGAAAGTCAGGGAATAGTTTTCACATATGGGGAAGAACTGGGAGAAAAGCCCTAGGATATGAATTGCCGTTACCATATCTTAATAGCTTTATTGTATAACAAAGAGCGTAATGCTTATTTAAGGTATTCATTCTTTTACATTTCCAATGTCGATAACTTTCGAAGAAAAAGAAAGCTGACGAATATAACTAGAAAGTTAACTACGTTTACCAGAGTTTACTACAACAGTAACAGGCAACAGACTTTCTCGGTACAACCATGTTAGCAGCTCCTCAAGACTAGATTACGAACGCGATCGGTGAGTGTTTATTAATATGGATTATTTTAGGAACTGCAGAGTCGTTAAGAAGACGCAGGGAAATGTGTACTCTGGAATCCACATGGAGGAGGGAAGGAGGTAGGGGACTGTATAATATGATGAATAAGAATTCGTGGCGAAAGACAGAAATTCTTTTTGAACTGCAGCCGAGTGATTCCGAATCCGTTACTCGGAGACGCAGACAAGGTAACTTCATAAAAGTCGGAAATTCGGGGACAAATAATGGGTTTACTTTTAATATTCAAACTAACTTCATGTTTAAAAGCGTATGATTTAATGCGTAAAAATGCTAATAACAAAAAAAAAACAGAAAATTTTTTCACTTTCGAGTCCCGAACCTTCGACCTTCGTGCCTTCGATTTAACACTCTACCCACCAAACGAAAGCCTCGACATAAAATGTGAAGGAAAACATAGCTAGATAGATCTGTCAAGCTAATGTCAAAAATACGAGTGCGAGACGTCGGTGTGAATAGATTTGGCGCATATTATTCAGTTTATTCATCCTAAGGATCTTGCTTTTTCCACGAAAGCTACCAATATTTACAAAAATCCAGTCAGGAGTCATGCAGGAGGAGTCAGGGAGGCAGCTAGCGCGGAAGTAGAGAATTTTGATAGTTACTTACAAGATGATCTATTCTCACTTGGAAATAAAGGGTATTTTTTCCAATGGTTCTTAATTTCCGAATGCTTGACGGTTGATATATATGAAGTACGGTGTCATTGATTGATGTATACATAATCATTTTACGCCGAAATGCCTTATTGAAAATTATTTTGATAATTCGAGTGAGTTCTCTACCTTTCGTCATTAGAAATAGTTTATCATTAATTTCTACCACAATATTGTTCGATCATTCAACATACTCCCTTCTCATTGTAAAGTCCAAAAGTGTATTCATCGGATCAAAAAACTAATTGTTTATTATTTAGCTGCATGAAATACGAGAAGCGTTGTAGACTACAGGGACACGGCCTCTACACTAGACTAGGTGATTTTTTTTACGAATTGTTTTTACGAAAGCCGTCAATTTCCCGTCCTTACCATTTTCGTTGATTCTCAGTTAAGTATTACGAAATATTTTGCTTCAATTGACCCTGGAATTTGAACATTTCCCGCATTTAAATATTTTATGAACACCCAGTTAAAATCCAGTGTGCCTTCATGCATCCCATTGGTCCATACCCTGCGAACTTTTTCCCTAACTGCGATTTTCCCTAACTGTCACATACCTTTCAAATCTCTAACAGTCAGGTGGAGGCAACATAAGTTTTAACTTCACTACTTGGGCCGAAATAAACGCTGCGGAACTTGCCCACAGGCGTTTACAAATGCTTGTATACCACCTGTTGTATAGGTGTGTATCGGCTAAGGGCGGCGCATCGGACTGCTCCCGCAGCGATGCATTCACGTTCAACGGCACTCAACAGCACATATATATTCAAAGGCGGTCGAGAGTCGCCCTCGTGCTTCTCGTCGCCACACACTGGAAATACAAACACACGGCACTCACGAATCACTCGCTCCGGAGGCTCGGACGTCTCTTCACTCTCGCGGCGTTCGCTCTTGCGTCGAACGCTCGGCAACTGTTCGTCAGGCAGAGATATCACGGCGGCCGCGCAGCTCGAGGAGGAGTTCACCGTGCCCACATAGCGGAAATCGAGGTACCTATTTCCCGATCGTAAAGACTCAGTGTTTAATATTCAAGCTTAAATTCGTGAAAAACTGTCCGATGTATTCTTTTCCGCCATTGCAGTACAACGTCTAGTCATTGCATGATACCGGGGCTCATGTAGCGGCGCTGTTAGGGCGACCGGTGTAAGGCTTGGCTTTTCTTTTCCCTGTTAAACTAAGTCTTCCTATTCCGGGCGCAATTCGGCCGGCAGTTGTTTTTTGAGCTCGTGGTTTATGGAGGAACGACGCGGGAGTCGCCGGAGGGCACAAAAACTTCAGTTTCGAGAGAAGAGGAGTTATCCACAAGAGACGTGAGAAGGCGAAGGTTGTTGTCGTGGAGAAGTCGTGCTCGCGAGACGGTATGAGGCCAAGGTCTGTCATTTTGTCCCCCTCCTCTCTCTCTATCCCTTTCTCTCTCCACCCCTCCCCACTTTTCTGCGTTATCCACTCTTTCCAACAATCTTTCCCATATTATATTTTATTATTATTCCTATCTGAATCTCTGTTGCTCGTACCTCACCCGTATTAATTTAAAAGATAAACGTGCTTCGACGCGCTGAGGTCACTCTCTGCTTGGCCAGCCACTTGCAGCCGACGTGACGGGGGCAGAAACACTGTTGAGGATCATCCGAGTGTCCGAGCCGACGTTGTTCAACTGTTCAACGACGCCTGTATATTCGGCGATAGAGAGCGGGAGTGTTCTTATTAGCGAACCGCTCTGCGCATCGCAAGTCCGTCGTGGCGAGTTTATTTTTAAGATGTCACGGCCCAGAATGGGCTCGAGCACATCATTTCCTGTTTATTTGTATTGACATAGTCAGTATCTCGCTGTATAATCTCAATCAACAAAAGCGTTCCGATTGTGGGGGAAAAACACGCCAATATTCAGTTGATGAAACTCGTAGGAATTGAGTCAATGCGTAATTTTCGTCGACGTTAAATTCCCCGGAGGAGCAGGGAAGTGAAAAAATCGGGAGGGTAATGTGGGAGTTAGTGAATGGGTAGTTTGACGGTCGCGGAATATTAATTGTTCTCATTGTCAGATTACTCCCCTACGTGAAGTATCAATTAAACCCATGAAGAGAGTAACGTTGTGAAAATCTTCACGTCGTGAAAGTGGTGCCCATCTCTCCTTGTGCGTATTTCTTTGCATCCAAGTATCTTTCATACCTTGTGCATTCAACCTGAAGATGGGCTGAAGGCCGCAACCGGTTTTACTTGCTTATTAAATGGCGGGCGTTAGGAAATTTGTTTTTATTTCAACGATATGCATTCCTCAAAATGTGTACTGCGTCATTGGCTCTTGTGAAGACAGCTATTAGACATAACAGCGTCGATTACGGACTTGTGGTTTCAATAAAAACGGTTGTCGTTAATGTCGTGATTCGACCGTTGTTTACGTGAGCGACACGAAAGGAAGGGCCGATAGTAATCCATGTGTCAGTGTCTAATATAATCATTATGCATAGTATTGTCTACATAGGCAATTGGCCATGAGTTAATTCCTAAAAAAATGTTACAAACTATTCGTCTTATTTTAGGAAATTAATGAATGTATTCCTTTTAGTTTTAAAGCTTAAACGAAGTGTTGTGTCCCGGGATGTCGGTACCTACACACTAGTGAAATGACTTAACAAAGGGCGCAACTCTCGAAGTACATATGTACTCATGGGGGTGTAGGGTGATAAATAGTTAACACTCGAGCGATTGACTGTGTTATGGAAAGACTTTATTTTTCAAAGTACAATGTCTAGCGACACGGGAAAGCCTCCGGCTGCTCTGCAAGTAACAGGTATCTTCACCCAATGAAAGTTTTTCCCCAATCTTTTATGACGAAATCTAAGGGGCTGTCTGCCTGTGGGAGGCCAAGGGGGTGGGCGTTTTAAGTGCTTACTATCTCTATGAAGCTGTGAGCGCAATCTGGTGATTCTCCCCTTTGAATAGGAAATGCGGGACTGCCTAGCTATGACTCACAGACTAATGGTCCGATTTGTTCTGGGAAACAGGATTGCCCGATAACTTGCTATATGTCCGATTATTTTGGGAGCATCCTCCCCATTTGATAATTCCTCCCGTTTTTAGTGGTCCATCCCCTTGGATACCTACAACAGGCGTCACACTGGCGCCCTTCTGCGGCCTGTATCTCTGGAGGGGGGGGGGGGAGCACATGCAATAGATATGGCAGAAGTTCCACAGATAAGAGCCTGCTTCACTGTTATATTTGCTATTTATGAGCTAGAACAGTCGGCAGGAAAACAAGAAGGGGCTCATGTTGGCGTGTTGACAAAATAGTACTGACTTCCAATCCCGTGGGTCCGGGTTTAGATCCCGGTAGAGGTGGTGATTTTTCAGTGGAATCGCGATCCTATATCGGATGCAATGTTGAGTGCATTGAAGTCCTCCGCCCGTCGTATGGGACGCACCTTTTATTCAAAGAGAGCACGCCAACTCCGACGCCGGCGTTCTCTGCTCCCTTCCTCCAATCACGATAGACCCCATGCCACGGCACGAAAGACCTCTAGCTGCCGCTCACACCACAACCAACCATCAGTGGGCGTGAAAACCAGAATATGAAGAGAAACCTTCACTTCACTATCACCCCTTCGTTTGCTGCGTTCGAGGACTCGCCACGCGCCCCAGTGGCGCCCTCGTCGAGGCATTGGCGGCGTTCCGAGGTGTGGATATGCCCCGTTTACACTAACTGTCGTACGTACGTACGATATCGTCCTTACGTTTCGATGGTCTCGCGGTGGAAATCGTAGTGTGAATGCATGTGCGGACAGCTGTAACACGTAGTTATGAACGGAATTGATGGATCACGGTAATCAAAGAAGTCAATCATTGTATTGAAGCAGATGGTGTATTTTGACAAATAAACAAATATAGGTGTCAGTTGCTGGTAAAATTATATTGAAAGTCAGAAAACCTCACAGGGACATGGGGAATCTTGTTTATTGTTCACTTGTTCTTGTTCGTCGCGATTCCTGATGAGGGCAGCATTGAGTTAAGTTAGTGTAGTGTGATTGCTTGTAGGGTTGCTGCGATGGTACGCACGATAGTATGTATATATATATATATATATATTCTCTGTAATAGTAGTAGTGTAAACGGGGCATGACTGACGCACGCGTGTCTCCCGGGAGACTTCCGTCGATTGCGAGGGACGGATCTAAGATGTTTGCATCCCTTCCCGGATGGATAGATACCTAACTCTTTGTCCCCCCTGCAGCCGTCCCTAGGGAGCACTCGATCCGGCCGGCCACCGAGTCAGGGTCTCCCGTATCCTGAGGGACAACCTCCCCTCCCTCCCCCCTCCCCACACCCTGCATTCCTCAAAGGCGACCGACTGAAAAGGGCAATTCGAGTGTTATTGTTTGCGGGGCTCAGAACTGGATTGCTATTTCTCTCACTCGAACATCCGTCCGAAACGAACATTTCGAGATCGAAACTCCTCCTCCCTCCCTTCAGAGGTGATCTGATAAGTTCATCCGACTGATTTGAAGACTGGTGGTCGGTGGTGATGTCGAGTGTGATGGAGATGGAGAACGTTCGGGGGAGGAGGCGTGGTTCGGGGTAATATGGGATTTGTGAGTGCCACTCGCTACCACTCGCTATTTCTCGTGCGAGTCACTCATCTTTCGTAAGGGGACTCTCTACTTTGGTGGTGTAGCACTTAAAGTTTGGTCCGATGGGTGAGAATGTTCACCATCTGCTTACAATGCCGTATTATGATCGTAGTTTGATTAACTATATCAGGATATCGTATAGTGCAAGTTGGTGAGAACTCACCCCCTGCCACACCTCCTTGAGGTGGGTGGCAGGGCATTATTTAGATGTAGATATTGTATGTTTCTTTTCCATGGCCACGGAGCTCCTAAGGCTTTATAGGTATATATAGGTGTAATCAACGAGCAACCAAGGACCAACGCACACACAACCATGTCCTGAGTGGTGAAAAAACATCCAGGCGAACTCGAACCCGAGACCCCCTAGTGTTAGCAGCCGAGAATTTCACTCCACCGCCACCAGGACCGATAAATGGGTTGAAACTTGCCGTTGAAAATCATTAAGACTTCCACGAGATTCGCACCCAGATCTCGCGGTTGCCGCTCTGGTTTGTCAACGGACGTAGTTGACGGCGGATTTCCAAGGTGTTCAGTGGAATCTTCGTGCAATGTTCGCTCTTCTTCTGCCAAGAAGCAACAGGACGTGTGAAATGTCGCACATGCAGTGTTCTCCTTGCGCCAGCTGCACAAGCAGTTGTTTCGTCCACGAATCCGCACGCGCTGCGAAAACATATAATCGGAACGACCAAAGAGGCTTCACCGGGATGTGAACCCGGAATCATACGGTCCGTAGCCGAAAGGTGTGATCACTAGGGCGAATACGCCACCGCGTTGCGAGGTCATGGAGAAGGAAAAATACCCACGTGCAATTATAATTGTAAAAAGGCGTTAAAGTCACTATAATTTGCACTTCCATAACACCGACTGCCGGTAAATGTGGAAAATGGCATAGTTGTAGTGAGGTGTGTTTCCATAGTTTTTGGCCATTTGTATTGATGAACTCGATATTCTCACGCGTTACTTTGTAAAATTCCATTTTGACATAATCAAAACAAATTTTGTAAATATTACAATGGATTGTATTGAATACGACTGGTTTCATCGCATAAGCGACATCTTCAGGTAAATTTTCAAGTCAAGCACAGAGTATATATATACATGAACTGGGAGGGTATTGGGGGGGGGAGGAGGGAAGGGAAGGAAGGCAGTGACAGGAGGGGTAAAGGAAAGGCAGTGGGAGGGGGGGGGGGGAAATGAAGGCTAAGGTAGGAGGAAAGGTGGGGGGGGGGGGTGGAGTGTATGTTTCTGAGGTTGGCGGGGGTGGGTTAGGGGAATGGATAGGGGGGGGGGTTCCCTCCATACCCTCCCAGTTCATGTATACATACCCTGTGCTTGACTTGAAAATTTACCTGAAGATGTCGCTTATGCGATGAAACCGGTCGTATTGAATAAAATTCATTGTAAAATTTACAAAGTTTGTTTTGATTCTGTCATTTGTATTGATATTTATGGAACTTGATATGACTTAAAGAAAACACTAAATTTGCGCAACATTTCTCTGTTCTTGTGTGAGTGAATTAATGTAGAAACTGAGAAGGGTGTGGTGTTGGTCAGACAACGAGCGGAGTGGAAATGAGTGGAAACTACGTGTGCCGATGAGGCACACGTAGTAGGGTATCCGATTGTTCTGTGATGACTCGAAGGAGTTCTATTTCATGACCCAATTGAGATCGGAAGAAAAAAAGTCTTGGAAGAAAAACAAGGGTTTTGATTTTCGCGCTAACGAACTTGAACCAATACTTGCTCCTCTCCCTTTTTGCTATTTGCCATCAGATGTTGCGAAACGAAGACCGTACGTATCCTCGATGCTAATGCAAACAATTGGCTGGCTGATGCCATTCCTTGCATGACTCTTAATGAAAATCGAATTTTGCAGCATACTCAAAATTGTGCACCAAATATCTCGCTTGAACCCTTTCATACGATCTAATTCTGTTTTAATATCTGACCGGCACATGCGTAGAAACTGTTGTGTTTGTTTCTATCGTTTATTCATACACAAACTAGGCTTTGTGTCTTCGTTGAACTCTAAGAGCATTTATACAAGTAGGAACTTGAAACCTCACCATACAGGATATGACATCGTTTCGTGGTGAAATCAATGTTCATTTGATTCTAGCTCCACCATCGGTATTTCCTGGAATTTATCTACTCGCCTCTGATTTATATTTTTATTTGAGACTCGGACTGGAAATAAGTTTTTGACTCAGTTCTGTTTTCAGTTCCTGCTGAAAATCGAATTCGATGCGTTCATCGAACACGATCGAACCTTACACACGATACGACTATGAGTTGTGTGCTGAATTCGGTTCGATGTTCAGCACTGAAGGAAGCTATTATTATTGTTTTGGAACGATCGGGAGACGACTGTTTCGATTAAGGATTTGGGAGTCTCCATTGCAAACGACAAATTTTTATAGAATGCAAAATTGTTTGGTTCCGAACGCAGTTCATGCCATTCCATTTGTTCGTTGAACTCGTTCGACGATGGCTTCTCTAATTTCCGTTCAGGAATATTATTATTTAGTTTTAATGCCAAATATAAGTGTGTCCACATGGAATTCATTTAAGTGAATTGTGATTTGCTTAGTTTGTTATTTTTAGTAAATCTCGCTAAATTTTTAGATTCATGTTCTATTTTTCAGTTTACTTTGGATACAAGCAAATGAATCAGACATGTTTCTTCTGTTAAAGTTTAAAATTGCTCGGCGTCAACGATCAAATGGTTTATAAAATGTGGTAGTGGATGGCAGGCGTATTTAGTCTGTGAAAGTATATCATGGTGATTAAAATCACGGTGATGTTTGTTCAAATTTTCTAACTTCTTTAAATTAAAGGTGTTTTTAACCACCATGAAACTGTTATTTGCCAGTTGGTCATTTTCCTTTTCCTAGTTCATGCCTACACAGTTTTAAATGTACGCGCATTAAAAGAACTTTCTTTGAATCGACGCAAACGGAGTAGCAACAGTACATCCATTTGTAATAATAATAATTTCTCTATAGGTAACAGCTTTCGCCAATTACTACCTATTTATTATATATCGACAACACACACACAACCATGCCGTGGATGGGGAAAAACCTCCCAGGCGGGACTCGAACCCGCGACCTTCGGGTTGGCATGCGAGGACGTTACCCCGCCACCACCGAAGCCGACATGTATATGTAAATATGTTATTATTTTAAATTTCATCAATTTTTTTCGGATATAACGCAATAATTTAAGAATAATTATTCACGATGATGATTTCGCATTTGTTCTTCGATGACCATTGGAGAGGCGTTTGATCTTACCTCATCATTTATTGATTAATTCATCATTTGTTTGTAATTTATAATCTCTTTTCATTAATTTCAATTAAAATAAAGGTTAATTATAAAATATTTCACCTGAATAAATAATGCATTAATGACTACAATTCAGGCCGAGTTATCTTTCATTTTGCATTTCGTTTGAGAGTTGAAAGTATAATTTTACATTTCATTCAAATGTAAAATGAGAAATGTTTTTGCATTAAAATACTAGTATTGAAAATAGTGCCAATACGTTTAATAATTGTATAAGTGAAGCTTGGATGTGAGTAATATTAATAAATGGCGTTTCACTATCGAACCTGGCGAGGAACTTTTTACGTACCTACTCTCTTCATCTAGACTTTCGCTCTGGACGTGGAATAATGATTTAATTTTCCTGTGCTTGCCTTGAGGGAGAATGTTTTTAGAGAGCTCGGCGTGTAAGTATATCAATCTCCCGGCATGTCGGGTTGAACCCTAAGCGCGTGCCTAACTCTAGGTTCGTCAATCACCTTGACAACTCGATGGTGCCAACAATGGGCCGTTGCTTGACGATGTAGAAGGGCGCCACGTGTTCCCACGACTCCAAAGGGCTGAGCTGAGTGATGATTGCTCCAACTACATTTATCAGAAGATGAGGACGAACGGATCAAGGAAAGGAGGACCTCTTTAGGGTGCATTTCCCATTAATACCCTTTCCATGCCACGTCTCCTTATACTAACATGGATTAAATACTACATAATAATAATGAATAGCTACGTAATAATTACTTATAATTACATGATAAATAAAAAACAAAAATACTTAATATTATTTATTCTTAGGTACTTATGTAAATCTGTAGACCATTTTTAGAGAATGGATTTCCAGGTCGTTGTAAGCATCGGTTACTTATTCGCTCCATTGCCAATTAAGGGTGATTTCGAATTAGTATGACGGTAGCGATTGTCGATCGCCAGGAGACAAAATGAAATAAACAGCTCAAAGCGGCTATTCACGCATGCGCAGTCCGTATCGCGTACAGACAAGCAGTAGCGAATAGCTGTGAATAAATACGCTTCAAGCTCTTCAATTGTTCGGCTCACCTCGGAAAGAAGAGCCACCGATTTCCGGTGATGGACGGCTATTTCATTAAATGGAAAGCACCGCGGCGTGGCGATCGCCGCAAATCGAAAGCACCCGAAAGTGACCGAAATAACGACATAGTTAACGACATACCGCGGCTACCATAGGTACCATGGTTACCCTTCCCCGCTTGCCCAACATCCTTCCCTCTATCACGGCCCTGAGCAAACCATCGTCCCTCATTACCCCTTCCAGCCACCTACCCTGCCTTCCCCTAATCTCATCTATAAGTCTCCTCTCCTCGCCCACCATGTCAAGCACTTCCTCATTTGTCTTCCTTTCCGTCCAACGCACCTTCTCCATCCTCCTCCACACCCACATCTAAAACGCCTTCAGCCTATTTTCGTCTTCCTTTCTCAAGGTCCACGTTTCTGCCCCATACAACGCCACACTCCATATCAAGCTCTTCACTAGCCTCTTTTTTACATCCTTACTTATGGTCTCCGTCATCAGCTCCCTTCTATTATTGAACGCTTCCTTCGCTAGCGCTATACTCCTTCTAACATCATTTCTACTATGTCCTGTTTCTTATAGCGTTCTACCGAAGTAATTAAAGTGCTCCACTTGAATGTCTTCCTACTTTAATGACCAACCTCGCTTTCTTTATCCATAATGGTAACAGAAAAAACTCAGTTATATCCATACTCTTTTTTTGATTCGCAACGATCATGGTTTCAACGCATGGTGTCACTTTCAAAGAACATCAGGTATGTGTTGAAATCATGGTTGGTGCACATTAAAAAAAGAGTATAGATATTACTGAGTTATTTCTCATACGTTCACTTTCTTTGTCCCAGAAAATCTCATTAACTTAGTTTTCTTATGATTTATCTTCATTCTGTGTTACCCACACTGATTTGCCAATGCATTTACTTAAAGCTTTCAATTCCTTTGATGACTCACTAAACAACATCTGGTCGTCGGCGAATATAGCCGAATTTCAACTGGCCTACTACTCACTTTTCTGCTCCTTCCAACGTACGTCCTACCCAACAAATGATGTTTGAACCAAGTGTTAATTACTACTATTTTTTTTTCTCCGAAGGAAAACTGCGGTCTGCGACACCACTGCGGCCATTTCTTGTTGCGGTGGGTCGTACCCGTGGGCCAATTCCATTCCTCCCTTCCCCCACCACTGCATTTCAATCGTCCATCACTCTCAGGTTTTTCTTGCCCAGGACTTATTATCGCTTCTAGTTGTTCGTATAACCCAACTACGTCTTTCTCCCTATCGTTACTTGTAGACATGTGCACCTGCACCAGTGCGAAATTTATCGTAAGTGCTTTTATTTCTACCACTAGTGTCGTCAGGATGTTCACCTGTTCAATGTTTACTACCCCATCCCCAATTTTGTATTCAGTACCACACCTACTCTCATCTCCCTCGTTGTAGATTACCATGTAACTATCACTCCAATAGTCAACTTCTATCTCACCTCGCACAGACCCAAATCATCTATTTTCCTCTTCTCCATTTCCTGTTTAATATTCTTAAGCTTCCCGGCCTCATTGTCCTCACCTTCCAAATTCCTATTTTTACCGCTGCTTTCCTCCCTAGTTTTCCTTCTCCATCCTACTCCTTGCATCGTCTGATGACATCGTTACGTAAGGATTTCGTGTGATGACGACTGGGGAGGCGTTGCCTCCCCCGCTGCCGGGCACGACACCTGCCGTAGTGGGCAGCGTCCCGTCGTTGCCATGATTCAATTCTCAATGGTTGAATTCCATGTTCTGGGAAACGATAATTCCGTGAACTACCTGGCTCTTTCCCTTCAAACTATCTGGTATGGGTGGCCCTACCAGGAGCAATGGCAGTCGCCCCTGTCAGTCCCAACTCCAGAGGGGTCATTGGAACGAGAGTCCAACGCGTCAAGTGCGCAGTGCAAGTAGTCTAATTGTTTAGTATGACTAATTGGAGCGTTTCTAAGGGAGGAGGAGGGGAATGAAGTGTGTGAGTGTGGTCGAGGAGCAAGAACTGAACGCATCTTGAAGGCGAATGTATTCTTCGATAAAGGAAATCACAACTCTTGAGTTCTCAAATTCTCTTTCCTCGGTGACTTATGTTTCGGAGCCATGCGACGGCGCTTAGACATGCTTAGAACGTCTTCACCGGTTCCAACCCAACAGCCCAAACCCTTCGCTCTGGACAATGCTTATGAAAGGAAATGACTGTCAATCGCATGAATTAATCTTATACGCCTCAGAGATGACCTATGCTGTTTATTCCTGCAATGACCGATGATGTATTTTCCATTCTGGTATGAATTATAGGGTCCGTGTGGGTTTTTCTTCTGTCCGTCGAGAAGGCTTTTTTTCTGCGAGAGCGGGGTGTGTGTGATGAATTGAATGAAAAGATCTCAATTAGAGGGGGGAGTGTGGGGTCACATGACATGAATATGGGAGGGGGGGGGAGGAGCCGCCCCCCCCCCTCCTCCCCATTTACGCGTTTGCTATAATGTTGTCTTCGCGCGGCAGAGCGGGCGTCCGATTGTTATAACGGAGAAGACGGGAAGGATTATGTCGTCAGTGAGCGCAAACTCCTAATCGCTTTGCGTGTGCGTGCGTGTGTTTGGGCTTTTCTCTCCATTCTCACGCACCACCTCCCCTGACTGACCCCTTCCGTCAGTCACCGTCAGGAGAAGACAGGGGGAGACAGGGTGGAGGGCGGTGGGTCAAAGAAGGTGTTCTCATTCGCCTCTTTTCTACCTTGTGCCAAGGAAAATTCGACTCGTCAAGGAGTAGTGGACTGAGACACACATACATATGTGTGAGGGGATTAATTTTCACTCGACGCGCTGCTCGTTCGCTATTATCAATTAATCTCTGAAGAAATGCGAATAAACGATGTTCTCGTGTCCGTCGTGCGTGTTGTATGTACGAGCGGCAACTGATGGGAGGTCTTTGGTGGCCGTGGACATTCTCCATTGTATTGCAAAGGTTGACACTCCGAGAATAATACGGACCTCAGATGATGTCATCTCAGGTCAAGAGCAGGGTTCCTGATCACACATTTTATAAAATAGTTTTAATGTAACACTTTCCGACATCCAAGTAAAGTATCAAACATCTAATGGAAGAAAAATGAAAAGGTATAATTATTCGTATACCTACTTAATCAAGAGAAAAGTAGTTTAGGAACGAAGAACTAAATGCTTAGTTACGCATTAAATCTTAAATGAAATATTTTTCTACCTTCGAGACTTATCAGGAAATATACGGATATTTATTTTTGAGCATGAATTCAGTGAGTTTTCTCATGTCAATTTTAATTTATAGGATTCATATAAAATATTAATACAGTTAATGTATAGCAATCGTGTGATCTTGAGTGTTTATTTCATGCAAAGCTGAAGATTTGTCGCATTCAAAGTGCCCTCCAGCGATGAAAGCCGAGACTTCTGGAATTCGATTGTAACTACTCAATGAAGTAAATCGGTTTTTGGTAGTAACTGATGTTCTGTAAGTGCAAATCTTTACTCAATTCAGCAATGGCGAGATGATATCGTTTTGATTTGATGCTCCTAGATATGAGAGCCAAAATAGTTTCCATGTATTATGGTGGTCGGAGAGTTAAGCAACCGAGGATCTCCAGGAGATGAACATTACCGTGATTTCAATCAATTAAATTATGATATCCTTTATATCTGATTTTCCACTTCCAATACCTAGGTCGTACCAATTACGACCTAGGTCGAATCCTTGGTCGTAATAAAAATCTATTTATGTGGTACTCACAAACTTTTTCTTTTCAATCACTTCCAATATGGAATTCATTGTTACAAGAACACAGTACGAAATTCCACTAATTATTTTAATGCTTTCGACCGGTTTCGACGTCTAAAGCGTCAATTACAAGACAAACAATTGCTGCTTGTCTTTTAAATGACGCTTTAGACGTCGAAACTGGTCGGCAGCATGAAAATAAATAGTGGATTTTGGTACTGTGATTTTGTCAAAATGAATTATATCTTCAATTTCCACCAAATATCGCCATAATCGATTAATTTGACTTCCAATACGATTTTGAACGATTAACTTCAGTGTCAAATTCAGGAAAAAATTTCGAAATGTTGAAAAATGCAATTGGTGAGTCGCCAGAGATCCGTAACCCCGAATGCTAAGGAAGAGATAAGATGACGTATTGACGCACGGAAGTAAAACCTGTTTGTTTTTTGAAAGATGACCCACCTAACTTGGATATTGCGCGCATTTCCAGTTTGCATTTCTTTTGATAATCCATTATGGTACCGCAAGAATGCCGCCACGGATATATCTATATCTTTTCCTCATAGTAACTGCACCACTACTCCATTCACAATGGCCGATAAGGCATTTTGACGGCTTCATAATTTCCATTGTGATATGATTCCGTTAATTTGGGGAAATTATCGAGGAAACTAATTAGAAACGGCACTGCATGGAAAGAACAACCTTAGAAATTCAAAGAGCGGCCAATTTAAAAAAAATAGAGAAGCCAGAGAGATTTATGAATATTTTGATAGTCTACCACTAACGTGTATGAGTGCCATCTGGTGCAGAGAGGTAGACAAAGTCGGTTTCTATCGGTAGGCTCCAAGTTGTTGTCCTTGCTTCATCTTTCTTCGTTATTTAGAAAGCAAGAAAGGGATAACTCTAATACGCTGTACGAAAATTTGCCTTTCAATATGTCGTAAAATCTGCGTTCGAATCGTGCGTGCCATTCCGGAAATCCCGTCATATTATTACATAAAAGCATCAATGAATGCGTAGATATTTAATTTACGATTCAAGTTGGCCTAAAATATTTATTTTGGATGCTAAGATGGTATGCTGTGTTTATTAATTGTATTATCGGAACTGAAATCGTTAATTAATATGTATTTAAATTTCCTTTTGGTTTAAGAGCAGTCCTGAGCCCGAAGATTGGCTCGATGCTGCTGCTGTCTCCACTGCGCACTCTTGTCTTTATAGTTGTTGAGATAACTTGGTCGAAATTTAAGTTGACATGTTGACCGATTAATCTCGTGAGTCGATGGCATTGGTCCTCGTTTGTTTCTTCGCGCGGAACGCACTGTCGTTAATGCAATTCGAATTTCCTTGAACTGGAGATCCGCGCACCAAGTTGAGCGAGGAGGGCATAAGCAGAATTACTGTTCTCACCATACCGAGCTTATCGCTCTTGCTGGTTGTGGTTGCAGGTTATTACGAAGATTTCGACGAGGCTGGCTGGACATTGTTTTTTTTTCAATAATAAACAAGAAAGGTTGTTTTGTTTAGGGTTGGAATTTATTGTAGGGTTGAGGATGAAATTTTTGGTAGAAGTGGTGTCATTAGGGAAGGACAGGTTTATTTAGGGATTATCAGGGAAGGGGGGATCAGGTTTTTAACAGTGGCCCCGCTTCTACCGCAACCGGGGTTGAGGAGGGTTTATAGTAGGTTGAACTATCACAAACGTGCGCCTCTTTTATAACGCCGATTATGGTGGGTGGGTGGCGACCCTTTTGCCGCTCCGAGACTTTTCATCCGGGGGAGTGAGGGGGGGGGGCACACACAACCACCACCCTCCTTCCCCTCTTCCTTCCCCGCCCGTGTGTCTTTTCCTGTGGCTCGCATTATAGCGCCGTCGTATCGTACCCCTGCAATGCAGACCGAACGCGCGGTTACTTTTTTTTCCCAAGTTTTGTGCATTTATTCTCTCGTGAATTGGCGTGACTCGGCGCGACCACTCAACGGGAAAGGGACTTAGATACGTACGGAGGGGGGAGTGGGAAGCATCTAAGGGAGGGGGGGGGAAAGGAGACTGGCGCGGAATGCTAAGCAGCGGTGCAGGGGCGGCAAGGCCACGCCAAAGGGTGCTCGCCCCTTTCCTGTAGGTCTGCGGCGGTAGGTTATCTCTTCCTCCCTTCCCCAGGATCTATTTATCTAGTCTCGTCTAGTGCCTCGCCCTCGGCACATGCAGGCAAGCGTGTCGCCATTGAGGCGATTGCCCAATTTAAACAAGAAGGAAAGGTCTCTCCTTGTTTTCCTTGCGCGCCAGGAGTGGGGGAAGGGCAAGGGAAGGGGGGTGGGGGGGGAAGGGGCCGTGTTATATTTTTCTGCTCGAGACGAGAATCCAGCGAGGATATACGACTGGAGTCAACTTGAAACACGTTAACCGTGAGTTGGAGACTTGTTGACGAGATTCATTTATGATCGGATCTGTCAACTGGAACTGGTATCGACATTTAACTTTCAATTTCGTAAATATTTGGCGGAACAGACTAAATTAAAAATAATTTGCCTTAGATATAAGCATGAAGACGTAAAATAAAGAAGATTACAATACCCGTGCATGCAGTACTGTGGATGGAAATAATTACACTGCTTTAATTGAAATTATTTGAATATCAGCGGCATTGTTTGGCGCTTAAGTTGTGTAAATTTAGAATGGCAAGGCTAACAAATGAAAAATTGCATCTAAGCCACGCACCGCGAAGGCACTGGTGTTAATCTTGAACGTGAGACCAGTTGGCCTGTGAAGTTGACTGAAGTGAAAACTTCATTCTGTCCACTGGAAGTTTTAATGTGCTAAACGTCTCATCGCATAAACTCCAGCTTCATCATCATGTACAATTTCAAGGTTAGGAGAATTTCTTGCCGAATGAAAACCAGTCTGGGGGAGGAGAGGCAAGGTTCTGGATGAAAGTTATTGTTGCGGGGGGAAATAGGGGAAGGGTTGGAATGGTTTCCGGGTGAGAGGGAGAGTATGGGGGGAATGGATTTGGAATTCTATTTCATTCTTCAGGTTCGTTCCCCTTCTCCTGATAATCTCCCGTTGTTGGTGGGCGTCGATGAGACGTCTCTTGTCTCCTCCTCTTAACTGCTGGATCTCTGCGGGGAAACAGCTGCGGTTGCCTTCCTTGATAAAGTGCTTCGCAATTAAGGGACTAGGGGCCGTATGCAGAGACGTCCCTATAGGGTTAACTGTACCGATATGACGTCAGAAGCAGGGTGAACCGATCCGACACCGATTTCTTAGTCGTCACTGCACGGTTGTCGGGTCAACTCTCCCTTCAAATATGCTTTCGTGAACCGATCCCTTCCCGATAAGTTGGAGGGTGGTCTGGGGCACCCTATGGCTGTAAAGGGACGGATTTCTGAGCCAATATGGCGGAAATGCGTCGATCGCCTCTGGATTTTGGCAATATTTTTCTGGAATTCTGTTGATGTTAGCAATCCAAATGTGTTTAACTTTACGTTTTTTCAGTCTGGCGATACCCAATTATTACATTATATATATGCCTGTTATAATGAAACGTCCGAAAAATGTCCGAATATTGAACAACTCTGATATGGAATTGTGGCGATACTCCGCGTTTCGCTACTTCACTTTACGCGTTGGCTCGGTGGATCCGCTCTCGCCTTCAATACGGGCGACCAGTGTTCGGTTCTTGGTGGCGGTAAATATTTTTTTCTGATATTTTCGGAACATTTCTAGATGGTTCTATATAATTCTGGTGTGGCGTTCTAGATAATTCTTCCATCTTCGCCACCAATATAAAAGCCACTTCTCCTGCCAGTCAAGGCAGTCTTGTAAGAAGAGCTGTACAATAAACATCTTCTCTCAACGAAGAAACGCCTTAATCATCCCGCGCTGCCTACACTGCAGAATGTATATGGAAAATAACTTGATCTTTTAATTAAATTTATTGTTAGTAATATTTCATGTGCTTTCAAAGATTTCTTTATAAAGAAAGATAATAGAATGTGTAATTATATATAGAAGTTTCAATGCGGTGACATGGAACAGTGCATAGCCTTACATCTACATCTACATACTACCCCGCAAGCCGCCTTAGTAGGCATGTGGCGGGGGGTGTTAGGACACCAGCCGTTTACAAATAAAAAGGAAACGCTCTAATGAAATTACGCCTAGCATTTATCAAAGTCCCTCATTGTTCGGGGGAAAAACGAATTCCCATACCTATCCGTTCGGCAAAATATCTCTCTTAATTTATCGTTTCTGTCGGACCTGGAAATATAGTGGGGTACTAATATGATGTTCTCCGTGTCGCTGTGAAAGATATATATTCCCAATTGCTCAAGCAATCTAAGCCAAGCGCGCAGCCTCCGAGTCTCTAGCGGCTCCCAGCCTAATTCGTTTAACATCTGTGTAACGCTGTCTGTACGCCCGTAGCAGTTTTTGACGAATCGCGCAGCTTTCCTTTGTATTTTATTAAGTTCCCGGATTAAGTCTTCCTGCACCGGATCCCATATGCTCGCTGCATATTCAAGGTGTGGCCGGACGAGTGCGAAATAGCACCTCTCTTTTACATTTTCATCCGAAAATCTTCCCACGATACGCTTGACGAATCCTAGCTTCTTCAGAGCTCTGCCACAAATGTTTCTTATATGTGTTCCTCGCGATAGGTTCGAAGTTATCGTAACTCCTAGATACTTCACTTCATCTGTCGCCTTTATGTTAACACCATCCACAGCATATACACGGGGATAGTTGGACGACCTCCGCAAGAAATGTACCGCCGTGCATTTGCTCAGATTATGTTCGAGTCCCCACTCTTGGCTCCACACACAGCAACGTTGTTTATCCGATAATAGAATTTCAAAGTCAGAGTGATCACTAATTTCGTGATAGATGACAGCGTCGTCGGCAAATAAACGTATTTTACTGCTAATTTGAGAGCATAGATCATTTATGTATTTAAGGAACAAATGGGGGCCGATCATAGGGCTTACCGTTCATAGCATTAATGCTACAGGCGTGCTTACCTTACATAGCATTAATGCGTGAAAAATACAGGGTACTGAACCCAAAAGGTAATTACCATTTGGGTCCAGTACCCTGTATTTTTTACGAAATAGCAGGTTATACAGGCCCATTCGCCATCTTTGTTACCTGTGGTATTTTCTGACATCTCTTGGCATCCTAGGATGCTCCAATTGTACTTATTTCCCGCAAGATCTTTTTAATAATGAATGCCTTTTCACTCAATCATAGGTTTCGAGGTTTAGCATATTTTATTAATTGTTAATCAATTCTATATTCATGTATATGTTAATATCACTGGTCTTGATCCATTTAGTGTCCATTAGAAAGGCTAGAGTTTCATGGTTTCAGATGAATACCCTTTATATTGCTATGAATAATATGGATGCAAATGCGATTAACATTTACAGTGCATTGGGGAATCATCCAGTAACTTTTAGAAAAGCAGGTTTAAGGATTATACTTAGCTC
The DNA here is from genome assembly GCA_963573305.1 of Pyrrhosoma nymphula. Classification (NCBI taxonomy): domain Eukaryota; kingdom Metazoa; phylum Arthropoda; class Insecta; order Odonata; family Coenagrionidae; genus Pyrrhosoma; species Pyrrhosoma nymphula. Next base: position 4,715,714 of record OY754329.1, read on the forward strand.
TCTCCACATTTTCTTTAATGGAATAATTTCTGCCAAAGGTTTAATTTATTGTTATAATGCATTGAGAAAATTTAATTTTACAGAGTCATAGAAAGAAATCTGCATGATAATGGTATTTTGAACTTAATGAAAACCATTTCCCATAGCTTAAAATATAACGAAATATTATTTGATCTATTGAAGATTGTCAGTCATCTTGGAGCAATAGTTAAACAATTTGGTTAATAGGAAATGTGACAAATATCTATACCATCCAGTCTTTTTGAGTCAGGTCACATGTGAAGCTCGTCCAATGTCGCTCAATCGGCACTGATCGGGGCAATGCATTGTGGGCAGTAAACATGGTAAAACGTCACACGAAACGTGACGGAAGCATGACGTAAGTATGAATATTACAGCGATCTAGTCGACGCCCCGTACACTTGGTCCAGTGTCGGGTGGTTTCGGTTGTCGGGACGTTTAAGAAAACAACAACAATTAGTAGAGGGGAAAGTGCCACTTGCAATAACTGTACCTACCTACACTGCTGACACCATTTGGCGCGTGGAGGGAAAGTGACAGTTTTGTCTCTGCATACGGCCCTAGGTGTCGTTGCTCAGGGAGCACTTCTTGTGTTCTGCTGCATGTGCCCTGAAGTCCTTGCTCGTTTGCCCCACGTCGCAGTGATTTCCTTTATGGTCGGTTTCACCAACCTTCGGTAGAGAGTTAATGACACGCCAACACTTCCTAGCAGCTCTTCAGGAAAAAGAATGGTTCCACCGACGTATGCTAGTCTATGGGTGGTGATTTTGATGCCAACATTTAGTGCTGGAATCATTTAAAAAGTTAAGGGAGAAGAAAACATAAAATACGAAAAAAAGCGACGGATAATAATAGTTTCAATGAATTGGAGAACAGAAAATTTCAGGAAAGGTAAAAGGCTAAGCAAAAGTGTGATGCTGAAGATTGTTGTGGAAACAGAGGGACGGTGAGTGTGCTCAACATATCATAACAACCAATTGCAACGAGGCAACAGTCACCAGTGACACTTACGCAACAGGATTCTTCAAAGTTTTAGAGAGAGATTTTATTAAATGTTTTAAAGCGACTGGGTGTCCATGTGTTGGGAAAGTATCTTATGTGCTTGGATCTTTTGGGCCTCAGTAAATCATTTGTCCGAAAACGTGAAAACAATTTTGATGCAAATGTATTACCTAAATGTGAATATGGTGTCACGGTGCCCGATCCATAGCATTACTAGCCTCCAAAACTGCGGATACAAAATGTCCTATGAAACAGCTAGAATAACACCAGGTGGCAATGTATACACATATAAACATAACCCCTAGCTTATGCCGCCCATTATCATTCCCTTTGGTTGATTTGCTCTTATAGATCTTAGAGTTATAAAGATATTGCCAGCATGCGTTATTGGAAAGGGTCTTTATGTGTGCTGAGCTGCGGGCAATGGACCAGCAGGCGGATCACCATCGCAGCTAAGGAGTGCGCTATCATGCCAATAGTAGCTTATTACTAGCTACTCACCCAACTACTAAGGAATGAATCTATGAATACGGCCGTCAATATTCCAAATTAAAAAAAAATTACTAAAGTTATACGCTGGAGTTCTTGTGGATAGTTAGCGTCTTGTGGTTAACAGAAAGACAGAAAAATGAGGAAAAGTAAACACCTGGACAACCATACTTACTAAACAACCAAATTACTAATTTAAAATAAACCGATTTTGTGAAAAATGGATACTAAAGATAAATGGCAAGTTAGAAGGGGAAACGTTCAAACGATAGTACATCTATAATGTCTGGAAATAATACGCATTCGTTCATGCATGGGAATATATTTCTAATACCCATCACGCCGTTACCTTTCGAGGTTGGCTCAATCAAAAATGTTTAATTCTCGGTGATAGACATGCAAAGCTGGCTCTCCTTTAATAATTTCCTCCTTACTGCCCTATCCTTGCAAATCTCTTCAGTATTCCTGATAAAATTGCTTCATAAACTCCCTCCTGTACTTCAGACTCCTGATATTCCTTCTCTTAGGAGTGTCTTTCAAAACATTCACCCATAAATTTCTCTGTCTCACTCATTTCCCATACTGTTCTCTCCTCTTATCATAAACATGCTTCGTTCTTAGATTCTCATCCATCATCTAGACATTGACAAACCAAAGAAGCAGGTTCCTTTCATATGTAAGTCCATTACCGGTTCATATATACACCACATCATTTCATCACCGATTCATTCCTAACCCTATCCCTCCTAACGCTTTCTCCGAAAGCACGTCTCGGATACCCTCTCGCTCATTTTGCCATCCGCTCTTAAGATTATCTTGAAATACTCAAGTTTCACTTATATACAATAAAGTGGGCGAGGGTGTACTTTTGTATGCAGGAATTTTTGCTTCCTGAGATAATCTCTTTTTCTTGATGTGCTCCACATACTTCCTACGATTTTCCCTCCATGCATTCACGCGTCTTCTTCTGATTTCCCCAGCCCCATCTCTCCCAAACATTCGCTTTGTTGTGAACAAAATCACCCTCATTCTCACCATCTACCCTCACCATGCTACCATTTTTCCCATTCTCCCCGTGAAAATACATACTTTGGTCTTTGATGCACACATAATACCCTCCATTCTACTCCGTTGCTTCTCAAAACTTATCCAGGAGAATTCAAGTAATTCCTGTGGTCTCTCTGACAGCAACAAATCATCATCGGAGAATAATATTTTACATCTCCGATGTTCGAAATGTTTATAGCCACTTCCAGGTGATGGACATCCATCAACTTATACACAAATTAATCGTCTTGATGAGCTGATTTCAGAAAGTATGCCAAACGTTTGTTTTGTGTGAAGTATGCTAAAATATGTTAATTTATTTATGTACTTAGAATATGAATTTATATTCTTTTCAGTAACTTCCTTAAGAAATACACGTAAAGCTGATGTTTGGTTTCGTTCAGACCTTTTTTTCAATTGAAAAATGTAGTTCGAAAGAAATACGTGCGAAATCGGGAGGTATATCCATAGAAAGAAAATTGATTGGAGATTCTTATTTTCATAACTGAATGTTGTTTTCCAATCGAAATTGTGAAATATTTAATAAAATGTATCGATATTTAGCTGACTTTCGACGTTTTTAAGTCATTGTCTCTATAACGACCAATTGTTATTGTTGTTATTGTTTTCTTATTATTATTATTTGTTATTATTATTCAATTCTCAATTGTTCAAAACCAACTTTGTGATTTCTACAACTTTAAGGAAAAGTTTTGGAAATCACAAAGTTGGTATTTCTCATCATGGTTAATGGGTGGTAATTGGAAGGATTTTTATAATCCTATGCACCAATTTTTTATTTTTTGTTTCTGTTGAATTTTAACGGGTGCCCTCTCAAACTCTCTTTTCCGTCTCTTTTCCATTCCATCCAATCAACTCTCCCTCACTTTTCCATACACACTCCTCTCTCACGTTCCAAGTGCCGATTGTCCAGTTTGTTTTTGGCATTTCCGTCTCTTGATGGTCCAAAGTTTTACAGCTTCCACAGTCCATCGTTGGTTCGGCCGGCCGAGGCTATTCTTTGACACTTCGCAGTAAGTTCCAATGGTGTGTGTGTGTGTGCATGCGGTTGCCAGACTTTGAAGTTCCCTGCGCCGCATTCACCTATCCCTACTTACGGTTAGGGCGCTCTACCGGTCAGTTAGGGCTTATTTTCGCCAGTATGCCACAATATACACTATTTTATTGTTACCAGCCATTAAATCCAACGGTTTGTACTATCCCAGTGCCTGTATTATATTTAAAAAAAATCCCCCATTCCTGAGTAGTGTTTAATTCATTGAGAATTGAAGACTTGCGCAAGGTTGTAAATACCAGTAACATTTTGAATATATTACGAAGCTGAGATATTTGCTGCAAATGAATTGCCATCTCCAAATTTTTCGTCGCAATATTAGCTTACCGTTCGTTGGGACGAAACCGCGCGCCGTGTTTGAGGTCGACGGAGATATTGCGAAGCTGTTCTTCTCGCTTTAGTTCCCCGAAGTTACTTCAAACCGATTGATGAATTTCTTCTTTCTTGATTGTGCGTACCTTCATTCTTACTCCATTTATATATTTGCTCACACTGACTGTCTGCTTGTCTGTGTACACGCACAAACCCATTTCCCCTCATCCAATCGATCTGAATTTTGGTCCGTAGACTCCTTGTGACCAACGATTAATTTTAACAAACCCACACACACACATACACGTCTTGACGTATTCCCTTACATGCTCCATTTAGATATTTTTAGATAAGAATAATAGTATTGTTTTTTGACTTTTTACTGTATAACAATAAGAGTAAGATATATACAGATGATTTACTTCTCTATGTCCCGACGAAAGCTTATCCTCCAACCAGTCGTTTTCTCACGCCTTCTTTCTTCCGTTGAAATTACAACAACACGGGAGAGCATGGAACTTCTGGAGTTTCATTGTGTTACGTGCACATCTCAAGATTTGTGACTAGCAAACAAACACGACTTCATATTATGATTGCAAAATGACGAAAGTGATATCAGTTAGTATAAGTTTGTAATAGGAAAAGGATAAATTACTTTGCACTTATTCCACTGAAGAGTATTATTTATTGAGCCAACATGTTTCACTGCACTGCAGCATCATCAGGACTGCTTACAAGATAGATAACCCTCAATATATAGTCACATGGGGGAGGGAGAGGGGAATGGTAATGAGGGTGGGGGTGGAGGAAAAGGCGTTGTATGACCCTTGGGTGTGCAGGTGGGAAGGAGAGGGCTGGAGGAGGGGGTGAGGGAAGGGGTGGAGGTTTTGGGCTGAGCGTGGGTCTGAGGAGAGGAGGGGGCGGGGGAGAGGATGACTGACCGAAGGTGATGGGAGGGTTTGTTTGGGATTAACTGCGGGAGGTCGAGGAGTGGGGAATGGAAGGGAAAAACGTGGTCATTAGTGATGCGTTCTTTTCTCCTCACGGCCGATATTATGTACAATTGTTCCAAAATATCCATTCTGGTCCCCTTGCTCTCCTTATGCGTCATTTCCGGGATGAAGTCAGCCTGATGTCCTTCAGCCAAGAGGTGAGCCGCGAACTGTGACTTCCCCTCCTTCTTCTCGTAGTCCTTCTTGTGCTCGGCTGCTCGGGTCCTCAGGCTTCTCCCAGTCTGCCCAAAATATGATGCCCTGCAATCGGCGCACTCTAGCCTGTAAATGCCACTTTGGTCCATTGTGTTTATGAAGTCTTTCACTTTCGGGAGTAAGTATTTAAGGTTTGTTGCGTTGTGGAAGGCTGTCCTGATGATGCTGCAGTGCAGTGAAACATGTTGGCTCAATAAATAATACTCTTCAGTGGAATAAGTGCAAAGTAATTTATCCTTTTCCTATAATGGAATTCCACAAAGTATCGGCCGCCACCAATAACTTCATAAGTTTGTAAGTTGAGTATAAGTTACTTAACTGCACGCGACTGTTTTCCATTAATTCATGTGTGGCAAAAGACGAATTTCTATCCAAACTACCGAAAGGTATGTGGATATGCCATGAGTCTGTAGTTCATGTTTTATCGCAACAAGCGTTAAAATTTCTTAGTATACGGGCATAAACCGGGCATTCTTAGCTCGGGATTAGTATACGGGCATTCAACCAACAGTTGTATGTTTCACTCTAAATACAAGCGCTAATTGGCGTAAGCAAACTTCGTCATTTTGTGCTTTGTACTTTGCAACTTTCATCAAGCGAAGCAATTAATGAATGAAAAGGGAATTGTGAAAACGCTATTCATGCATCGTAAGTATTCCTATCGACTGTCTTAAAGTTTTCGTTTTTAACGTTCAGCTTATTTCAGCACTTAGTGATACAAAAACTGTTTTTCATTGCTGAAAATATCATTAATTAACTAACTAATTAGCATATATTAGCCTTAAATTTGAAATATTTGTTTTACGCCGTACAATAAATATGCCTGCTCCATTGTAGTTTTTTTTTAGATTACTTAAACAGTATTACAGTGAGCAGAAAATTTATTTCCTAAATTAAGATCATTGACAAAAAATACTAACTGCCCACAGTTGCATTTCTGACGCAATTTGTGGACCAGAACTTACTCATTCTTTTTTTAATAACGTATCTATGGAGAGCTTATTCATGCCAAACATCACCTTCGGAATTTTCTACAGAATGCTATATGGTGGTTAGAGCGTAATATCATTTGACATAATAATTATTGAATACGGCCTTTTTATAAATCAAGATATCCCAATCAAGCGTCACCTTCGAGCAGTCGTAGTGTCATCCATCTCAGGTGCATTGAGGATCGTGTTTCATTGTATTGTGTATGATGTACACATTAAGGAGATCAAAAACCATTAATGGGAATTATTGGAAAAAAAATACAATCTCACCATGCTTCTTTAGAAAACGTGCAATTTCGGGAACCAAGCCGTCTATAGTCAGTTTCATTTTTCCCGTTTTGAGGAGAACACAAAACAGTATCGACGGCTATACTATTACCTACAGTGTTAGCTAATAGTAAAGGCGTATATAGTAAAGTATTTGTATCTTTTGTAAATAGCACTCGATGAATAACCGTTCGATAGCGTAAGAATTGTTTTCTGTCTGATTTGATTCACTTTTGCAACATCTTTCCTCGAAAAAATTGTTTAAGGTGATAATTTTATCTCGACTGCTTGTCAAATCACGTTTCTGTCCTTCAATGAGTCGAGAAGTGAGCGTATTCTCTGCAGCTCATTCCCGGAAGACATTATCAATGCCATAAGGCGATCTTCAATTAAGTTACGAGGCATTTTATTTTTAATGTTGAGATTATATCTTTCTCGCAGCAATTGGTGGGATAGTTCTCCATTGGCAGTTTCATTTAATATGCATATCCCGACGCGGTGTTTACTAGCGCTGATCGTCGGGTGTGGCTGACTCGAATACCGCGTAGCTCACGAATGGAAGCAGCATTCAAGCTCTCTTCTCCTTTAAATAAGACGCTCTGAGGATTTGATTTCGGGCCGTGTGCGCTCTTTTCCTCTCCTTCGTGTTGTTTGGCGTTCCCCTCGCTCCCCTGTGACGCAACAGTCGGGGGGAGTAGTGGGAGGGGGGGGTGTGTGTGTGCGAGAGACGTCCCAGGAGAGAGAGAGACACTCCTTTGAATCCTCCCCTGGGTCTCCTCTCTCTTCATTTCTTTCCGTCTCTCCTTATCTGGCTCGCTACTATTCGCTCTCGAGAAGTCCCTCTCCGGGTGACTTTGCCTCGCATTCGAGAGGATAGGAACAAGGGGGAGGGGGAAGAGGAGGAGGGGGATACTGGGTGGTCCATCCCGCGTCGAAACCGCGCCCTTCTTTCCTTCTTGAGAGCTCGCCACTAGTGGTTTGTTTGCCCACGTTATATATGGCCCTCATTGGAAAAACTTGGATGTTTAGCAAATCGATAGTTATTGTGACGATATTATCTTTCAAAATAGGTTATAATTATGGCAAGGGTAATCAACCGGTTGTGGTAGGTTTAAATGGAAGAGTGTACAATTCTTTTATATTTTTATGGGCGCAGTACTCTATCTGCATACCCACTTTCCTCATGTCAGCATGCGTCCTGCATCTCTTCCTTCCGTCCACAAAACCTATTCTTATTCTTCCCCGCTAACCCTAAATCTTTCACTCTATATCACGGCATCACTCCTTTCAACTCTTTTAACTATTGCTCAAGGTCGCGTCGCCCTTGCCAGCGTTCGAAATATTGTGGTCACGAGCCGAGAGCGATTCCTTTTAATTTTTCCCCACACAAGTGCATGAATGCAATATTTCCTGAATGTTGTGAAGCGCACCCGGAAATTTACATAGTCATCAGAGACGGCCCATGATAGCAAACGTAATTCGAAATGAGATTACCAAAGCTGTGTGAACCGCTAGTATAGCTAGTCGTGATATTTTTATCCGAAATTGGGTTCATTTCTCTTTTAAACACGTTTAGTTATTCCTTCGCGGGAGGGGGGGGGGTCCTTCTCCGATCCCCACCCCCCTCACCCCCTCTAACCATCCCCATTTCTTTCACGCTTCCCTCACACCCCCATCCATTCCCTCCATTCAATTTTCCTCCTCCTGCTTTCAGTAAAATTTCCCAAGCTAGAGTTTAAAAGCCTGAAAGCTATATGACATAAAATTTCTTTAAAGCCAAAACTCTGGCTAAGGTTCAATAGTGAGGCAGCGTAAATTTGTAAAATAGCAGTTTTGCTAATGATTTCTTATAATGCTAAAGACTTTTTCATGAACAGCATGATTTTGGCAGCAATTATAGAATTCCTCCACGAGGTTAATCCTCCTTCGGGTCCATTTTTGCCCTCAAAGGGTCATCGCGTCATTCTTCCCACGTAGAATAAAACCTTTCTTAAACTCTAATCTTTAAGCGTTTTTTTCAAGCTAATGTTTTTTTTTCTATGATCTTGAAATACTCTCCGACGAGTGGCAATATTTCTATCGATGAATTTCAATTTTTCAAAGCTTTTCCCTGTTGAAATTTTCATGTAATTCCAATAATTCGAAAATGTTTGACCTTAAGTGGAAATATTTACTCTTGAGTCAGAACTGAAACTGAAGTTATTATTCGAGTAAAGTCGGAGTAACAAAGGAAACTACAAGAGCGGATGCTTGCTCGGAAGATGTAATTGCGTTCAAAGCTCGATCGGCAATTGGTCGACGATGACGTCAAAGTTAATCTCTCTTGAGGTGAAGGGCGTCATAAGCGGGAGTTTTCAAGAACGTGATGAATGAATTGGACGCCGTTGATTATTTTTGAATTGGATATTGCTGTTTACATGAGATGAAATTAAGGATATTGACAGCAATGAATAGAAAATAATTATTAGAAATGTGAAAGGGCAAACCTTTAATAATTTATAACTGCCCGTTGTATTTGCAGATTAATTTTTAATTATAATGTAGCATTTTTATCCCAATGATGTTTTATAATTTATGTTTCTGTTATTATTCCAATCAAAAATACATTTTGTCCTGTTTATTTTAAGAAATTATGAATTATTTATTTATTTAGTCTTTACTGCGATGCTGTTTTTGCACTCTGCTTATTACATGTTCCCAAATTACTTGAATCTGCATTTTATCAATAATTACATTGGATAGAAGTTACTTGAAACAGTCTTTGAAATTTCATGGGTTTCATCATTGCCCAGCTGCAGTTGTAACAAATGATTTGCAAAGAAGCCGAGCTGTCCCTCACGTGATTGGTCTGATATCTAATAGGGTCACAGTTGTCATTATCCATTAAAGTTAAAAAAGTATCCAATAAAGTTCAAGACAATTTTAAGACAAAGGAAATCAAATAACGGCATTCCAAGTGGAGATTTTTCGAGGCTCAGACGTCAAATACACGATTTCCGAAGTACGACAGTATGGAGTGTTCCTGATACCTCTGAATTAACAAAAATCATGTTATGGACAAATGAGAAAACGTAGTGAACTCCACAGTGAATTTTATTAAGACGACCTAGGTTTCGACACGTTGTGTCATCTTCACCTGAAGATGACACAACGTGTCGAAACTTAGGTCGTCTTAATAAAATTCACTGTGGAGTTCACTACGTTTTCTCATTTGTCCATAATGGAAAACTTCCACCATATCTCGCCGGAATTCATATCCTCTATTAAAAATCATGTTACTTAAATGCTGGATTATTTTCATGTTGGTTTGCACACTTGTGTCACTACAAACTAGCAGCCAGAGTCACGTAATTGTTGCAACGAAAGAAAACATGAAGTTATGTGTTAAGGAATGTGCACACATTTCGAAAGGTGGTAATCTGTGTAGTACTCCTTGCCGAGAGAAATCACTACATGGGTGACAAGGAGAATTCCCCTCAACCCCTCTCTGGCGTAAATCCACTCGAAATGTTTTCTTTGAGGCATTCTTGGATGGAAGCATTGGAAGCAATGGCTGCCTCAGCGTGTCCCAGAAAGGAGTCCACCAAACAATGAGGAATGAGAGATCGGAGGCAGTTGAGCAGAGATAAAAAGAGGTTATGACCGAGAAGAGCTTAGCGTGGAGAACTAATCCTAAGGGCGATTGATACACCCAGATGCCGTGCATGTCGCAATCACGCGTCACAGCGGACATCGGAGGGAATTCAGCATGAGCGTGAGAAGAGGAAATGCCCCCTCCCCCAAAGCCCCTCTCTTCTCTGCTCCCCCCCGCCCCCACCTCTGTCCCGCCCCTTCTCTCTCTCTCTCGCATCCCACACGCAAACAAACAAAGCAGTGTCCTATCGCCGTCGTCCCCACCCCACCCCATTATCCCTGGACCCAACACTCCCATTTCATTCAACACTGCTCAAACCCTTTTGTTAGTTTTACAAAAGAAATTACTTCGCCCTCCCTCCCTCGTCTCAATTAACCGCCCGGGCGTTTTTAATAAGCCGCTGCTGCCCCAGATGAACGTCTTTCTCTCTCTTCTTCCCTCGATTCAATTTCGGAGACGCGCATCAAACGCTGTCCTCTTCCCAAACCACTCATTCCCCTCACACCACCCCTATCTTTAAAACCCTCCCTCTGCCTCTCCCCCCCCTTCCCCAACCCTTACTTGCCCTTCGATGAATTTCTATCCCTAAAACTTTATCCTCCGCGTCCCGGCAAGCCTACGCGTCTCCGCGTTGAGAAGAAGGTTGCTAACAGTACTCGTGCACAAATATCCATTACCTCCTCTGTCCTTGAGGTTCGACCACTCCTGCTGCCATGGGGGGGGGGGGAGTGGTGGAGAATTAAGGTAGTTGGAGCGAAAAATCACTTCACCTAGAATTTGATAAATTTGGCCTCATTAAAAAAAAACTCATCTTTCCAATGATATCAACATATCAACCCCTTGCCGAACTACTTTTTGAGCAATTTGCCTAAAAATATAAACTGTTTTACATGGGATAGATTATGGCTGTACGATGCAGAGTGAGGATATTAAATAAATTAGCAACTTCTTACACCTAAATTACGTCAAAAAACTAAAATTGTATAATGTCAATGGAGGCAGGCGATACTTTGTGGAATTTAGTTGCACTGAGCATGAAATCAAAGTCTTTCATTTAACATGTTCAGTAAAATTGTGTAGATTACATGTTTTCTCAACTATTTGTAAAAAATAATCTATTACTCACTTTACAGTAATTTTTACAGAATAGAAAAAAACAACCTGCTGTTTTGAAGGGTTTTGAGCCGTACTGCGGGAAAAAATGAGGCAAGTTAGAGACTTGTGCAGCTTTATTTATTCAATTACTGTGAATTTTGATCATGTATAACTATAGATATATTTGCGCCATTATTATTACAATATTTAGTTCATAATTGTTACAAACGCTGAATTAAAAAAATACAATTTGAATATGGTCTCCATTATGACTAGGGATCTACTATCTCGCTCATGCCACCTTAAAGCTGTGTTCAAACTCGTTAGGCATTAGGGAGCATGGATTTGGCTGCCTAAATTTTGGGCAGCTAACAGAAGGGAGCATGAGTTTGGACGCCCTTAGCAAGTGTCGCCATCTGCTGAGCTCGAAGCAAACGAAGGACAAGGGAAATACGGAATACGATAATGTTTTGGACATATGACCCTCATGACTAGTGCTGTTTGAAATTTGATTGCGATTATAATACATTTTCTCATTATTTTCGCAATATTATTGGTTAATTCGTAACATTGAGATTTATATAGTTAGATTCCGTGACTTACAGAGTACAGTATAGCACATACTTATAGCTTTTGTTCAATGTGTTTGTATCTTTTTAAGTTCGTGGTTTGTGTCAATGTTTCCTTTTGGTAGATAGCGATTCGTGCCCATTTAGCCATTCGTGCCCATGCGTTGGGCACCCATTTAATCCATTGGACATCCATTGGATGTCCCGGCTGACATCCATGGACATCCATTTGGTGTACTCTGGACTTCCTATGCACGCATAGGATGTCTATTTCAGGATTTTGAAAGGATTTGGCAATTCTTTCAGATTCTTGGTATGTACAGGGTGCAAACCAACTGCAGTGCAGTAATAAGTGAGAAGAAGCCTCATTTCCCTAGCGAAAATATTGTAGCGAAAATATTGATCAATTAATCTGTATCGCATGTATAGGTACCTAACCTACGACTCGACGCACCTAATTTCGCACCTATTGTTGTTGTTTCAGCGTTGAGAAAGGCGTATATATGTAGTCACTTACTTGGATAAATGTGACTTCGAGAACTATAATCATTAAATGATAATTCCGTGATAGTTTGAAGGAAATACCATATAATCTTGATATAAGTTATTTGCCATTAATTAATACCAGATAACTGTTATCCTATGTTGCCACATAGTATGAATATAAATGCAATATTACTGTGAATAAACAAGATTTTCCAATTCCCGCACGTTAGCTTCAGCGTCGTAGCTAGGGGCTGGCCAGGCAGGCGGCTGCCAGGGGCGCAACCCTCAGGGGGCGCACTTTGCAGACCCACAGCTAATATTACCTCGATTTATGAGGTATCAACCAGTAACTGTCGTTTCTTTTATTTCTGATAGGAATTTATATTATTTAAGATTTATTTTACATCATGCCCATTGGATATCATTCTGTGGCCTCCGTATGGATGTCCCTATAGGGACCTTCATAGGATGCCATTTGAATGACATCCAATAGACATCCAAAGGATGTCCATAAGGGACTTCTGGATGTCTGGATGTAAAATGGACGTCCATTGGACATCATGCAGTAGCTGGGTGTTGGACTGAGCAGTTTAGTAAATTTGTGATTGTGTATTTATCCGTGTCTTTTAGCAGTATAGAGTACGTATTTTTAGTTTTTGTTCATTGTTCTTATATTAACTTTCACCGCTATGGCAGATAAAAATTCGTGTTAGGCTGAGCAGTCAATTGCGTTTGTGATCGTGTAGGTAATAGCTTCAATTCGAATTTTCTATTATCCCTGCACTGTTCTTTCCTTTTGCGTGCATTATTAATAAGTCTATTTACGGTGATATCCAGCCATGCATAATTAAAAAAATAGCTAACATGCGCAAGACAATATAAAAAATCTGATTTGTAAACACTCAAAATACTTCCCCGCTATGACACCTGTATATTCTGTCTCACTCCTTGATATGAAGGTCTCTCTGTCTGTTTGTTGCTTCCGAAGATGAAATTTATAACATAAATCAATCTAACATTTATCATTCATTTAATATATTCATAATAACTCACGCCCTTCCATTCAAAACAAATTACCTCCCCGCCATGTTTACTGCAATTCCACTCATTCCACTACTTTTCACGCTTTTACCACTCGGAATTATGGGAAATTCAAAATGGTGGCAGATTTAGGAAGGACTTGTTGTTGCCTAAATCCGGCGACCGATTTGTCTGCTCAAATCCGCTCCCTTATGCTGCCTAACGAATTTGGACACACTTTAAGATGGCGTCCTCCCTAAATTTCCGGATTTAGGTACCTAACTGACGATTTTGGACACGGCCTAAGCTACGTTCACGGATACTATATAAGTACCTATATACACGGATATTATACAGTATCCTTGGCTACGTTTTCGTGGACGCGTCACGAGCTCAGAGTTTACTCTGAGGTCACGAGCGCCAATGGACGCGCCTTTATTTCGCGTGTGTATTGTTCTCGTGGCGCCAGCATAGACGAACTTAACGCGAGTGAGGCACCTGCGCGCTACCTGCAGTGGAGAAATTTAAATGATGAAATGATTCGCGACGCCGCGCCGCCCGCGTTGATTTCTCGAGACAAGAATTATTTGGAAATTCGAGTTACAAAACTTGAGCTATAAAAATGTCCCCTCTAAGATACCTACTTCACCACTTGAAAAATAAATTGCTATTATCGTGAGCTAAGGAATTGTTATTGATTGAAAAGCTTAAAAAGAAGAACCTCATAGGAATCGATAGTACATTTCTACTCCTAAGAGGCGTACACGCTACACACTATGCTACCACACACACACGTCAAATAACCAGATATAATGCACAGAATTCTATACGCAACTCTGGGTATGGCCTCCGTAGGATTATTTGTGTCACATCTGTTCGCGGTTTTTTAGTGCTGTTTATTCATCATATATTCTTCACGAGGGTTTTATTTGCACTAAAAAGAATTATCAAATGCACATATCCAATCTGACTTCATTTATTGGGTGGAATATGGCACAGGAATCGTAAATTATTATGAATAATCGGACAGTGTCCCCTTGTCGCCTGGTTTTTATGCATGGAAATATGACCATTAAATTCTTATTGTGCGTTCTTTGCCTACTATCCGGGCGATGTCTCTTTTCCTTGCGCAGGTTTGGAAGTGCAGTGCGGTTCCCTCTTGAAAAGAAAGAAAGGATTATTAAGTTCCCTTTGAAAGAAGTATTAAGATGTTCTCATCCTCAAGACGAGGTCAACTTCACCGCTAAACCAGTTTCGCTATTTTTTTGTCTCAGTTTCACCGCAATGCAATTAGAAGAATCGGCCTTCGCTATTGATGACATTCGGAAAACTACCTACACGTTTTCTAATCCTCTGATATGCAATTATGGGCCTCTTAGCTCTCTTCTCAATGCAATGACGATCCTGGGTTCCAAATTGTCCTGCCCTTCTACAATGTTGGCTTATAAATTCCCAAGGCACCTTTTTATTACCTTCATAGCATTACCATCTCACAACATTTATCAGAAATCCAATTATTGAAATAACTGAGCTATTTTCACTTTTGCGCATTTTATTTGTTTTCGAGAAAAAATGGGTTATTATTTGTTAATATCGCTCTTTAGGCCAAATACTGTGGAATGGATCTCTAAGACTCATGTTTCGGATAACGTGCATTTGTTGTGCCTGTTTAAGGGATACATTCTCTTGTACATTGTACAATACTATCCCTAACTTTAATAAGTGAAGTGTCGCGTAATGTTTTACCTAAATTGAAGTGATACTCGTATACGAATTCCACAGTTTATCTTGAAATGTCCACGGGATTTTTTCTCAAATAGATTTAAACTACACGCTCCGTATTATTTTCCTTTCGTTCGCTAAACAAAGAAATGTTATTTGAGCAGAATACGTCGTACTCCGACCACCTGGTACCAAGAAATATTTGTACTGAATGTCGCTCATGCAGAAAAAAATACTAAATCTATTTGCGATGACTGGAGTACAGATAAACAACAATATTGGACATATAACGCCACCAGTAGTTGGTTTTTGACGAAATTGTTTTGTTGCTGGAATTCACCACAGCAAAGCCATCTTCGCACTATGTAATCACAAAAAGCTTTAAGAACATTTGATGCTTGCAGTAGACCGTTGTATTTTGAATTATTTACACCTAAAATTCGGAAAGTCGTGGGTTTCACGCGAAAATTTCGAGGGATCTCCCGTTCATTGGTTGAAAAAGATTGCAGTTCCTGTTTATCCGCTTAGACTTCATTTTATGAGGAAAATGATAATTTTGTCCTCGTAGCTCCAAAAAAATATTTGTCTATTTGATTTTTCACTCTATAAACATGTGTCCTTTGACGGTGGAGGGAAATAATAATAATAACTTTATTGAGAACTTGGGATCTATGTCCCCTATAAGGTTCTAATGGAATACATACAACATTTGAATTACAATGTGATGCATTATATTAGATTGTACAGAGCTTTGGCCGGGAGTAGAACAATAAAAATGTTTCTGTAAGAAAAAGCCTCTGAGAGGCTACTGCACCACAGTATCGATTTATAGAGCATAATATCATGTAACACAACCCTTTGAAATATCAAAGATTTCATGCGAAATCCGTGTGGGTGCATGCGTAACTACATTTACAAAAAAGAACAGGTTTAAAACACAAACAAAAGAACTCAATTATTATTACCTAAGGTTCAAAATGTATGTAATGGAAACTAAAGTACCTTTTTAAATCCTTTGCATGGCAGAGACGTAATCAGTCCAGTTCCTAACACACAGGTTTTGAAGGAAAAAGGTCTCTCGTTTGAAGTCTTTTCTCCCTTTCTTCATTTCCCCCTCCCCCCCGCTCCATTATTATTCTCCGGTGAGCGCGACTCTGAAGGGAGAAAGAAACGATGTCCTCAAAGGATTCGCGATATATAACCGGCCACCTCAATTGAGTCCTTTGATCTCTCGGAGGGTTAAATGCGTTTACTTGCGTGTGACGGATGAAGAATTTCAATTTCTAGATGAATTGCCATCCTAAAGTGTAACTTCGGATTTTTTTCTGCGATGGGAGGCGTCAGCATCCAAAAAGGGAACCATCCAAACTATGAAATTCGTTTATAAAACTGATGATCTCAGGCCTGACCTCGTGGCTTAATGGATATCCATGATGAGAAAACCACCTTTGTTATTTCCACAAACTTTCTTACGCTGGCACGACGCGCGTTTCACCACACCGTGGCATACTCATGTGCATTTAGTGGTAGGTTGCGTGGGAATATATATAGCCTGGGTTTGTGTTGAGGAAAGGAAAGGGGGTGGGTGGGGATGGGGGAGGGGAGAGGATTTCCGTTAAGTTTAAAAATGAGTACCAAAGAAGGCTATGGGTTTCTCGGAAGACTGCTAGGCGACTCCGACGGCTGGGGGGGAAAGGGTGGAGTGTTTAGAAGGGGTTTTTAGGGGTGTAAGGGGGAGTTGCAAGGGCCCTCTCCTTTTCTCAACATAAGCCCAGGCTTTATATTCCCACGCAACCTACCTCTAAATCCACATGCGTATGCCACAGTGTGGTGAAACGCGCGTCGTGCCAGCGTAAGAAAGTTTGTGGAAATAACAAAGGTGGTTTTCTCATCATGGATATGAAATTCGTTTAGAAAGACGCAGAGAGAAAAGTCTCAAGTTGCGCCAGTCTCAAGCCTAACGATTCATCCCTTAAGTTTGTTCATATACCGATTGTGTTAGCCAAGGATTGTTTGTCGAAATGCCTTCGGAGGAAAATCTTGCTAATGTATCCCAGCGACCGAGAAGGAAATGGACCGCTCACAATATTTCAACCAAATTCTAGAGTAACCGAATGAATTGAATTTCGCCCATTACAATTACAGCTCCCGTTCCCTTCTTCTTCTTCTGACATCCTACAATGCAAACTTCGACCCTTGTTCCAGTGATATACGCCTCACCACAGAGCTAGCTCCATCCCTCGCAGCCAATATTAATAAAACTATATAAATATGCACTTTCAATAAAACCCAGAGGTTGTTCGTCAAAGGCAAATTGCCGCACAGTGGGCCCAAATGCCGAAAAGGTGGTGAAAATAAGTAAATGTTATTTGATTTATGCAATTCACAACATTACTGTTTTCGAGGTCGCTGATCACGACTCTGCAATTAGAATTTTTGAAAAAAAATGTTTTAAGAAAAAACTGCAGCTTTTTGCAAAAAATAAAAGTGATACAACCGTAATGAAAAAGTTTTTTTAATAAAGGTTTTCGAGGCCGCTGATTACGAATCTGAAATTCGATTTGTGAAAAAAATACCTACATATAATTTTTTTACCTGCAATTTTGTAGGAAAAATAAAAGTGACACAATCTTACTGAAAAAAGTTTTATACAGGTTTTTGAAGTCATTGCTTATGAGTTTTCGATGGCATTTTTTTATTTGGCTGAACAATGACAATGAATGATGTAGCATTTTCCCCCCCTTTTTTGGCCAATTCCACTCTTTGGACAGTTTCCCCTCTGCGGACTGTTTATCCTCCGGACTTAGCCGAAGGACTTGCCCGAACGACATGTGCGCCAACGACGGCCAAAATGCCTACGACTACAAAATGCAGCGACTACTGCCAGCGACTTCTGCCACGACTTCTGCCACACCTTTCGCCGCACCATTCGCCGCACCATTCCCTCACCAGGTCCTGCATCGTTTTTATAGCCAGTAAAGTGAGGAAGGATACCAAAAATGCGGTCATCCTGACCAAGGCACAAAGGCTGTGATCCTGTATTCTGCAGCCGAAGCCAGAAAACAGTTCCTGGCGCTCCAATTAAAAACTGCCACCCTATCTATCACCCATCCCATTATTTCCTCCCCTCCAAGGCTACCAATCGCTAACCTCCTGACCTTACCCATTCCACCTTCGTCCTTGTCGACAGACCCCCTCCTCAGCTGACTCATGGCTGAGCTCGCCCTCTATTGCTTCCGAGACGGCGACCGGGTAACACCGTTGTGTGAGCCTGCTGACTTAGTCATTTTGTACTTAAGAGAGAAGCTCAACCTCTCGTACTTGTAAACTTAAATTATTTTCCGACTGGAAACTTCTCATTACGGTCGCCTGGCACTCGACCTACGGGTAAATTGTTTGTAACTGGGTTGGTTCTATTTGTGATTTGTGAAATATATTGATAAGTTAAGTTATTGATTGATAATACTTGTGTTTCGTTCGTTTTCCTCATTTATCTCATCAGTACGCAAGGGCTTACTTGACCACGGCCGAGGACAGGCGTGCTAGATCTAATGGGGGATCTGGGCTTACACTTGAAACTTCTGGTGTTCCGGCGGAATCCACACCCAACGTGGTTCCCCGAGGCCAGGTGAACGAGCAGAATCCAACCCGTGTCGCACCGCCAGTCCCAATGCAACCTGTTCTGCCGCTGTCTGAAGGTCTGGTCATAGTGAAGCAGCTGATCGCTGATTTTCCACCATTCGAGGTTTCCAATACAAACAATTGGTATAATTTCATGTTGAAACTGACAGAAATTGTCTCTCTTTCGCTAGTTCCTTTGTCTACGTTGTTTTATTTAGTCATCACCAAGCTGCCAGCTAGTTCTCATCAGTTTTGGCTCTCTATGTTAAATCAGAATCTTTCGTGGGCCGAAATTACCAAACAAATTTGGGGATGAATTGTAAGTGATCGAGAGTTTGACCGTCTTGTTACTACTAAAGTAAAGAGATTTCAGTTCCCCCGTGAAACTCCTAATGATTTCGTATGTTCTGTTCGTAACGCTATTCAAGTGTTGGCGTTGGAGTTTACAGAGTGCCAAACCGTTCGTTTAATTATTCAAGGGTTAAATCTTCTCACTAAATCCGCCATAATGTTTGCCTGCCAGCCCACTACCTTTGAGGAGCTAGACTCTGTCATAACCCAGGCATCAAAGCAATTGATGGATTGTGCCGAGTACGCCAATACATTTCATAGTATTTCTCCTAATGTCTCCTCAGTTGCCGCAAGGCAAATAATTTGTTCATATTGTCGTAAAATTGGGCATCATGCAAGGGAATGTCGGAAGAAAGCCCGTGAAACACGCCAACCAGCCGTGAGTTTCATGAGTGTACGACAAAATTGTAACAGTAATTTGCCCCTTCTTCCGATAAAACTTCAGTCTGTTTCTTGCAATGCCCTCATTGATACTGGTTGTTCCGTTTCTATTTGCGACGAAAAGTTCTTCAAGACTCTTAAAATTCGCGGTGGCAAATCTCAAAAGTCTTCCGATGTGCCAAAATCCCCCCCCCCTCGAAACCTCGAGACTCGAAAATCCTCGGAGACTGCCCGAGCGAAGAGCTAAGTGCATCGATCTGCCCCGGTCAGCGCGATCGCTCCGGTCATCGCGGTTTCTACAGAAACACTCTTTTTATACTGTCCGCGCTGGTGCTGACATCTTTTTCCACGTTCGAGTCGACCTGCGGATATTCCCACCAATCCAACGTGTGATAACATTTCCCCTCTTCACCCCACTCCTCCACTGGCCAGCTGTTTCCCCTCCTGCGCTGGCAAAGTGTACCGCCATCATAGCAGCTCTCTTTGCAATTGACCGCGCCGATGAAAGGACGTGACGGTTTGGTTCCACTTGTGATCGTCTTGCAAAGACAAGGTTAACGGTATTTAGCCTACGGGCTTGTGTTATACTGTAATAATTGTAAATATATAAATACTGTCATTGAAGTTATTTCAAACTAGCTAAGGTTGTTTTCATTGTTTTTTCTCTCGTTACGCCCACCAAAAATCAGTCAATTCGTTCGCGACGTCAAGTTTCACGGGCTTGCGTTGCACCGATTCTATCGAGCTATTAACAGTTTCTGGTCAACCGTTTCAATTAAGGATGTCGATGCAACTTAAGGTTCAAATCGACAAATTTTCCTGGCAGCATACATTTTATGTAGCCAATATTCCATTTCCAATTCTTCTAGGCCTTGATTTTATTCGGAAATCCAATATGATTGTTCATCCGAAAGCTGTCTCTTTTGAAACGTCTCCCGCTACTAAGTTAAATTTTATCGCTTATTCAGTTGACAATTGCGCATCGTGTGCGTATCCCGAAGTGCCAAGCAGCAGTCGGTCGACAGATTCTTGCAGCAATCCTTTTCTCATTGAAAATGGATCGAAATCTTCGGATAATTTGATAAGTGAGTTAAAATATTTGTTGTCGCAATATCCCGATGTCATGACCCACGATTTGGGGACCACATCGCTTATGACTTACGAAACAGAATTAACTGACTGCAACCCGATTCGGAGTCATCCATTCTCTTTATCTCCCGTTAAGGCACAGATCATGAAAAAACATGTACAGTCGCTGCTCGACAAGGGAATTATTCAATTCAAGGGAACTCAAATTGGTCTTCTCCAGCCTTTTTAATTCCCAAGAAGGATGGTACGGAGAGGTTAGTTGTGGATTATCGTAAGCTTACTAAGCAATTTCAAATAGACGGTTATCCCACTCCGTCGGTGGAACATGCATTTCAGTATTTAGCTGACGCAAAATACTTCACTATACTTGATCTTAATTCTGCTTTTCACCAAATTCCTTTGTCTGAAAATTCGAAGAAATATACTGCTTTTGTCACACCGTTCGGGATATATCAATATACTCGTTTGCCATTCGGGTTTTCCAATTCTCCCCAAGTCTTCACTCGCTTAATTAACGAGGTACTGGGAGATCTAAAGTATTCCTGTTTGTATCCTCATATCGATGATTTGTGTATCTATTAAAAAAATTCCAGGGATCATATTAATCACGTCGATGCTGTCCTTAAGTAGAGCAACAACAATGTGTAAACTCTCCTTGCCTTGTAGTAAATGAAACGTGCTTAATCAATTCAAATCATGATCAAAGTGCTCTGAGGATTCTACATTTAAATATTCAGTGTCTACGTTCGAAAGTGAATGCTCTCGAATTATTCTTAATTGATCACCAGCCTGATGTTGTCTGCATCTCTGAGCACTGGTTGAATCATAATGAAGTAAATTTTACAAGCATCAGTGGTTTTAGCGTAGTCTCGCACTTTTGCAGATCAGAACACAGGAATGGTGGGGTATTGATCTTAGTTAATAATCGACTTACAGCGCGAAATATTTGTTGTAAAAACTCTAGTAAGGAAATTGACTTTGAGTGTTGTGGTGTGTATCTGTCATTTGGTGTTAAAAAAATTGCTATAATGTGTGTTTACAGGTCGCCGCTCGGTGACTTTTCTACTTTTATAGATTATATCCTGAGGGTAATTCCTGTATTTGCTAAGAGTTCAGACCATCTTATTATATGTGGTGATTTTAATGTTGATTTTGGGTCTGTCTCTGGTCAAAAGAATTGGTTATTAGATACTTTAATGACCTTTAACCTGACGCCTACTATTAGGGAACCTACCCGAGTTACCAGCTCCTCCTCCACAACCATTGATAATATTTTCTCCAGTATTGTTCCAACTGCATGTGTTAACCTGGATTTCTTTTTCTCTGACCATAAAGCTCAGCTCAGTAAGTTTTCTGTAGATGGTAAGTCCAACATTATACACAATGGGGTCCTTTATAAGCGATCCTACTCTTTTGAAGCTCAACTACATTTTCAGCATTTGCTCCAGCAAGAGTCCTGGGATGGCATGTTTACTAGTGATGCTTTTGATACAAACTTCAACCACTTTCATGATGTATTCCTGCATTGTTTCAATATATGTTTTCCCTTACTGCCGGTAAAAATTTCTGCACCCCGGAAAACTGACAATAAGTGGGTAACACGTGAAATAAGAGATTCAGCTGCTAACTTAAAACAGGTTTTTAGTAACCTTAAAATAAATAACACTGAGACACAGAGGGCATTGTACAAGACTATGAAAAAGGGTCATAATGATTTAATCAATAAGGCTAAAAAAAGTTATAATATGCAGATAATTAATTCCTCTAATAATCGTAGTAAATCTGCATGGAACCTTGTTAAAAATGCAACTAGATCCTCTAAGTCTCCAAAATCTAGCATAGATGCTGTTCTCCATAACAATATTTTAGTTACCAATCAGAATGATATTGCAAACTTATTTAATGAAAATTTTCTTTTTTCAATAACTAGACTGCTCAATGGAACCAACCGACAAACAATTCCTGATGTGCGCCTGCATAATAGGCCTCATCATGCACAAAGTATTTTTCTCTATCCAGTAGATGATAAAGAAATTGTTAACATCATCAAAACAATTTGCAAGAAACACTCTGCTGGACATGATGATATACCCTGTTCTCTATTAAAACAATTTGGTGACCCCCTTGTGATTAATATTTTTAAACACATGGTTAATGAATCCTTATCTTCGGTTACCTTTCCTAATAAAATAAAGATAGCTAAGGTTATCCCTTTATTTAAAGGTGGTGATCCACTAAATATGAATAGCTATAGACCAATTTCGGTTTTAATCGCTTATTGGGTTTCTTAACTAAATTTAATATTCTTTCAGACTTTCAATTTGGCTTCATGAAGAATAAGTCGACCGAAACTGCCATAAACAAACTTATCCATGATTTAATAAGTTCTATGGACAGTCAGAATCATGTAATAGAGTATTTGCGTAAGTGAGGTATTTTGTTGAAATTTATTATAGCGAGTAGTGTTTGGTTTCGAAATGCCACGTACGAAATACCAAGGTATAATTCCAACTAATTAGTTTAATAAATAGCTTTTAATATGCATTGTTTTAGCATCGAAATTGCCTAGGTCTAAACGCCCAACCATTAGTTCTTCGTAGTGTGATGTCATCTCCCATATAAGCAGAAGCGAAATAGCCTAGCTGTGCGTTGAGAGTGAAATAGTATTTGCCTTTTCGAAGTTATTTCGATATTTGCTAATTAATAGCTAAATTTTGGCCGCACGCTAAGACTACACAGTCACACAATCTCCAAATCAACAAATGGTCGACTATGGGAGATGACGTCAGAGCCTACAAAACATGGCGGACCAGTGTTTCGGCGCAATAATAATTTATTAGATTTTATTAGCTAATAAAAAATTAACGACAAGCCTCTCGAGCGTCAGAATGAAAATTTAGTGTCTGAAGTATCGATAGATTTTTTAGATGTCACTTCCCAAAAGTGTGCAAATACTCTATTGGTGTTTTTTATGACCTAAAAAAGGCTTTTGTCTCTGTTGATCACACAGTACTACTTATGAAGCTTGAGTCATATGGAATTTCTGGGGTTGCCAACCAGTGGATAAGATCGTTTTTGACAGGAAGATCACAAGTGGTTAAATTATATTCTGAAGAAATGAGGTCCTTTACTACCTCAACTCCTCTGACAATAGAGAGAGGTGTCCCCCAGGGATCAATACTGGGTCCCCTTCTTTTCCTTGTTTATATTAATGATCTCCCTAATTACTTTGTTAATGGGTCAGTTTACATGTATGCTGATGATACAACCCATGTTACCTCCTCCAGGAGTCCAAACCATGCTGTAGTGCAAAAGAATTTAGACTGCATGAGTAAGTGGTGTGAGGATAACATGGTTTTTGTTAATTGCGATAAAAGAACTTTTATTCAATTCCATCCCCATCAAAAATGTATAATTGACTCCCCCCTTTTAAGACTGAATGGTTCTTGCCTGAAGGGCTCCACCCTAACAAAATTTTTAGGATTGTATGTTCACGAGACCCTATCCTGGGAAACTCACATTGAGAAGTTATGTTCCAGAGTTGCCGTAGGGTGCTATCTCTTAAGGAATGTTGTGACAATGGTGGATACTGCTACTGCTCTTTCTGTTTATTATGCTTTTATCCACAGCAGACTGAGATAAGGAATTACTGTGTGGGGTCACTCTTCCCATTCAATACGTCTTTTTAGACTACAAAAACGCGCCATAAGAATATTGGGAAATATTCCGAGGAAAACCAGTTGCAGACCATATTTAAAAAAAATTAATATTCTTACCCTTCCTTGTTTATACATATTTCACACTGTTACGTTTGTTTTCCAAAATAATTCTCTATTCACCCTGAAAACTAATTCTGATATACACCACTATAGCACGCGAGGATGTAAAGACTTAAGAGTAGTTACCCACAGCACTGCCATGTTCTCAAAGAACCCGAGTTATGCAGGTGTTAAATTTATGAATACCCTACCTAGGGATTTAAGGGAAATCGGTAAATTCTCTTTATTTAAGTCTAAATTTCAGAATTTTTTATCCCAGCATACTTTCTATTCAACTGATGAATTCTAATCTGTATGTAAATAATATATTACCTTTGAGACATTCCTGCTGCTCTATTTATTATTGTTATATTTTTTCATTCTTGTAAATAGGTGTTGTGTAAATGTAAATGTGTGTTTTATTATTATTTTAATTTTCTCATCCTGCACTGTAACAGTTTGCTGACCTGTTCCATACATGTATATTCACATGTCCTAGAACCAATAAATTATTATTATTATTATAAGAGACTTCGTTTGGCTGGACTTACTGTATGTGAGGAGAAGGTTAAACTTGGCACTACGTCTCTCACTTTCCTGGGCAACTTGATATCCAATGGAAAACTTCAAGTTGATCCTGATAGAGTTAAGCCAATCAAAAAATTCCCTGCTCCAAAGAGTTTGAAGGAAGTGGCGAGATTTCTGGGGTTATGTGGTTTCTATTCAAAGTTCATTCCAAGGTATTCTGAAATTTCTATTCCTTTAAATCACCTTAAACGTAAGAATGTTCCCTTTCACTGGTCAACGGCAGAGAATGAAGCTTTTATTCAGTTAAAGCAAGCTTTGATTAAGCCCCCGGTGCTGTCTTTCCCTCGTTTTGAGGATGAATTTCACTTATTTGTTGATGCTAGTAGCCTTGCATTAGCTGCGGTGTTAAACCATAAAGTAAACGGTGATTTCATACCTGTGGCATTCGCTAGTAAAGCATTATTGGATCATGAAAGAAAGTTATCGACTTACGAGCTGGAATGTATGGCTATATGCTGGTGTGTCGAGAAATTCAATGTGTACCTTCAAGTAAAACCTTTTCATTTGTATACTGATAATGGAGCATTGTCATGGTTGTTTTCACATCCCAAACAGCTGGGAAAGTTGGGTAGAATGGTTCTTAAACTCTCTTCTTATAAGTTCACCATCCATCATGTACGGGGAACTGCCAATAATGTAGCTGATTGCCTTTCTCGTGTCGTTCCTGTGTCTAGTGATAATGTTGCTAGTGATATTGATTCATCTAAAGTTGATGATCTATTTCCACCAATGGCTTGTGTATTGAATAATGTTCCTTTATCATTTGTTAATATTAGAGACCATCAAAGGTCAGATCCTACTTTGAGGGATGTTCTCCAGAAATTGCAGAAAAATCCCTTGTCTTGTGCAAATTATTTTGTTAAGAACCAGCTGCTATGTTTTGGCAATTCACAAACTCTGAGAGGGAAGGTGGTTTTACCTGTTGTGGTTCGACCAATGATATTCCAATATTTTCATTGTTCTAGTTTTGGGGGACATCTGGGAATTACCAAAACTTATGAGAAAATTAGCAGGGAATATTGGTGGAAGGATATGAAAAGGGAAATTTTTGACATGGTCAGAAATTGCCACTTATGTCAGACATGTAAACCTAGACATTATTCTTCGCCTGGCATGTTATCTTCTAACATCCCTTCTGATGTCTGGGAAAGAATTTATATTGATTTTGTCGGCCCATTCCCATCCACAAAGGGTAGTAATCAGTATATTTTAACACTGATTGATGGGTTCTCTAAATTTTGTATATTGGAGCCTATACGAAAGGCTACAGCTGGTGCTGTTGTGTCTGTCCTCACTGAAAGAGTCTTCTCCAAGTTTGGTTTTCCAAAATATCTGGTCTCTGATAATGCTTCAGTTTTTAAGTCACACTTGCTTAAGGATATGTGTTTACTACTTGGTATAAAACAAGTTTTCACATCTCCATATTACCCTTGTGCTAACCAAGTCGAAAGACTTCATCGAAATTTAAAATCTGCCTTGACAATTTTATGTAACAATGTTCACTCTACATGGGATCTTTTCCTCTATGATCTAAACTTTGCTTTCAATACTGCTGTACATGGTAGCACTGGCCAATCACCTGCCAAAATAATGTTTGGTAGACAACTGCCACATCCTCTTACAACTCAGTGGTCAATTCCTATTGAGCTGTTCGAGGACAAAATTAAGGATGATCAGAGGAAAGCCAACTTGCAACAAGTGGTCGCCAATCTCAAAAAGCCAAGGGCAAAACATGGGGAGGCTTTTAACAAACTCGACTCTCCAGTAAATGTTGCCCCTGGGGATTTAGTTCTTTGTAAAAATCATCCTATTAGCTCAAAGGCAGACAAGAGAACAGCCAAACTAATGCCTCTTTGGGAAGGTCCTTTCATTATAAAAAAATTGTCTCTCCTGTAACAGTTGTTCTGAGCTATCACATGATAAATAAAAAATATTTCATGTCTCTCAGTTGAAAATTTATCATGGTGACTCTGTGAATTCTCACTAGCTCAATATGGTGTGACTATTGCATTTTTCAAATCAACTCAATGAAATACTATGATTCTATTTAAACACACTGTTATTTGTTGCCTTTTAGTTGATCAATATGTACTATTCTATTAATCTATTATTATACTAATACTTAATAATGTGAATACAGTGATCACCATACATATAATTTTGTCCTTCTCTCAAAGTGTGCAAATTGTGAAATCTGTTGGAGAACGAATGGTCTGATTGGAATGGGATGTGGGGAGAACAGCCAGGAACATTCCCGAGGTGACTCGCTTCCAGATAAGTTGCGGAGGGTCAATGGCTGTTAAGATTCATGTGTGTGCCATCGACTGTGATTATACCATTGTCCTCCCAGGGTGATTAGTGCTTTTTTATGGTGATTAACTGTGTAATTGCAAACATTATCATTTTCTGTCTCTACCTGGCTATCTAATTTCTGTAGTCAGGTTATGTATGTTGAATATTGGGTTGTTAGGTCATGTATCTGGCATAGGGGGTGCGATCCCATCGCCCGGCAATTATAATGATTGTCGCAAACAGCACCCAGCTCTAGTATTATGCTTAGCTGGTCTGGGGTTTCAACCCCCAACAAATTTTGAATTGAATTATCCATGACGGTGGCCACTAAATTATTTTTCTATTAATTAGCTTTTTCTAACACGTTTGGCTTAACCTGGCCCGAGAACTGATTGAATCTCTCATCTTACCCAAATTAATTTTCCATTTTTTGCTGTTTTTCATGGAAAACAACTTCTTACATATTTGGTAGTGACATTGGAGAGATATCAATCTAATTTGTCATTAAAATGACTCCAATCTTATCCTGAGTCATTTCTATCAACCCAAATTCCTTCATTGAGTTATCAATGCTTAACAGTACAACCCAATTGGTTGTGCGAAAAAAATTTAATTAGTTTTTAGGTCCATGAAATTGATTGACCTCTCATTCTGAGTCGTTCAATCAACCCAACTTCTTTAATGACTGTGTTTATGCTTAACAGTGCAACCCAAGTGGTGGTATAAAACCATGTAATTAGTTTTTAAGGTTCATGAATATGGGGGATCCACTCACAAATTTTGTATAATCATTAATATTATTAATACTAGGGTGAACTTGGAATACAGAATGATATTGTTATACTTGAATTATCATTAATATTGTTAATACTAGGGTGAACTTGGAATACACAATGATATTGTTATACTTGAATTATCATTAATATTATTAATACTAGGGTGAACTTTGAATATAAAATAATATTGGTATATTTGTATGATTATTATAATTATCTAAAGTATATTTAACTGGTGTCACACAATTGCATACTATTACTTTCAATGAATACAAGTCTACTTTCATTGAACAATTGTATAATCCTGCCTTCAAGAATATTTGCTTTGTTTTATGCAATATTCTCATTCTAGTTAATTCATTACACCTGACGAGTCAGATGTTTCGTCTACCTTAACGCGTCAGCTTCTCTCGCGTCAGTCTGTGCCAAGCCATTGCCTTGCTATTGAACATGCTCGGTCTATTCTAATGATCCTACCTTGCTGCATCTCCCCTACTCTCCTCTTTCCCCTGCCGAAGTTCTTGAAGGCTTCAGGGATTTTAAATTAGTCCTATTGAAGCCTCCTGGGCAAACTCATTTTGTATAAATATGCCAAGAGATGCTCTTGAATTGACTTTTCTTCCTAGACTTCGGAGGGAGGGGGGGGGGGGGGTCGATTGGACGGACAGGCGTCTGATTCGGAATTTGTATATGAACCAGACGGCGCAGGTAAGGGTAGCCGATGGAGAATCGGGATGGGCCACGATAGGACGGGGAGTGCGGCAGGGGTGCCCACTATCGCCGTTGCTTTTTAACGTGTATTCAGAAGACATGGTAATGGAGGCATCGGTCGAGGAGGAGGTAGGAATAAAGGTAGGAGGGGGAGCTGATAAAATCAGTGAGATTTGTTAATGATCAAACATTGGTTAGTCAGTCTGCCAAGGGTTTACAGTCAATGGTGAATGCGTTAGAGGTATAGTGCTTTGATCGTCTTTGAGTATTTGCTAGAGTCCATTTTCTATTAAAAATATAGATTTGTGGATCAAAGCCATTCGATTCTATCACGTCATAGTCGTACATCACCCTACCTAATTTCAATATCATTATTTCTTAATTCGTTTCCAGTTATTAATATAATGCATTATTAATATTTTGAGGCTTTCCATTAGCAGATATATTTCTCTTTCATGTGTCTCGCGTCCATTAATCCCACCTCTCTTTACATATCTATTTTTCGTCGCGTTGAAATTGTGATTGCACCTAGAATATTATCGTTTTTCTCCTCTCCTGAGCTCGAATCCTTGGCATTCTACTGCGCTTCTCTCCAATCTGATCAGCCATGTTACATGCTCTCTCTCGCGTGTCAACTCTGGGGAGGTTATTTTGTAATCCCATCGAAGTGAGAATAACGTCATAAAATACGGAAAAAGATCCAAATTTTCGTAGTTCCTCTCCGCCAGCCAGGCGGCGTGACCATCTTCGTAACTCACCTGATGATCTGCAGGTCTCTTCGTCGAGTCACCAGCTCTTTTCATTGACTCACCGGCCATGTAGTACCACGACCGGCTCTTTCGACTCTTAATCTGTTTCATTTGCCTCCGTATTTTATTAGTTACATCCATTGAGTTGACTGGAGCTTCCCAAGGTGAAGCCAGTCCGTTTTTTTAGCTTGCGAATTTTTCCATATTGTTCTACCCTGCTACCCAAGCTTTGAATCGGATTACGTGGTGACTAAATCTCCAGTTTTGCCGTTGACTGTGTATTAAAGGCATGAAAATACATGGGATTCATTTTCTATTATGAGATATTATTATTTCTTTCCGCAAGTACGTCTTTTGCCCAAAATAAAAAAAACTTACTATTCGTCCACAGATCGTTTGCTGCTCGCCTTACGGCTTCTGTAATCGGTACGATAGGAAGATACCTTCAGTGATTTAACATGCATATGACAGTGACTTTTTAGCCAGCATTGACTGTACATCTACACTTCGTGTTAGTGAGTGAACTTTGACCGTAGCCTCTTCCTCCAAATAGTGCTCAATATTTTGACGTGGCGTTGACTGTGGTCACATTGAATATTCTTCTAAATTTTCTGTTAACGGGGGAACCCCGCCTTTTATCTCACATTCCTCTTTATTACACAGTGGTTTAACATGCCTTTGACAGTGATTACCTAGCTAGTACTAAAAATGTATCTAACATTTGAGTTAGAAAGGGAACCTAATCCTTTGGCTCGTCCTCCTATTAATGCAATGTGATTTACCAATGTTGAAAATGTATCTAAACATGGAGTTAATACGCGATCAGTAATTTTAATCTTATCCTCCTAATTATGCTCAGTTATTATTGGACATGTAATCGGTATTACAAGAAGTTTCGTGAGGGGTTTAGCTATTCTTTTGTAAGTCAATTGTACCCTAATTATACTTCTTGTTCTTTCCTGCAATGTGGTCGATTAAACGTTACGTGGTTCGGAAAAACAATGACTTTTATTTGTTCATAATCGTCCATTTCTTCAAAGCCTTGCCACGATTTTTACTCTGAATGCTCACACTAATTTTCATTTGTTTCTTGTCCATACTGACTCTTGCAAAGGGTATTTTTTGTAATACCTTGGTGATTATGTTAAAATACTTAATATTATCGTTTACTTAAACAGATAAAATATTTCTCCAATGGCCGTAAAATATAAATTTATAGGTTTAATCTATAGAGGCCGTAGAGCTCATCTACCTTGATTTAATTATGGCTTTCCAGTCATCTGAGCTTAACAAATTCCATCAATTTTTATACATTTTACGGCCATTGGAGAAATATTTTATCTGTTTAATCTATAGAGGCCGTAGAGCTCATCTACCTTGATTTAATTATCGTTTACACTCCTGATTCCTTCTGAATGTTTTGCAGCCTTTCATTACAATGCGTTTAACCATTGACTGTGAAAACATCGAGAGTGAAAGCGTTAATATTTCAATTTTTTCGAAATGCTTATTTTTTAAATGTAAATTGTTTTGTGCAAATTATTTGGTCAGTTAATTAGTATGGTTTTAAAAAACATTTTCCTAAGCATTGCACATCTTAATTTTCCTGGCTGCATTGTAATATGTCCTGGTTCTCACACTATATTTCTCATAATTATTATAAATGTCCTAATGGATTTTTTCCATTGGTAACACCTTCCTAGCTACAGAATTTCTTAAGTTTCGGTATCAAATTAAATATTTTCGTAGCGGTCGCTTATCTTTTATACGAATTTGATTTCAACTCCTATTTGAAGATTTCTAACTTCTTTATTTAGCGTAGCATTTCTTTTAGCATACAAGGTCCTTATGATGTATTTTGCTAAACATTTGTTTGTGCGCTATACATATAAACCTTATGTAGTATCGTAAATAAAATTTCGTACGCATGTGAGATTCTTTCACATTAATAAAGGCTGCTGGATATGGGATTCTTTCACTTCAATAAAGCCTTCTGCCTGTAATATTTAACGTATGTGGCCATGATATTACGCATTCCACTACCAAATTTGTATTCGCAAAATATTCGCATCTCACATCTGTTGCCTTGGAGCAGAATGTTCATCTTACTTTTTACCCTACGATAGTTGGTCCATTTCTAATTCTTAATGGCTTCAATCCCCTATGATTTGTGTCCAAAGTGTGTGCTGTTGTCTTTCGCCATGCCAACCTACCCGCTTTCATCCCTTAATATTCCAATATGTAGGTATAAGTTGTCATTTGCAGGGATCTTGTTGTTTTAGAGTTCGGCCTTCTTATCGTATTTTTGTCACCGTCCTTCTTAGGAGCTCCCTCCGTCTATTCTCCCTCTACAAATGCGCTTTTGCTGATCTTACTCTTCCATGATATGTCCGTGCCTATTTTCACTCGTATGCTTCGTGCGAGGTAGAAAAACCATTCGATTCGTCCATTTCGCACTCCCTTTGTTATTGGAATTTTATTTCGACTTCCCATCTTGAAAATCACATTAGTTCGGTAGGATTAAATTTTCAATATTCGATGAAGCTGAGTGCCAAAACCAGTGAAACGTCATTTAAAAATCACTCTTATGAAAGAAAGAGTTCGGGTCATAAGAATATGAAAGGGCTGAGGGAGTAGGTAGAAAGAGAGGGTGAAACGTACAAGAACGTTTTTCCCGCAGTCGCCGGTACACACGTACATGTAGTACGTTTCCCGCAGCCTAAGGGTTAACAACGTGAAGGGAGTGTGGCGTAGATATCTCGTTCGTGTCACCGGACGCCTCTGCATTCATTCAGCGAGAGCCTAATATGAGGGAATGCGTAATTTTGGACGTTCATTGCGTCACCGAATTACTGCTGGTCGTCAGTCACGCGCGTGACAGTGGACTGAATGAGGCGTGACGTGTGTCATGCTCACCAAAATGGATGACCTCTTTCCTGCAGTGACCTCTGTCCTCCGGGGCCCGAAGACGTCGAGGGGACTCCCCGGTATGGTTGCGAGGAAGTGTCGCGTCACGGCCGTGCCTGAGGACAGAAGAAAGAATTACTAATACTGACGCACCGCCAACTATCAGAGGAGAATTAGGGTTCGGGACAGACCTCCCTCAGTGCTTGTTAGCTCAGGGCTAATTTGATCCTCATCATTATAAATCGATATGAGCAAATATGACCAGAGAAGTATATTAAAAAGGCTGAGAAGATTTTCTGAGGCGTTATTTGAACGAAAAGAAAAATGTCATTGGTTTGAAAGCTAAGTTAGAGATATGATGACATTTTACAGTTCATGCTTGAGCTGTTTCTATTTTAAATATTTGAGATATTGTTATATTGGTGACGTCTGAATCTTTGACATTATTTTCCGAATGCATATTGAATTAGTGTTGAATTATTATGCATATTGCAACATGTTGATTTATTTTGTGAAAATATTTTTGAACACATGAAAAATATCAATACATCGATAAATAGTTTATGTTAAGTATAAATAATGTATTTATGAAGGATTTAAGGTTTTCCCGGCGAATTATATAAGTGAAGGTTTCTCGGGTTTCACACTGGGTAAGATTATTTAAATGGATCAACGTTTCGATGGTTGACTCAGCCATCGTCATCAGGTATTTACTCTATTTTCCATGTATTTATATATTGTTTATGCATAGTAGCATTGTTATACTGATATCATCTCTCTCCTGGCTCATACATGGAGTAGCAAAGGGTTTCGATCAGTAATTCATGAGGGCTTGGGTATGTTTCATGTTATAGATGGAAAAAGTGTTAATGTGAGATTGCTTTTTTACAAGATATGCATTCACTCATATCCCTTTTTTCACAAGTGTTTCGTGGCACAACTGGCTTTTATTTAAGTGTTCGAGCTAATTACGACAAATTTATTTTATAAATTAGTAGATTTCCCCATTGGAATGTACAAATTGCCACTGGGAAGGTACAACCGTCAATTTTTCAGTTTGATGCTCTAGCAGGTGAACATTTATGTTGATGAAGTGTTATTTTAACCAAATTAGGTAATTTTTGGTACTCATAAGTAATTAATAAATTTTCCTATGCAATACCCCTTGGTTGTTATGTCCTTATTTATCATCCATTTGGCTATAGGTAAAAAAATCAGACGTATGTATTAAACCTCCAGACTTCCATTAAAAAAATAGTATCACTTATAGCGCTCATCTTTTCCCAAAAACTTAAGAAGCTCTGAGGGAGACGTTGACACCTGGACGACCCGTCAGCAGGAGAGGGCAGTGCCCTTGGTTTGGCGTCACCCCGGCATGCACTGGGCCCCCCGTTTATTTGACATTATGCGCTTTGGACGTGAGTTACGGTGGAATCCCGCCCTTTGATCTCTCTGCCCACCACTTCTGCTCACGGCTGCTCTTCATTTTTCCAGTACAGGTAAGTTTAGAGAGATTTGATGATTTGAAACGGTCTTTAGCTTGAAATATTCCTCTGCTTTATACCGTGTGATAGCTACTTTGTTAGTGTACTTATATCACAATTCGAAAATCACAATTGCCGTTGGCATTTTGAGAGGTTTGTGGTAAATGTCGATATGCTCCTATCCATGGTGATTTAAAAATACCTGGGTTCGAATGTCAGTCCAGGAAGATTGTTTCGTGGAAGATAGATTTCTTATGTCTTTATTATTCCCATCGGGTAATCCCGCTCCAAGTATTGTCTTAGCATTTCCAACAGAACCTTTATAAATAAGATTTTTAGAGAAAGCCTTGTCGCAGATGTTGAAAATTTGGTGAAACTGAATGTGATTGGTCCAATCTGTACCAAACCAAATATCTATATCTACGTGTGTGAGCCACCGCAGAGGCGTGTGGCAAAGGTGTCTGCCAGAGGACACCAGCAATGGGAAGGGGAGGGGATACGGAAAAGGAGAGGACAGAGGTGAACTGTTTGTTTACGATACGTCTTGTATAAGTGCCACACTACTGTTTTATATGTGTAATCACTAATGGTGCGTGGGGAATAGGAATTTATATCAACCATATCTATCAGTTCGGCGGAGTACCTCTCTTATTCTGTCGCCTCTATCAGTTCTATAAATACAGGGCGGTGTCAAAATAATATATCCTCCGTGTTGTACTACAACTCACCTGATCTACATTTTTCAACTAATTCAAGCCTCTGCGTATAGCTTTCTAGTCTCCAAAGTCTCCCAACCTAATCCTTCCATCGACTGTTGTGTGACACTCTCTGTTCGTTCGCAGCAGTTTTTAATGGTTTCCTTTGTTTTTTATTTTGAATCTTTCTGTGGAGGGTCTCTAATGCTCGCGGCATATTCAAGGTGTGGCCTAACCAGTTCAAAGTAGAATCTCCCTTTCAATTTTTCATCGCAGAACCTTCCTGCTATGCGCTTGATAAATCCTAGTTGCTTAAACTCAGCGCTTCCAACGTTTCCTACGTGTTTTCCTCGCGCTTGGCAATAAGTCTGAGTGATTACTAGTCATTTGAGTTCATCTGACTCATTTACACATCTACCCTTTCATAGACTATTGGCGTGATTTCTCTCGTAAGAAGTGTACCGCAGCGCATTTTACTTAGGTCTAGATCGAGAACCCCCTCTCAAGACACCACGAGTTAACGTCTTTGAGATCCAATGAGAAAAATTCTAAGTCAGCATTTGCGGCAATTTCTCGGTAGATGACGGCATCGTCTGCCAACAATCTAATTTTGCTACTTCCTCTTAAGAGTTGATGTCGTTTTAATAAATCAGGAAAACCAGGGGGCTTATCACGCTTCTACCTTGCCTGACCCCGGATGTCACTCTCGCCATGTTGGAACTAATGCCGTCGATAACTAAGTTTTTTTGGCGGTCAGTTATAAAATCACTCATCTACTTCACTATTTTTCCGTGAACCCCAGATGATTGTAATTTGAATATTAGTTGCTATGAGAATATGTCATCAGTCCCGGCAATGTGATTCGCCTCAGAGCGATGCCTTGGGTGACTGCAGTGTGAGTCTTTTCACTGCCGCCATAACTCCAGTTCAGGGCGAGTACGAGCACGCTTTAATCGCTTCGCCCTCCTCCCCACCGTGTGGTGATCGTGGATTTCCTCGGGGGAAGCGGTCGACTCGACACAAGCTTGCATGATTAGAGGTGTCCTTATTACGTCGGGCGACACTGAGTTTGCCCTCTCGCACTTAAGCTATTGTCTCATAGTGGAAAAAGAATTGTATGCATGAAATACGTAAGCTAAAACTGTGAAAAAGAAAATTAAGTGCAGATTTGTTGTTGTGTTGATGTATTGACAGATTTGCAACACAAATTACACAATACAGCTGCATCAATAATTTTTTGCGAATACTACGGTAAAGAAAAACAGATCGAGGCGTGTTGTATGGGTAATGCATTATCGGATGGAGGAGTGTGTCCGGGGGGTGGGGGGAGATGAAGGCTTTCGAACGTGAGGGCGGAATTAGGGAAGGGCCCTCCTCGTCTTGAGCGGCGCCGTCTCAATCTCTGTGGGCTCGGGGTAAGAAGGGAAAGGGGGTGGGGGGAGGGGGAGTGGGTTTGAGGGGGGAGGGGATCAGAGCGCGTGGCCTGGAGAGGGTGTGTGTACCTTATGCTGGAATAACTTTTAATCTTTTATCCAGATGGGAATCGATTTTAAGGGGCAAGGGGGCGGAGACAAAATGCCAGCATGGCACCTCTCACCCCCCCTCCGCGCGCGAACGGCTATAGAGGTCGACGGGCTGTTGTTTCCGACGGGGGTTTGAGGCGGGGGGACCCTACAACCCCCTTCTCCCCCCCCCATTCCACCCCCCATGGAAGGGACCGTCGTCCTCGCGATGCCCCGCGGAGGTCGCCTAGACGACCTCGAGTCAAATGTCTGCACACAGGATGAGTGCGTGTGTTTAGGTATTACGGCGGAAGGAGCGGTAATCGTTTGTCATTGATTACACATTTTAATAACTTTTCAAGTATGTCTCATTTCATAATCTGTTTATGCGCTGGAAATCACTACAGATGCAGTAATGTAAATTACGTAAGAGTTATGTTTTAAAATTTTCGCCTTAATTAATGCACTGTTATAACTTTGGTTTTCGGCGTAAAATTTTATATTGAAATGAAAATTATACTTAAAAACATTTTTAAACACGGCGTGATACCTTAATATTTTTTAGCAACCATTATAATAATATTAAACCCATTAATTCTCCTTTAGGAGAAAATCTGCTCATATGTAATCGAATTGTTGCGAAATATAGGCCGTGTGCCATAAGGTTACGTGTTGATGTAGCATTGAATTGCCAATAAATCAAATCGGAAACATGCAATGTTTTTCAATTTTATCTATAGCTTTACTAATAAGCTCACAGTCAAAGTTTTTCGCTAATCTGTACATAAACAGAAATCGCTCCAACGACTATAATATCAATGCAGATCCCGTCTGAGCGGCTTTAATAAGTTCCTTGTGGATCTTGCGCTGATAATGCGTAGAATGATGAAGTGTCGCGTGTCCATACGGTTTTAGAAGTAAATACAAATGTATCAGATGGAGTGAAACTCCTTGGAATCACCAATATTTCAGGCCTAACATGAAGAAAACACGTACTACGATACATTGGAAGGGATTAGGATTTATCAAGCGAATGCTGAGGGGATCGTCGGATGAAAAAGTGAGAGATTGCTTTAGTTCGGCCATGTTTTGAGCACGCGAGCTTTTGAAACCCTGCATAGAAATAAATATTCAATTCGTGAAATATAACGAAAAGGAAAGCCACACGATTCGTAGAAAACTACGATGCCAGTTCTTCATGGTGCACGAAATTCAATCTCTGAATGCAGCTGCTCATCTCGATCGTACCTACCTAATCTAAGGTCATCCTCACCTACCTATAGGCCTAATTAGTGCTCCTGGCACTCACTACATAACAAAAGTAACCCTGCCAAACTTATATTTTGGACTCTGTCCTTTCCTAATATACTTCCTTCTCTGGATTTGCATAAAAAACCCTTGATTATTCCCTCTGAACACCCTTCAAAGAATCCCTTTACTCACATTCAACCTCAACACCCCCTCCCGGTTTTTCTCAATTTACTCCTTCCTCTTTTAAATTCAATTTCTCATGTCCGGTATCGAAATGTTTTATTAGCATCTATCTTCCTCAGCCTAACCCCAAGATTTGTCTCCGTATCACTCAGCTTTATCTATTCTGGTACTCGCTAGTTTAATTCCTGTGCAGTAAGGTCGATTGAAGGTCATGTTTGTACGCCGCAGGGTTGAATTGAAATCCATTATATGAAAACTAGAGTGCCAAAAATCTATTTGTCTAAAAAAATCCTTTTTTTATCTCAATTAATAAGTCTATCAAATGAATTCAATTTCTTTTGCTCTCATTCCCTCCCTGTACTCCCTTGCCTTTCGAACTCCTTTCACCCCTCGGGATACGTCTCGAAATTGATCCGTTTAATATCACTGTGAGTACAGTACCAGTGGACATGGGGTCGACTGCTCATCCACCGAGTGTACTCGCAGAATGTGGTCGACACGCGCCGAAGCGTGCGACGAATATTCGCACCAATGCTTATCTATGAATCAATTTTGAGTGCTTTGCATTTGGATCTCTACCTGCGGTGGCAAGGAGAGTTCCTCGCAGTTATGCGGAAATAAAGCTCCATTGGAATGTGTTGCACCCGTTGGAAATTAAATCGATGGAAGTAGACCGGTAGGGACCGCGTAGCTGATGCGAATAATTGCATTTCAAAAACCCATTAACGCCTGGGATAAAAATTTCAGCGCCAGCTATTGAGTTGGGAGTTTATAAGCCTGGACTCGTTGCTGGGTGTGATAGTGGTCGCTAAGTTAATCCATTTTACCAGATATTTTATAATCTTTAAAATCTTGGCGCCTTGCTAAGATATGAGCTCGGCGTATATGATGAATTCACCCATAAGGCACTTTTACGTTGGAATTAATCTAAATAAAACATTTCCTTCCTAACTTGGTTCCCGACCGAAGTGAGTCGAAATAGGAAATGATTTCTTCCACGCTTGGCGTGTGGCTTCTCACACGAGGATTACCTCGATCACCCCGCATATCCGAGTGAGGGACTGTCCGCGTTTCTTTCAACTAATTTGAGCTCTCCGGTGTGTTGTCTTTTACTTTTCGTTTCCTCCAACCCCTTTCTTTTATTAATATTGTGCGTCTTAAGAGTGTGCATGGCTTTGGGTTTTTTATTCTTTATTTACACTTCCGGTCGCAGATACGCTTTCTCTCTATCAATCAAAACTTTTGGCCTTTCACACGCTTTCGTATCTTCTCCCACTTTGACCTTGACGTTTGCTTCTCATGCATCGAAATGCCTCCGCTTTCTCTGAGAAAAAAAAGAGTGAGACTCCGCGCCGCTCAGTTCGTCTCCGCACATACGCCGACACGAGCGCCTTTCACGGTATCAATCGCAACAATCGCGTATCCACCCTCTCGACCGACAAGGCAGGGAACTAAGAAAAAAAGACGCACGAAACTGCGCCCTTCCGTTTTCACTCGTGTGTGTGTGTGTGTATATATATATATATATATATATATATATATATATATACATGAAGTATCGGAGCATGTGCATATATGTGTTTTAAATTTATGTATACTTGAGAGAGATCACTTCTGAGAGAGAGAGATAAAAGGGGTGTCTCACGCGAGGGGCCGCCCCTTACGAGTCAAGGAGCGGTTCCCGCCAAGGTCACGGCGAAAGTCACGCAACGAGGGAAGGAAAGTAAATTATTTTTTCGCTCCTCGTTTGAATCCGGCGTTATTTTATCCCGCAACTGCTGAATGTTTTTCCATCATCTCTCTTGAAGAAGGACCGAGCGGTATGAAAGTAACCTCGTCGAGTACTCAGTGGTCCGTGCACCACATGCATTCGCCTTCGTTGTCGCGATGTTTATTCCCATCCCTCTCCTTCAATTCTCACGCATTGCTCGTGTCTTGTTCGATCGCCTCATATCATATTTATGTCATTCAAGGCCATCGCCAGGCCTCGCCGGATGATAAGGGGTTGGCTTGACCTCGAGGTCAGTTCGAGAGGTGACTGGATACCAGTGCCGTGGTTAACGCGAAGCGGTGCGTGAGAAAGTGTTGGCTCTTCAAGTTTGTTCTACTCCTTGTGCTAGGCGACCGAGGCCACTTGCGCCGTCTTGTCTA
Organism: Pyrrhosoma nymphula; assembly: GCA_963573305.1. NCBI lineage: Eukaryota > Metazoa > Arthropoda > Insecta > Odonata > Coenagrionidae > Pyrrhosoma > Pyrrhosoma nymphula. Next base: position 4,755,142 of record OY754329.1, read on the forward strand.
TGTGGTTAGGTCTGGTTACTGTTATTCGAAGTGATGAACTGATAAAGTACTGATTAGGTGGGATGAGATTAATATATACATATTTAATAATATATAATAATATATTTATTTATCCGTGGAATCAAAATTACAAGCATTTTTTACATTTCAAATAAATAAGGATAAATTATGAATCCCTTTTAGCCATAGCCTGTATTGGGATACCTCAAGACAAATTACAATACGAATAATTGAAAAATTAAGTAAGCTGAGACTAGATACGAAACATAAATAAATGATTGAAAAGATAACAATTTGTTGTTTAATCTTAACCTGTCGTGCATACAAATATATTGAGTATTAACCGTACTATTAACAAAAATATATATCTGGATTTTCTACATTAAGTAACCATTTTTTAAAACTCTTTTCCTCTTATACTATCTGACAATCTAGGAAATAATTTTGGCCCTACATAGATAAATGAGCGTTTGAACAGGGCCAAATTTGGCTTGGGCAAAATATACATTTTTGTAGATCTTAGGATGTATACATCGGTTTTTGGTTCTTCTTTAGGTGAATTACCACTTCTGAGGTAGAAAAATTTCAATACTTAGTAAACGTAAAGATGACGTAAAGGGATTATCTGTAAATCCACAAATATGGGGAAGGGTGGTTCAAATTGACATTTTCTAGCAATCAGTGTCACTCACTATTGCTTTTTGGAGAATCAGCATCGGATTACCTTCATTAATCTTGAATGTAGCCAATGGACCCTAAGGCGATTTGAATCTTCAGCTTGAAGCACACCCTTGCCTTCTCTCATCCCCCTTCCATGAAGCCAATTATCTTTCTTCCCCTTCCCCGCTCTCACTCACTCAACACCATCCCCTCCATCTCAAGGCCTCCTGCACCCCTCTAACCCCCCACCCACCCCTCCGACAGCACCAGCAGCAGTTTCCCAATCACCATTATTTGAACATCCTTGGTTTCTATGATGTAGTTCTGAAATAGGTGGTATCGCCGCATCCACATATTATTAGACTCTAGATTATTCCGGTTTGTGGATTACCCGTGATACTCTCTCCTCCCTCCACCCGCTTTGAAACTTCGATGCTCTTAAAGACAGAAGTTTGTAAAAAACATTTATTTTCTTAAGGATCTTCATTATGATCACAAAATCAAGGACATTATTTTAAACAGTATCTTGAAACTGTCGTAGTCAGTAGAACTGTCCGTTTCCCTTCCCAGAATCCCCTTCGCTGGCTATCGCATCCTCTTGTGTACCTTTCATAAACATGGAGGAAGAAAATATATCGATTGATATCCGTGGGTAAAGTGGGGGCGGGGAGATCAACTCAAAGCACAATCACCTTCCAACAAAGCATTCCAACTCAAAACCAACAACGGTATGCACTCACGCTCTATCTTAGTGTTTTTCGAATGATGATTTTTTTACCACCTAGTCGGATAGCAGCCCTAACCTGTCACACTCGGGTAAGTGCTTCAGGGAGACATTAATCCCACGGCAGCGACCCAACTCACTACGTGCAAACAAGACTAAAATTATATTCGAGGCTGCTAATCCCGATTGCCGACTTTGCGAAGGGATAATACTCACAGAATAAGGAATCTGCTCATTAACATTGCGGCAAACATTTGTTTGTAATGCGAAAGGATGAAAGAATTATGATGCTCATACCTAATAGGCGTTTCCGCTTTCTTATAAACTGAGTTCGCAAGATATCGTTAGAACGGGAGTTAAATCCATGTTGTAGGAGAATCTCAGCTCTAGGAGATGGAATCTGCTATGATGAAGTGCTATTCAATGTCGTATACAGACCGTCTTCTTTGTCGTGAATCTCGAACCCCTTCCAACGCGTTTGATAGAATTGTGAAGAATATTTCTTTTGAACTATAATTGGCGTCAAAAAGCTTTCGTCTTTTCCATATAATAATGAAAAGACTTTTTATAGACGTATTCTCTGACTTAGTTGCCCTCTCAGCTCTTAGAATGTCGTATTGTATTTATAGGTGGGTTGGTAGTCTGTTGGCGGAGGAGATCTCAAACCTAAGTGGTTAGCACGTGTGAGAGGAAAGGTGGTCAGTATGAAAAGGGGAAGGAAGTTGTGGGGTCGGAGGGAGGGTAGAGAAAAAAAACAGTCATCAAAATCAGCCTTGTCTTAACTAAAAACGACGAGAGGCTCACAGTTGAATGTCCCATTCCACGTGCGAAGTGCTGATCTGGCGGTTCTTAAGATTAAGCACAGCTCGCTGGTTTATGAACAGCATGTTTCAAAGTTTAGTCAGGTTAAAGCTAAGATATTGCACTTACACATTAAACGAGAATAAATTGTGAAACTTCGTTAATAAAGTTGTAAGCAAGGTCAGTAATTGCGATTATTTTTCAGTGCTTTCAACACACCACCCGAGTAGGGAACGGAATCCCATTTTCAAATCCCCCCCAACCAATGGAAATCGGCCCCGAGGCCTCGTTTGATGAGAAGCAGCCGAAGAGCTCCAACCCAATGAGGTGATGGAGGAGGAGAAATGGCTCGTGATCGCTTAATGAGCGAAGCTGAAGCAAGAACAGAGGGGTGCATGGGAAGGATTTTGCGCCGAGTAGGCGAGGCTCACCAGTCACACAATTAAGCATCGCAATGCACGGGGATTTCAACTTGGATTCGACGAAAATCAAACGCGACCACCGGAAACGTAAGCGACATCAACTGAGCCAATTGTAATGGTGCGATTGACTCAAAGGATCAAAGACGGAATATGCCACCTCCTTTTTTATTTTCCTTCCTCCTCGATCCGACCAGCGACCACAATCGAACTATATTACATCTTACTTACATCTACATCTACAAAATACCCTGCAAGCCACCTCTGGGGTGTGTGGCAGGGGGTGAGTAATCACCAACATGCATTACACTATACCCGAAAGTTAGTGTAACTACGACTAATTATGCATTGGCATAAATCGCTAATGCCTGTCACGAGGAGAAGCCTCACAAGCATGCACTACTACACTACAGATATTATCACAATGAAGAGGGACCGTTAAAATATATGTATTTTACAGCTACACAAATGGACAGAGACTCAAGACTTGTGTAGAAAACATGCACAGCGTGCTGTTAGTACTAGGTAACAGATAAGGATTCAAGTATTAGGAGTACTACTACTACTAAGAGCTACACTACCTACCTAGTAAAAACCTAGATAAAAGTCTCATTGGCCGCTGTTATGGTCCATTATCGTTCGTGGGAAAAATGACATTTTAAATCTGTCCATTCTGCGGTCTAGTTCCCTAATAATATTCTCATGATCCGATCTACCGTAGTATGTTGGATTTCCTAAAATATTATCAACGTCGTCAGAGAATAGATCGGTTTGGAACTTACATTATAGATTGAGTCTAAACTTACTTGAGTCTAGACTTTCAAGGGTTTGCCGACATTGTGGTGCCGGCTGTCCCTCGAATGGGCATGGCTGTCCCCTTCCTGGCTGGTGCGTGACTGGTGCGTGGTGGTGTGGTGCCCGCTCTTAGTTCGCGTGTTTCCACGCACCTCCTGGACTCTTTGGGTGCGGTGCGAGCCGAGCGCACGACCGAGTGTGCGGTTGCCGTGGATCGTTGCCCCTGACGACCTCAGGGTCGGAGCCAAAGGGGTGAGGGGAGGGCGAGGGAAGTAGGGAACGAGGGATCGGAGCCATGCCCCTTGCCCCTTGCGCTCGCAATTCCTCGAAAAGCAATTCGCTGCGGACGCAAAGCGAGCATCTAAACCATCGTCGGCCTTTTCGGAATGAATACAGCGAGTGTTTATATAGATTGTCATATTTTTAATTTCCCGTGTTCCCTCTGCGAATACGTTATTCCCCATACATCGCAAAATTACTTTATCGCGTGGAATGGGACGAAAGCCTATTTGATTTTTTTACTTGTTTCATTATTTTTTCGACACTTGAATGGCACATGTGACAAATTTGAATCATAAATCATGTAAGTTGGGTTCATCTTCGCTGCTAGTTGATCTGATCTCAGTATCAAATAAATCTATTATGTTACTTGAAAATCTCCGGATGGGATAAAAATGCTGCCTCGAGATACTGTACATGTATGCTCTGGAGTGCATCCTTTATTATCCCTATTATTCCCTATCCCGTTCCTTGCTCCCCCCATTTCTAAGGCTGATGGGTGGCGTACCATCCCCCGCCACTCACCCGCGCTAGAGTAACCTGCAGATGTGGACCCATAAGTCAAAAGTTGTGAAATGAAGCGGTGGTTCGGAAAAAGATGCCTTTGGTCGGCCGTGACTGCGATGTCATGAGCTGATGTTATGCGAAAGTGTCTTGACTGAAAGTGTGTCTATTTTACGGCACCCTTGCATCCACTGACGGGTTTTGGGGACACTTCCTTTGTGCCAGCAACTACTGCGACCTGCGAGGAGGGGATGACGGATGATGACGCGGGAAAATCTGCGAAAGGGTAGTAAATGTTTTGATTGAATACCATTTGGGGATTCATTCTGTGGTTTGGAGTTGGAGTCTCTTAAATGTTTTTGACAAGTTTGGGTAAGCTAAAAAAAATCTAGCTTGCTGCTGTATAGGTATGTACTTCCTCCAAAAAAATAGTCAACTACTCCATTATCTGAAAATTGATAAAATTAGTATCTACACTACAGCTACTCACAACAAGCAGCTACTTCCAACTTCTTTTAGTTTACTCCCATTTCTATTAAAAATAACTTACACTTTGGACTATTTCTTTAACTTATGAACTGTAGTTGAGCTGTGAACTATTGAAGGTAAAAATATTGAATTTAAATTAAAGTGTAATTGTGAAAATTACATAAAGATACCACATAATCATGGTAGACAAACAGTACTCATTCATACCAGATATTATCCGAGCAGCAATATCTATGGTATGTAACCGTACGTGAAAGTAAACTAGAGAGTAAAGGAGAGAAGAGCATTGAAGGAAGATGGGATAGGTTGAAGAGGATAATTGCATAAGTGGCAGAAGGAAACAGCATGCCAGCTAGTGAAGAGGCACTTGGGGGGGAGGGGGGGAGAAAAACGAGTACCAACAACATCAGGGATGTGAACGGGAACACAGATATATAGAGGGTGAAGAGGATATGCGGAAAAGAAGGAAGCAATTCATTGAGGAACACTACCGTGGGTCAAAACCCACCGGAAGAGACTGTCTAATGAAGGACGAGGTGGAGGAAGGCGACCATAAACACTGAGAAGTTAATTCAACCATGAAGTGAATGATCTGAAGAAAAACGAGACGCCTGGAGCAGACAAGGCATCGAGGGAGAAATCATCAAGGCGCTTGGAAGGAAAGCCAAAGACAACCTGCATGGAAAAATAAAAGATAGCTATTGTAGTGGAAATGGACTACCGGAGGACTTTTGAAGGTGTGCAATGATTGCGATACCGAAGAGAACAAGGACCGGGAAATGTGAGGAGCGCAGAACCTTGAGTCTGGTGTCACCTGCGTCCAAAATACGCGAATAATAAGCCGAAGGATGGAAAAGAAAATCGAAGATCACCTCTCGGAAAACCAAGCCGGATGTAGAAAGAAAAGAGGAACCATACTCAGCCTGAGAGTAATGGTAGAGAAAGCGATACATGTGAACAAGCCACAGTATGCGGCATTTGTGGACTTGGAGAAAGCCTTCGACAACGTTGAGTGGAACGAGATGCTCAGGCTGTTGGAAAATCTCAGAAAGGATCACATCGACGGGAGAATAATCTACCATAACTATACAAGAAGAAGGTCTTGACAGTGCGAATGTGAGACGGAAGGAAAATAGAAGCCAAGATTAACGAAGGAGTTAGAGACAAGGATGCTATCTCTCACCACCACTGTTCAACATATTTGGAGTTGAAAACAAGAGAAGCAAAATAAATGGGATTGAACGGAATTAAGGTCAACGGAGAAGAAATTAATATGCTCCGCTTCGCAGATGACTTCGCAGTCATAGCAGAACATCGCGATGATCTTCAAAGATCACTGAACACGGTGGGCCAAATTCTTCAAGAATATAGCATGGAAATGTACTGGAAGCAGACCAAAACCCTAGTATGCGGAAGAGATAAGCTGAATTCAGAAGTCAGATTATGAGGAGAGAGAATGGAGCATTCCTTCGCCTACCTAGGAAACACCATCACGTGGGACGGAAGAAGTGCAACGGACATCAAGCACAGAATAGAATTTCAGTTTCTAAGAAAGCTGTCTTGAAGAAAAGGCAACGACTGTGTTCAAAGAAGATCGGACTGCGATTGAGGAAACATTATGTTAACGCATTCGTATGGAGCGTGGATCACTATATGGATCGGAAACGTGGAACATTGGAAAAGAAGACGAGAAAAGATTACAAGCGTTCGAAACCTGGTGTTGGAGGAGGATGCTGGAAATCAAATGGACAGATAGAGCAAGAAATGAAGATGTATACAGGAGAGTAGAATCGCAAAGGACAAATTGGAACTCTATAGGTACAGAAAAGAAGAAACAGATGGATTGGGACACGCACTTAAGAGTTTGTGAAAAATGTAAGAGAGGGAAAAATGGGGGGAGAAGTCCCAAATGGGAAGACCAAGGGATGCATAAATGTAGACCAAATAAAGAGGAAAGTACATTTGAAGAACTATCAGGGGCTTTGTCAGCCAATTTTAGTATTAAACGACCAACGAATGAGTAACCGCGAGAACTCATAGCAATGGAATTAATATTTTATAATATTTTGAATATTTATCAGTGTAATTCTCTTTTAAAATTTATTTTTGAACAACCAACTTACTTTAATGTGATGCTATAAATAAATTCATACTGTGAACGCTCTAGGCTACAAACATTTGCTCAGGGCGATACATGTCTTGGTTTCGGAGATAACTTTGTTTCATGACTAACAAACTATTAAATCTACATCGGTGAACCTTACTATATTTATTTCAAGTGTCACCATACATATGCATTTTGAGAAAAGAGAAATTTAAATAATTTGTAATTACGATCTTACTGGAGTCCAAAAACCCGGCTCTTTTTTCAATTTATTGCTTTATGAAAGCCTAGAGTTTATTGCTAAAGATTTTCATTTCTCTTGTATAATGTAAAACAAAACAGACTTTAAACTTGTACACGTTTTTCTCCGTAGGAGGTTCTACATAGAGGTATGCACAAGTGTTAAAAAATGATTATCTATAATTTTAACACGGGCGGTAGTCATTGTTGCCTGCCTGTCCGTTAGATGTCAATTTTCTTTCGAAATTCCAAATGCCTTGTAGCAGGAAATTTGCTTTTTGCGGTGTTAATTTATGATTCAAAATTTCAGCAAATATTAACATGTCCTATCGCGCCTACATGCGATATAGCGTGGAATATTTCCCTTAAATCAAGTCAATTCCGAAACTATACTCCGATTAAAATTGAAATTAATCAAGTTAAAATGTCCATCCAGGTAGGAAACGTAACACTAATCTTTATTATTATGAAGATCTGGTAAATCGGTCCACGGAAAACTCACACGACGCTCCGGCTCTCTTATCAGGGCTGCATGAAATTTTTTTCCAATTGCGATGTTTCCATGGAATTAAATGAGTCCATATTGCACGAGAGGCATCAGTGGGTTCTTTAAAGCGTGAACGCGTTATATTTCTTCAGATAACGTTCATATTTTCCTCAAAATTAGCAGTTTTCAAAAATTCTTTTGCTGCTCAACTCTAGTTTTAAAAATGTTGAATGACATAATTACCTTGGGCTCACCACGAGAATCTGGCTGCATCCGAGTTCCACCCGTGCCCATCCCACCCAACAATTAGGGGTGGTATGTGTCATTCATTCTTTAATTTATTGCAATGATTTTATATCCTGTACTGGCGTTGAAGGAGGTAAATGTTTTACCATATTCAATCTCAGCTCTTACATGCTCATTTCTATGTCAAAGAATTAGAATCTTCGCAGAAATTTCCATCATACGCTGGACATCTTTTCACAGCAACTGTTTGGCATGACAATCCATTGAAGTCAAGCTTGTAAACATCATAAGGATCAACTTATTCCTAAAGTTCTTCACTTGTGTATTTCCTCAGTCTATATCTACACATTACCTTGCTCAATTAGGTGGAACTGATGCAGGCAATGTTCATTCCTAAGGATGGGAAGCATGCAGGTTATGAGTGACGTAAATAAAGGGACGAGTTATGGAGGGAATGAAGTGGTTGAAGCTGAGAGGATGATTGAGTGTAGAATGACTGCGGAAAACCAGTATTCGGATTGATGACTACTGATATGGTGGTCGTAAATGTATTTATATTTAACGAGAACGTTTTATATACCCTCAGAAATATCACTACAGCACAATATGCAGCAAACCTTTATTGCGATTACATCGCAGCGTCTATGTGCTACGCTCCAACTAGATTTATAGCCACGGCGGCTCAGGTGTATCGAATCTCAGGTTATAATTTGCAAATCGACGTAATTCCACCATTTAACATTTTTCTCTCCATTCTCCATCTATGGTAAAGGATAATCTCTCCATTTCGTGGCTCAAGTCCCACTCCAAATTACTGCGGAAACGCAAGTTGGCCGAATGCATAAATTGTAAGCCAATTTCACTTCCCGGACAATATGTACAAACTATTACGATTCAACGACGATACCTTTAAGGGATTTCCTTCTTATACTTCACTTTTTTATTTTAGGTTGGTGAATAAATACAACGTATTTTCAATTTTTAAGTCTCTGATTTTGTTAAATTTCTCCTAATGCGAAAACCAGCGCCAAATTGGAGAAGTTTGAACTGTTAAATAGCACTAATAGTTTTGGATAAATTCTAAGAGAATTGAAACAATGTATTCGTATATTGTGACACATATATCATAATTTTATTGCGGTACAGTCAGTGTAATGACACAAGAAACGGTGAAAATTCCAGTGACTAAAGGTTGTCTTAGCGGATGTCGAAGAATCCGCCGAGTGAGATTTTAAGTTAGTTTGAGAGAAAAATCACTTCATCTAGAATTTTATGAATTTGACATAATTTTTAAAGAAAAAAATCCTCTTCTTTCCAATGTTATCATAATATTAACCCCTTCTAAAACTAATTTTCGTGCAATTTGCCTGAAAATTCACGCTATTTTACATGGGATGCATTACGACTGTGTGCTCCAGAGGAAGAATACTGTATTAATTAGGAATGTATAACACCTAGATTTCGTCAAAAAACTAACGGTGTGTAGATTGCATGTTTTATCAACTATTTATAAAAATTAATCTATTGCTCAACGCAGTAATTTTTACAGAATCGCAAAAAAACCTTCCAATGCGAAGGTAATTTCACCGTGGGGCGTTAAAAAATGAGTCAAGTTAGAGACTTACATAGGTATATTTATTTGATTGCTGAGAATTTCGGTCTTGTATAACTATATTTTTTGCACCATTAATATTGCAATATTTACTTCGCACTAACTTCTTACAGACACAAATTAAAATATGAAATTTGAATATGGTCTCCATTATGACTAGGGAAATATCTCTCGCTCAAACTGCCTTATTATAAAACAAGCGCACAGTTTTCACCATGAATATACGTCATATGGATCTAAATCTTTGGCACCACTGTACGGGCAAGCAGTGTTGCTTAGCTTTCCGCAAAAGATAGGTCACGCTGCAGTCGCCATGGTTCCGCTTCCCTGTGTCAAAAATGGCCGGTTCAATTGGGAGGCCAATTCCGGTATTACCTTTATTTCGAGTATCTCCATTTGAATCACGGCCTTTCCTTCGGCATGGTTCGCTTGTGTGTGTGTCAAAATGACCGGTGTTAATAGAGAGGCCAATGCAGGTACCTTTATTTCCAGTATCTCCATTTGAATCACGGCCTTTCCTTATTAGAACCGTCTTCTGTAGAGTGGCGGCGCTACAGTCTGCTTGGTCCTGATTTTTCGGTGCATGCGGTATGCTTGGCAACACCCACTGGGGGCAAGTTTAGGATCCATATGTATATTTTCATGGTTTTCACTTTGTGGCGGCCGACCTTTGAGCGAGCATTACGTACGCACGTGGCACGCGTAGGCGTGTACGCTTGGTCGATTCAACTCAACTCTCGAGCAAGTGTGCAAGTGTGGATTTGAGTTTGCCGCCGCCGAGTGAAAGTTGGCGAGGAAGGAGAGGCAGATTCGCGAGCGAAACAAAGTGTGGTCGCGTGGGCTATTAGAAGTGATGTGCCTCAAGAGCGAATGAAAGGCGGTGGAGGAGGGAAGATCCTGGGAAACACTCGGCGTGAATGCATTGCCAGTGCCTTCCTCCATTGTACTCGGAATTGTGAAACAGACCGCTATTTGGTGGCGTCTAGAGCGGATCTGGGTAGAAAGTGAGTTTGGAGATTGTGCGAAACCGAATGAGATTAAAAGTGGGGAGGTTGGTTGACAACGAGGTGAGAATACGATACGGATTCATACTTGAGGATATCTTACCCTCAACGAATATAAAATGGAGCAAATATATCAGCAGAGAGAGAGAGAGAGAGAGTATGAGTGATCCGTGGAAAATTATGAAAGCATTGGAATGTGCAGAGAGTGCATATGTGCGAAGAGTGTTGTGGAAAAGAGGGGACATGAAAGGGAGCGATGGGATGAAAGAGAATGAATATTGCTAGTGATAGAGATATCGATTTCAACTAAATCAGAGGAAGAGCGGAAGATAGCATGCGATGCATAGAGAGATAAAAATAATAAATGCAAATCGATGCGAAAGAAAGCAAGAAAAGAATGAGTACAGATAATGCTAGCAGAAAAATGCAAGACGGCAATAAATAGCGATTTTGGAAATGGATAGAAAGGGCACAGCGAGGGCAGGAGAATGAACAAAATATAAGAAAAAGTGAAAGCAAGATCGTGTGTGGTATGAAGGCTATGTTAGGAACTGTTGGGAGGACATTTTGAAGAATTATACAATAAGAGCAGAGACGATGAGCCTAGTGTAATATTAGTGTGTGAGAGTGTCAGTAACGAAAAGGATACAATTGTGAACGAGGTAGTAGCGTCTTTGAGAAAACTGAATAATAGGAAGAATGGAGGCGTAGATGGGATATATCCAGCAAAATGTTAAAGTGTGGGCGTAAGTTACTTATTTTTCGTTTGTGTAATTATATCATGCATGCTTTTATCTTATGTTGTTACAGCGGATTGATAAAATTCGATTACATATCTATTGAGCAAAGGGAAGAGTGGTAAGATAGAGTGTATACATTATAAAAACAATTAGCTTATTGAGTATTCCAGGAAATGCGTCCAGTAAAATATTATTCGATAGAGTAATTATGTATATGTATAAATAAATAATTATATAAAGGAGATTATTTACAGAATCTGTACAGGTGTACGGAGTGGGATTCTTCGTTCGGAAGGGGATGAAGTGATCAGCTGTTTGCACTCTGTATTGTGCTAGAAAAATGTACGTACGTCCAAAAGGAAGTATTGTGGGAAAACAAAGAGAATAATGAGTGCTGCAAGGTTTTGAAGGACTATGGAGTAAATGAGCAGTTATTGAACGTCAAGAGGACGATGCATGATAATAGTTAGTAAATGAAAGAGCTAACGTGGTCTTGAGTTATTGGTCTGCAATGAAGCAGGGGGCAAGGCGAGGATACGTAATGTCACCGTGGATGTTCCTATGTTTTTCTGGATTAATGTTTGAGAGATGTATGTACGTATAATCTCGGTGTAAAGATTGGATATGTGAGTGTACGATTTATACTGTACGCAGATGATACTGTGTTGCTGACAGAACGCACACATGAATTGCAGGGGCCCCAGGGTAACTTTTGTGAAAGAACAGGGAGAATGGATTTTAAGGGTTAATGCGCTCACTGGGAGATTGGGAAGAAGAATTTTATGACGACGGTGATTAGTGAATAGCAATTGTCTAAGTACACGTATTTGTGTATCTTGGTCGAATGTTTGCGAAAGACGGAATGACAAATGAAGAGACGAAATGGCGTGCGATCGCCGGAGTGAAAGTCGTAGGTAGCATGTGGAGAATACATATATATATAGGAATGAATATTTTCTTAAAGAATCGAAAACAGCAGTATGCTAAAGTGTTCTCTTCCAGACTTGATTATATGAAAACAAAACCTGGGTGTTTCATTATAAGCATGATAGAAGGATAGATACAGTGGTAATGAGAAGTGTTTGCAATAAAAGTAGGATGGATAGGATTAATAGTGTTTGGGTCATAAAAGCATATGTAATGGCTATATTTCAAAGGGGTGAGCTTAGTCGGTTTGGCCATGTAAAGAGAATAAAAGTTAGTGTGATAAGAAAACAGATATGTGATAGTAGAGTGAATGGTTAGAGAGAAAGGGGTAGACCACGAAAGTTATGGGTGAATGTGGTTGAAGAGACTAAATAGGAGGAGTATTAGGAGTCTTAAGAATAGCAGAGCTTGTTTGAATCAATGCATGAATGTAACCGAAGGAAAAGAGGTATGCAAGGATAGGGCATTATGGAGGAAATTATTAAAAGCTTCCTAGGCCTTAGTAATAACTACGTTCTTCGACTTTGCCTACCTCGAAAGGAATTGGTGTGAAGGGAAAGCAATGATGCGGGCTGGCGGGCCTCCCCCAAGAAATGCATTGAGCGTGCATGCCGTGTGAAGGATGAGCTACTGGCCAAGGTGGATTTATTTGGGTGACCGCTTGCCAACCAACACCTTGGATCAACTAACTCATCCATGAAATTTTTATTTATTTATTAACTATCCCACACAACCAAAAACACACACATAGGCTAATTATATTGATCCATGTAATACGAGATAAATAAACATACTACGACAGTTAAGGATAACATGAACAATGAAAAAAAAAATTAAGTTACCTTTGGGGTTCCATTACCCAAGTGCCGTTTGATGAAAGATTTGAAAGTGTTGGGCGAGAAGAAGAGAAGGATACGCTGAGGACAATATGTTATATGTTGGAGGGGATTTGGTAAAACAGAGAACGCTGCTGCGACAGGGAAAGACGGAATTTCGGGATGTGTTGGGGAGTTTCGTGTGGGGCGAGGAGGGACACGAATTGGAAAGAGAGAGAGAGGGGAGGTTGCGGGAACGAAGTTGTCCATTCATTATACTGTTTAAGAAATACGTGTAAGATAGTTCACGGTGGTGGAAGAGCAGAGGAATTCCCAGGAAGGACAAAGTGGATTCACGGGTTGAATTCCTGAGGGAGGGAACGCGTGGACGGGTAATCGCTAGGAAACAATTGACGGGACGATTTAGAATTTTCGGAGTGGATGAGCAAGCAGTTGATAATATTAGTTCGCAGGATTCTAAGATTGGGAAGATACTGTTTGCAGATGCAAACAAAATATACCGTTTTAAGGGATAGGGGATCTTGAATGTCTGTGTGATGGTACAGTAGGCCAACCACCACCATCGCCTTGCCCATAACTTTTTAAATTGGCCTTGGAAATACAGCCTATCGTCAAAGATAACGCCTAGGTCGCAGTGGGATCTCACTGCGGGAACAAGGCTATTTGCGAGTGTGTGTACGAATGATCTGTATGCTTACACATCAAGGAAAATGTCATGACAGCTGACTTAGTAGGGTTAACGCGTAACTGCCACTGGTAAAACCCCGATTTCAAAAGGTTCAGTGCAGATTGAATGGCTAGGTGGTTGGAATGACCACATAGCCCTTCAACTTGATTGAAGATTTTACAGTCGTCTGCGTACAGAAAGATTTTGCATCCTTTGGAGATGTCATCTACATGTAGAGAGAAAAGTTGGGGGCCGAGAACGCTGCCCTGTGGTACACCAGAAGACACCGGCAGGAGTATAGAGGAAAGACCGTCAATTAACACCCGCTGGTGACGTGAACTAAGGAAATTCTCAATAATAGACGGGAAATTGCCATGGATGCTATAGCGATAATTTAGCTTGTGGACCAGAAGAGAGTGTTTTACAGAATCTAAGGCTTTGGAAAGTTAATAGAGCAGACCATGAGTTGAGAATTCAAATCAGAAGAAATTCGATAGAAATTTTATGTAATAACAGCTTGAGTATTTTAAAGTTGGCAATGAAGGTTTTTGACTGTGGAAACCCTGGTTGTCAAACGTGGAGACTGACATACTTCCTTGTGCGGAGCCGGCTCGTAGGCAATCAACCCTTCCACTGTTAACGACCCTCCCAGCAACCGCCACCATAGTACGCTATCACTATACATCGTCATTACCATTAGCAGCTGATATCAATCCTAAGATTGATTGACTGCACTCCTCCTTTCTACCCAATCCCCTGCGAACTGCACCCTGACTGGAGTCGGTACCCTCTCAATTAGTCCCCACCCTGAGATCCGATTCCGGAGACTCTACTTTACCTCCGGCATATTTACCAGAAGGAATGACATCACGTCTATGAATGCATGGCTGGAGTAATGTGGAGGTTTTCCATTGCCTTCCACATGGTGGAGCTGCAGTCGTTTCCGTGAACTTTTTTCTCGAACGCAGGCATTATGTCACGTGATACGGGACCGATTTTCCTGATCTACGCCATCAGTGCTTTCGGCGAAACTACTTCCTTCCGTCAAGAGGAGGTGCAGCATGGAAATCAGCGCGAAGGACTTTATTTGCGTTGTCTTGTTTCGGAAAATACTTTTTTATTTATTCTAAAAGCAGGAATACATTTCCGTACTCGAGTCCCGAGCCTGAAAACTCTGGATCAGAAGTCGAATCTAAATGCATTCGATGTAGTCGGAGCGACGATGTTGCATCTAAAACGGTGTCCCTGTTTAATTAAGGCGGGACTAGCGATGAACCACTACGTGATTCACGGTGGCTGAATCGACGTGAGGGGAAGGCTAGGGGGGGGGGGGGGGAAGGAAAGGGAGGTGGTCTCGTGGTCGGGGTGTACCGAACGGGAGTCAACTGAAGGCCAAGGATACCATTCTCTACGCCCGAGGGAACATCCGGGAGGCAGATAGGTCATTTTTTCCGCATAATTCAAAGGGCACACTCGAGAACATCTATCGATCGAATCGAATCGACCACTGAAGTAATATCTTGTCGACTCCAGCCGAACTAAATGCATTAAGCGGCAGAGTTCACAAATTTATCGAATTGAAGCACCTTCGAAGAAGGTTTGAAGACCGCTGTAAATAAAGCACGGATATGCACGCATTTGAATGCAAATAATTCTCCCCTGCTCTCTTCTGTGCGTCGAATCTTCCAGGCTGCTGTCGGATGTGCTGCTCCAAAGATCAGAGTTATAATTTTTCCCACCTAGTCAGTGCCTACCAACACCATGGTGATGATAGGCACTGAAGTTTCTACGGCGTAGTCTGGCGTCTTCTCCAGGGTGAATAGTGGGAAAAAGCGGACTTTTCACCCTGAAGGTAGTGGCAGACTATGATGCAGAAATATCGGCATTACCCGTTGGGTAACCCGGAAGCTCTTCACGCGAAGTATTCTCTGGGAAAACCTAGGATATTTCGTGATGCTTGAAGATTATCATCACAGGCAAGAGGCATATATTTTAGGAGAGATGTTTCGTTTGCTAATAAATGGCTACAACACGGCAATTTACTTGTTGATGAACCTTGAGTAAGCAACCAGATTTAATGGACCATATTTCAAGAAATCCTGAAGACTTTGCACTAGGGAGGTACTCTTGATAACGATAAAATATCATCCATGAAAACCTTTCGTACCGCATGATGGTGCTTATCACATGAGGCAACGAAGGACACAAATACTTGGCACTGGTCTCGCCGTCGGCCTCAATCTTAAAGTTTAACCCTTAAACGTCACATGCCTTGCATGTTGAAACCAAGTGCTGTTGAACATCCGATAAAAATACAATGCGATGCTAAGGTAATGAAATTGCAACCAAGCAAAATTGAATGGTGCACACTCTCAGTTATAGTATATACAAAATTATTTCGAACGAAAGATTTCTGCTACTCTGGAGGGTATTTTACACGAGGTACTTTTATCTGATGTCTATATGGATGTGCATTGAAAATTACGCCGTGTTAAGCGGTGAATTGCAAAAATTATGGGAAAATCGCCCCTGCTCTAATTCCAACAAGCCTCATCCACTCTAGCATTACTAAAACAGATACTACTTCAAATTGTGCAATAAAGTACTTCGTGTGAAACGGTTTTTGAGGACTAATTGCAACTTGGGCAGATAAAAGATTCCATAAATGTTACGAGTTTAAAAAATATTTTTGAAGATCTTTAACGTTTCTGATAAGAAATAGCAACAGCGTAAAAACCATTTAGAAAATAATAATAGGATATGAATATCACCACATTAGATACCAATACTTTCAGAAAGTCGAGATATAAAAACAATGAGTGAGTAATTTACGGAGAAAAACTCAAAAGCCAAAGCTATTAAGACGGCCTTTCCACGTTAACGTAAAAGACGGCAAATGAGAAGAGAAGATAAATTAGCAAGAGGTCTGATTATAAAAATAGACCAATCAAAAAAACGCAAATAGATTTAAAAGTTGAAATAAGTAGGATAAAAGACTGTAACGGGAAACAGCTGAAAACCTTTGCGCGCACCGACTAATGCCGTGAATAATCCGGAAGTGAGGATAGAGGTTGTTTGGATCCGACGGGGAGCGGGGGGGGGGGGGCGCAAAAAAGGGGTACTAGTGAGATGAGCCCCTCTTCTGGCAAGGAAACCCTGAAGTGGACCCCGCAGGATATTGCAGGGGTGTTAGTTAGTGTTGCCCTTCTAATCTCCAACTGCTCGACCGGGATGCCTTCCCTCACTCTC
This sequence comes from Pyrrhosoma nymphula, assembly GCA_963573305.1. Classification (NCBI taxonomy): domain Eukaryota; kingdom Metazoa; phylum Arthropoda; class Insecta; order Odonata; family Coenagrionidae; genus Pyrrhosoma; species Pyrrhosoma nymphula. Next base: position 4,771,925 of record OY754329.1, read on the forward strand.
AAATACGGAAATAAATACTTTCGTCAGATATCAAAGAGTCGCCGACAGACGAAAATCAATTATCTGCTAAACCTAAGAGACATTCAACCTATTGGAAACATTCTTAATGATTCCAGCTTTAAGATGCTGATGCTGCTGTAGCAAGCATTGAGGGTCATTCAATCAACAGCTCACTGACAACAATTCGACCAACAATTAGTCCTCTTTATCGCCTCAAATTCTGCCAAACCTCATTTTCAACGCGACGACGCAAATTCTTGGCTAAGAATAGAGTCCGTCCAAGACAACAGTGCAGTTGACAGTTAGATGTGCAGCCAATCAGTAAACAGGTCCAATGCCGTTTGGGACAGGGAATCACGTGACCATGTAATCCATTACGGTGGTATTTGTTTAAATTATACGGTCGTGAAAAAGTTGTTTAATTTTCATTTATTTCTGACCCAAATCATTGTACTGCAACTGCGATGTTACCTTGAACGGACTCGAACGGTGGTTGTGATTTTCGAGAACTTAAGCATCTGGGTGGTCTAGCATGTTACATTACTAGTAGAGCACACGCTTAATAATAGAACTAGGAGTATGTGGAAGGATAAATCAGCGGCTAAGGGATCGTCTGCACCCACCGTCATTTTATCCAAGGATTAATATGCGCCACAAACGGAGGAAAGCACGTTGGATAAGAGAAAAGGAGTTCTCAAAACGAATGTAACTAGTAAGAAAATGTAAGTAAAAGAAACTTTTTACTGGTATTTTAATAATAAAGTGACTGATTTCGTAAACAGTCGACATAATTAATGTGGATTATTCGATGAAAGCAGTTGTTGTTTCATTAAGAAAATAAATCTGTGATTGTACTCCGTTCCTTTTCCTTACATCACGAGGTTTCGCTAAATTAAGCCAGAAACAATGTAAATGGTCCAAAGTATGTGGAAATGTACTCTCATCAGCCCTTTCCACTCATCCAACGTAGTTTTACTGCAGGAAGAGTAGCTTCTTATTTACAAGGCGACCGGATGAGCTGGCGGAATTGAGCGAAAAATAGGTACATTATGTACCTCGTAAGAGTTTGTTTATCCTGTCAACTCTCCCCCGTGGACACAAACACGCACGCCCGACTCGCAAGTTGCATACGCAACAAGGATACTCCTCCCCCCCCCGGCCCCATGATGCAGCAGCAGCAGCAGCTGTTGCCACATTTTCGCCTTCAGAGGTGGAGTGAACGAAAGCAAGTTTGAGATGGAAGATTCGTCGAACGTGCTTCCAACATATTTCGAGCTTATTTAGTCCGCCGATGCAATCCTTTTCCCAATCGCTGCCGAAGTGATCGCGAGGAGAGAGGAATTAGAAATGAAAAACAGAGCAGTTGCTTACCTTACTCGAAACGATACCATCATTAAAACGATATGTTTTTAACCGATACCGCCCTCTGGCACCTCAATACTATCCTGATCACAGTCTTCAAATTGGAGGTAATTTCTGACTATAGATGTTGGTGACTGTGCATCCCACTCCACACTCCCCAATCTTAAGTGACGTGAACATATTTCAGAATCGGTGAGCCAGAATCGAGCCTTCCCAGCGCCACCTGCGAACGGTGCCGCTACAAGCAGAACCATGTCAATAGACACATAGGTTGTGGACTGGACTACGTAGGTTGTGAAAAAATGGCATTGTACAGTTTGCTTGCGGGGCTCTTCAGTGAATAGGTTGAAGGCTTCAACCACTCGACTACCTCACTTCCAATTGGCTCTTAAAGTCTCAAATTCGAAACGCTACATGAAAGTAAATATATTGCCTGCATGATTCTACATTGAGCCTACGATTCTTAGTATTTGCTTTCATTGCACACCTACATTTAGTCTTGAATTCAATGTAGAACAAAAAATGAATGCTGATTGAGAGGCAAGATAGGCGAAACAAGCTCGTCAAAAAGTGCATTTTTAACCAGAGCCTACACTCAGTGTTACTCAGAAAGTTAACCATAACCTCTCCCTATCAATTTGTTTAAAAATATATATTCAAGCACTTCTCCAAATGTTTTTGCTGATAGCTTAGTTAGTCAGTTATTTCATTTACAGATGGAGGTGACCCAAGAATCAATCATTGTATCGCCTGCCAATCAGTATCGATTTCATCCGAACTTCAAGTGGTCCATAGTGACGCTCAACTCCCTCCAAACACTATAAAAGCATCGGCGTGCCGACAAGTTGTTTTACATTAGAGATCTCGTCTTCCATTAGCACCAAAACCTTTGACGCATTAAAAATGAACCTGATCCAATTCTTAACTGAATTCTTCTTTCCGTTGAGTGGCCAGAGCAGGAACTCTCGCTGCATCTCCCGAACGAGGAGGAAGACAGACTGAAGACGTAAATCAATATAAAACAAAGCATTTCTCCATAAAATAATTTAAGAAGAATTATTTGCAGTAGTCCACCCATTGCAGTAGAGATCCATCAATGCTCATATGGAAGATCGGACAATCAGCAAGTTCGGCAGTAACTAAACATACAGCTAACACCTGACACGAAGTCAACTTTGAGAAAAGCAGATCTAGAGCTTACAAGTTCTACAAGATACAAGATAGTGCGTGCTTTTATAGTGTTTGGATGGAGTTGAGCGTCAATATGGACCACTTGAAGTTCGGATGAAATCGATACTGATTAGGAGGCGATACTATTCTTTGTTCTTGGGCCACCTCCATCTGTAAATGAAATAACTGACGAACTAACCTACCAGCAAAACAATTTGGAGAGGTGCTGGAATATATATTTTTAAACAAATTGATAGGGAGAGGTTATGATTAACTTTCTAAGTAACACTGAGTGTAGGCTCTGGTTAAAAATGCACTTTTTAATGAGCTTGTTTCGCCTATCTTGCCTCTCAATCAGCATTCATTTTTTGTTCCACATTGAACTTAATTAGTCAAGTAGTCTTATACAAACTTTAGCTAATTAAAAAACACTTGAATAAAAAAATCACAGAATTGCAACCGACCGTGATAAAAAAATCCAGCAACTCGTCAACTCAAAGCTCATGATTTCCCGGCGACACATCATCTGTCGACCAAAGTCAAATTTCATCAACTGAATCAAAAATTTTCAAATAGGATAATGTCCACAGGAAATGCCAGAATAGTAAAATGAAAGTATTTGAAGTGTCATTAAACGTTCCCTTTTGCAAGACCCTCGGGAAGGGGGGGGGGGGGGTGGGGAGGGTGATTTGTTGCGTAACCTACGCCCTGAGAGCAATTTCCATCTAAATTCTTTAATACTAGAATTTTCGTAACATCTCTTTGCAAACCTAGCCGCTCGTCGTTGCACGCTATCTGATTCCGATTTTATACCTGCTTCTTAAGGTAGAATTTTATTCTAGGAGTGGCCAAACTGGAGGAAAATAACAGGGCTCTTTAACTTTTTCATAGCTTTTTCGGAGTACTCTTTTAATTAATCCTAGATTTCTGTTAGGTTGATCGCACATTTTCCGAATATGTTTAGTCCAAGAAGGTCCTGAGTCATTGAGAGGTTTAAAAATTTAACTACTCAACGTTGACTATTTCCAATTCGTTTTTTTTGTAGGCTCTAATTTCTAATGTAATTTTATTTCACAATAATTCTACTGCCGCGCATTGTCCAGGTTTAGTTCCAACTGTCATTTTTTGCATCAGACTTGAATAGCTACTAGATATTTTTAAAAATATGTTCTTATCTTCCGTTTTCAGAATCTCTCTGCATATGACTACCTTGTCGGCATATAGTTCACTTTCAACTACTGTACTGATGCCGTTTATGTATTAGAGAAATAGAACATGATCGATTACATTGGGGAACACCAGATTCGACGCTATCGGTATTGGATATGGCACCATCTGTTGGCACGACTCGTAGTTGGCATCGCTTTAAGAGCTGACTTACCCGATTTAATATATTTTGATATGGTGGTATAAATTTCGCTTAGAACAATATTTTATCCATCCCGTAGGATTCTATCTTCAGGAGCCATTTACAATGATCGTGTGCCGGAGAGTTGAAGAGGAGTGGATATAGTGTTGACAAACGTCTTTATTGGGGTGAGATTGAGACTTTAAATGTCCAATCATTCCATCTGCGGTTAGTGTGGAGGAAGGATTCGGGAGAACTCTTCTCTTCGGACTGATGGCTGCTGACGGTGATGATGAGCAGGCATACGGGCCCTGCGAAACGAAGACATCTTACATCTCTCTCCGGGTCGGCATCATTTTCTCCCGTTGACCTTTTTCTCCCTCGGGAGTTCCCCCTCCCCTCTGTTGCCGGGTGAGGGAGGGGAGGGGAGGGGAAGGGGGGGTGTGGGGGTGACCGTGGGCGCGGCCGCGGGGTCATCCCTGTCTCACGGCTTTCCTTCTCCGTAACGACCGCACACCCTCCTCGGAAGGGATCTTCCTTCGTGTAGTAAGTTCTCATTCTCTCAAGGTCCCAACCGACATCCCTTCCTTCAATTTCGTCACTTTCCTCTCCCTCCACATCATGTGGTGATGGTAAGGTTTTATAACATCTGCTTGACCTTGACCGCAGGATGACGTAGCTTTTTCGCTAACTTTGTGAACTTTCGCTAACTTGAAAAACCCTAACCGAGGGTTGGTGTTTAGCACATTCTTCAGACTGTCGGTTATTTGGTGTGAGCGTTATCGAAGGGAGAAAAAATTGGCATCCATTGTTAACCTGGAAAATATTGAACCAGAGATTATAAAATGGGCCTAAATATTGTTTCTCCATAAAATTGTTAATAAGCTAACTGTTGTATCCAAGACGCCGTCGTTGCCATGGGTTTGTGAACAATGTGAATGATATTTTTGGTTAAGTGCTCCTCGGAAGGATGTGGGTGGCGGAAAGACATGGATTGGTGATGTTGGGGTAGGAGTGGTGCAATGAAGGAGTTGCTTGATGGAACCCTAGGATAGCGCGTTTAATATGCACATATATTGCCCATGGTTAATTATACTCCAGATATAAGTAAGTAAGTTTACTACTCCGTACACAAAATACATTTCAATAGCAAATTTTGAGTAACTTTAGGTAGCGTTGAAGGACCTGAACCTGTTTTAAGGCTACCATCAAATAATAACACGTTATGCTTACACTTAAAAATACATACAGCTCATGTAGTGAGGCCAAGACAATTACTTAACAATGTTCGTACGTACCTTAAGAAACTACTTACTAATTGTTTATGGAGTTATTTATAAAACATTTAATTCAACATTTCCTCCTCTTTCTCTTTGGCTCGAAGTTAAGACTACATTTTTCGATAGTATTTTTACGCATATTACATTACATTATCAATAGGAGAACCTGTTTAAGGCTACCATCAAATAATAACATGTTATGTTATCTCCATCGTCTCAGGCTCAACCTTGTTCCTTTTCATTTACGATAACATGTTATGTTTTCATTTTAAACTTACATAAAGCTCATGTAGTCATATAGATGTCTACTTCAAAATACGCCCGAAGTAATTAACCCAGAAGTCCAGCTTTGAGAAATAATTGCATCTAATTTGATCCCATCGCACTTTAGTTGCGGCTCCTCACTTTTGGCAACTGCATTAGGAGACGCATCGTCATTCACCCGCAAGCATGAAGTTCGGTTTTAGTTTAAGTTGAGGAACTAATACGAGACTAACAACTAGGCAAGGCTTAGGGCCGAATTTTCAGTCGCCCCTACATTACCTCCTCCTCCGAGGTCCCTACACCATCCTAGGGCACCTACATTATGGCAGCTGTAGGGACGGACGAGCACTGCAATGATATTCTCAGTCGATACTACAGCAACGACTTCTCGGGAGTGGTGGGGGGGGGGGGGGGGGGGGTGGTTATATTGACTGACGTCCTGTGATGACGTATACGATGAGGTTTGCGTGCGTAGCGCCATTTTTGCCCACTGATGGAGGGATCGGACCGAACTAGAGCTGACAAATGAAATCCGAATTGCTATGCGCTATCTCACACTATCTCATCAGCAGGTTTTTTGACAGCATTAATTTCTCTCTAAACGTTCATTTATCTGGAGTAGAGTGTTTCCATAATAGTTCTAATACATTCTAGCAAATAAAGATAAAATTATCTTGATGTTATGTATTACTATACACTACAAAAAAGTAAATGTATGTGAGAGGGTGTGGCGTTTGAACCGTACTTCGCAGTATTTGTTTTTAATTTGTTTAATTTGGAATAGTTAAAGTTTGAATATTTTAATTTATTTTAGTTTACAAATGTTTAATTGTTAAAATGTTTGGTTGCGAAGGTTTTGTTTTGGAGAGAGATGGGTTGTTAAGGGAGGAGGGAGAGAGCAGGAGTGGAAGCTGCTCTGATGAATTAAAGAATAAAGAAAGCAGAAGTGTGATGAATAGGTGTTAATCATTTATGAACGTCGTCTGACGCTACAAGGGGAATTAGTGCCGTCAGCAGGTTCTTTGACGGCATTTATTTCCCTCTAAACATTCATTTATCGGGAACAGAGTGGTGCCATAATATTTCTGATAGGCATTAAGCAAAAGATAACTTGTGGGTGGATACGCAATAGCAAAGTAAATTTGTGAGAGAGAAATTGGTGCCGTCAACAGGTTCGTTCATATTATTCACTTTTTCCATGTTTAAAAAGATAAAGTTATGGTTTTCAAGAGCTGACTTAATGTCAAACACGGAATAACAGAAAATATATATAAGGGAGGCGACAAAGTGCATGTATTGTTGACAGCATTTGATTTTCATAAAAAATTAACTTATTTGGTACAAAGTAGTATCAAATAAATTTTTGCTACGTTTTTATAAATTAAGCAATGCTTTTCATGAGTCTAGTTCACATCAAGGGTATTCTAACAACGATTATTTTATTGAGGTGTTCAGCAGACGGAATCTGGCATCCATACTTATATAGGGTGTAGCCGTGCCCGAGACAAGGTGTTAGAGAAAGGTGTTAGTATTCTATCACCTTGTGTTCGAGGTACCCTACAGGGAACCCTACATGAGTAGGGGCTCTGATGACGTATATAGGGTAGTTTACACCCGTTGATTACGTCAGTAGGGCTGGATGACGTACACAGGGTCGGTGAGCCCTGCAGGGACGACTGAGCATACGGCCCTTAATCTAACTAAGCTGAAAACCTCATATTATTTACAAATATGTGTTTCACTTATGACCAGCCAAACTTTTAACTTGAATTCTTATTAAAATTTATTTCGTAGACTTTCGCAGTTCATTCTACATTTTGGTAAGTTTATTTTGGTTTTCTGCGATTTAACTAAACTTTTTAGCAACAGTTTCACCGTGCTATTCTGCCGGCTTCGTCAGGAATTGCCTGAATGCCTGACGAAGCCGGCATAGTAGCACGGCGAAAATGTTGCTAAAAAAGTTTAGTTTAATCGCAGAAAACCAAAATAAACTTACCAAAATCTTATTAAAATTCCCGGTAGAAATCGTCTCTTGGCAAATGTGTCGTTTCCAACCTGCTGTGTGATTTGATTCGGCTGTTGACAATCATGACGCGTTACAGTGTATATTTATTGCTTCTTCTTGCATCGATAACCAATAACCATCGATGAATGTGACTTACCCTACCATAATAAATAATTTCACGTCCATCTTAGGAATTATCGGGTGTTGTCCAGGACTTCTTTCAGAAGGGAAACGGTTTTAGGCGGAATTTAGTGGAATTTATCCATTACGGAAGAATTTAATTAACTTCGTTAACTCCACTACTTTCAGTGATAGGGCGGTTAGAATCCATCATTAAACGGTCACAAGTGTTTTTGACGACTAAAGCCGATGTCCTTCGGTCAACATTTTGCTAAAATACATTTGATCAAGATAAAAAAAAATCCACAAAAATTTTAAAGCCATGGTAAACACGAAATTCGCTCGTCAAATATTTTAGCGATTTAAACCAAAGTTACTAAATCATTCGCTAGCTGTCACTGCAACGCGCATTTAATTGATACCGCGAGGATATCCTATTTCAACTGTAAATATTGGACCGAAAAACAATTTAGGCCATGGAAGAATCTGAAATCATCATTGCTACTCTAATATTAACGAGGAGGATTATCTGAAATCTCCATGGGAAAAGAAGTGGTAGAGAAGACGTTACTTGACCAAAACACGGTTGCACCGAAGCAGCGATGGATTCGGAAGGGGAGTTCCCTAGTCATGCTTAGTAATGAGCTAGGAAATGAAGACGACTCGGTAAATTGCCGAAACGTTTTAAGAATGGTTGAGGAAATGTTTAGCAATCTAGTTGCTAAAATTGAAACCAAATATCTCGTCAAGACAAGAATATGAGAGAGGCTACATCAGCCAGCGACGAAAAGTAAGAAATGTTGCGCTAATATAACATGCTGAAATAATGTTGAACTCGATGGAAATATCCAAAATGATAAGGAAAAAGTGCGTTTTTCATAATGTTGCAAACACTCTTTCAGGCTTGTAGTAACTCTGAGATTTTTAGTCACTGGTGAAACGTTCGACAGTTTAAGTTTCTATACAAAAAGATCTCATAATATCTCGGGTAAAAGAGGGAGCAGGACGTCCTTGAAGCAATTATCAGAGAATTTCGAAATTTTGTTGCAAATCTCAACTTTTAATGCCTCTAATTCGTGAGGCCGCAAAACTCCCAAATGTGTCAAACTTATCTTTTGCCTTGATGATATTCAAGAGCATTTCATCAGCATTCTTCAGAGAATTGCCAGCACCAGTGTGTCACTTCACTCTTTCCCCCTTCTAATGGCTGGAGTTGAAGTACTTGTGGAGTGCTTGAAGTTGGTGAATGCTCACCCCCTGCCACACACCCCTGAGGTGGCTTGCAGGGTATTTTGTAGATGTAGATACTTGACATTGGTTTCGATGGTTGTGATAGATCGAATCCCTCTTTACCTGTACTCCAATCTCCACCTCTTGAAATAGGACACTGTGCTTTGCAAAGACTCGTTCTATTTCCAGGTGGCAAGCAGCATAAGGGTTTGAGTGGAGGAAAGTAGCTCTCGTGATTTAGCTATGATGAGTAGAACTTCCCAAACTGATTTGGAAGCATGGATTGGAAACATATTATTACACAACTATTCAGACCTCCCAAGATCATCAGGGTCCTTTCATAGGAATTATAAGGATGATGACAGCATAGTACTTCCGGCATTGATCAATACCAAATGTGAGTGTATATGCACTGATGTCGGTATAAATGGCAGAATGAGTGATTGAGGAGTTTTTAGGCTAAGCAACTTATGGAGGACCATTTCAAGCTACTTGTTGAATTTTCTTCCACCTTGTAACAAAACCAATCTACTCCTCTGCTATCTTACCTTTATCGGTTTTGTTTCTGCGCGGCTGAACTCAGCAAACAGGAACATGAGACAATTTGAAACATGGAGTTACGTTTAGTAATACGTAAAACCCTGAAAATCAACCATATACGTCAACTCAAAGTATTCACTTTACAAATTATAATAATTTTACTATATTTCATTCAAATAATATGGCCATGGAAATCCATTTCGTTAACTAGTTTGTCTTTACACAAATTGGACATATATATGAATTCAGCATTGAATAGTTCCTTTTTTCTTTTATTAATACTTTATGTAAAGTTTAAGTCCACACTTCGGCCCGGTTCTTTATAATTGTCTATGGTGATGGTGATGGTGTGTCTAATAAATGGTGATGTCTAATTCTTAATCACTTAAAACCTTATATGTCACCACATAGAAAATAAAACAAAATAACGTATTTACGATTCACAGATACCGGACGGCGCAGGTTGGTTCTGTCCCCTCGAGTAAAGCCGTTATCTCCTCGACCTGCGATGTCAATGGGCGTTGTCCTCGGATATTGACGTCAATTGATCTTTGGGGCCGCCTGGTAGTATCGGATCTGCTACACCGATATCTGGTTTCTATCAGCTATCACTTATAACTGCTGCTTGTTGCTTTAATGGCATTAATACTGACTTATCTATTTGAGTTCTCTTATTCACCTCACTTCTCTATTTCAATCTGGACGAGAAACTACTCACGTCTTTACTCTTTGGAATCTAGGCGAGAACTCCTCAAGTCCTATCAATCTTAAGGTGGTTCCACCGTAAAATGACTTAAATGTCATTTTATTCATATTCTGCCTACTCGTAGAAAAAGATGACCTCTATCTGATATGAACAACAAAATAATACCTTTCCGCGCTATTTTATTCTATAATTGAACTTGAAGTTACATGGTGTTCAATGGGGAAATGAGAGAAACACGGGGAAAAAATAGTACTTTTCCATAAAATATAAATGCCATTTTTGCGGAAAACTATTTATAAGAAGGAAATAATCCAGAAAAATTGAATAAAAATATAGGCATCTTACCACCTTATTTTTTTAGTTATTAAGGAATTACTGCCGTAATTGAAGTCAAAATGCGGTAATTCGTAGGCAATGGCGCTGCAATTGGCTCCTATGGCTGGAAATAAGTGCTCATTTAAAATACATTCGTCGAATACTCCGCATTTTTTCTACCTTACTTTTGGCTTGGTAACGCATTGCAACAGTGAAAGCAGGATTTTTTGGACTAAATATAAAAAATGTGGAATCTAGTATTTGTTTTGACTCACACAGTCGCGGCGGAACCTCCTTAATTGTTAGTCGGCGTCCTTTTCCTCCCCTCCTCCTCGTCATGTGATTTTGCGTCGCCTCCCTATTGGCTTTCTTGTTTCATAGCGACTGCGATGTTTATATCGACAACTGTTCGCCCCCTCCCTCGAAAGTTGTAAATGAAGAAGGAGAGTGACAAACATGGCTGACTTCTATTGTTGTTCCAATACCACGTGAGGAGATCTTATTCAAACATGGTGAAATCATCGTTACGTTACAACCTGAAGCACTACCAGGTAGACAAGTTCAAATCCCCTTTGTATTGGTAGCTGACGATACGTTTCCTCTTCATGTGCACGTGATGAAACTGCACAGAAACTGGATTAAATGAATCTCAATTTTTTTAAAACTATTGGCTCAGTAGAGCAATGCCTGTAGGTGAGAATGCTTTTGGGATTCTATCTAATAGATTTAGAGTCTTCTATTTTGCCTCTCTACCCCACCGTTTCCTTGTGGATGGTATGATCTGTGAAGGCGTTACATGACGAAGAGTTATCTGAGGATATTCACATTAATTTTTAAATTGCTCACTCGTAAACTGTCGACCGTTGCTACAAGTAATAGGTTCTGGATACCCAAATCTAGCAAATAGAGGTTCCAAGTTTTCTATGGCAGAGTGAGCTGTGATAGATTTCAGGAGCTCAACTTTCAACCATCTACTTTTATAATCATGTACCATAACAAAATAAGTTCCATCCCTAATATGCCCAAAATAATCTATGCCAATATTTTTCCAAGTGTGCTCAGACAGCAGCGTCGGCTTTAATGGTCTTGGGAAGGATGGTTTGGATGGACCAATTGACACTGTTGGACCCATTTCTCTACCTGTTTATCCATGCCTGGCCACCATACTTTTGAATGCAGTCTATGTTTCATCTTCACTACCTTGACCAGGATGACCTTTGTGGACTAAACTCAAACATTTCTGCTGTAACTCATCGGGAACTATTATTATTATCCCTTTTAGCTTTCCAACACATGAATATTAACTTCTTATATAGGAATAAACTTTGAGGATCCTTGTCCAATTATGAGAAACTAAAATCCTTCAAACTCCTGCTAGAATTGGATCTTTAGCAGATTCAATTTCCCGGATTGACATAGGACACGGCACATCTGTCTTTACTGATAATTTGTAATATATCCTCCTCAGTTCCCTTATCTTCCTCTAGTACCTCACATCCTCCTCCTATTATAATACTTTATGTGGATAAGGCATCAGCAATATTATTTTTGCCTGGACGGCATAAAACTTCACAACATTAGGATTGAAGACCCAACGTTCCACTCTTGCACATGGCTGCAAAAATTAATTCTAGTGGTTTATGGTCTGTAATAAAAATAAAATTTGGTCACCCATAAAGATAATAATGAAAGCGCCCACAAGACCAGAGCAAGGCTAATGCTTCCTTTTCTGTCTGCGAATACTTTTGTTCTACTGCTGGCAGACTTTAACGTGCATAAGCTATGATTCTGTGTTTTACCTGGACATCTCCTAGAACTAGTTCTGCACCTAGACCATTAGGGCTGGTATCTGCCATTTATATTGTCATGTATTTGACATTATAGCAACCCAGCGCACTTGGAAATACCAAGGCTTTTTTCAATCCTTTGGCTCTGCTCAATCTCTCAAGAAAAATCTTTATTCTGATGGAGCATTCTTCTTAAGGGTTCAGTTTTAGTCGAGCAGTCGGGAATGAATCTAGAAACACAACTAATCAATCCCAGAAAGATTCTGACCTCTCCCGCTGTCGTTGGCACCCTATAAATTTTAATACCTTCAACTTTACTACTCGCCGGCATCATGCCGTCCCTCGAAAGACAATGTCCCACGAGATTGATTTCTCCCTTGTTAAATTCACATTTGCTACTATTCAATGTGAGACCACTCTTCTTTAAAGCATGAAGTACTTCCCTTAATTTAATATTCATTTCTCTTTGATCCCTTGCGAAAACAAAAATACCATCAATATATACAAATATACCATCACACCCTTTTAAAACTTGTTCCATCGCCTTCTGGATAAACACTGGGACACCACTCAATGCAAAACTAAGGCAAAAACAGCAATCCATGCACCCCTGACTGTGTTAGAAAGGCTATTTTCTCTCTAGACTCAAGGGCCAACTCGATCAGATGAAAAGGTCATTCAATGTCCAATTTACTAAAAATATGAGCATCCCTCAATTCTGACAACAATTCTTCTATCACAAGTAACGGATGTTTCTCCCTTAATACAGCTTTACTGGCTCGTCGCATATCAATACATAGCCTCACATCCACGTTCCCCTTTGGCACTACGGGCGAAACCGATGAACTCGGTCGGACCTTGAACTTTTTTAATAATAAGAGCCTTGATAAGTTCATCTATTTTCCTTTCAACCCATTCTTGAAGAGCAATAGGAAATCTCCTAAACGGCTGAAAGACAGGTGGCACACTTCTATTCACACGAGGAATCACTTACTGGTTATCTTTCAGCTGTCTTATCTTCACTTTACTTCCATTGACACCTACAGACAAAACATGATTAGCACATCTAATCTCCAGCACTTAAAGTTCCGTAGATGTATATCTGCTCAATAGTGGAGCAGCATCTTATTCCACAGCAACAAATGTAGCTTTAGTTACCCGATTTCCCAATTTTACTTCAACATTAAAATGACCAATCGTACTTAGGGGTGTTGTTTGTCCGTAAGCATAAAGAAGATTCTGCTGACCAGCTTAGCTTGTGTATTAAATTTTCATGTACATCTACCAAATATCCTGCAAGCCACCTCAGTGGTGTGTGGCAGGGGGTGAGTATTCACCAACATGCATTACGCTATACCTTCAAGTTAGTGTAACTACGGCTAATTATGCATTGGCATAAATTGCTAATTCTTGTCCAGAGACGAAGCATCACAATCATGCACTACTACACTACAGATATTATCTCAATGGAGAGGGACCGTTAATATGTATGTATTTTGCAACTACACAAATGGACATAGACTCGAGACTTGTATAGAAAATATGCACGGCGTGCTATTAGTACTAGGTAACAGATAAGGATTGAAGTATTAGGGAGTGCTACTGCTACTATGAGCTACACTACCTAACGACAAACCTAGATAAAAGTCTCATTGGCAGCTGTGATGGTCCATTATCGTTCGTGGGAAAAATGATATTTTAAATCTGTCCGTTCTGCAGTGTAGTTCCCTAATTTTACTCTCATGATCTGATCTACCGTAGTGTGTCGGATTTCGTAAAATATTATCAACGTCGTCAGAGAATAGATTGGATTGGAACTTAAATAATAGATCGAGTCTAAATTTTAATCAACGGTCTGAAAGCTTTTCCCATCCCAGTTGCTGCAAAAGGTCAGTAACACAAATGAGATTATCATAACGGCCTTTAACGTATCTTGCCGATCTTCGCTGCACGCGTTCTAAATCAGTTTCCAAGCCTGTCTCATAAGGATCCCAAATACTGTCAGCATATTCCAAGTGGTGTCCAACAAGGGAGAAGTAGCTGATTTCCCTAACTTTATCGTCGCACTTGCCAAGTACTTTAACAAATCCCAATTTACGATTAGCTTGACCGGTAATTTCTCGAATATGTTTACTCTACGATAGATCATTAGTCAGTTTAGCTCCGAGATATTCAACCGATTCTACAGTCTCTAATTTGCTGTTCTTTATGCAATAGCTGTTACAAGGAGCGTTTTTCCGTTTCCAAAAATTCATAACAACGCATTTTTTTCAGGTTTAATTCTAGCTGCCACGCATCGCACCACTCCTGTATTGCCTCGGGGTCCGCGCTAGCTTATCATTAAGGCTACGGATTTCTCTATACACCACTGCGTCGTCTGCAAATAATCTAAGGTTACTGTCAACTGTTTCACTGATATGGTTTATGTACAAAAGGAACAGAAGCGGGCCTATGACACTTCCCTGTGGGACACCCGATGTGACTTTTACTTCATTAGAGATAGCGCCATCTAATACAACCCTTTGCACGCGATTACTTAAGAATTCTCTAATCCAGGAAATTACGTCGTCGTCTAAACCGTAGGATTTTAATTTCGTGAGTAGCTTACTGTGGGAAACTTTATCAAATGCCTTTTTAAAGTCAAGAAAAATTGCATCAACTGGAACGTTATGTTCACCCGAGACTAAAATATCGTGAGCAAAAACTGCAAATTGAGTTTCTCAAGATCTTCCCTTTCTGAATCCGTGTTGCGTTTTTGTGAACAAATTCTGCATATCGAGGCGTCTCGTAACTGAACTTACAATTATATGTTCAAGGACTTTGCAAGAGATAGATGTGAGAGATATCGGTCTGTAGTTCGATGGCTGTTCCTTATCACCGCTTTTGAATATGGGAGTGACATTTGCAATTTTCTAGGCCATGGGTACTTTGTACTCGTTGACGGATTTACTAAATATATTCTGCAAGTTAGGAGCCATTTCACAAGCTAATTCTCTATTCACGCGGGCAGGAATTTCTTCAGGACCTGGGGATTTATTTGGATATAAGGGATTTTAACAAGTTTTCTATTCCGTGAGTGCAAATATCGATAGGCGGCATCTTTTGCTGGAAGTGATCATTTACCTTTTCGGATGTAATTTGTGATGACTTGGTGAACACACTTTGAAAGAAGGAATTTAATAAGTTGGCTTTTTCCGAACTGCTTGTTAATAATTCGCCATTTTCGTTTCGTAGTGGATAAACTGTTGATCTATTGCCTTGAACTTCCCTTACGTATGACCGAAATGCTTTTGGGTTATCCTGTAACTCTTCTACTAATGTTTTTCTTTTATAATCCATGAATGCATTCCGAAATGCCTCCTTTGTAGTGGCTTTAGACAATTTGTATTTTTCAATTATTAAATTTTGATCACCAGTGGACAATTCTCTACGGAGTTTTTTCATCTTGGCGTGGCATACTCTCTGACGTCTTAACGATTTTCTCACTTCTGCATTTTACCATCTTGGCTCGCTGCCCTCTTTTTTTTACTTTACTTGGAATATATTTTCTAATCCCCGAATGTACAATAGAAAGAAAAGCCTTCCAATTACCCTCCGTGTCTAACTTAACGCTTGATTCTTGGAAGTCGGGAAGAAAATTATTTTAGATGACTCTTGAACGCATTGAAATCGGCTTTTTTTTAATTTAGAATTTTTTTCTTTGTTTAAAACTTTTAGTGATATTGAAAGAGAACTTTGCTGTAACTACTCTATGGTCACTAATGCCCTCAATAGTGTTTACCTTAATTACCTGTTGCGGTATATTTGTTGCTAATAAATCAAGAATGTTGTCCCCTCTGTTAGGCGTCGTCGCTATCTGATGTAGGGCATTTGATGAGGACGTGTACAGCAGGGAGTCGCATGTATCTTTGTCTCTTCCCCCTGATATGTAACGGTGTTCCTGGATGTGATGTTCTTTATTTGTGTTTCGAGTTCTAAAATTGAGGTGATGTCGGTGTTAGGTGGCCTACAGTATGCTCATACGAATATTGTTGTTGATTTAGGGCATCTAATAGAGCACCATACAGATTCTAGGCTGGTATCTGGGACGATTTCCGCTTGGCTGACAATGGTATTCTTTACTGCTATAAATACTCCGCCTCCGGTTCGGTTGGTCCTATCTTTTCTGTAAACGTTGAATGATTTAGGAAACATTTCACTATCAGAAATATCGTCCGTCAGCCAACTTTCTGTGCCAATAATGACGTTACACTTAGTGCTGTGAATAAGGTGGTGAAATTTTGGAATCATATATTTTAAACTACAGCAGTTAACTACTGCAACGACTAATGCTTCATGATTATTGTTTACGCGTTTCGGGGACATTTCAAGATTGCTGTCTTCAATTAAGCTATTCTCGGGCCCTGAATTGCTAACTGGCAACACATAATTATTGACCCCACTTATTTGCCTGTCCTGTAGCCTACCGTCTATGTTAAACTCGACGAGTATGCTCAAGTATCCTGCGCGCTACCTCCTGCGATGCCTCGTACGTGTAGTGGACACCCGAGCGATTTATAGGCACCCGACACGAATCCAGGACCGGCCTGAGGTCCAAGAACTCCGTTCCCTCGCTCCCACAGACTTAGATGAGTCTCTGGTTTATGCCTAAATTTTAAAAGTTTTCAAGTACTCCCACGTCAACTGGTATTCATCGTTATCTACGTCATCTTAAACGTTTTCCATTTATGAGTGCACTGACCAATTATCTCTAAGTTAGATTTAGGAGCTCTTCTACTCATTATTCACCAGATTATTTTCTGGTAAGATTATCACTTTCCCTCTCTTGTCCTTAATTATAGGTGTCTCTGTAGTACTCGCATTGTTTCATCCGCCAACTTTCATTTGCTTTATTTGTTTGTCTCCTAATTATTTAAAATATGTTATTTCATTCTTCCTACCTTATCATACTTATAATTCGAGGTTGAGGTTCTACCTTCATTCTTACTTATGACTCTTTCTAATGACTTCTTCCGTGATCTACTTTCCTTGATCTCAATCATGGCTCTTAACTCTTCTTCCGTGTTTTGATTCTCCGCTGCTCTCAATGTTCCGTTTTTTAATATTCTAACTTATCTCAGTTCTTTCCATTTCTTTGTCAGACAATAAGTTTTGACTCCTGTCCAAGAGCTCACGTTTCCTTCTTCTTTTCCCTATTCTGGTCCAGGCTTTACACGCATAATTTTTACGTATATTGATACCTTAGTCTGAAATTAATTCCACCAATGTTATCAAATCCCTTTGGAAGTAAAATCAGAACTGAAATTTAAAGTATTTGGAATCAATCGTGATAGAATAATACACATGCTTCGCACGCATCATTTTAGCTGGGAAGTATTCTCATGCGGCTGGAAGATAAAAAATTTAACAGGGACTCAGGTTTCCAGCTCAGTAACGCCTGGAATCCAGTATTGAGGAGAATCAGAGAAAAAAGGAGGGAAAGAAATAATCAGACTCACGACAGAGGAACTTGTATCAGACAGAGGAACTTGAACCCGGCGAGAGTAGTAGTAGTATATACAAGGATGACCAATTGACGAGAACGGCCAATCCACAGCTCTGATGACGATCATCGAAATGTCGGCCACAATGGAGATTTTAACCCGGTTGGAAACCCGAGAAGAATTCATTCAAGTATTCATTCATGGATTTCGGCTGAGTAGAGAGTATAGGCGGAATAAGCGACGAAAAACACTTTCCCGTCGTTGTATTTCTTGAACTTTTACTGGGGCGAGAATGTGCCTCAATTGCACACCCCACGGCAATTCGAACAGTCCTTCTCCTCTTCCTTACCTTTTCCATACGAATCACATATCCCATCTCTCTCTTACGACCATGTAGTCGCTACAAATGTTTTTTGTCCACTGCATAGGCACGATTGGCGTGACCGGGCTTGCTCACATATGTCTACTAATGCCAGTACATCTACAATCCTCGTAAACACAGCAAGATGAGCTGTGAACAGATTTCGGGGAAAAATTATTTTTCTACAACACCATCTGTCGTTTATAGTCCTCGGAGACGAAATACAGTCGAAATTCCACGCATTATTACTTAATTTCCGACTTGAACCTTAGCTTTTACTGTAGCTCCCGGACTCGAGGGAAATCTGCTGAGGTTAATGCACCATGATTTTAATGGAAGTCCTAATTTTGGGGAAAAAGCATTAACATTGTCGGAGAAAACTATGTATTTCTTCTGTAACAATTAACTGATGACGATGTATGATTTTTCAGAGTAAAACAATACTTTCTTTCTACCCCTTTCAAAGCTAGGGGATATAGTCATCGCTTTGGTGAAAGCGGAGATTAGATGGAATTAGATGCGTAACGTTTACCTTAAAAATGTGCAGTTGGCCCTCATAACCTACCAACGCGCCATTTTCAAATCCGATATTCGCGTTTAATGTGCGGTCTCTGAATTTGAGGCCCCACTAGTTCTTGCTCGTCGACAAAGAAAATGTATGAATGGACACCAGATAGAAATAGACCCAGAGGGAGATCTAGGAAAAGAAGGAGGTTTATAAGGATTTACGAAGAATGAATATTCTGTTGAAAAGGTAAAAACCCATGGAGGGTTAGCGCCAAAGAAAGAAGAAGTTCTTGCTCTTCACTGCTGTGTCCTTCCTTCACTTACAATTAGTCTCTTTAAGCTGACAATGAGAGATTATCAAGATCATGGCTCGTTGTTTCTCGTGTACACATGGCACATGCTCTTGGTTGTGGCCATGCAATGTTGGTTTCACCATTTTAACTCATTAATACTATACTGTGAAGTTTGACAGGTTTTATAGCCTCTATAACTTTCAACCCTGGTGAACTCCACAAACCATACGGAAAGGTAGCTGTACTCGAACGATATTGGCAGTTAGGGAATTATCTCTCTGGACACATACGAGGATATGAACCTCTCTGAAACTGAGGAAGTGATCTTACATACAATTTCCTGGTTTGGGTTCCACGTAACAAACCCTTCAATTTGATTTTTTCTGCTTTCGTTTTTATCCCCTCATGTGAAGGCACCCTTAAGTCCGCTGACATTTGCGCGACACGAGCCTGCAAGGTCATCGGCGTATTTGATTCAGATTTCCATTTTCGCAGATCCACTGCCGAATCCTTTTTCTGCGTGTAGCTTTTTTCACTCCTGTGGTGCTGCCATCTGGTAGCGGAGAGGGGAGTCATCCGTCGGAGATCTCGAAAGTTGAAATGGGAGAAGAAATTTTCCGCCTCTCTTTTACAAACTTCCCCTTTTCAGACCTTTTGAATATGGAACCGAGGGGACGAAATGAAAGCTCCCTGAAGAAGCTGCGAGTGGGAGAGAGGAGGGGATGGATGGAGGTTGGGGTTGAATTGGGGGGTCTTCTCTCGTTTATAATAATTGGTGTGGAAAGGGCGGGTAGAAGGCGCAGGGGGAAGCATTCATTCATTCATTCATTTGGAAGGGGCGAGGTTGATGGACGCTTTTAACATTTTAAACGAAGGGCTGTCGACGGACTTCCATTGCGTAAGGATTCGCCATTTTGTGCGCCATCTGAGGTGGTCGGTCGGATGGTTTGTCACTGGATGTGGGGGCCACCCGACGACGACGACGGAGGTCATTGAGGACAGGTGGGTTGGGCGGGAAGGAGAAAATCATTTGGGGATTTTTAAGAAGGGTGGCGTGAAACCAGGTGAACAGACTCCTTAGGTGAACGACGCCCAACCAATCAAAGTGATCCAGTGCCCAACGTGCCATTGCACGGACTGATTGATCAGCCTCGTGTTTTTACGAATCCCGTGCATTGAAATCACATTTATGTTGTTCATTGTTCGACCACTGTTTGAGTCAACACGGAATGAAAATGGAAGTTGCCGCGAATAGTTTGGGCGCCTCGGAGTGAGACACGGAACAGGCCGTCTCCTGTCGAGATGGGATCTGGTTATTATGGCGTAGTTGGCCTGGCCTTACGCCTTTTTCATCGAGATTAAGAAGCGCATCGCTGTTCATTTTCATTTTATAATCTCAAAATGAGCAACAAATAGGCGACTAGAGAGACAAATGAGTGTTTTCGTTTTCCAAGCCCAATCAGAGACTGCTTTGAAAGAGCTGCAAATGAACACGTCCTCTACTTATGATCCGCTTTGGCAATAAAAGGGATTGCTTTGAACTGGATCGGTGGACATTCTCCAATTCGTTTTTAAGGTGGGGGAAGGGAAGTGGGTGGGAGGAAGAGAGAAAGAGGCGAGGAGAGTGGAGTGATTTGAATGGAAATGGGCGGGGTGTGGGAGGGGCAGGGTGGGGGGCGGGGGTGGAAGCGCCCGAGGAGGGAGATGATATAAAGGGTCGCATCACGAGAGTGGACGCCGAATCCCGGTGTCCTTGCATTAAATATTTCTCCGCCTTCGAATCTTCTTCTCTGCCTTCTCGTCCAATCGCAGCCGCCGCAGTCTCTATCGGAGGAGCGAGCCGTCCTCTCCACACCCACTTCACCCTAGTGGTGGTGTACTGTGGGTCGCTGTCGTTATTGCTTTTTGGTGTTTCCACCAGTGTCTGCACCCGTCCACTCCTCCTTTCCCCCCTCTTGGGCAGTCGACGTGGTTTTGGGACCGGAAATTGTGAAATTTTTCTCAAAAAGATTGTTCTCTCTCCGTCTGAAGACGGAGTCGAAAAAGCAGTCCATTGATTCATCGGTGGTGCTTCTTTATTGAGGCGGAATATACTCCACCGATTTTATGGATTTTTAGAGTTGAAAGTTATACTGTTTGTGCGAAAGACATTGTAGAGGTCTGGGAATATATCCGTGAAAACGTTTTGTGAAGTGACGAAGCATAATTAAGTCTATTTAAATCATTTTGCAGAAAAATTCTCACCGAGCATGTGTAAATGCACAGCATCTTCCTTGGGATTATATATTTATGAGGATGTATCAATGGCAATAAGTGCAGACAAAGTTGAAAAATGTAAGCTGATAAATGAAAGTATCAGTGTTGTACGAGTTGCAGTGTATAAAAACACAGAACTAGCACAAAAAATTTGGAAATAGGCGAAAGAAAAATGGGTGATGGAAGTTGTCGAGAAGCAGCAAAGGAAGAGTAATGGGCTGCTGGTCAAAATATTTACTTTGTTTCGCTTGAAAGCCATTTAGAAGTGCATACATAAAATTTGTATCCAGATTTGGATTATAAAACCCTGGTTCAGATAATAAATTCAGTTATCAGAATTAAATACGCTTATCCATGCAGTCTATGTTTACATTATAATACATGCACAATCAAGAAAAACTACGAAAGAAAACCAACTAAATATAAACAAGTAGGTTGAATAAATTATGTGTACCTAAGAAGTTTATGGAAAAGAGTATAAACTCTTTGTGAATGGCACATATACTAATGACGACTTTGTCTTCAGCCGGTGGGTATTAATTCTCTTGGTGAGTAAAAACTCTATCTCCGGAGTGATAACTGCCGGTGTAGCTTCAATGCTTACCGATCGCGTCACCTGACAGGGATTTTCGATCATGTGAAGTGTGTGTACCTAATAGCACCAAGCTTAAAATAGTGAAAACATTTTTGCAGGTAAGAAAAAAGAAGATTATAAAAGGTTAGGTTACTTTTTTTCTGTTTCGGTTCCTCTATGGCTGTCTGTGACATCCCTGCCATTGCGACCTTAAAATTTCGCTCTGTGGTGCATGTTTCTATAACTTAAGGGCTATTCAAAGGAGTATTCTACGCTATAGTTATTCCCTAAAAAGGGTTAAGCGTGTCCTCAGCATTCCGCGAAGTCGTCTCGTGAACCATTCAAATTATGGTCAAGTCTCAGTTGAAACCTCGATCCATAAGGTGATAATTCCTTAAATGAATAAACTTAGTTAATTATGTACTATTTTGTTTTACAAAATATCAGCAGGTTTAAAGTCTTTTGCGTCATTCTCAAGGATGTAGTGCCGTTTAGAATAAGAAATGTACTATTCTTTTAAGAATGGCGCGAAGGAACTTCAAAATGGTGGCAACCTAAACGGGGGATTAGCGGTTTTACAATCCTTGGCTAAGCATTTTATTGGCTTAATATCTGAGGAGTCCTCGCGCGTTGTTCATGCCAACTGTTCGATTCTCTGATGTAGGTAATTCACAAAACACAAACTCAAAGCTAACATCTAATTAGTGTGATGGCTGCGTCATCTGACGGTTAACCAGACATTTGCGCGTCTGCCATTTGCAGGAGATAGGAGCAGGGCAGCACTTGGGTGACGCAGTACAGAAGGATCACCCTCCTCTGTTTGAATTAGAGCCGACCACCCCGAAGTCGCTTAACTCCGGTCATTGAGAGTAACTGAAGTTTTCAGCGTGCCACTCGTTGCCCACGTTGGCTTATTTATTTAAAAAATGTTTAAATTCTGGTCACTCACAAAATAAAATGTCCTACTTTTGATATGATCCAAAACTTTGTACATTTATGCGCTATTTTTTCGACAATTTAACCTGAGGTTACGTGATGTTAAATGCAGGAATGGGTGAACCACTAGCAAAAATACTTCCATGGTGCACTTTTGGATGGATTGCGCGATGGACCATTTTCGAGTAGATTTGGATGAATCCTGTTCGATGAACTGCTTGAAATCACTGTCTTTGAAGTCATTCTCACTTAGTAACTATGGAATTCGTAAGAATTCGATAAGTTATGTCGTGGAAATACCTCACACCCCTCATATCGTGTCGAATGGACAAGTACTTTGCAGCACAAATCTTTTTATCTAATTTGTGCCCGTTTTATGTTGTGGGAAATTTATATTGTTTTTTTTTACGAATTATTTCAATCAATAGCTTTAAATCAAAACCAATTATTTAAAGTTTTTATCGAGCCGGTAATCTACATTTCATATGGACGGGGAATACTTTGAGATCTGAATAGAGGGAGTATTGGCTCTTCGCAAGGCAAATGTGATGAACAATTCCCCCTTCGTATTTTCACACCAATCGATCGGGGAACCTTGAAGCCCACCATGCTTCGTGAGTAATTCTTGTGATATATCTCCGGTGCTCATGGCGCCTTTCTTCCTTCAGTTCTTTTCTGCCTTCCTTCATCTCACTTCTTATCACAAATTCCGCATTTCCGAATCCGCATCGCAATGCAGCTGACCGCTCTGCGATAATCCCGTTCGTCCATCCACTGACCCTCGATGTTAGATGGAGTAGAGTGCTCACCAAGTGATAATTATGACGTATTGGGAAAAGGGAGAAACATAAAATGCGAATATTAAATTAATGGGCGTAATATCGTGTGCATGATATACACATATATGGATGGCGACGCTAACAGAAGTCGGTGGAGTCGATGGATGCAAAATGTTCCTATTAACCGGGAATTGAGAGAGGTGTGATTTGACACCTGGTGATATCTTACGGATATGTAACAATATATGTCTTTACAGCCAGCCCCCGCAACATTATGCTACGGATAAGATTTCACAAGAAGCTTAAATTATTCAACTTTGTTATTTTATTTACTGTTTTTGGCGAGGTTACGGGGAACATAGTTGAAACAAATGAAGTAGTTTTTTGCGCTAGTTACAGTTTCTTTAAAATAAAGACTGACACAACGCATTTCAACGATTTACGTTATTTTCAAGTATTCAAATTCTATACAAAACTACTAATTAGCAAATAATATTATTTGTTTTAAGAGGTGGACATTATTTTTGAAGTTATGCAAATCATGTGATGGCTGTCACCGTGATTGTGGACAACTCTTCATGAGGAATACTGCTACACTTAAAACAGTACTTCTTTAACCGTTTACAGTCCAATGTTCCCATTTGGGAACAGATATAAAAATTCATGAAAATTATATTTCGTATCTGTGATTACTTTTATAGTTTTTGTTATGTAAATAAAGGATGGAAGTATTTTTTAAAGTGAATCGCATGACTTGTTCATACATTTGTCGTTAATTATACATTTTTAAAATTAGTTATTTTCATCACCTCTGTAGTGAGTATGCGGTTTATCCAATATTTTTCTCTACACTCGCTCTCAAGTAACAAATACTCATTTATTCATAAGATCAATATGCATTACATTATTAAGCTTAGTGTTTTGGTCAAGTTTGTATTTATTTTTCAAGCAATAACAAAATTTTGAGGTGTGTTCCCATTTGGGAACATTGGACTGTCGGCATATCTAAGTCAGTTGCTGTTTTTTGCCTCCGATGAGATATCCCCAAACTCTTGTGGTTTTATTTTTTTCGTCTCATACAAAGGAGTTTTGAAACATTGTCGCTTCTTTGGCCTAATTATATCTGAATTCACCACCTCAGACTGCTTGCAGCTATATAAATACATTGTAGTTCCTTGTTGGACATTGTGGTATGAAATAGACCCGGTCAACCCTAGTGAGTTGTAACAAGTCTTCTTCTAAATGCTTGATTGAGGTTAGTTCTTCGATGTGTCTTGTTCCTTCAGGTTGTGACTTCCAGTGTGTGCTCCTCTGTTGAGTCATTCTGAGAGTCGGTTTTGTGATCGCTATCTTTGAAGAACATACTTTTTTTAGACACTGCTGATAAAATGAGCTTAAAGGAGTTTCTTACCTTGGAAGAAGTAGTCGAATATTTAGACGTTCTATGTGACGATGAACTGTCGGAATACGAGTTGTGCCAGCTTCCTCCTGAAGAAGACCACCGTTTGACGGATGAAGAAGATGTCAATGAAAATGATCTAGGGGAAATAATTCCGGCTGACACATGTGGGAAAATCAGCATCACTCTGCCAAACAGAGATGATGATGGAGAGAAAGAGAAAGACAGTCTACGTAGAAGGAAAGGAGTAAAACAGAAAAGCAGTACTATGGGAAAAGGTCAGTAAAATATATTTTCTCTTGCTTCGCTGCGGGGTTATGTTCTTTTTAAAATTACAATTCAGCATCTTTTAAGACTTCAAAAGTTTTCATTTTTTTCAATTTATATATTCATCAGCCATGAAGTAATTGAATGATTGTATCATTCACAGGCAATATTTGGAAGAAGCTGAATAAATTTGAAAATGAAATTCCGTCAGAACCAATGCTGGGATTAGATAATCATCTGGAGAAACTGGTTGCCTTGGAGCCAATTGAACTCTTCTTCAAGTATTTCCCACAGCAGTACTTGAGTCATGTTGCAAACATGTCCTCTCTTTATGCTCAACAAAAAGGCTCATCTCTTGATGTTACGTGGGAAGAGATTGGTCAGTTCTTCGGAATACTTTTGTTTAGTTGATACCACACGGTCCCCCAAGAAAATTTGTATTGGTGTTCTGCAGAGGATATGTCGATTCCAATTATTCCATCAGTGATGCCCAGGAATCGTTTCAAAGACATAAAAAGATACTTTCACTTGTCCGATAACAACATGTTGCAAAAGGGTGACAAATTAGGAAAAATTTTTCCTTTGTATAGAGAGTTGGGACAAAACGTCGTGCAATTTGGAATCTTCCATAAGGAACTAAGCCTTGACGAATCTATGGTTCCATACTACGGCCATCACTCGAGCAAAATGTTTATCAAAGGAAAACCAATTCGTTTTGGGTACAAAATCTGGATGCTATGTTCATCATCAATATATCCCTATGCGATGCAAATATATGCAGGGAAAGAAAAAAAATCTACTGGACCGCTGGGAAGTAGGGTAGTATGCTATCTTTTGACTGTTGTAGAGCGCCCTAAGCAAATTGAGTTATACTTCGATAATTTCTTTTCATCCCACTCACTGCTAGTAGAACTGGCAGAGAAAAGCATAAAGGCAACAGGTACAATTCGGGAAGGAAGGATAGCCAAATGCCCGCTAAAACCATCAAAAGTGATGGCAAAATCTCACCGAGGGGATTTTGATTTTCTATGTGATGGAGTGGTATTTTTCTGTTGATGGAATGCTAATTCAGTGGTTACATTAGGGTCCAACTGCTACACTAATGAGCCATTGGGTTCTGTAAAGAGATTTTCTAGGAAGGAAGGGGAAAGGATAGAAATTACACAACCGCAATTGATAAAAAAAATATAATTTGGGAATGGGGGGAGTTGATGTATTGGACAAACTTCTGAGTAGCTACAGGCCAAAACTCCGAAGCAAGAAATGGTGATGGAATCTGTTTTCAAATGCTTTGAATATGAGTGTCGTCAGTGCATGGCTTTTACATAGGGAAATCCATGGAAAAGGGTCGAAAACGCACTTGGAGATTCTCCGTGACGTAGCGACAAGTCTCATGCGACTACGCCCAAAAATAATCTCTCATCCTGGACCTAAGACGCACTCTTCAGCGAAACGAAGAAAAACAGGGGGGCATATTATAAATAAATCTTCACAGGGAAGATGCGTAGTCTGGAAAAAAAACACTCGCCTCCAATGCGCCGAATGTGAAAAAAATACATCTTCACTGTTTTTCAATGTATCATGAGTAATCCATAAATGCAATTTATACACTGTATAATGAGAATAATGTCATAATTACATGTATTTTTTACCACATTTATGATATATTCGAAAAATATACATGCTAAAAAAAAAGTAAAACCTTGAAATTTTATTCACTGGAGTGTCCAATGTTCCCATTTGGGAACATGCTTGAAAACACATTTAAAAATTTTTGTTCGGGTTTTCTTTCATAACATCTCTTAATTAGCTGTAAAATAAATAGAATATGCAAAAAAAAATAATAAAAAACAGTTGGTAAGTTAGTTCGGTCTTTAAAGGGTTAATACAGTATACCGTGTAAGTTGAAAGACAATAAGTCTCTCATATTGAGGTAGCTACACAAAATGTTACCTGAGAATACGAGTGTTTACTAGATCACCCATCCTGGTAAAATTCTGTTCTTTTTTCGCGAGAGGAAAAAAGACAATCGAAGCCCAATCGTTTTAAGAATGACATTATTATGTACCGCTGATCTTCACTGCATTTGATCTTTTTCGGAATTCGAGCATGTCTGTGTGGCTGTATTTGGGTGGGAAAATAGTTCGGGAATACATATGTGCTGGCAGATTATCCGATGGGGTTTCGAGGGAATCGACTCGCTCTTGAACGGTTCTCCACATCCGCAGCAAATGAATTGTCGCTACATATAATAAGAAAGGCACCCAAATGACGCTAAAAGTAGTCGCAAACGACGAAGTGCTAGAGAGATTGCGAAACACTACGATATCCGCGGGTGTCAGCGAAACCTATTAGTTACTCCTTCATGTTATTCTCCTATATGCTTCAAACGGTAGGGCTGTAATACGTACAATTCAGTTTACTTTAGTCTCCCGCTGCATGTATAGAGCAAAAGGGAAATATGTGGCTGAAGAAGCGTTGAAGAGAGGTTGAGGGCAGAGGAAGAGCGATCGTTGAAAATTTTACTTCTGGACTAGCCTAGAAGTTACTACTTGATGTTGGCAAAAATTGAACTTGAGCGTTCTTAAATGGTCCGGCAAAAAAGTGAGGAACGAAGCGTCCATCTTAATTATACTAGCGAATACGTCTCTGCTTGGGAATGGGTCTTAACCCTCCTCCAATTGAATGAATGAAAGTGGCCAAAGTTTCGTTCATTTAATGCCTTGACATTCTTTGCAAAGGTCGACTCATTGATGCACATTCATCTACATCTACATACTACCCCGCAAGCCGCCTCAATAGGCGTGTGGCGGGGGTGTTAAGACACCAGCCGTTTACATATAAAAAGGAAACGCTCTAATGAAATTACGCCTAGCATTTATTAAAGTCCCTCATTGTTCGGGGGAAAAACGAATTCCCATACCTATACGTTCGGCAAAATATCTCTCTTAATTTATCGTTTCTGTCGGACCTGGAAATATAGTGGGGTTCTTATATGATGTTGTTCGTGTCGCTCTGAAAGATATCTATTCTCAATTGTTCAAGCAATCTAAGCCTAGCGCGCAGCCTCCGAGTCTCTAGCGGCTCCCAGCCTAATTCGTTTAACATCTGCGTAACGCTGTCTGTACGCCCGTAGCAGTTTTTGACGAATCGCGCAGCTTTCCTTTGTATTTTATTAAGTTCCCGGACTAAGTCTTTCTGCACCGGATCCCATATACTCGCTGCATATTCAAGGTGTGGCCGGACGAGTGCGAAATAGCACCTCTCTTTTACTTTTTCATCCTAAAATCTTCCCACAATACCCTTGACGAATCCTAGCTTCTTCAGAGCTCTGCCACAAATATTTCTTATATGTGTTCCTCGCGATAGGTTCGAAGTTATCGTAACTCCTAGATACTTCACATTGCAGGACGGAGAACAAAAAATTAAGATAAGATAAGTTTTAAGATAAGATACGCTTTATTTGCTCTAGGAATTTCCTTTGGAGCATGATTATACAATAACAACAATTCAGACAGCCCGCCATGATCAGAACAAGAAAACAATCAAACTCAAAGTAAACAATCTGTCAATTAATCAAATTTAAGGTAAACACAACACACGGTAATTACAACTTACAAAAAAAAATACAAATACAGTTTCATTACATAGGATTTATCACATCAAGAAAATATATTCACACATGTTTTATAAAAATGTTTACAATAATTAAATTTCATTGAAATGGAACGAAAACAAACATTTTTTAAATCTTTCTATTGTCTTGATGTTCTTCAAATCACGAGGAATCGAATTCCATATATGACAGGATTTTACACAAAAGGAATTATGGTACACAGTGGTCCTGTGACAGGGTACAATCAATTTATTTTTATTTCTGGTATTCCTTGTATTTTTAGCTAAATTATCTAAGTAAGGCTGGAAGATATAGGAATGAGTTTCAGTATTTAAAAGTTAATACATAAATACACTTATGTGAAATTTTCTTCTTTGTTCGATTTTTAAGATTTTTAATTTATCGCACACATAACGTATAGCACAGTTTTGTATTTTCTGCAGTTTGGATAACTGAGATTTGGAGATATTTGACATCACCAAAGAACAATTATCAATATGAGAGATCAATAAGGTATTGGCTAGTTTAAGTCTCAGTGGTGGTAAGGACATCATGTTGCGAAAACGTTTCAGCTGGTGCAAGGTTTTAGCTACTTTATTAGAAATATTTGATGTGTTCATTCCAGGTTAGCGTTTTGTTTACTACAATACTTAAATCATTAATTTTATCACTGTATTCTATTTATACATTTTGAACTTGAATATTAGATAGTGATTCAATGTTTACAGATTTTAGGACCTTAGTACTACCTATTATAATGCTCTTTGTTTTCTGTGAATTTAAGTTCAATGAATTGTCTGTCGATATAAATCTGCAAGTTATCAGCATATAAATGGTACTTACAGTGGTGTATCTTATTCGGGAGATCTTGAATGTAAATGACAAAGAGCAATGGCCCTAGTATTGACCCTTGGGGGACACCGCGTTCGACGGGAAGTGATTCTGATCGTAAATTATTCTTCCGATCATTCACCAACTGAAAGCGTTGGCTCAAGTAAGAGCGAAACCATTGTAAGACAGAAGTAGATAATTTTAAATTAGGTAGTCGCCTTAAAAGTACATATATTGTGGTTTACGCAGTCAAAAGCTTTACTAAAATCGAAAAGAAGCATAATTGTTATTTTCTGCTGATCCATTGAAAGTCTTATATCATCAGTTATTTTAATTTAAGCTGTTTGAGTACTATAAACTTTACGAAATCCAGGTTGAAAGTAATTAAAAAAATTATGTTTAGGTCATTCAAGCCCATTTCAAATTCGGCGTAGTCTAATTTAGATAAATCTTGAAAATAGATTTCATGCGGTTTATACGGAGACGTCTTGAAAGTATAGTGCACATACCACCAGATCATGCTCTGATAGAAAGCTTACAGGTTCTTGACCAAACTCAACTATTTCTCATTCATCATCAACAATGATTGGGTCAAGCAATGTACTGTGACTTGATTTCAAAACATGTGTAGCTTGAAGAGAGTGCAGATGAAGATAATTTAACTAAAGAGTAAATTTTTTATATAAGTACTCTTGTATGTGTCTTTGAGCATCTAAATATTAGAATCACCACAAATAAGTGCTCTTATACAGAGGTAATTATTTACAAATTAAGGTTTCCAAATCATCAAATATATAACTGGTATTTGGTGGTCTATACATGACAACAAATAATAGCTTTCCATTTGTATGGGAGACATCGATGAATACAAACTCTGGTTTTAAAGGAATTCCATTGGAGATTAAGAGAGCATTACAATTTAAACTATCTTGTATGTATGCAGCAACACCACTTCCACCTGCAACAAGTCGATCATTCCGAATTAACGGGTAATTTTGAAGTTTCACCATATCACTTGTTTTGTGTTCTTTCAGCCAAGTCTCAGATATTCCACTTAAATTATAACTTTTAGTAAAACAAATTGTGTCTAAATTCATATGTACAAATAAAGACTGAGCATTGACATGACATACACTAAGTTTCGATAGCTCACGTGCAAATTTAGAAGATGAGGTATGAATTTCAGGTTTAGGTCGATTTATCCCCGTATCACCGTCGGAAGTATCGACTGGGTTGCCAACCTCGTATCATAAAAACTCTTTAAGTCGGCTTCACAGCGTATTGTGATTCTCCGTCCTCTTTTCTAAATAAGATCGACCCATTGCGAACCCACAGATATTTCAAATTATCCTGCTTTTGTATTTCCCTTGCGGCGAAGTATAGCCGACGATTGAAGGTATTGAAATTAAATGAACAGTTGAGTTACTTCTTCTCCCATAAGCGCAGAAGTCTTTCTTAATAAGGCCTACCGCTGCTATTTAAGCAGTTATGTCGAGGCACAATGGTTTTGCGAAGATTATTTTAAGAAGTAAAAATAGAGGAAGAAGTCCCAAGAGGAAGTGGAAGGGGTAAATACATAGACCAAATAAATTAGGAATTTACATGTATAAGGACTATCAGGGAGTGAGGGGTATAAGCATTAATAAAGGAGAGGATGGAGGGTTGCGGCTGGAACCGATCTTAGGATTGCACGACCAGAGATAATGATTGTATATCGTGAAGAGCACTCGGCGACTCTCATACTTTACTACTCATGCCGATATTTTAAGACATTTCAGGTATGGGAAAGGCATACGCTACCTTTTGCTTTTTGTGTGATTTCAAGGAAGGTCAAAGAAGAACATTTTTGCATGTTTCCATTAATCCAGCGGAGAATGTGAAGATTAAGGAGGTATCAAGTGTATAATCATCTTGTGCGTCTCTTTCCGCGTGGAAAACGAAAATTAGATTCACAAGTGCTCGGAAAGTTTCCTCAATTAAGTTCTTGCAAAACAAGAGTGGATATTTTTATGTACTTCCTACTAATAAAGCTTTCAGAAACCTACGGTTTGGTTAAATCAACTGAGATTACGGAGCTTTACAAAAAGCAAAAGTTTTTGAGGCTAAGGTTTAATTATGTTCGTTGTTCTTGGGAAAATACGCGTATGAATATCGTGGAGAATGAATTGCTGCGAGGTATTGGGTGGGATGCTGACTGTCCAAAAACATTTTGATTAAGACTTTATCTGGTTAATTCACTTTCTTCAAACCTCCTTTGACCTTTTCTCTATGTACAACAAACTAAGGGAAAAATCTAGTCTGCGATTCTTTTAAATTAGAAATAGACGTGCCGGTAGAAAAGGTTAAACGCGATAAAAACAAGCGTCTCTAGTGTCTTCAAAGATTCATGCTAAAATACCAATTGCAGCAATGTACCATTTTATAATTGTTTCAATATTAAAAGATCTTTGATCACATGTTAGATATTGAATTTTAGCTTTGTATCATCGTGTTTGATGGTATCAAACACATGGTGTTCTTTTGTTTTACTTTCAATGCAAAAATATTTATTTTGTTTGTAAAATTTCAAATTTTTGAGTTGTTATGAGTAATTATAATTTAATGAAGCATTGGCTTTAACTTATCACTTTTAACAGTTTAATGCAAACTGCATGGTGATATTTTTAATGTTTGACAAATTTCTGCATTGCCTACTTTTATAAAATATTGTGCTGTTCAGATTTTAATGTTTCCGATACCGTATGCAATATTGTATTTGAAACAGAAACGTTGTGCTTTAAATAAGACTCATGTATTGCTGTCTCCAAAGAGTTTAAAAGAGTCAGTAATTTTAAGGTAAACATGGAGGTTTTGAATATTGAATTTGGTCACTCTTTGCTCAAAATCTTATCAGAATGTAATTCAAAGAGAAATGTCATCTTGAGAAGCTGCTATGGTGGAGTGTTCACGTCATACTAACTGCAAATTGTGATAAATGATTCATTCACCTCGAGTTTTCGTTGAGGAGTCGTGTCGGTCACTTGAAAGTATCTCTCAGCCCGGCAATTGAAAAATGAAAAACATTTCAAACTGAATGAAACGGGGTAAGAGAGGGATTTAGGAGTAACTCACTTTTTTAGCTTCTAATTTATACTTTCGAACTCCGGAGTTCGCATCTGTCACTTGCAATTCGTTCAAGTCCGTCTTGGTCGATGTTTTCTCGTCGATGTACATCTCCTCTTGTGTTTCATCGCCGAGTCACCGTGTTGCCGATAATACTTCCTGTTTGTTATTGCTGGATGTTCCTCATCCATTTGCGTTCATCATTTTGAAAATTTCCATTTTAATCGTTCTTGTTAATAATGTGTTGTGAATATTCATTCGTCGTCAGTGAATCATTTTTAGCGATTCATCTCCGAAACGAGTATTCTCGTAGCTCCACGTGCCGCGTGCGATAAACATTTTCCCAAGGCTCCTTTCCGCTTTGCTGCTGCGTCAGCGGATGGGGTTGCTATTTGGGGGTCGTTTTGGTTCGGGGATGCTACTGCTAACATTATTCATAATAATTTAAATCCCACCTTCTACCCTCCACTACTGTCACTCTCGGTTGCTGTTTTAGGCTATTCTCATTTGTTTTGAGCGTTGAGTTCCCGGATGCGGATGTCGGCTCTCGCCTCCTTCACTACAATTGGGACAGATTAGTTGTATTGGGTTTATAGAACGCTGGAAAAGAACTCCCACGGATTTAATACTTTTCTGCTTGAGCGCAACGGTTGGAATACAACGGTTAAATGATCGTGAATACAAGAACAACGCTTTGAGTGATTTCCGTGTCTTAATGCAATTGTTGCGTTGATAATGTAATGAACAACATGGTATTCAGGCTTTCGGTTTTTTCGATTTATTATTTAGTGATATGCAACAGTCTCGCCGTGCTATGCTTCGTCGGGCTTTTTAAGAACAACAATGGTCTTTTTTTCAAAAATAAATAAACAATTCCTGCAGTTGATTTTGAGAAGTATAAACTTAATTTCGAAGAAGTCTCTTCCAGGTATAAGGGAGTTTAGTTCTTAAAAAGCCCGACGAAGCCGGCAGCAAAGAAACTGTTGCAAAACACTAAATAATTAATCGCAGAACCAAAAACCTGAATAGCATATACAATAGGGGTGATCGTCCAAATTTTTATTTTTAGAATTTCAGAGAGCTTGGGGTCAGAAAAGTTGTCTTTGGGACTTAATATATAACGCATGGTTATTTTTTCCAGATTTGTTGTCAACCGTACTGAGCTTCCTCCAAGCGTTTGAAGTTTAAATATTTTAGGCCATATTGGTAAAAATTTGAAATGAGTGGAAGATCGTTCCCTATCTTAGTTTTTCATGAAAAACGCTTACAAACTGTCAGAAGGGAAGTATAAAAGGGTTTAGCATCAGCAGCTACATGAGTGCAAAACAGCAATAAACAAGGAAAATATTATAAACATAATTAAGAATAGGCAACCCGGTAAACACTTCTTACACGACGCTTTCATTGCCCGCGTAGCTCTTCGATTGCTACCGTTTCCAATAAAAACCCAGAACTCACCACGAGGAGCTGTATACGCTTTGTGTTCCACCTGTGCCCAACCCAGCCTCCTAACCGAAATGGGCACTCAGTATTTAATTTCAATGATATGCCTACTTGGTACTGACTTTTATGAAAGAACTCAGACATGTTTTCCTTCAACAATTATCGTTTTTATAAAATAGTCTCTGTTCTCTCTTCCATAGACCGTTGCAGAGGCATCCTTCGCAAGACGAATATTTCTCTCAACACTTTTCGTGTGGGCAGGAACTTTAAGGAATTTTGGCAATTCCGATCCTATGAAGTTGGTTGCCATTTTTATTATGTCCTTCTCAGTTACACTGTGTTGTTGTTGGTTTTTGTCGATCGAGAGATTTGAAGTATTTTTTTGGTTGCTTGCTCGTGCACTCTCTCATGTTCGTCAGTTGTCATGCAGGTGAGCGTATTTTCAGGATGACACCAGAAAGCGACACATTGTATAATTGAATCGACAACTTTCAGCAGGTCATCTCTTAAATACTTATTGTTAGTGGACAATACCTTAAATACCTATCAAACAGTTTCTTAAAATCGTTCTTAAGCTCAATTTTTTCCTCTCAAATGGGTGGATCTATCATGTCTATAAGCTTTTAGCATTTACATATACGTGGCGTGGTGGACTTTAATCAGATGTATAGCTCTTTTCTTTGCTCACAGTCGGGAGGCTTGCTGCTTGCCATATTAAAGAATTTTATCAGCGACTTCCTTTAAAATATGAGGTAATCAAGGTTCATTTATTTTATTATTATTTAAAATTCATTACAATTCATTTCAGCTATCTTGGCATTTCGAACGCTGTCGTAAAACCTGATGACATCCTCAACAGTAGAAAGCTGCCATCCATCCGTAGCTGGAGCAAATATTGGACACTTAAAATCTTCTCTTGTACTTGAAACCATATTTTCGAAAACAAACTCACTGCCTCTAGAAATTGAACTCAACAGAATAAATCACAAGTGAGAGTATGCGCCTTTCTTATCCCACGCGGGATTGTTTGGAGCCAGACTAGTAGGGAAGAACATTGTCAAAATATAACACTTGGGTAATTTTGAAAGTATCTAAATATTTTTCCGAAACATTCTCATGGTACATAGTATCTATCTCGGTGTTCACAAGACGGGCTTTAACTCACTGATGGGCTCACTGATGATTGCGACAATATCCCGAAGAAATTCATCGGGGAAAGATGCGTTAAACCGCAGAAAATTACAGTGTTTCATTCACAAGATGGGTATCTCTAAATTCGACCACGTAAAGCCCAATCAATTACTCCTTTTCCACATGACCACGTGGCAAACTACTATAAATTTTTTACCGCAATCATACGGGCAGCGAATTCCATGGAAATAAGAAACGACTGTGTTTTCCGGGTTGCCTATCCTTAATTATGTTTATAATTTTTTTCCTTGTTTATTGCTGTTTTGCACTCATGTAGCTGCTGCTGCTAAACCCTTTTCTACTTAATTTATGGCAGTTTGTAAGCATTTATGTTGAACAAATAAGGTAGGGCACTCATTTTAAATGTTTACCAAAACTGCCAAAAATATTTAAACTTCAAACGCTTGGAGGAAGCTCAGGACGATTGACAACAAATCTGAAAAAAATCATGCGTTTTATATTAAGTCCCAAAGACAACTTTTCTGACACCAAGCTCCCTGAAATTCGAAAGAAAAAATTTGACGATCACCCCTAATATACAATGAGCTGCGAAAATCTACAAAAAATATAATGAACAACATGTTTAAAAGTATAAAGGAACAACGACTCATAAAATACACCGTGAATTTTCATGGGACATTATGTGTATAATTTAGGTTTTAGATTCATGTTTTGTTCATCTGTTAGAGGACATTCTAAAGATGTGACTGGAACTATCGTTTTATTAAAAAAAAGTACAATGCGTGTTCTTTGTTAAGAATGGTATTGGGCTCGTGAGCTTGATCATATTTAAAAATCAATTTCAATTAACAGCTTACCAAGGCTGCCGTGTGTATGTCGGGAACATTCTCATCCACTTCCACAATTCACATAGAATAAAGACCAATTTAATTAGACCCTTCTAGGAACGTTCAGGATTTTAAAATTCAGCGGTCGAAAAATTCACGGAATGAAGTGAATAAGAGGGCTGTTATACATGCCCTCAATCTCGGAGCTCTGGTTCCCGCTGCCGAGTACCGGATGGAGACGTAGCGGGTGGAAGGAAACATTTGCTCCTGGAAGATAGTTCCTCAATCCTGGATTCTGCTTCTTTGTTGATCGGGAGGTTTTGAAACTCGACCGATGAGAGGGCGATCTGAATACATTTGTGCTTTCCATTTGCATTCTGTAACGCTGATCTCTTTATTCTCAACTCAACATCTCACTCTTTTTCCATTCGTTTCAGTCACTGCGTACTAATCATTGCAAAATATGATCAGGGGGGTTATTTTGTAATCTCACTCAAGTGAGAATACGTCAAAAAATGTGGAAAATTACGTCATTTTTCCTAGTTCAACTCCGCCACCCAGGCGGTGTGTCCATCATTGGCTCTCAAGTGGTGAACTACCGGTCTATTTATTTAATTCATCCGCTCTTTCGAATCTTGATCTGTTACATTTGGCTCCGCATTTCATTAGTTCCATCTCACTTGTCGTTAGGAACGTGAAATGGAGCCACCATCGGACCTTGGCCGATTGTGATCCGATCGTTAAGAGAGAGAAACGGGTCTCCTGACTTCCCGCAAAGAGTAATCATTATAAAAAGGTGAGATTACTTATAATAACCACCTTTGGATGAGATTATTGATGAGCGCTGGAGTTCGCTTGAAGAGAGGGAGACGAATTCGACGATGGCAACAGCGATTGTTGTTGGTGCGTTGATTTTCATCAAATGCGGGATGTTATTTCTTTTAGTACCTACTTCCTGGTAAAAAGCTTTTCCTCTTCAAGCATGTAGTTGGAACTACCTCCCTAACTATTTTCAAAGCATTCATACGTGGGTATATTGCATACCTAGAGAACGCCACCTATCGGCTGATTACCGAAAGTTTCGCTCGCCCACTTAAATAGATAGATAGTTGTTTTATTGCTCATGTACAGGTAGAGAATACACAAAACATGAATTTGAAGCATATGAGCTTTTGGTAGCTTCAAGGATATTCCTGTGTGAGGCTACCTTCATGACATGAGTGCTTATCGTTAATAGCATTGATCTCAAAGTAAATGATATGAAATACATTAATTCATCAAAAAGTTGAATACAAATTTTGAAAACGTGATTTTGAACATGAATAACTAGAAAGTGCATAATAATGTAATGAATATTTTTTTTAACACAAATTAAGAGAAAAATTTTATATTCTTACCCAAAAAGAAAATCCATAATTTCGAAAGAAAGCAGCCATTCCTTAATTTTTTTTTAATGACAACTCTTTTTGATGACCTCTTAAAACAGGTGGTAATAAATTGAAAAATTTAGGTCCAATATGTACAAAACACCTCTTGAAAACAGTTAGGCGAACTTTTTGCAGAATGAAAATCATCCTTCTACGCCCACCTCCAATATAAAGTTTATCAAACGCAAGGCTGATTTTAAGGTATTCGGCGAAAGTTTGTGGAAAATTGTATTTGATAATGGCAATGTTTGCCGAAACCTAGGTTGGTAGAATAAAAATTGATGTGGAAATGTTTACAAAGTGTTTCTGTTACAACGAAGGCTGATTTATTGCCGCTTCTTAAAAAGAACATTCGCAAGACCTTGTAAATGTAAACATGTCTCAGTGGGAGCACCTTTAAGCTAAAATATAAGGGATAACTGGGATGCTGGTATGCTTTTCCTGCAGATAATCCTGATGATGTTCTTTTGAGCATAGATGACTGGCTGTATTGAATTTAAGTAGGCACCACCCCAGATAGTTACACCATAACTGAGCTCGGAATTTACCAGTGCATTATAAAACATCTTTAGATGGCCTAAATTGCACTTGCTGCAGATATAATAAAACTTTACTTAGTAGTCGTTCATTCATGAGTTCCGATTAGCGCTCATTTCAACTCCTTGGATGGAGAGCTCCTCGAGGAGCCGCTGGCAGATTACGAGGCGCTGGAATTCACGTCGTTTCCACCGGTCGCACAGTGCGACAAATGCCTAAAACGTGGGGATAATTAAAAAAATATATATTTATTTTTTGACGATTCTTTTCTGCAAGGTTGGCTAGCCATTCCCTTCAGCCGCCGAGAGCCACAAGAGAAATGCAGGTAAGTGTAGACGACTAAGCGTCTGCAATCAAATGTTAAATTGACCGATGCTCAACTCGGATGTTAAGCCACGATCTCCGCTTTGAAATCACTGTCTCCTTTAAAATTCGACCTGATTTTGCAAAATGCATCCATTTCAATTTGGAATAATGAAATCCACTCGTGAAAGTGAACTGTGCATTTCAAATGTATTTTCAAAGTATTAATATCCTAATACTTATTAGTATTAACTAATATGCATCGAAAAGATTACGTACAAATTATCGGAAAAAAGTGTTGAAACACAGTGTAAAAATTAATATAATCCCGCATAATTCTGCATCTAGATTAGTATATTAATGTAGTTGAAGGTCTCAGCTATCACACTCCCCAAAATAAACCATAACACAAGCGTGCCAACGTGAGTAATTAATGAAATTAGAGAGTGACCTCTCTATCCGCCTGCCACGGCGAGACGACGCGTCATCTGGAGCACTAATAAAAACATGTGAACCGGCTCGCCGAGCCGACATACCGCCGGCTGGTTCCGTGGCCATGACGGCTGGAAGCTATAGCGGCTGGAAGCTATAGCGGCTGGAAGCTATAGCGGCTGATTTAACCTCCGGGATTTCTTCCATTTCTCACGCGGCCTCTCATCCGATGAAATGCGATACGGCAATCGATAGGTCGAGGGAGGATGACCGACGAGCCGGAAGAGAATTAACGCACCGTTTTAACGCGTGTTTCTATGGAAGCATTTATTATCTTTTGTTTTTCTTCCCTCAAGGGAACGTGACAAACGTCTTTCAAAACGATATCGGTTATTCGGGAGTGGTGATGCTGGCTGCTAAGATAGTCACGAGAAACCAAAACGGTGAAAATGAAACAAAATAATTTTCCCTGGCATTTATCGAATAACTTAATACAGTTAGGCGCCATTTAAATAACGTGGGAGCCGAGAAATGGACGATTGAAACGGAAATCAGATCTCAATTCATCGTGAAATTCATGTTGCTGTTGTTTATTATTCTAATTTTATTCTGACCCGTCTCTCTCTCTATCTCTCGCGGAGCGCCGTTGCCTGGCCAACAGTCCGATTGGCGTCTTTGACGTCGATTCAATCGCGCAAGTCGTCTCTTTCGTTTTTTGCAACCGTGTCCCTCTTCTGATTCCTTGTCATCGAAACAGATACACAGGAGTAATAATATATTTTCAGATTTCAAGAGCGATTTCACTTTGTTCAAAGTGAAAACGCTCAAAAAAACCATGCTTTAATAGCAAAAACATATCCACGAATATATATTGAGGTTTTTCTGGCGAGGATGCATTCTTTGAAACTGTCTCTACCTTATGTGATGCGGGTGCTTTTCGAAGATGCACTTTTTTCTCATTTTCACATGGTTTTTACTACCGCACACATGGCTTCATTCTTGTATTCTAAATATGTCAGTATCTAACACCCATAATTCGGCCATAAAACATCCTAAAAAAAGGTTATCTGGAAGTTGTGCTATATTTTTGCGCCTCAAAAGAAGTTGGTAAAGTTTTGTTTCTTAAGAAGCATGATCAGCCGGTTGCTTTAACAAAATGGAATAAGTTATAGAGAAAAATTGTGAAATGTTACCTTACAATGTCATCCGTGCTGTTTTTCCCAGAAGATGAAATTCAAATAAATACATTTTAGGATGAATGTATTTATTAAATTAAAATTATAGCAATTGAAATATTTTCAGCTTTTCTGTTTATCTAGACGCAAGACCATGAAAATCCTCTGATTCGCTGTGGAGCCTTGGAATCCACGGCATCTATCACGGCTGTCATTGATGGACGCACTCGCTCACACCATAGCCAGTCCCACCGTTTTTCACCGTCCCATGCCACAATTATATCTGCCATATCCGAATCAACAAATGTACATATTCTGTATCTCAAATGTTTTTTAAATAGAGTTTTGAGCGCAAATAAGTTGATTTGTTTGTCTCCTGCCTGACATTAAATCACACGGCTCCCCCAAAAGGGTCCATCCAAATGCTTCGAAATTCCTTCCATTATCCCTCATACGTGTTAGATGTAATTTTAATAATTCTTTCTTTGCGGTATGATTAGTGGACTAATTACTGACAATTCCTCACATTTCGTTCTCATATTGATTGATATAAATACCTATGTAAGTTGTAAAAAATGAAAGATTTAGATAGATGGCAAAAATACATATACAGTGGAGTAGAAATGTGGCCGAATTATCTCCTCGGTGGAGAAGCTGATACTGAGAGAAATTAGGAGGTGGGATAGGTGAACACACAGAGAGTAATCAGGGGGTAATGGAATGCTAAAGGTTGTGATTAAACGAGAGAGAATATAGCATCAAGTAATCTTTCGTGAAATAGGAGTGGGGCGGTGAGAATTTGGAGCTCTGCTGAGCTGAAGAGTAGGGATGGGCGATTATTAAAAAATAATCGATACTTTGTAAATCGATTAATCGCAAGCAGCCAATTAATCGCGCCCGATTAATTGCTTTTACTAATCGATACATCGATTAATCGATTCGATTATGACAACATCCAAAACGTACCTTGCAAGGTTTTGGTCCCTCCATAAATAAAGTAAAATAGTTTCATTTACGTGTTATAAGGTTAATGTTATCTTTCGTACAAATTCTAAAATTTAGGTAAACTTCCAGGAGGCGTGTCAGGGAACAGAGTTGTGAAAAATTTCTTAATTCAATTTCAATTTTGGACGATTGCCAAATGTTTACGGGAGCTGACGCTAAAAATTGAAATTTTGATAAGTGGGTACTGGTAAGGTGGCTTCTCAGATCAGATTGTATTACACTCATCTCGGAAAAGAGTCTCTCTGATGGAACTGATGTTGCTACTCCTGGCTCTGGATATCCTTGTCAGTCATTTTCTTCTTCTTATTTCATGCCCTGCTTCCGAAGGGATAAGATGTAAGTTCGTCCCTTTCTTCGCCTGCGTTGAACAACCAACTGCACAACACTGAGGCATATTGACTACCAAATATAAAAAAAAACGCTACGCTGCTTCAGGAAAAACACAACTACTCCAATGCTTTCTAACAGGCAACTGACGCCAACAAAACACTCGCGTAGGACAAACATTTAGGGAACCAATCAGAAGCCTCGATTGTCGCATCGCATATGTCGAGATGAAACGTTGACCGTACTTCCCTATCAAGAGCTTTATGCTCGCCATGCCCAGTGTAGGGATGGGAGAAAGAAATCGATTCTTCAGCATAATCGATTATTTGCTTCAGATTCTTTCGATTATTAGATCGATTATGGGTGGAAGATTTAATCGTTGAATCGATTATTCAATCCCGATTATGACTGTCAGAAAAAAATCGGCGGGATTGGTGTAATTTGAAAATTTACCGAGGGAAAAAATAATCGGCTTTAGAACTTTGATGATTTTTTTCGCAACTGCCAGTGAATCGTTTTAAAATAAAAAGATTCAAATAGCCCATGAAAAAGCTATTTTTTGCATTTACTGTTTGAACTGCGATGGCATGACTGCAAAATCTGCAAGAAGACGAGTGAAAACGCCGCAGATAAAAAATATGACTCAAATGCATTGGTATGGTTTAACGAGAGATGAGGTATAACGTTTATGACTCTTAATGACAGACAGCTTCATTTCAAGGATAACGCTAATATAATTTGACCTAATTTATGAGTAGGTATTAATGCTCCTGATATTTACACCATGAAGTATAAGATGTCGAGAAAACATATAAATTGAAATACTAAGCTAATTTTTCGAAAAAATAGAAGTACTAGGTACATTATATATATGATTGACTCCATAATTTACTATTTCTGTCGAAATAATAAATATATTTATTTATAACTCAAGTATCATCATCAATGAGCGATGTAAATTACAATCATTGTAAATTTTGCAGCATGTTGAGTGTGAATTAGAGCTAAACCAAGTATTACATATGGAGACATATTTTTTACTGTATTCCAGCGTGCGCACCTATAACATTTCCATTTTGTCTATACCTCTCCTCTTTACAAAACCTTTACAATAACCTTGATTGGTCACCTACTATTCTCCTCTTTTCAATTAGGTTATTTAACACAAATGCACAAAAATCAACTCCTTATATACAGCTCTCTATCCCCACGTCACTTCACAGTATCGTTTACTTCAGTCAGAGAACATAATTATATATCACTGAATATAATGATTTCACCACAATCATACAACACCGTGAAATAATTTCAACAGACCCTTCGTTTCAAAAATCGGGGCGCATCGCTTTCCGCTTCGCATACTCGGCGATCCTCCACAGGAGTCTACGATTATTCCATCCGTCTCATACATAACCGCAGAAAAATCGCATGATTATTTACCGATTCTTCAAATAATCGATTATGCTACCCACGGATACTGTGTAATACGGATACTGTGTTATACAGTATCCATGATGCTACCCGTCAGGCATGCGCAGAGCGATGCTCATCCTTGACGATCCTTCACAGGCTTGACATGAATCGTATGATTCCACCGATTCTTCTGCTAGTCATAGAAGCTACGAACTTCACTGAAAAATCATACGATTATTTACCGATTCTTCAAATAATCGATTATGCTACCCGTCAGGCATGCGTAGAGCGATGCTCATCCTTGACGATCCTTCACAGGCTTGACATGAATCGTATGATTCTTCCGATTCTTCTGCTAGTCATAGAAGCTACGAACTTCACTGAAAAATCATACGATTATTTACCGATTCTTCAAATAATTGATTATGCCTTCCCGATTTTTGTACTGAATCGATTCTCCCGACACGATCATCATATGATACGATTAATCGATTAATGAGAAATTTTGCCCATCTCTAGCCCAGTGTGACAAGATTGGGCGGTTTTCCACCATATGGGCTGATCGTAAAGCTCAGTACGCAGCACAAAGTAACGTATTGCGGGGAGCCGCCAACAGTGTGGAAAAAATTTCTTTGTAGCGAACTTTGTAAAAGCATTTTTGATAGCGTGGAGAGGATACCAATAAACACATTCTAACCGATGAAAAGAAATAAATCCCCATAGTAACCAATTTTATTATCAAAATAACAAGCGAGCATAAGATAAGGCTATGCAACATCTGACATAAAGACAACAAGCGAACATAAGACAAGCAACATCTGACACAGGACACGTGAGTGCCCGGCAAAATGTGGTGCCGCGTAGTGTTACGTGGTTACGTCATGCGCATTCTATTTTGATACCTCTACGGCGCGGGCGTCATTGCGCAGAGTTCAGTCACAGTCAAATTTTCGAACTGAAGACGAATGTGAACCGCTCTATCCATCACGGTTTACAAGACTCAAGATTGCGTAATGATCGGTAATCGGTCAAATTAATCGGGTATACATAATCGATACCATCGATATCGGCTGTTGCATTATTCGATTCCAAAATTTCGATTAATTGACAAAAATAATCGATTAATCGATATCGTAATCGCCCATCCCTACTGAAGAGTAAAAAAAAGGCTTTGGAGAAGTTTTTTGAAGGTTAAAAAGCAATAAAAAACCATCAAAATCACCATGACTGATATTACATTTATTTTTTATGATAATATGCGTGTTTTTTCGAAAGGTAAGTTGTTTTGATTCTTTTACTGAAATAAAAGTAAAAAATACTATAAAGTTGAGCCTTATTTTCAATCGTGATTTAGTTCATTACATGGAACCAACT
Organism: Pyrrhosoma nymphula; assembly: GCA_963573305.1. Lineage (NCBI taxonomy): Eukaryota > Metazoa > Arthropoda > Insecta > Odonata > Coenagrionidae > Pyrrhosoma > Pyrrhosoma nymphula. Next base: position 4,815,871 of record OY754329.1, read on the forward strand.
TTAATATAATCGTAAACCCACTTTTATGAAACGCGTCAGTAGTCATGGTGATATCTCTCTTGCGGTCAGCGGCAGAGGCCCTCCTCCGAGCTTCCTTGTTGACCTTTTGTTGTTCCTCCCTTGTCCGTCCTTTTCTCGCCCAGCTGACCTTTCATAACCTTTCAATGGTATATTTCCATCGTCGTTCCTTTGTTCCGTTGTCATTACGTTGTACTACGTACATACGATTGCATACTAGCTTAGAAATAAAAGGAAAAATATTACCCTCCACTTAGGTATTAGTATTTAGTGGTGTATTTTGCGCTGCTTCCCCTAAACTTCAAATAACTCAATTGGTTACTAATGCATCGGTGTATTTTCAGCCTATCCATTCTTGTCTCCTCCTGGAAAAGCCTTAGGGTTTGCTTTTCATCAGATTCTAACAACATCAGATACGCCTTACTCTTTTCTACACCGTTTCGATGTGATTGATTAATGTAGCAATGGAGTGTAGTATGGTGATTGCCATACAGCTATTCGCAAAACTCCGGCTGTCTGGCAAGATTCCTCCGTGGAAGATGTTGAAGTCGCTGCACATGAAATGGTTATATGCCATCCTATGGCAATGTTCTCAATACATCTGACTGCGACACCCTGAGACACGTGCTTATCTTTCTACAACTCGCTCCAGGACTTCCACAACACTTTTAAGGTTGGCTTACTCGCTTCCCTTCCCCCTTCTTCCCCTCCCCCCCAACTCGGAGATCTGAAAATGGCACGCATTTGGATGTTTCAGGCCTTCTCTCCACCTGGGCTCAACAAACCGCACAAGCCTCTCTCCCTCCCCTTCCCTTCCCTCTCCTCTCCTTCCCCCGTTCTTCCAATTCCCCCGTTCACCTCCTTCCCCCTTTACTCCCTCCTCGATTTTTCGTTTCCGTATTGGCATGTAATTATAATTTTTTCTTAATATGTACATGAAGTGAATATCATGATAAACCACTTTCTGGACAATTACGTGCTCATTTTTGCCTTGCAGAGCGGCGCATACAGCGGCAGCAAAAAAACACATATAGCAGGTTATTCATAGCTGTCCTTTAGACTAGTTGCATGATAGCGTATTGGTGAAAAGCTTTGAATTCTTAACAGAGCTATTATTTTCATTAATTATAATTTAGAATTGCTAAAACATTTTATCAAAGAAACTGCCATTAATTCTGCGTTAATCCCTCGCTAAAATCCTTATTGAATGTTGGCACGTCTTAGATCGCGTTGATGTCGAGTGTCTTCCGCTCAGTTGCATTTTCACTCATTTTTTCGATTTTACTTCTTCGTTTTTTTATCGCAATTCTAAATAATTTTCGAGCTATTAGTGCCTTTCATTTTCGATATTATTCTCTATCCCGGGCTTTTCTCCATTTCTTTATTCCAGGAATAAAATACCGACGGATGCCCTAGTCGTTAAATACCTTTTTTCGCGGTTCAGTTTTCTACTTCTCGACTTTCCCGTCGGAGGGCACCTCGCTGATTCATCCATTAAAGCCCTCTTTATCACCTATGAAAAGTGAAAGTAAACCCTGTCTTTAATCGTTTGTCTCTCTCTCTCTTCTTATCCTTCGCTGTTTTTTCCCGCCAATGGAGGTGGAACGAGGAATTAAACTGATTCCATCAGCATTTATATTTTGTCGCAGTGGTAGACTTGGGTTCTAGTTGACCCGAATACATAGTTTCACATTCCTCCGTGTACAACCAAAAAAACCTGATCTTACGGCAAACAGGGCTTCCTTGCCCGTGGAAAGATTGGAACCTGGTGACATTTGGGTCACCAGGCCAACTCGGTTACGGTCCAGGATACCGCGGTTGACGTCTCTCGTCACGAGGCACGTCGGCGATCACATGGAGGAGGAGCTAGGTTTTCTCTCTTCGTCTGTATATCGTCTCGCGAAGAAAGATACCTGGAGAATGTCGCAGAGCGAATCCCGAAGGTTAGAATAATTGCCATTTTTTTTTACTGTAACCTTAAACAGAGTACTGATTCTAGATTACTTCTTGATCTCGGTTACTGAAGATTTGAGTCAGTAGTATGGTTGCTGTACAGGTGTGGAGCCATAACTTTTAAGGTCTAGGGTGGAATTTCTCCAACTGAACGAATAATTGGAATACACAATAACTGACCTAGGAAGGTGCAGAAAGAGTCATAGAACCATTTAGTAGTGAAACTGAGAATTATTGCGTAATAGGCTGGGCTGTCTGAAAACAGCAGTAATGGACGGCATGCATATTTTATCTCTTTCAAGGCTTCTTTTCGCTTGTACAGTAGAGGCTGCGCATTTTCCATACAAGCAATTAAATTAACGTCATAAAAGCGAAACGAGACGATTTAAAGTTTAAAATTGCTCTCCGACAAAGCTTCTTTTGGACACTCCATTTATACTAGAAACCGCCTAAAGGTACTTAAATTTTAAAGATATTTCCATATGCAGCCAATGACGTTCATAATGTGTCATAAATTATAAAAATACTCCTTTACTTTTATATTTATATAATTATAGCTTATAGTTTTGTATTCCTTTTTAACTATTTTGTGTCACATCTAAAAATCTTCGTGCCTTTTTCATTGCAGAATCATAAATACCTTATGAAAAAGGTGTTAATTTTCATCTACATCTAAAAAATACCCTGCAAGCTACCTCAAGGGTGTGTGGCAGGGGGTGAGTAGTCACTAGTATTCATTGCACTATACGTTTTCGCGGTTGAAGGTTAAAGAAAATTAACGCTGATGCATGAAAATGCTTCTTAAAGCGATGTCTGTGAGGCGTGAGTCAGTTCCCGGCCTCATTCGGGGGTCGAACCTCAATTAGAACGCATCAATGTTGTAGGGGAGATTATTTAATTTAGTTTTGAAGAGGAACACGGCGCAGAGTTTTACTTCTTTCAGAATGTTGCTTTCTACTTCTAATGGTGCTATATATTACAGTAAAAACGAAAAATATAATGCGCCGACATTCATGTTTCACCCCATACGCTTCGGTTCTAGGTCTAGGGCTCTAAATATATCATCATTGGTGCATCTGTCCGCAGACAGGTTTCAACGGTAGCGTTGTCTCCAATGAACTCTGTCCTGGGCCTCTTTCTCTTCATCTCTGCATAACTCCTTCCTTCTTTTATATCCCTCAGCATTCCGTGCCTCCTCCTTCCTCTCTTCCCTTCTATTTTCCCTTCTATTATTAATTTATGTAGGCTGTCATTCCTTAAAATATGTCCAATCCATTTTGCCTTTCTCTTTTTAATTTCTCCCAGTATACTTCTTTCTTCTCCAATCCTCCTTAGCACTTCTTCATTCGTGATCTTATCTTTCCATCCAATCTTCTCCATTCGTCGCCATATTCACATTTCAAAGCTTTCTAAGTACTTTTCTTCTCTCTTCTTCAACGTCCACCTTTCGCATCCATACAACACAATGCTCCATATAAAGCATTTTGCAAATATTTTCACAATATCCATCTTGATGTTCATTGCTGTCACCAGTTCCTTAATCTTGCTAAATGCTACTTTTCCTTGCCCAATTCTGATTTTAATTTCTTCAGTACAGTTGCCACTCTGTGTAACTATACTTCCCAGGTACTTGAAAGCGTTTACTTGTTTTAATTTTTCTTCCTCCAGACATATATTTAAGGGCCCTTCTGTCTTCGCTATCCTCATTACCTTAGTTTTATTGCTGTTTATTCTCATTCCGTAGTCTTCACTCTTCTTCCTAATTCTTTCCATCATTTCCTGAAGCCCTTCTTCATTCTCTCCTATTATAGCCTGGTCATCAGCATAATATACCGCCACTTTCTGATGGTTGTACATCTGCTTTATTAATCTTCTATCCTTCCAGTCTATGTCTATCTCTCTCAGAAGATCTAATAAGATCTCCCATCTGACCCTATCAAATGCCTTTTCATAATCAATAAGGCATACGCATATCCCAAGGTTCAACTCTAGTACCATTTCTGTTAACATCCTCATTCATCGAATAGCATCTCTCGTTCCTTTGCCCTCGCGGAAACAGAACTGGTCTTCCTTTAAATTTTCTTCTATTTTCCTTCTCATTCTTTCCAATATAACTTTGGTTATAACTTTGCCCAAATGTGAGATAAGGCTTATAGTTCTTTAGTGTTTACATTCCTGTGGATTACATATCTTTGGTATCGGCACCATTATCGTTTTGATAAGATCTTCTGGCCACTCCCCTGTATCATATATTTTATTAACCAGATCCGTGAGCCGATCCAACCCGTTCTTCTCTAAAGCCTTTAGAATCTCTATTGGTATTTGGTCTCCGCCGACTGCCTATTCCTATTCTTCATTCCTATTTCTATTGCCATTTCTATCTCCCCTTTCATTACTTTAGGACCTGTATTGTCCCTCTCCTCATTCATGTCATTCTCCAATTCTATTTCACTTCCTCTTTCTCTTGTGCAGTACATATGTATATGTACGACCTAAAATTAAGAACCCCGATGAGCCGCGTCGCGCCACTCAATAAATCTGTGGAAGATTACTAAGTGTTAGTCATCATGAGTATCGACAACTTCCACCTGGTACAGCCTGACACTGTCATGTTTATTCGAACTCTACCGCTATGGAATGTAAGTAAATCTGACTCGCACGCGATCAAAGAGTGCTCAACATGGCCAGATAGAACCTTTCCCATGATGAGACCTTTCCAATTAATGCGTTTAAGTTATCGCAGGTCGGAACAAACATTGCACACGAACGAAGGTGATACGAAGATCGAGATGCGCTTGCGAAACGTTCGGCTTTCTGCATCGGTTGTTGGCATTCTCTAGAAACACAGCTGCTGCCAAGCTGAACGTAATAGTCAACGAACTCGAAGAAACTACCTGATTGAAAAGGAAAGCTTTTTATGTAATAACAATTGTAAAATAGACATTATACATGTTTGATGCTTTTTCTGAAAACCGAAGTTCTTTTCTCCTCAAACACAGTCCAGTGCACGTCAACAAAATTGCGAAGAATCTCTTTCGAAGTACGCTCTTCCAAGGGCGCAGGGCCCAACACGAATATGAAACTGCTCTGCGTTATGGTGCACGGCGGTGCACACTTAAGCGCCTGGGAGGCGCCTCTATTGATTGCGTTCAACCTAATTCAGTATTATTGCAGTCTTCGGTTTTTCTCTTTGACATTACGTCTTAAAAATGGCAGCACTCTGCATTAGGACGTCCGAACTTGTATATCCTCGATGAGGCATTTTGACGTCTCGCCTTGCCACGCCTCTATATTTGTCTCCTGGAATCCTTACGAATTATAGCGCGGCTTTACTTTGCTATTGTTGGGTGAGTGCCCACTGCGGCTTATTCGGTTTTTTGTAAATACGTGTGCGAATGTAATGGAGAAGAATTTGTTTGATTAGTTCAAATTTATCGTTATTTTTTCGTTTCTCAATTGTCAAATGCTTTGTACCCGCATGATTAGTATTTATTAGCCGCGATTATCACTCTTGTATATAATTTTCCCTTCTATTTGCAATACATTGCACGCAGTGATCGATAGTCAACAGTTTAGTTGGTTTCACTCAATCAATGTGTCGCCTCGTGTCATTTATTTTGTACAAGAGCTAGTCTTTAAATCTATTGTCTGAAGCATAAAACTGAGGTAGCATGAAATTCATTTTTACGCACTATTTATAATTTAGTTACCTTAGCGTTGAAGACACGTTTTTTTACTGTGCAGTGCTTTTGCTTGTAGCTTAAGGGGATTTTTTTTAGACGACAGTCGTGTATTGTCACCCAAAATGTTTAGAAAATAGAACTAAGGTGCATATTATATACTTTGGTAGTGGTGTTTCTGTATATATTGGATGAATTCAGGCTTATGTTTTGCTCTGTTAAGCTGCAGGGCTACTTTATTCTTGTCGCTCTGAGGTTATAAGAACAACCCTTTAGATGCAAGGCAAATGGAGTTCCACCATCTTTCGTGGCAATTAGACAGCACACCGCGATAGGGACTTTCCCGGATCACGATCTTAAGATGGTGCTTCGGACTGACGTCTGTGTGATCTAATCAGTCATAGCCGACCTAAATGTTTCATGAAATTAAGGTGTAGGTGTAGGCAGCTTCTCAAGCGTTAGGATAATTTGAGGTTCTGAATTTATTCAACTTCCTCACTAAGCACCGGAAAATGCATTTTGAACTCGTAACCAGTTCTTAAGTGTGCGGATGTGTTGTTATTAGCGTGAGGAGTAGATTGCTGTTAACTGATTCAGATTCAGCGGTTTCTAATTATTGTTGTGATTCTGAAAATGAAAATTTACTCCCAATCCCAAGTTATTTCAGGTGAGTGGACTTTTTACCCATGACTGAGACTATAAATTTGTGTTCTTCAATTTGGCCGTAACAAGAACGCTTCTCGTAATAACACGACTCTGAGGATAAATGTGAAGGAGCCCAAACTGATTCGCAGACCAAATGAAATAGTTTTCAATTGATCGAAACGATTCACATTCTGGCATTTATTTTGATTTTCAATCCGCAGCGCCAGGATGAGGATATGAGGATACTCGTGGGATTCTTCTGAAAAAAACAACTCTAGCTTAGCTAGTCCTCCATCAAGCGAAGAAAACGATAAAAAATTAGAGCAGTAAAGACTTTGCAGAAATCCTTTTCCGGGTCCTCCACCGGGTCAGGTTCAGCATAACGGCCAACTTTTCAGTACACGAGTCGAGCATCGATCGAAACGTCTGCCAGCATGGACAGAAGAGGCCTCTTGACTCGTTGGAAAACCAGAGACAGGAATTTCTGCATCTCATACCTACGCCAGGGAAGCACTCTATCGCCTTTTAGAAAGGGGATAACTAAAAATAGATTCCGGGAATTTGAATCTTCTTTTTTTTATTCTGTGCCCTATCTTTTGATGCTTCACACTGCCGCCGACCACTTTTTTGTTCACGGGAGAGAAGGAATGATTTGTGGTATTTTTACATGTCTTGAGGCAATGACCTGGGAAAATGCCACGTTGAGTCTACACTATTAAAGGGGTACTACATAAGGTGGAGGAATCGCTGAGCAAGAAGACGAAATGTGGGTTATCCAGTGGGATGCGAGGGGGCTTGTAAATCTTGCCCATCACTATTTGCAGCAGAAGTCTTCCTACTTGTGGAAATACTAGATGTGTACCGTTCACATTGATTTTTTATGCTGCGTTTGGAAGTGATGCATTTGTTTCGATCTCATAATGACATAAGGTACCAGATCAATCGTTGACGAGTTTACTTGGTGGAAATTCATATTATTAAAAGATAACACTTTGTATTTTCCACACTACTTTTCATGCAACATCGACCGTTTTCGACGTTTTTATGTCATTCTCAAGAGAGGAGCATTTAAAGTATTGTGGAAAATACAAAGTGTTATCTTTTATTAATAAGCACAAGGTACGACTTACAATTATATTTCAAACGATAAAGCCAGTTCGTGACAAGTCCTTCATTTCTCTGGTCGGGAACTTGGGATCACGACATTCAGCCGCAAAGATTCATGTCCATTCCTGGACTTGAATATGCGGTGACAGATGATGGTATCTTTTGCTCAATTACGGTAGTCGTTTAAGAAATACTTAACAAGAATTAGCATCATTAGAATTGGTCTGGTGACCTCAGTGCAATACATTTTAAATGCGTGGAGCAGGGTTTTCGTGGGTTCAGGCTTTAACTTGTGGGAACCAATTTGAGGGAGATGCCGCCCGGAACCAATTGATTCGAAAATAAAATCCACGGAAGTGTTTCATTTCTGGAATGGGGTTTTTGTCCCGTGAATGATTTTTTCGTTCTTTGGTTTCAGTCCTCTTGTGGGCTGTTCTCTAATCACTTCGCTCTCACGGTACGCAAAGCGCCTGGGGACTGCGGCGAGATGATATTATCTGGCGGAGCACAAGGGCGGGCGAATTAGATTCGTTCGCAGCTTTCGCGTTTTTAAATCTTTATGTTAATCGCATTTTGCTTTTCAAAATTAAAAACCGTTTGGGAGAACAGAGAACCCTAAGCCCAGTAAAATGAAAAGAGGGAGTTATCGACCCAAGAATCTGAAATACTTACGGGATAAATAAAAATTTTCAACGGTGCGTGCTTCGTGTGGATGCAAACAAATGCCATTGCCTAGCAACTGAAATAAATGTGGCTTGCGATAATTATCCGGTTATTGATAAAAAAAGGTAGATTTGATTATTATTTTAGTTTAAAAAAAATGTGTGGCTGCTTTTTCAAGGTTTCGTTCTTCTTTCCGATTCTAAATTTAATATTGTCAGATTGACACGTGAGAAAATTAAAATTCATATTTGAATGAGAATACACGCTTTCCACACGCTAGGGACACGCTTTGGCCATGTTTCCATCTCGGCCTCGTTATTTGGAAATAGCCCCGTGGCCTTTGACCTTAATACCTGAGCTATTACATTTTGAGGAAATTATTTCGGGGAAATACTTCCGGTTCGTTGTTTCTGCCGTTTATATTTCAAAAATGCTTCGACGGACATAATTGCACAGGGCGAAGAAAATCGGACAAAGCAGAGTTATGCATCGGCATGTTTCTGGGAGTTTTATTTCCAAAGAACAACGCTGAGCCATAATTTGTGGATTCTCACGATACTATTAATGTGCATTGAACGTGTCCTTTCGTTGAAAAAGTGTGATTGTGTCTGAATACAGAAGAGGGAGTATGATGGATGAGTAAAATAATGACACGCTTAATAGTTGAAAAAATGCATGCGTTTGTTTGCCCTCACTCAAGGTTTTCTTTATGCTATCCGTGTTACCTTTGGCCGTGCGTCAATTGTTTCCTGTCACCCGAAATACGACCGTGCACCCGAACCAACCTTTTGCTGCATTGAACCATCGGCGCCTTCTGCTGTTTAACACTAGAACGCCCAGAGGGGTCATTTTGACCCAAACGTGTTTTTAAATTTATATTTTGAGCTCATTTTTTAGGAGAGAAAAATTTTCACCCGTGACTTTTAATATTTTTAATAGTTGTTTGCATACAAAAATTTTTATCTTCCTAAAATAATCCATTCAGCAGTTAAATTATATTTTACCTTGAACGCCCAAATGGGGTCAATTTGACCCAAGCGTTTATTTGCGCGTTTTATCTTTACCGAAGGTTCTTTTTTATCAGTATTTATGTTAGTATTCTGCTACTATTATTTGCATTTGTTTACTGCTTTCTCGTCTTATCTTTTTCATTCGGTTTTCTTCAAATTTCATGTCACATTTCTAAACAGTTTTGTTTTCTTTCCCCTTCAAATCCCTGTACTCTCACTTTTCGTCTTGCTTATGTGTGGAATATTTAGTAATCATTTTGCTGATACCATCATACATAGTCACGTTTACGGTTTGAGGAGAATGCAATACTGTTCCCCGCTTTCACATAGACTTTGTTGACTTCAGCTCTGATTATCCTTCTACGGATGACGCAGTCTTTCTCTCAGTTCCTGAAAGGGAAGTTCGTGGCTTCGTTGTCCATAGTGGGTGGCTTCACGGTTCGTGGTTTTTGAATTTGCGATGTAATCATTATTTTGAGGTGGTCAAAATGTCTCAAAGACAAACATTACCTTCTGCTAACATTCTTGCAAAGCTGAATAAGATTCAAGAGGATCAGTCAGATGGTGGGCTGTGTTTATTTGACTATTTCGACGACGAGCTGATACTTGAAACTTATGAAGAATCAACAGAATCTTTAGAATGTGAATATGAAATTTATAATTTTGGCGGGACAAATCATTCATATGAAAACAGGCCCACATAGCGTATGGGGGGGAAGAGGACGACGCGGCCACCGACCCCGCCGTGGACTTGCATATACTTCCCCTGTAGATCACCACGCTGTCGATTGTAATTCAATGGCAGAGGAAGAATCATCTGCTGATGACGCCTATGTACACTGCTAAACGATATATGAGAACAGCGTGGCAAGTTCTTGGCGTTTGTTCATAAATAAATCCATAGTGAATAATGTAAAAAAGTGTACTGAGACAGAGGCCCACTGAGTCCTTGAAAACAATGAGTGGTCCGTCAGCATTGACGAGTTAGAAGCATTCATTGCAATGTAAAAACAAGGAGCTTCACTCTATATGTTCATATTCTTGGTGATTGTCTTTCTGTAAGAAAAATATGCCTAGGAACCAATTCTGTGAAATCATTAATTTTTTTAAGTTTCATAAAAAATCAAGTATATCTATTCGCTTGCAAAGTGATAAATTTGCATTGATTTCCTCCGACTGGAATCATTATATGGAAAATTGCAAACTTTATTACTAAACGGGGGCGAATATAAAAATTGACCAAAAACTTTTCCCTACCAAAGCTAGGTGCCAATTCTTGCAGATTATGTCTTTGAAGCCTGATAAATACGGTCAGAAATACTGTATCGTTGATTTGAAGAATGTGCTCACTGGGTTTCCTTATTTAGAAAAAGTTGATAACCGTCCCAATAATCAACAAATTTCGGATTATGTCGTGATGTGTCTAATTCAGCCTTTTCTGTACAAAAGCAGAAATGTAACTACGGATAACTTCTTTATATCACTGAATTTGGCTAATATGCTGAAGGAAAAATGCACCAGTTTAGTTGGGACAGTAAATCGCTCCAAACGAGATGTACCGATCTCTCTCAGTAAAAAGCTGCATTCTGTAAGCTGTATTATGGAGAAGAACTGTATTCCACTTGTGTACTGTAATGTGATGATATTATATTGACGGTGCACCGAGAGAAAATGGGAAAAAATTTCTTACTATTGAGTTCTCTTCACCCAAGCGTTATTGTAACTAATTCTAAGAAAATAATTCCAGAAACTGTGTCGTATTATAACGCAACGAATTTTATTGTGGATATCGTTTACAGAATGGCAAGACAGTTCTCAGAGTAAGCATCATCAAGGAGGTGGCCTGTTTATTGTTTTTATAATAATTTAGGTATTGCAGCAATAAATGCCGTAGTAATGCATACAGCTGTAACTGGGGGGAAAATTTCACGAATGAATTTCATCCAGCAGCTTGCGGAGGAACTCCGTTCTAATTACGCGAATAGGCGAAGGAGTCAAGTGCCACCTTCAGAAGTAGATATAGATACAAAAAGAAAGAAGTGTGAAAATAAAGAAAACAGTAAAGTGAATAAAACAATTTTGAAATGTCAATTCTGCACGATGGCGACCTGTGGTGTGTTAGAAAAACTGAATACACGTGTGCCAAGTGCATGAACAAAAATCTGTTAAAATAAAATTTAAACAATTAAAATGTTTAATTAAAATTTATGATAATGTACTGAAGTAATATATTTTTATAATTTCTATTACAATAATAAAAAATAATCAACCAATCGCTTTTGATTTTTCGGAAAATTCCTACAGATACAGAAATAAATATTAAGAGTATGTTAATTGCAAAAAAACTACAACAACGATAAATAAATAATTTAAATAGAGTGGGTGCTATTTGTTCATAATTACGTGTCATAATTTTAATCGAGAAAAAATATAAAACTGAAGAAAACAAGAAAATTATACCAAAACTCAAAATAGATATTTCAATAAATAATTTTAATGAGAAAAAAATGAACATAACGAACTGAATAAATCAATGAATGTGAAGAATAAGGGTGCTAGTTAATAAAAAAACTAAAAAAATACAAACATGTGCATTCCTCGTGAGAAATATATTTATTTAATACCGTGGGTCAAAATGACCCCGTTTGGGCGTTGAATGATGTCGATAAGTCCGGGCGTCCTAGTGTTAAGCGTTAGCCACGTCAATGTGCAGCCAATTTTGAATTAGAACCCACTTGTGATACCTGCTAGTTTTTCTGTATTTCATCGATATGATCTAACTTGGTTTGATACTGCAATGTTTCCTAAACGCTTTGATGTTTACATAAACGTAGATATACTGTTTCTCACGCAATGATTAATTATGTTCACAGAGCTTTTTGTATATGTTATTAAATTTCTCTTCTTATTATTATGATTTTTAGGGAAAAAAATCAAAGCTAATCGTATAACTGGTTCACAGCATAATATACTTATTACATACAAACGAATGAAATTGTAGTAGAAGTTGTTCTTCTAGTAGCAATTAATAATCTTTGCCAACCCATTTCCTTACGCGTCTAATCCATCTTGCAAAATTTATTCGGTGCGGCTAAACATGAGAAAGTTTTGAAAAAAATAATGACCGTATATGACGGTAGTGCATCCCAAGTTGGAATTTAAATAGCATTCTACCATCACACCCCTAACATCTCACCCCTGTACTGCTGCTTCTTATCCCCCACCCACTTCCACCCTCACAATATCTCACCCAAATGTAAACCCTTCTTCCCTTTTCCTAACAACGTAGCCGTAATATTCTCCACGGCTGTGGAGGGCCTCGCGCCCGGAGAAGTGGTGCAGGATTCACTTCTTCCCAAGACTGGACTGGAAAGCACTTGCTGTTGATTAAATGGACGGCAAATTCAAATGCGTTCATTTAATGGCCACTTTCCTCGCACGCCACTATGTCACCGCTTATGATTTCTTAGTAAGCTTTCATGTACTGGAGTAATCCCTCTTGCAATCAATGAAATGATCCACCAATGTCAGACGCATTAAGACGAATGTTCAAAAAATAATTATCATTATAGTTACAACTCAACTTGTTCGCGTTGACTGGCTCGTATTCTCTATCTGACTTGTCAACTAGAATCATTATTTGCTCGAGAATGAATTGTTGCGACATCTCTGAATGTCTTGCGGAGGCTGAAGGAAGTGCACTCATCGTTTTGTGGAATGCGACTCAGCGTAATGCTTTTGGCAGCAGCAACTCTTGTAAACGCCATATAAAGTAGTGGATGACGAAAATGAGGTACAATTTCAGAAAGGCTGTTAATAGCCTGTAATCTTATGAATATTCGCCATCTGAGTGATTTCTTGAGATTTGGCTAAATAGATTTGATTCAAAGATACAATTAATACATACATACCCTTAAAGCCGTTCTCTTTCTCGGGACAGTGGAAAAAGTTTAGTACTCGGCGATAGGCCTTTGTAAAGATGACTCAATGCATCAATCCCTCCTCCAAACTGCCTTCTCCTTTATTGACCCCTCAGCAGTAGCCCCCTCTTAAATTGCTACAGACATTCCTCTCATGTTCATAAGAGACTCCTAATATTGCTCCTGCTCTGACTTCCCGCCCCCCGCTGCTTCCCCCCCCGTGTATTTTATCACCGCGTCCTCTCTGGCGGTGCACCCAATCGCACTCCACTCTCCTCCTACCTTTCTATTACTATTCGACTACCCCATTCTTGAGGACGTTCGGTGGTATCACATTCAACTTAAAATAATTCGACGAAACTTGCTGGAAGCATTACTTATATTCTCTTAAATCTACCTGATTTTTTTCAGAATTATTAACCGCAGAGTACTCAAGATATTTGATCGAGAAGTGGACAAAACATTACATGGGTTCTTTTATGGGAACACAAGATGTACGAGTAGCTGAATTCATCAAAAAGAACATAATAAGAACTAAGACGATGCAATTTTCCACGGATAAAAATTTTTAATCGACACGGGTCGATAAAAATTTTTATCCGTGGAAAATTTTTATCTGTGAAAAATATTTCTCCGTGGAAAATTACATCGTCTTAGTTCTTATTATGTTCATATTCCACAAAATCTCGCCTGATTCCTCCCTTTTTGACCAAAAAGAATCTTTTTCTAGTTAAGAATAAGAAAAACAAAAATAATAAAAATAAAATATATCAAATGATTTTCATACATTATTCTATTGTTGATTTAAACTATTGTTGTTTTTCTTATTCTTAACTAGGAAACGATCTTTTCGATGAATGAAGCTAGTCGCACCTCGCGTTCCCATAAGAACCCATGTAATTTCATGCCCACTTCCACATCAAATAAGCTAAGAAGTCTGCGGGAAATAATTTTGACAAAATTCAGGTAGCTTTAGGAAAACATAATTAATGCTTCAAGCAGGGTTTCTTCGAATTCCCTTTAAGTTATAAGAGTGAGACCATCAGAACGTCGTCCTTAATTGTGAGGGTTGTGAGATTTTTGCAACCTCATTTTTTGCGTTATTAATCGACAAACTTTTTCTCGTAGGCAAAGAAAATATATTAATTTCATTTTGTATTGGAAAAGGACAACCCCAAACCGAAATATCAATTTTACCCTCCATACGCGTTCACGTCGTTTATTTTCATGGCATATCATACAAAATGACTAACTTGCTGGTACGAATACTGTAGTTTTAGCATAATAAATAATTGTTATGCCTTGTTAGACAAAAATGAATTCGTTTTGAAGTTTCTCCTTCATGTCACAGACGATTGTTAGAAGACCTTAAAGAGACACTTGTAGCCAGTTCTGCAAACAGATTCATTCTCTGGAAATTGCAAGTCTCGATGGTTCTGGATTCTAAAACCTTCTCACACAATTTAAGGCACTGTCACGATGTACCTGAAAGCTAATGCGTCTGTACCAGTGGTTTGTAAGAGGTGAATCCATACACTTTGTGTAGTGAGCCTCATCTCTCTGGTAGAAGAATGACTGGAAAAAGAGCTAGTTTTGATCGGGAATTCCATCCTGCATTTCTAAATTTATAAAACTTCACTTCAGGAAACCTTCCCAAATATAATTTATTGGCAATTAGCTGTAGTTTTTATGCGCATCTTTTTAATCTGATGTGGTCTGATATTAGGTGCAATGGATTGAAGAGGAGGAGGATTGGAATGCAAAGGGAAGAGGGTGGTCTGGCTATTGGGGAACTCATACTGTTAGCGCGCATTGCCGTGCTCAAACGTCTATCTCGGAATTGAACTGAAAGCTCTTCATCTATATTTGGAATCCCTGAAAAAACTTGCGCACTTCTTAGGAACCATTTGTGACTATGAAATCGTCGCCAGAGTGTTATTGGCATATTTTTGAAAATTTAAAGTGAATTTAAAGTTGTATTCTGGGATAGTACAATGGTAAAACACCTTTATTATCTCATGTCAACAACAATCATTAGTACAAGTCATTTTGAATAGTATATTTATGATATTTAATTAATAATACATTTTTCTTAAACCTGGTTCAGATCTATATAGTATCGGAGGAAGACATGACATGATCCCTTGGTATTTATGTCTGTGGAATTGAAACTAACAATAGCTTTTATTTATTCCCAAAAAGAATGATTATGAAATTCCACCAACACCTCCAAGTTTTCTTGAATATATTTCACTCTTGAACGGTGATATTGAGTTAATAATGCGGGTGGAAAATAAATTGAACGTTATGTAAATTTTCCGTTATCACGAAATTTCATAATTTTGAATTGCTCGCATCAGTAGAATCCTAACCACATTCCACTCTACTTTCTTCCAAAAACCACATTTGAAATCGTACATTGAGTGCTTTAAATGACATCAAATGAAATAAATTAAAGTCGATGAATACATTTCTACGTTTTAATTAATGATTTCCGTGAAAAAAAAAGATATTTGTTTTATATTTATTTCACGAAAAAATATTTTGTTTGTTCATATTTTTTGTGTAAGTTGTTCTCATAATTCCAAGAGCCGAGACCAGGAAACAGTAAAAATTCACATTCACCGAGCATTATTCACCGTAGAGGTATTTATTTTTAGTGTGTGGCATTGGGGAAAACCTGGATGATTTATTTCTTTCGTCCCCTGTTATGTAATATGGTGGAGCTTGTTGTATACCTTTCATTCGTAATCCGAAAATAATATAAGATCATGGAAGAAATCATCATAAGATTAAATTCAAATTTCGATCATTGAAATCACAGTTTTTGTTTCTCCTGCAATTGAAAATTTTGATGTATTCGTAGTAAAATGTGTTTGAGCGTTCTAGGAGCTATTTAGGAAAACACTCTATGAAACTTTTATAAATGATATGCCAGTACTTTATTGTGAATCACCGAGCTGAATAACAAAAGTTTTAAAGTTTAAGCGTTGCCGGCCCATTTATATTATTATTATTTCTCAGCTATGTCTCTGGCAAAGTTTTTTTCCTCCCACAATATCCCCTTTTTATTTTTTCATAATTTTCCCATTCCTCCTCTTTTTTGGGGCAAAGACCAAGATATTTGAGCAGCCCGGGGACGAGGGGCGTAGTGTGGGGTGGGTTGAACTCCCCCTTGTACTTTCAGAGACTTTTTGTTTCGTTGAATTCTTGATGACCTTTTGCCCTTTACTCTTCATCGAAACCGCGACATGAAAGAAGCGAAGAGTATATAGGGCATGGAGTGCTTTTTGACTTCTTCTTCAAAGGGGTCTCTAGTGAAATTTTTTAGTCATTCTCTTAAGGTATTTACTATCGTTCATGATGTTGAGACCCAATTGAATTTGATCAACGCCTCTATCTTGTTTGGGAAATCGAGCCACGAATAATCGAATCGCAAGTAAAGACTAACTCATTTTGTGATGACGATGTTTTGGCAGACATATTTATTAGTTGGTACTTGGGACCTTTTCCTATTATACATATATAAAGCAGTATATGTGCATTCTTACCTCTCTACCAGTCTTCTTCTTCTATCGAATAACCTATTTGAGGGTGCGATAAATCACTTCTGGATATGACTTTTTTGATTCAATTTTCTTTCTGTCCATATTTCCTTCATCCTTTGAGAGTGCCTTTCCTTTTGTTCTTGCGTCCATTTTCTTCCAATAATATTAGTCTTCTAATATAACACCATTCATTGTCAAAGGAAATGTAACTTGTCTAACCTGCAAAGTGCGTTTTCCAGTCTGCGACATCTTGTAGAAAAGGCGCCCTTCTCCCACCCTGCGATGGATGGCGTAGCGGTTGGACAGTTCCTCATCTACGCTTTATCGTCTTCTTCAACTGGCAGTAGATGACATTCTTGGCGTCTTTACTTCAAATTTTCCCCCAGCTCACAGTGCCAAATTCATTAGGATTTATCGCAATTCCAGCCAGCTCTATGATAAGAACTCGAAACAGCAGCATAACTCAAGGAACAGCATTTCCGGCTCTGGAGAAACGAAAGAACTGGTCACTGATATGAAGGTGAATGAAAAGGATTCACGCGACTTCGTTGATGATACCGCCAAGAATAGAAATTATAATGGCGAACCATGATTGCTAACGCCTCTCCTAAGCTCTTCCTCTCCGCGGCCGTGAGAATTGAAGGCACACGTCAACGCAGAGACGCAATTTCCACCTCGTGCATCAGGGTAGTAGTGAGCAATGCGCGCACGAACATTGCCAATAACAGCGGGAGTATATTTACAGTATTATGCCCCCCACGTGCGCTCTCGAACCAACACCTTTCACTGTCGTTCCTACATTTCCTCCGATAACTTATTCCATTGCTTTTGATCCGTTAAAAAAACACGACAGGTACACCGCCGACATCACTTCCTTTACCCTCCCAACCACAAACTTTCTCGAGGGACTTCATTCGTAAAAACATTACGACAGTTGAGCCGCCGGCACTACAACATTAACCCTCCCCACTAACAACTTTCTCGAGGAATAATAAAGAAGAAAATGCGACAGCTACGGCGCCAATACAACGTTTTCCCTACCAGTCACTAACTTTCTTGAGGGATTTAATTCCTTAAAAAATACGACAGCTACACCATCAGCACTTCAAGAATTACCCTACCAGTTACTAACTTTCTCGAAGGATTTCATTCCTTTAAATGGTATTATAGCTACACCGCCGTCAGTGCGACATTTAGATTCCCAACGACCAATTTTCCCGAGTGATTTAATCCTGAAGGTAGTTTGAGCGAGATGATAATCCATTATAGTCATTATGGAGACCATATTCGAAATTTTATTTTTTGATTTCAGCGACTGTAAGAAGTATGAAGTAAATATTGCAATGTAAATGGCGCAAAAATATAGTCAGGACAAAATTTCTCATTAAATAAATACCTATATCCACATAAGTCTCTTACTTGACTCATTTTTTCACGCAGTAAAAGACCTTCACAACAGATATTTTTTTTGCGAAATGGTAAAAATTCCTCCGGTGAGTAGTAGATAAATTTTTATAAATATTTGAGAATACACAATAAGTACATGCTGTTAGTTTTTGAGGAAATCTAGGTTTTAGTAATTCCTAACCTTTTCAATATTCTTCCTCTATAGCGCACAGCCGTAATCTATCCATGCAAAACAGCTCATATTTTTAGGTATATTGCTTGAAAAGTAGTTCGGCCTGGGGTTATTATTTTGATATCTTTGGAAATATGAGTTTTTTTTTCATTAAAATGAGGTCAATTTCATCAAATTCTAGGTGAATTGACGTCTCTCTCAAACTACCTTAAAAGAATAACGTTAGTACTTTGCCCGCTGAAGAACTTCAACGTGCATCCCTTAGATTCTGTCTCTCTCTCAAAGATGGAAATACTTCCTTGGAGTATTTCTTTTTAACCTGATAACAACCAAAAGACCTGGTTATTTAATTGACTACTTTGCTTCTTGGCCATCCCCAGACTCTCGCCCAGCTACAAGGAGCCAAAACTTAATATTTTATTATCCCTATCACCGGACTACTACCATCCAAAAATCTTTCATTGTTACCGCAATAAATATTTGGAACTCCCTCCCCACAAACATTAGGAATATCTCCAAAGCAACCATTTTTAAAATCACTACTCTATACAAGCATTTACTCACACACCCCTAATCTTTAATATATTGATGGCTCTGCATTCTTTTGGGTAGGATTCACCGCGTCGTTGTTTAATTATGACATCAGTTTCGCCTTTTGCGTTCCAGCAGGCGCGTCTCTTCAGGTCGAAGACGCAAAAGGCGAAACTGTTGTCATAATAAAACAACGACGCGGTGAATCCGACCCGAAAGAATGCAGAGCCTTCAACTTCTACTCACCGCGGAAGCCTTCGAACCAACTTTGATCTTCATATTTTCTGTATCCAGTTTCCATATTATTCCATACAATACAGTTCTGGAGAACATGTTACTATATTATTATATTACCACGGGATTTCCCACTTTCTGTATGACGCGTATAATATGATGATTGAATATGAGTATGCATGTTTGTATATGTAAATAGGGAAAAAATGTATATATCAGGTAAAAGTGTGGTTCCTATATTTTTATGATGTCGTGGAACCATCTGATAAGTCCTTGGGACTTAGCGGGGCCTAAATTGTTATGTAAATAGCATTAATATGTATTATATGTCAATTTATTAATAAAAACATCTAATCTTAAAAAAATGGCTCTGCCCCTAACTTAGGTTTCTTTAGTTTTACTTCCAACATTTGGCAACCATTATTATTCTTTTTTTTTGTTGCTAGAATTAATTTTATTCCAAAACTTTCGATTGGAAGGAAGTGATTAATTATTGTTACTCGAATTTAAATGAAGATTCACTACCTACCAATTTCATCATAAAATTACCTTTGCAAGAAAAAATATAACACTGTTTAAATAGATACCTTTCATATTCACAAGATGACCAACAATGCGATCGCATCGCCATCTAAAGCCCTCCTTGCCACAAGCCTCTGCGACGGTTAGCAGAGTATTATAGGTAGATAGGCGTGGATTCGACACGCCTTTGTACTTGGCACGAGCCCTGCCCTTGAAATTTAGCCCTAACTGCTCTCATCATTGAGTAAATAAAAATACAAGCAGTTTCTGAAGTAAAATGAAATTATATGGCCGGATGAATATGAATGAAAATAATTGCTCAATTTTTAGCTAAACTATATTTTCAAATTTGTATTAAGCAGATATTTCTTGTTTTTAGGTGTCACTTTGTGGAAATTCATACTGATAGAGTAAATAATAACTTGGTATAGTCCACACTCAGATTTTAGACCCGGGTTTCAACTTACAAAGTCATTTGCAAGACTACAGATATGTGAGTCGCTTGGTATATATGACCCCCCCCCTCAGATGACCCCTTTATACACACATATATGTACCCTTGAATAGAACTTTGTTGTGAACGGGTTATATTCAACACCACAGGTAGAATGAACCAATCTGTATCACCAAGAGTGGATCGTGTCTGACATATTTTGAGGATACCGGGACAAGTCGCGGTATTACGTTTACGGAGTATCCCGCAAGTGCACGTGAGTGTGAAATTCCACGGAGGAAAAAAGTCATTCGCCTTGACTCGAACCCAATTAAACATCCACGAAGGGTAGGATGACGCATCGGTTGCGCTTAATTGGCTAAAGCACTCGGCGTGATATCTAGGGATCCGGGTTCGAGTCCCGGTCAATACGAATGATTTTCCCTCTGTAGAATTTTCGCTTTCATGGATCGAGTGTGCTGCATAAATTCACGGAATGGTACCAAGTGTTTTTAGGTTAATAAAGAATTTCTGTGGCCAATTCTCATGCTGGTGTAATTTCTCCTCATTTATTCGATAATTAGCTTCCGAAGTATTGATTACTAATCTTGGATTTTATGCATGCTGAAGGGTAGCAGGCGGCTAGATGCAGGTAACAGCTGACGTCACCCGGACGCCATCGCTCTTTGACCTCCTCATCTCCCCGCCCCTCTATACGTGTGTACCAATCCCACTGATGCTCCCTCCCCCTGTTGTCCGTCATATTTTGTCCCCGACTCCATTCACCAAACTTCAATCATCATCCCCTTTTTCATCGATACGCGCTCCCATTTATAACTTCGTCGCTCCGAATAATTACCCCATATCAGAATAAACCTTGAGATAGATTTACAGGGTGACGATAATGTTCGCTTGTGATCGATGTGCTGGCACGGAAAATTAAAATATTATTAAACTCTTCCAGTTGACGTCCACGTAGTGATACGTAGCTTATTTATCACTTTATTTGAATGTGAATAGCGTAACAGGCCATGCAAAAAGAAACAACAGAACAAGGAAGGATAGGAGGCGCCACCCTTTCTCTGCTTTAATCCGGCCGCGAGATGACGCCCTCTTCCATTTCCGATTCCCGTTCTATCCTTCCCTCCCTTCCCTCTCAATGATTTAAATCGCAAAACATTTCTCCCTTCTACACCTAAGGGACGTATTTCAGGTAGGTACACTCCAAATAATAATAATAATAATAATAATGTATAATTTACAATATCTTATGATGATGGACAACCTAGGCCGAGAGACATCCACCGGAAGATCTCTCTGCGGGGTAACCACCTGCCCCAGTTGAATGGTCTTATCGACGAAATCCTAACGGAAACGTCGGACCTTTGGACGGTAAATTGCGTGGTCTATGCTGCTGCCAAAATTATGGCTCACTCCCAAAAGAACACCTCTTGGGAGGACAAAGCAGCAAAGAGGCTTGAACAGTTGGAGGCCAAGATCACGCAGGCGAGACAACAGGCGTCGAGAATTCAGTGTGTGATGGAATACATCTTATCTGGGCGAACTTTCACTCCTAAAGTTCGGCGCATAGCGCGCAGTCTCAGGTACAACCATCACACGCTGAATAAAAGCGTGCTGCTTACCATTAAGCAGCACGCGGTCGATAGAGTTCGGGCACTCACCACGGCCCGGAAAAAACTCCTGAAGAAGAGTAGGGGCGTGAGAGAAAATGCCACCTTTCTCCTTCAGCCGTCCCGTCTCTTTCGACCACCTCCGCCTGTTGTTGAATCTCCGCCACCCGTCCAAGAGGTTGAACGTTTCTGGAAGGAAATATACGAAACGTCGAAGCCATTCAACGGAGACACTCCGGCCATAGGCCTCTTTAAAGAGGTTTGTGACCGCCACCTACAAGATGTGGATGGACCTCTTTCAGTCACCGAAAGTGACGTGAAGAAGGCCTTCTCTGGCAAGAAGAATTTCTCGGCTCCAGGAATGGATGCCGTGAATAACTTCTGGTGGAAGAAATTTACTTCCACCCACCAACACCTCGCCAGAATCTTCACGTCCTTTCTAAATGGTGGAAAACCAATTCCACCTTGGCTGACTGAGGGACGCACGGTTTTAATACCTAAGAAGGGAGACTTGTCCAATCCAAAGAACTACCGCCCTATAACCTGCCTCAACACTGTATATAAGGCGTTCACCTCGATCTTGAGCGACCTTATCCTACACCAAGTCCAGCCGGTTTGGGAGGAGGTGTACGAGCAGAGGGGCTCAAAGCGAGGAATCGCGGGATGCAAGGACAACCTGCTCATTGATAGGTGCATATGCCAGGATGCCATCCGGCATAAGCGAAACCTATCAATGGCCTGGGTGGACTACAAGAAGGCTTTTGACACCACTTCGCATGAGCTATTGATCGCCATGCTGAAGTTGATGAAAGTCCACCCTGAGGTTGTGTCCTGCATCCAACGCCTGTTACCACTGTGGAAAACGCGCTTCGTTCTGACCTCAGGCAAGCGGTCAGTTTCCACAGAGTTGGTAACATACCACCGTGGCGTTTTTCAAGGCGACAGCTTGAGCCCCCTACTGTTCTGTATTTCCCTCCTACCCCTGTCCCTTAGGCTGCGACGAGGTAAAGGATACATGTGTGGTGTTCCAGGTGACAGGAAGCATAAGGTCACCCATTTGTTTTATATGGATGACCTGAAGCTGTACGCTTCTAATGCGAAAGACCTTCGCACTGCCCTGGACACCGTACTGGAATACAGTGAGGCTATAGGAATGGAGTTCGGATTGGACAAGTGTGCATCCATCCACTTGGCGAGAGGAAGATTTTCGGAGATCAAGGAAGACGTGCAACTTGTTGACGGGAGCGTCATTCGTCACCTCGAGGACGATGACAGCTATGAATATCTCGGCGTCCCCCAGCGCCGAATGCAGGAGGTTACAGCAGTGAAGGAAAGGCTCACCGCCAAATACAGACAGACTCTCAGGAACATCTGGAGTTCTGAGCTGTCAGGCAAGAACAAGGTTCTTGCCACGAACATGTTCGCGGTTCCTACACTGCTGTATACCTTCGGATGCATGAAGTGGAACGTCAACGAGTTGCAGAACCTCGATAGGGGAACGAGGAAGATGATGACCATCTATAGAAGTCTTCATCCGAAATCTTCCGTCGCCAGATTGTATCTCCCTCGCAATGTAGGTGGTAGAGGACTATTGAGTCTGGAATGTCTCCACAACAGAGTTGTCCTGGGTACAGCTTGCCGAGTTTTGAAAAGCAGGGACCCCCTGCTCAATCTCGTGAGTGATCACGAGAGTGCGGGAGCAGGGGCGTTTCTCTTCCAGGCGGCAAAGAGGGCAGCGGACGAAACCGGTCTCGACTTCGACCCGTCATCCGACGGAAGCGACAATGACACGACCATCTTGTCATTGAAGGCAGACGTCCTCAAGCTCGAAATAAAAAAAGCCGAGCAGAAGGCCTTGCTCAAGGAGCATACCGATAAGCCCATGCATGGAGGTTTTTATCGAAACATCGAAAAGCATGGGCTATCGAAGGAGCTAACGTTTGCCTTCCTACGCTCCGCCGGTCTGAAGTCCGAGACCGAGGGTTTTGTCCTCGCGTGCCAGGATGGTGTCATAAACACACTCGTGTACCGCCGCATTATATTCAAGGCGGAGGTTGCGGACACGAAATGTAGGGCGTGCCGAGCCCAGCCGGAGACTTTGAGTCACCTTCTCTCCGGCTGTAGTTATTACGCTAAATCAGCATATTTAGCTCGGCACAACGCGGCCCTACGAGTGTTATACTTTCATTTTCGACATCATTATGGCATCGACGAAACACCTGTGCTGCCCTATGCCCCTGGAGATATTGAGTCCGTCGTGGAGAACGATAAATGTACGATCTGGTGGAATTACTCCTTTTCCACCACCAGGCAGTTGGAGGCGACCAAGCCTGATATCGTTCTCCTCGACCACCTCACACGCTCCATGTTCGTGATCGAGTTTTCGGCTCCGGCTGAAACTAACATGGATGCGAAGGAGGTGGAAAAACGGACGAAATATCAAGACCTGCTTTTCGAACTTCGACAGATGTACCCCGGACACTCTGTGAAACTGGTGGTCCTCATCATAGGTGTGCTCGGTGGAGTTAAGGGCTCGCTGCTAAATAACATCAAGTGTATTCCGTCCTGCGTGGCACAGGCGGAATTACTAGTTGCACGCATGCAGAAGGCCGTCATCCTGGGGTCACTCCGTTTACTGCGGACGCATGACCCTACCGCAGCGTAGCCACACATCTGATGGGCGTCGGACGTGGCTGCGATTACTGCCTAACCCCTCGCGAGTCTTCGGCCATTATGACGGCAATGAAACCTGATGCTTGCCGGGGACTCGGAGGGTCATGTTACAACTGTAACAATTAAAATGTATAATTTACTCCATAGCTGATTACATTCTTTTAAGTACAAATATTTCGGAGCTTTAGGCAGATTCAAAGGCACCAGTATCGAGACTGCTTTCCGTAAATAAATACATGCAATTGCTGGTATTGTACAAAAACTGAAATTTTCCGAACATATGTACAAATATGGACCATTTCATTTATGCCAATTTGTGAACAAAGAAAAATACATGCGTCTTTTTTTTCGATACATCAAGCTATAATATATAAACACTTAACATGGTTAGTTACAATTTAGAACATAATTTGAGATGCTAATATAATATAAAACTTCAATTTTTCTTATGGATAGTATCCATTCCTTTAGCGGCTTTAGATTTTTTCTTTTGTTTTTTGAAATTTTTAAATACTCTGGTATATGATTTAATAGTTTAGGTCCCAAGTAGACAAAGGACCTCTTAAATAATGTTAGCTTTGGTTTTGGAGTCGTTGCACATCGCTTCCTTCTGAAATAGTATTCATCACTACCGGTACTAGCGGGAATATTGCCGCTCTATAAATGAAATACAAGTATTTTATGGGCAGAATCTGCAACCGTGCAAATATGGGATAAGTATGTTCGTACCTTTTGCTTTTGGTAACAATTCTTATTTCTTCTTCTGCAATAACACAACTGGCTGCAAGGAGTTATTATAAGATGCTCCCCAACAGACCAGGCCATACCCCAATATAGACCCTACTAGGGCTTCATATAAGGTTATTTAGAAAGTTACAGGACACTTGTTTCTAATGTAGAATAGTTTGAACGTATAGTATCGAAGAACCTTGGAAAGTCCAGTAATGTGATCATTCCATTTCAAGTATTTGTCGATAACAATTCCCAAATATTTTATACTATCAACTTGATCAATCTTTACACAACCACAAGGCTGTTTGTAACAGTCAGAGTCGTGGTAAATTAAATAGGAATTACATTTATAACAATTTCTTGGATCGAAAAGCATAAGTTTGGTTTTTTTCCTTATTTCTAGACCATTGTAGTCAAACCATCTTCGTAATACATTCAAGTCACATTGCACATCTTTTACTACATTGTTAAAATTACTTCCGCTGTAGCACAAGGCAACATCATCTGCAAAAGCAGTGAGTGATCCTTTAAATTCAAAGTTACACTAGTCATTAATATAAAAAATAGGATAGGCTCAAGTACAGAACCTTGGGGTAACCCTGTTTTTGCCAATTTGGAATCACTGAAAGCCTTACCTATACGTACACACTGGGTTCGCTCTACTAAATAACTTTGAAACCAAGCCAAATGTAGTGCAATATTTAATGATAACATTTCTATTTACTCGTCGTTTCCTATCCCACTGAAGAAATCCTCAATGCTAGGAGTAGTGTTTGTATTTTTGAATCCAAGTGTGCGTGCACAACATTGGCCATAGAGCTGCACTC